>OX595841.1:12805666-14005666 GCA_951392215.1 Epirrita christyi | reverse complement strand
TTTGGTAGTCATTTGGATAATTTGAACTATATTTACATCGTTCAACTCTTTAAGAAGCTCTTTATATTTTTTAAATGTTATATATATATATATATATAAGTATATATATATATACTTGTGTAACGCAAGAACTTTACGTGAACCAATTTACTCCATTCAAAACTAGATGTCGCCACTAGTAGATTAGAACGCGCTATCGTTGTGTTTTACGAAATGCATTAGGTATGCTCGCGCTTACCTAAATTCGGCAGTTCGCGACCGAGCATACCATCGAGAGCGCGGGCTCACTCTCACTTAGCTTAAACCATTTTACCAAGTAATAAGTAAAGCCTTAACCTTAAAGTCTGTCGGTCTAAGTGATTACTGTTTATAATACATAATTACATAGTATTCGCGGATATTGACTTTTACTACAACCATTAAGCATTAGCATACCATAAACTCAAAGGGGCTTGGATTTGGACATACCACACAAGACAAGTCCCCTTTACAACTTCTCTGTAAATATTGATTTGTGTTGAGCCATACGAGATTACAGAACTAATGCAGATACGGATACACCCGGACTAGTTAGTTCTCTCTCACGTTAAAAATCCTCCCTTGAACCTTGTGTTTTGCGGACCGGCTCCCGGACCCTGACCCACGGCAAGAGAGCGGATTCTCCGTTGTACATATCCAAACTCGAACGGATATAAATTGTAAACGCGTTCGTCACCCCTTGTGAATGAAATAAACGGACGTCAAAATTAACGCGCGTTATTATTCCCGTCAACCTCGCCTTACGGTACGTTCACACGGCGTCGAGTGTTTCTCTACCGAATCGGTTTTTTGCAGGATTCGGTTTAGTGGCATAAGTATTTCAATGAAGGAGTTCACACATGCATTCGGTTACAAGACACGGCAAAAAAACCGAATCTTGCTGAAGTTGACATCCGATTTGGCGACTACAAACCGATCCGACCGTACTGCAAAATGTAGGATCCGTCGCAGTGGCATAGCGCATTCAATACCTACATGTGTTCATACGATACAAGCAGGTGTAGATTCGGTTATGCCGTCGGATACGGCAACGCAAGATGTGCCGTGTGAATACAACATTCGGTTTTTCCAGATCCGATGAAAATAAGATTCGGCAAATCGTGTCTCCGTGTGAACGTACCGTTACACTTGTATTTGTATTAATTGTATTATTCTTACTGTAAATAAATATAAGTGCCTGGGTGACCGAGCTTTGCTCGGAAAACTCGGAAAATCGCGTTTTCCAAGAGATGAAACCTAGCTAGATCGTTTTTTTAAACCCACATTGACATCGTTAGAGCCGAGTCGTTTCGAGATCTCAAAAATATATAAAATATACATACAAATATTGTTCATTTAATAGTATTGGATATAATATAATATAAGTAATAGAAAGGATTTTATATTTTGTAAGCTAAACAGATTTTAACGACAGTTTAATGGACTATATCCTCAGCGGGCACATTTTCGATCCAACTCATCTCCGAGGTGAGCATCCACCTGAGTACTCAACACAAACACTGCGATCGCTAATCCTCCTGGTGATTATGACAAATCTCCCGATAGCATTCTATGGGGGAGGCCTCGTCGAGCAGTGGACGTCTGAGGCCTGATGATGAGTTAAATTCCTAATGGTTACGGTAAACTCACGTTTATTTGTTCGTGAACTTGGGCCTAAGTCTTGTACTAATATTTATTATGTGCCTAAGTTAGGTATCTAACGCGTCACTTACGTAATCATGGAACAAATTTCCGTAATAAGTCATTTCTGATGTATATTAAAATCTAGACAAATTGAAAGTAATGATTTTATATCGTCTACCTTTTTCATCTCTGAGGAGTAATCGTCGCCACTTATCGAGTTCATCTATGTAACTTCAAAATTGCGCCTTTGTTGAGTGATGAGCCACATTCCAAAGACTTGGACGCAGGTGTCAAAAAGAACTTCGATTTATCAACATTCCATTTGGTAGACGATGAAAATGTAATTTGACGATTACTCAAAAAGTATTAGTAGGACGACCAGAGGCCCAAGCACGAACAACTAACGTTATCGAGACGTAAATATCAAAATATGAACCAATCAACTTACTAAGATTTCAAGTTACCCTGATGTCATTGGCCAATATTTGACATTTACGATCGTCTCGCTAGCGTCTTGGTAACGTAAATTATTCGTGCTATTATAGACTAAAATGCCGTTCATAAATGTCCCATACGCATATTCATGCCGGGCTTGAATTCACATCGATTCAAGCTTGGGGTCACCTCGAGCGTCTCGCCACTACGATGGTAACTCCGTAGGGCTATTCTTTATCTCGCGACAGGTTTGCAATAGGTGTAAATTGTGCAATCAGTGGGGCGTATTACGAGTTTTGCATTGCAACAATCGATTTGCGAGTTGCGAGCTTTTACCGTGACTTACATAGTAA
Source organism: Epirrita christyi (assembly GCA_951392215.1). Lineage (NCBI taxonomy): Eukaryota > Metazoa > Arthropoda > Insecta > Lepidoptera > Geometridae > Epirrita > Epirrita christyi. The sequence goes on along the minus strand of OX595841.1, from coordinate 14,003,216 downwards.
CTATTCATCATTCTGTGCCGCGCACTGTGGGAGTGGTATGAGAGCCAAACATATACTCACATACACACACACACACTCACCCACACACACTCACCCACACAGACCACACACATCCCACACACACACTCACACACACTCACACGCCCCCACAACACAACAACACTTCTACACACTACACGTACATTTACACACCTACTCACCATTTACACAACTCAGTTCCATTCATTCCAGTATTATCGTTTTGCATTATATTTTATTTTTTCTTTTTATATTTTCTTATTAGTCTAATATTATCTAAATTGTAACTTTAAAATTGTACAAAGAGAACTTTGCTCATAGGTTCACGAGGTGGGCGCTGATGCTGCTACACAGTTTTACAACTTTTGCAGTGTCATCGTTATAATATGTAATTTGCACACAATTAATGTAACTTGTTCTGAATAAACAATTTTTACATTTTTTACTTCTCTAAAAAAGATAGAGAGGAAGTATGATGATGACTGCTCGAAGCTCCTCGAAAGAAAAATTAATAATAAAGATTTACTCGATAGAAACAGCACAGATTCATAAATAGTTAACTACGTAAGTCACGTTGAAAGCTCACGACTCGCAAATCGATTGTTGAAATGCAAAACTCGTAATACGCCCTCTGCCTCCCTATTCCATAACTGAATTTCACTCGGTGACTAACGTTTGGCAAGTAAAATGACCATCAATGAGCAATTACCTATTGCTCAAAATGATTAAGTATTAAGAACTGTCAATTGATAGTCATTTTACTTGGTAAACGTTAGTCACCGAGTACTTTCAATAAATAAATAATGATAATTGAATAGGGGGCAGGGCTGCCAAACGAAACCTTTTGTATGAGAAAAGCGAGGTTTGACAGCCATGATAGTACAATTTACGACTGTTGCAAATCGCGAGATCGCGAGATAGAGAATACGAGGGCCGAACGGGTCGAAGCGATTACAACTCATAAACTATTAATCCACACCAAAGTTATAACTCGACACTCTAAGGATCGATATTGTAATATTCAATGCACTTACGAAGCATAAAATGTTTAAACTATAATAACATCTAACCAAAATAAGTGAGGTCCAATTCTCTAATTTAAAAACATTTTAAGTCTGAATATAATCTCCTGTCAGTCGCGCTGTCACGTATAGTAACTATTACTTACATAATCTTCGCGTCTATAAGTGACAGTGCGACTGACGCGAGATTATAGTGTGACTAGAATGTTTTTAAATTAGAGAATTGGGCCTCTGTGCTGTGGTGTCTGGCCTAAGAATAAACCCCTCCATCTACTCCCGTGGATGTTAAAAGCCAACTAAGGGACTACTTCAGGGGTTGGGCAGCAGCATCCACCTGAGTACTCAACACCAATACTGCGATCACCAATCCGCCTGCCAAGCGCGGTGATTATGGCAAATCCCCCCCCCCCCCATTGCATTTTACTACTTACTACTGATACATTATACTAGTATTAGGGTTAAAATTATAAAAATGCCGTTTTATTAAGAAATTCAAGCAGCTTTTTTGCTCAGAATAATTTTTATATATTTATGTGATCGAAGTATCTCACATCCTCATTACTGCCTTCTCGAGGGAAAATCATTTGGGTTGTTCCACAAATCCCCTTTGAGTTAACCCATCAATGGGGATAAGTGGAATTTTCTTCCACAAATCCCCATTGACTGCCCATTGAGTGTACGATGGTGCATCATTCATGTATCCCCTACTAGTAGGATTTTATTAAAAATTATTATGCAAGTAATATTTAAGTAAGTAATAAAATAATTCGTAAGTATATATAAAATTATACTTATGCCTTTTCAACAGAACCCTTGAGATCAGCCCCCTATTGTATTATCTAACGAACTGATTGCTTTTGATCAAGAGTTCGCATTAGGTACATTGCGCAGCGTACTTTAGCATCTTTTCAAGAATATAAATATTCAAAGCATATAGCGCATTGTACTGTAAAATCGTAATCGAAAGCTATTACCAATTCGTTAGGCACTAAAGGCGCTGGACTCTTAAGTCTATGAAGGCACTAGTTGCGCCCCGCGGTTTTACCCGCGTGAATAATGATGAAAATTGATGATGATGAAAAGTAGCCTATGTGTTAATCCAGGGCGTAAAGTATCTCCATTCCAAATTTCACTCAAATCCATTCAGTAGTTTTTACGTGAAAGAGTAACAAACATCCATCCATACTCACCAGCATCACCAGCTCATCCAGCGGCCGTGAATCACGGGCACGGTTCGCGGGCGAGTGTAGAGGCCGCATAAGAACAAAATTAAAAACAATTGAAAGTCAAACCATAGAATTCCATCAATTTTTTTATTTTAGAATGCTATTGTTTTCTCGTAAAAAGTTTTATTCACAAATCTTGGACCATGCACTTTTATTGGTCACTACGTTAAAACGGCAACTTCATACTATAATCCTATTAATTATGCATAATTATGACCTACCTGCTATGTTACCATCATTGTTACAATACATTATTAGGGATTATTATTAATAACCCTTTGCGAGTAGTAAGACCGTTGCAATTGAAAAACTAATAAAATATTTCCAATTAGTTTAGCAATAAATCACAGCCTGGCAATAACATAACGCGACTTGAGGACCCTCATCTAGCGGGCTGCACCACACAACGACAGCTTCAGATAGACTAGCTGGCTAACTCTAAGGGACTTTAGAATGAACCGGTGGACAAAGTGACCATACTCAAGATGTACCGCTAATTAAAGTTTGGAGATGACTTTTACTACCGCTGTGCGCTATAACTTTCTTTCCCGTAAAGCCATCCCTCATTATATCGCTCAATTTTCGAGTTAGTGGCAATCGCTTTCCCTTGTTAGTTTGTCTATACGCCATCCATCCAAGCATTAGCGTAATACAAAAAAGCCCTAAGCAAAATGAGTTGACTACAAAACCTATGATTTGCTGTCTTGCATATATATATTTTTTTTGCTGATGTTTATTTAATTTTGACAAAAAAAAATTTTTTTTTTTTTTCCTAAGGTTTTTAAATTCTCATCAACTCCTTGCTCCGAGGCACCACACAGGCGCTTCTCACCTAGTGGTAAGACGGACCATTTTTGTAAGCCAAGCCGTGTTTGTTGCCTGATTCTTCTAGGCTTGGTCGCGTTGGAACAGGAGTAATTTTAGTTTATAAGACGATTCAAAATGATCCTTGTGATTTCAATGAATAAAATTCTTTTTGACTTTGACTTTTTGACTTTGAATTATTTGCTTTATAGGTGTAAACTGAGTATGATACCGTCATCTCTATATTCTTGCGACTGTGTAACCCACGTATGTATATTATTATTCTTTACAGCAACGTCTCAGCAAAATCCAGGTGCGTTTTTTAACATATTTATTTTTAGTTTTTTTTATATGAATGAAAAAATACGTGCAATAAGTATATAACAAATTATATAAATGAAAAATTTGTACAACCTAACTGTTTTGGTTAATATTTAAAAAAATACTATTTTAGCGTGCTTGCTGTAAGGAGTTCTTATTCATTCGCCCTTGTCATCCGTGATTAGCTATATTTAGCATAATGACCCAGCCGTTATAATAAAACTGTGCGAACTCCATCAAAGTGGAAATTTTTAATTAATCCTGGATTACTCGTGTTGGAACTTTACTCGTAACTTTGTAAGATAGATTGTTTTCTATTTCCAATTTTCAATCTGAAATGAGAACCCCCTAGTTTTTCCAATCTCTGGGTTTTATTATGGCGAGATTGTTTTGTAAATAGATTACATATGACATGATAGATCAAGCCTGTGTGTAATGTCAAGTCCACACTAGAGGTGTTCTGAAACGTGCCCGTACCTGGAAACAGCAAGAGGGAGGCCATTTTGAAAATTTATTGCGATAGTTTTTTTAACGTAGCTGTACCGAAGGCCCAATTCTCTAATTTAAAAACATTAAATTCGCAGTATAATCTCGTCTCAGTCGTTCTGTCACGTATAGTAACTATTACTTAATCTTCGCGTTTCTTGCGAAGAATATGTAATACGTAATTACTATACGAAACAGTGCGACTGACACGAGATTATATTGTGACTGGATTGTTTTTAAATTAGAGATTTGGGCCTCAGATTGCTTACAAATTGTATGAGATTTTTTTAAATTAAATTTGACTAACTTCTACTGCTCAGATTTTTTTCTTCCGATGAACTTCTTAGGTCTTAGAGAATTTATGTGGGGAGATGGCATGCTCAACTTCTAGTACTAAATTATTTCTGCCACTTTTTGCGGGAGGCGAGGTAAACACGTACAGCACACATTTACTTACTCACGCACACTCATGCAGAAAGTTGAGGCGTCTCTATAAACGCACACGGAAATAAAAGCTGTCACACAAACATAAAACAAGCACACAAATAAATAATTTCTGTAATTACACTATTGGTTAGTTGCACACTAGCGCAAAAACTAGTGATGGGGTGTGAAAGAATGAATGAAATTAAGATTATTAATTGTCTATGGATCTAGTCTATGGATGTATGTTTGAATGGGTGAATTGATTCATGTTGATCAAAAGTAATCGCGTAACAAACATAAAAAAAACATAGTCAGTTAAAAATTGTTTTAGGATTTAAGAGCTCACCGGTAGGACGCGTACGTCCTTTTGCACGCGAACGAAGTTTGCTTCTATTTTGGCTATTATTTCTTCAAATTTTGTATTCATGATTTGTACACTAATATATATAGACCCGTGGTGCGTTGGTTTCTTATAAAATTATATGGTTTCCAAATCACACGCATCAGGCATGTATGATCAACAACAACAAACAGCAACTATTTGTTCCGGGTCTGGGTGTTATGGTACCAGGTACTCGTAGTTCCTGATAGGTACCTACGATACAGGGAATCCTAGTGTGGGATCAAAACTACGTATGTGACTGATAAGTGTAAAAAAAAAACAATATTTTGGCTCCTGCTCGGAATGGATGTAAGGTTGGGTCCCGTGGTATTAAGGAGCTCCTCCTCATTGACATGGCCATCAGACAGAAGGTCAGGAGGAGCAAGGGAAACCTCTCGGCTGCTTGTATTGATTATAAGAAAGTCTATGATTCTGTGCCACATACATGGATTTAACAATTATAAGCTGGGATTACATTTATATTGTATTTTTTGAATGAAAATATAAGCTATTGGTTTTTAAAATGGATCAATTTATTGTTAAGAAAATGTATTTTCGTGGATCTGCTTTTTTCATACGAAACGAGATTCGAATATCCGTATACTTTTGCATACCTTCCTAATTTCATATTGTGATTGACGAAATAACCCTAAAACCGTAAAAAAATCGGAAATACAAACCTCTAAAATAACCTTACAACCCCTTTAAACCCGAAAAACAGCTAATCAAGCCCATTTAACCTATATTTTAGGCTGGTATTTAACGACGTAGGTATTGATATTTTCTTTGGAAACAGGTTTTTTTTTACAGCTTTGAGATCGTTTTTTCGGCCTGAAAACTCCCTATCCTGTTAATTTCATAAAAATTGTTGCAGCCTCTTTCGTTCATTCATTCGTTCGTTGTTTTCACATCACTTGTCCCCGTACCAAGAAATTACGTATCGTTATTTCTGTCGTATGCTTGCACTAAGAAAATATATTTTACGGTGAAATTAATGGCCTAATTGTGTTGTCAATTACTTAAATGTGATAAGAAACTCCATATTTTGTTAAATTTGATGTATCCGACCGCCATTTACACGAAACCACAGCACAACCAACCATTTTTAGGAGCTCCGTATAGCGACAGGTATGAACGCAGAATGGCGAACGATCGTGGCTAAACTAGTTTTTATAAACTGACACGAACGACCGTTCATGTACTTCGGCAGAGGGGAAAGCGTATGCTTGCCATCTCCCTACTATAAATTCTCTAAGTCTTAGGTACATGAAACTGAAAAGACAATTAAACACGCATTAAAAAAATTTTTGATCAAAACTACTACTTTTTATGGAAAACTCACGCTTGGCTAAAAAAATAACTATGCCAAATTTTTTTTCTTACAAAATGAGTAAATGGTTCCATAGACAGTTTTCCCGTATCTCTTATGGATTTCGATATCCCCATACTGTCCTATTTCAAAAAAACATCCTGTATATGCCCCTTTCATATTACTATATGACTCCCTGATTCATCATCATCATCATCAGCCCGTAGAAGTCCACTGCTGTACATAGGCCCTTAGAATGCCACAACGATTGGTCTTGAGCCGCCTCCATCCACCGACTCCCCGCGACGTTTATAATGCCTTAGTCCATCGAGTGGAGGGCCTTCCTCTACCGTGTCGTCCGGTTTGTGGTCACCACTCGAGAACCTTTATTCCCCAACGGTTATCAGTTCTTCGAGAGCCTGCCCTTTGCCACTTTGAGAGTCACATGTCGTCGACCTTGGTTCTTCTACGTATTTCCTTATTTTCCAAATTTGATTTTCTGATTACCTCCATTACTTCGGCTGATAATTTAGTTGCCTATATCCACAGTGTAATAAATATCTAGCAGGTAAAATAAATTGTCTGGATGTTATGTGTAAAAGGGTAGAAATACCAGGGGGGTTATTGGCTAACTTTCAAACCGATTGTCAGAGTACTAAAATCGATGTTCAGTAAACATGCCTTCGCGGTATTGCCGAAGGATTTTTTCGATGTTCAGCGGCTACAGACTGGCGTACGCGTTTTCGGTCTCGTTCATCGCTCGGTCACGTTTCATTTCAGAAGTATGACTAACTAGCACTGACGAAGTACGAGTACTTAGTGACATGATTTATGTGGTATTAGTAAGTTGTTAACTTGAAAACTATATTTAATGTGCTTTACAAACATTAACGGTACAGAATTTTATGTTATTGGTTGCATTGTTAGCAACTAAGCTGTAATAATAGTCTCCTGAAATTTAAAACGGAACGTGTTTTTAAAAAACGTCAGAAATGATTGACGTTGGCAATGTCACGTTTTTTTGTCAAAAATAAAGAAAAAGGAGAAGCCTATAATTGAGACTTTTTCTGCTCTTTCGAAGGGAGACGTCGTCCTTTTTTATTTTATTTCAATTGTTTTTTTTGTTTTTTTGAGTTATATCGTGTTATTTTGGTGGCATTTTAACCGGTGTAACTTGCACATGGTAGTGAATTTAAATAAAATAAGTGTATTACGTGTCTTTTCGAAGGGGTGGAAATTGTCCAGGAACATTCTAGTAAACTGCCATCGATTTACTAGAACATGACATAACAGAGTACTTGACGACTGGACAATGTTTGTAATTATCTATGCTACTTGACATTTTGCAAAATTGAGAAAAATTCTCAGATGCCATTAAAAAAAAAAAAAAAAAGCCTAATTTGTTTATTTTTGGTGTATTTCTTTTAATTGGACTGAAAAAAGTTAAAATAAACATGCAGAACTGTGTTTGGAAACATTGTGGGTGTTATTTACGCTTTGCTATATTAAATACCAAAACGGCAGTGATAATCATTTGTGTCACAAATTTCGAATAAGTAAATGAGACTGAGCCTCAAAGTTCAAAATCATGCAAGATTTCGAAAGGATAGTCTAGCTAGGGCCATTGTTGGAGAAGCAATACCTAAGCGTTGGTTGTGGGAAAACAGGCAACGTCCAAACGTTGGGGTTGGCATATTATGATGACCACCAAGAAAAAAGGGGCCAAAATGGAAAAATTACAATTATAATTCGGAAGAACACCCTTGCCACAGAATTAATCTATTACTTGAGGAGTACCCACCACTCAACTGTACGTATTCACTACGTTGTGATGTCCAAAGTGATGATAGAATACCTCCAGCAGAACCAAGCTCACCATGACGGTTATGAAGTTAGAGCAAGGAACATAATACTCAGTGGGAGTCTCGCCATAGTGTTATTTTTAATTCCTTTATGGTTTACCTGAGACTATAGATAAAACCAATAAACTGTAGAATTAGTACTTTAATGAGTGTATAGTAGCTATATGTTGGTTAGCGGTAATGGTAAATATTAGTGCGGGCATTTGTCAAGGTAAATTTTGATTGTTTATAATGAATAATGAGTAAATGACTTACCTACCCAATATTATTTCTTTAATTTTATTCATCATCAGCTAGTAGACGTCCAACAGTGGTGTTATAACTGCTGCCTCCCCATAAAATGCCACTATCAATGGGCTTGTGCTGCCTCTATTCACTGATTTCCAGGGACCATTACAATGTCATCGGTACAATGTCTTTGGCCCATGGCTATGCTACGTCTTACGGCTTGTGCTGCTTCTATCCATTGACTGTCTGCGTCCAATACAATGTTGCCAGTCCATCGGTATGCTACTCATCGGCAGCCTTTAGACATCCACTGCTGGACAAAGTGTCCCCCATGAAATACAGTGGGGGGAATTGCCATAATCACCACGCTTCGAAAGTGGATTGGTGATTGCATTATTTATGTAGAGTACTCAGGTGGATGCTGCTGCCTGTCCCCTGGTGTAATCCCTTGGTTGGCTTTTAATTCATTCATGGGAGGAGATAGAATCTTAAGCCGGACACACCACGGCAAACCTCATCTATTTTCAAACATAATATACTTACCTGACTCAATGGAGTACTACATTAATAGTTCTATTTGATTTATATTTCTAGCCATTATTATTTATTTAAACTTTCACACAAAACATCAGCGCTAGGAGGACTTAATGCTAATAGAATTATCTACCAGTCATCCTGGGCGTGCAGAAAGATGGTGAGGCGTGCCTTACAAAAAAGGTAGTTAACTAAGTAGAAACCAATAAAACTAAAAAAGCCATTCGTGCCCCAGTGGGCAATAGTAATGGTTATTTCAATAATAATGCTGAAATTTAAAAAGTTTGTAGGCACTCGGTCACTTTGGATGCTTACTTGTGTGTACCTACCTACACATGTTTTTGATTTTGTAAAATTCATGTTTGGCCTTATGTTTGTCACACAATGTTTTTCTGCCTAGATTTTTAAGAAAACGCTGTTGATTAAACGAATAAACAAAATAAATGAACAACAGTGATATCCTTTTAACTAAACAGATAACCTATTTCAAAGTTTATTCTGAATTAATAAGGGTAATTCACTGAACTCCGTTGTGAGAAGTAGAAAACAACAGTAAACAACCAATAATGTTAAAATAGCTCAGTAGCCCTTGTCCACGTTTGTTTTGATTCTGGAACAAAAACAATAAGGTTACACTTTTGGCACTTTTGATACTTTTTACACTCTCAAATTAATGCAGCGGCTGCTATGGTAGATATCAATTGAATAGAAGAGATCCATAGAAGAACCTAGGTCACATGGGGGGTCCATGGGGGAGTCCTATGTCCAGCAATGGACTTTCAGTAGATTGTGCACATAGAATCATCAACACTAAAAGCAAATTTGTGCATGTTGAGTACTTATATTGATACTATTAATAATAGATTATTACTTACAAGTAAGATATTCTTGGTCATTGATCTTCACTTTCATTAAGAACGCTATAAGATGTGGACCACATTGTTTCGTGATTAATAAATCACGAAACAATGTGGTCCACATCTTAGACCATTTGAGACCTCCTCATCATTAGGGAGCTCCATCCTTAGTAGTTGAAAATTGGATGTATTTTTAAAGAATTTCAGCAGTCCGACAACACATTTCTGAACGGGCCAAGGTGGCAATAAGCCCCACGGTTTTTGGTAATAACCATTCACGTAAAATGCCAATGGTGCTAATATCTGCAAGACAGAATAACATAGGTAAGAACATGAACTGCAAGCACACACACTACTTATTTAAGAGTTTTTAACTAGATAGATAGATAGATAGATAGAAAACACTTTATTGCACACCACATTAAAAATTTAAACATTAAAACAATCATAATTATAATTATACGTATGTACAATGGGCGGTCTTATCGCTGAGAGCGATCTCTTCCAGACAACCTTGGGATGGACTGGAATTGACAGTCCAGTTGGAACTAGGTAGGTAGCTAGCTTTAGATTTGGCTAGTATATTTATTGAGCACCTACCTTGATATCAGCATACTACATTAGGTACTCACGAGGATATCAGTGTTCTCAATTTAGGTAAAATCATCCAAGACTTTCGCAAGTTGGGAAGTCAAATATCATTAAATAAATGTAGACAAATGTATGGATGTTTGAATTAATTACTTACTTCTGCTAATAAAAACTCTAATTATCACTTTATTTCATAACTGAAGTTGTTTAGTGTGCTATTTTAGTTCAAACAGGCATCGAAGGAGGTCCCTGTTTCATTTGACGTTTGTCATGAAGTTCGGGAAAGTTTTTGACGTCACTGAAGACGTCAAAAACTTTTCCGAACTTCAGTTTGGCGCTAGACAATACCAAAACTGTCAAAATCATGATTAGCATTCATTCACTGGGCTTGAAACAGACGAAGTTCACCGGTTAGACAATACGAAATTGACAGATGGAGTCCAGACTGAGTTGTCAATATCAAATTTGAAGTTTATTCGATGTTCAGTAGACTTACACAATAACCCCGCAGGTAGGCAGGTTTTGTTAGTAGTAGAACTTCTTGTGAAAGAGTTCGTCCGGGGAAGTACTACCTGCCGCCAAGCAGTAGTGTTCGCATTGCTGTGTTTCGGTTTGAAGGGTACAGGTGCCGGTGAAATTACATGCACATGAGACTTCTCATCTTTATGTCTCAGGGTCGGCAACGCGCGCGCGCGTGTGATGCCTCTGGTGTTACAGGCGTTCATAGGCTACGGTAACTGCTTCTGCTTGCCAAGTAGCATAAAAAAAATACAGTTAGGTACAAAGAACTTTACTGAGAATAGGTAGGATGTCGTCTTAGTTAAGTAGTAAGTATATAAAAGTAAATCTAATTTAATACTTTAGCTAAAACTGAATAAATAAGTGTAATGCAGAAACCTGCAGTTTTGTGCCAATAAACTATAATGTAGTTTGGCAAAATTTGTTAACTAAAAATGTGTTTTTTTTTCAAATAAACTTTTTTATTATTATTTCAGTCATTTATTTTTAAACACAGGCTTAGCCTGGACCTTTATGAGGCATTACTGGGGCCGTATTAGCCAACAGTAAGAGACCTTTTTACAATAAGGATATAAAAAACATTATTGTTATGGTGGATGGAAGACAGATGATTAAACTATTGTGGAAATGGATGAAAGTTGGTGCTATTGTAAGAAGAACATGCTAATTGAATGTTTATTGGGCTATTATAATATGAGAAACGGCACCTGCCAATTCTAAATTATTGAAAACGATTTAGGCAGGTGGTGACTTGCCGTTCACTAAACAGGACCCTTAAACGTGCCGCCAATGAAGGCAGCGTAAGGGGCAACGTTGGCATGGACGGCTAAAGGGTGTTGAGAGGTGTGCTGCAGTTTCACTAAGCGCTACTCCCAGCTTTATGCCTTTAACACTTCCACCCTTGGAGCATAGGTTTCGCTCTTGCGCCTCCACCCTCGGCCAGCCGGCTAAGGCAAGCCGAGAGTCAGGGGTCTCTGTTGACCCCAGGGAGTAATGGGGCTCCGCGGTGTCGCCACTCACCGAACGCTCGGCACAAGCGTGCCCTGCGGTATTATTATTGTTATTATTATTATTTCGGATTCTATGACGTAGTGAAACTCTTAGCATAGCTCTCTCTAAGTCCTTTGCGTGACTTCGAGCTTGTCTATACGGCCAATAGTTAGCGACCACGTCTCAGTGCCGTAAGTCATCACTGGCAACACGCACTGATTGTAGACTTTCGTCTTGAGGCTCTGCTGTATCTGTGACGAGAAGATATGGCGTAGTTTCCCGAACGCTGCCCATCCGAGTTGAATTCGTCGGTTGACCTCTTTTTCGAAGTTGGACCCTCCTAGTTGAATCGTCTGACCCAAATAGACATAGTGGTCAACAAATTCAACATCATCATTCCCAACGTCATGGGCATTTGACATAATTTTTGTCTTGCCCATGTTAATTTTAAGACCCACTAATTTTTGGGAAACGTTATTGAGGTCACTGAGCATTGTGTAAAGGTCTTCCAGCGATTCTGCCATGATGACTATGTCATCGGCATATCGAAGGTGAGTGATGTATTTGCCATTGATGTTGATGCCATATCCATTCCAGTTCAAAAGCTTGAAAACATCCTCCAATGAAAAGGTGAACAGTTTCGGAGAAATTACATCTCTCTGTCTCACACCTTTCCCCAATTGGATAGGATCCGTGCACTGGTCCTGAAGATGGATAGAAATAGTGGCTTTGGTGTACAAACACTTAAATACTTTAATATACCGGTAGTCGATTTGGCACCGCTGTAAAGACTGTAACACTGCCCGGTCTCGACTGAATCAAAGGCTTTCTCGTAGTCCACAAACGCTAGACATAACGGCTGATATTCGGTCTTCTGTATAATCTGCCGGAGCGTGTGGATGTGGTCTACGGTACTAAAGCCTTTTCGGAACCCGGCTTGTTCGGGGGGCTGGAAGTCTTCGAACCTACGTGCGAGACGATTGGTAAAGTACTCTCGAAAACAGCTTATAGACGTAGCTCAGCAGCGAAATGGGTCTATAAATTTGAAATAGGGTGTTATTACCTTTTTTAAAAACAGTACCATCATGCTCCTGTTCCACCCCTCCGGCGTTATACCCTCGAGGACAACGGAATTAGCTTCCTTCAGAAGCTATTTAGCTTCTGAAGGACTTTAAGTACCGGTGATCCATCCGCTTTCAGAAGCTCTGTCGTTATTCCATCCTCCCCCGGTGCCTTGTTAAGCTGTTTGAGAGCCGTTCTGATCTCGTTCAGGCTGACGTCCGGGATATCCTCGGTGTAGTTGCGGGTCAACCGGGCTCTTGCATCACTAGTCGTTCTAGGAGCCGGACATTGCGATGAGGTGTACAATTATTGTCCATAGAACTTCTCGAGCTCTCGTAAAATCTCCGGCTTTGACGAAATGATACTGTTATTGTCGGTCTTCAGTTTCGTCAACTGACTTTGCCCAATTAACAGATCTCTTGCGAACACTTTGGAGCCTTTATTGCGCTCTATGGCGCTTTTAATACAATTAGTATTAAAAAGACGCAAATCGTGCCGCACGGTCTCCCTGATTGCCTTCATTTTTATTTTTACCCTCTCTTGGACCCCAATATCTCAGCAACCCCCTCACCGATTTAGCTCATAACCCTGCAAATTGTATTAATTACTAACACATTCATGAAGATCAGCAACCAACTGTTCTCAGACATACGCCGATTCATGAAATATAACTTAGAGAATCACTTCGCTCGTTAATAATTTAGAGAACTCACTTCGCTCGTTAATAATTAAGAGAACGTTACCGGTTGGGCGCTTACTCCCTTTTGTACGCAAACGAAGTTTGCTTCTATTTTGGCTATTATTTCATAAAACTCCATAAAATGTTGTACACAGTACATTCATAATCATTTTTTAACCCTTACATATTTTATTAAAATAGCTTTTGTTTTGTTCCCTCTAATGTAAAATGTCATACGTCAAAACAAGACAAAGGTAGCGATTCTGTGCGTTATTCGCTAAATTTTACCAGCGCTAAAATTATAGCGGTCCCTTTTATTTCAGTCTATTAGAAAGAGCGCGCGATAGTTTTAGTGAACTTTAAGTTTAGATAATACTGTACAGAATCGCTACCAATAGCTGTTTTAACTAAAATAGGTTTATTAAAAATGATTATGAATGGGGGGGTAAGAGCCAATTTCACCATACTCTATTAGTTAGTAAATGTCTTGTTAAATCTAACCATTGGTCAAGGTGACAGATAATCTTTGAAAACACCTGTCAAAAAGCATTGGTTACTAAACAGTTATTTAACCGCCTGTTATTTGTTGGTGAAATCAAACCTAAATCTATAGGTACCCGTGGTGCGTCACAAATAAATGGTGAAATCATTTTATGGAGTTATATGTTATATGTTTATATTATATTAACATATAATATGTTTATAATATAAGTAATTATGTTTTATAAAATTATTTCTCCTGCGGCAGAAAAAGATGTTTAGAGATGGAAATAATGGGAAGTTTTCTGACAGCTGAAAGAAAATAGTTCTCAATCCATGCATAGATGGCGCAGTCTAGAAATGGTTGTCTATGTCGGTCAGCCACCAACTGTCAGTGTCACTGACTTCACTCGCTCATGCTGTTTGTTGGTGAAGTAAAGTAAGTATGTACGTAAAGTTTTTGTTGAAATTCTGATATATTTGCTAGTGTTACGTTATTGTTATAATTTTTTGTTGTTATTTTTAAAGCCGGACCAAGTAGACAGGCCTATTGTAGACTTGAAAAACGAGCTTCGGAATCGCAACGCGAAACTTAGAGGAAAAATAGATAAAACAAAGAGAATTTGTTCTCTGTGGTGCTTTTGTAAAATCTTCAGAAAACACAACCATTGCGAGTCACCGCCATCTACCGGAATTTTAAGAACTATTTTTTATTTTTAATTGCCTCCCTGAAAACTCCCCGTTTCACCGACATCAATACAAAGTTTACCAAAGACAGAACTAGATGTCGCTGGTAAAAACGTACCAATCGTAGATCGCGCTAACGAAAACACAGGAGCACGCGGACGTGAAAATACTATGACAATAGCATGTTTACAATACAAAAATCTAATAATTATTTTTGGGAGGCAGCATAGTTCTATACTACGGAAAGTTAGCAGATCATTAATTCAATTGGATTTTTTTATGGTTAAAACGCCAGACAGAACTATTTAAAAAAGTATCAGGAACTGTAGAACTATGCTACATGCGAATAGAATAGAACTCTCATTTAATTTTGATCTGCTCTAAGTTCACTTCACTCACATGCTCCTTTTCAGAACTGTTCTATCTTTAACATTGGATGCCATACAAATCCGAGTCGGATGTGGATTGGATTGCCTGTAAGTCTGTTACAATTCTTAATATATATAAATCTCGTGTCACAATGTTTGTCCTCAATGGACTCCTAAACCACTTAACCGATTATAATAAAATTCGCACACCATGTGCAGTTCGATCCAACTTGAGAGATAGGATAGTTTAAATCTCAAATTATAGTCGCAATTTTAATTTATTGCTAATTATTTGTCTGTTATTATTTGACAGTCACAATTATCTGTTAACTCCAAATGATTCTAACAGATGTCGATACCTTTCGACTGGGTTGAGTAAGTAATCAATAGATGGCGCTGCTATGGTTGATTGGATTGAGTAAGTATTCTAACAGATGGCGTTTGTTAATTTTTTTTTTCTTGGACGCACCAGGTGGAACAGGTAAGACATTTTTAACATCGTTTTTGGTTTTGTTGTGTTCATAATTGTCATTGTGGTTTAAATGTAGCGGAACCACCGGGACCACCGGGACCACGCGAACGAAGTCGCGCGCGGGCAGCTAGTATTCAATATTTATTTTTGAAAGGCAGCTGAGCTGCCTTGTAGGAGCTGCCGCATCTCCTATAGAGCTGGTTAAAAATAGTGATTGCCAATTGCTGATTAGGGTTGAGAGATGAGATAGATGGGATCGGATCATACTTGCTAAATCGTGTACCAGGGCTTCCAAATCCAATCCAATTAATTCCACCTTAATTAAAATACCAGCGATAACCAAAAGCTCAAAATACCATCAACTTTTTTGCATAGGAAATTGATCCGGTACCTCTAGTATGTGTTTTGATAGTTTTCGTAAACTACATGTAGTTTCGTTTCCTTCCATACATTTCCA
Organism: Epirrita christyi; assembly: GCA_951392215.1. NCBI lineage: Eukaryota > Metazoa > Arthropoda > Insecta > Lepidoptera > Geometridae > Epirrita > Epirrita christyi. The sequence goes on along the minus strand of OX595841.1, from coordinate 13,987,436 downwards.
TGCAGCGCCCCTAGCAAAAACTAGGAGGAACTAAAATCGGCAGTACGGGTTAGATCAAATAATAGTTTACGAATTCTATAAAAGTATTCGAGTTATTTATTGCAGTTTGGCAGTACGAGTCCTCAGTTTGACATGACAACGGTAGTAAACTTTGTAGTTAACGAAAACTTTCATAGTATTCATACTCACTAAACAAAATTCGGTGAAAACCAGCAAAATATTTTAGGTTTTCTTAAAAACTATGTTAGCGAGACGGTATCTTGCGTAGATGTTAGCTGACCGATATAGCATATAACCTTACCTAATTGTACTAACACTATCTACTCTCATAGGTACTTAATTTCATAAAAATGGGATTAACGGTTAGGAAGTTTTCATCGGACAAACAAATATACATACATACGCCGATTCTTCCAAGTTGAGTCTAGTAAATGAGTGCTCACAAGGGGGGTGTGGATGGAATGGTCGAAAGCAGAAAGTTTGACTTCGGAACTTTGTTTGGACGAGTTTTTAAGTTTCATATGTTGGTGGAAGCACCAACAAGTTTCGACCCTATTCGAGGGTCTTCATCAGGGTGGGTATAGAATCCGCGCTACACTCCCTCCGCGTCCCTCCTCGCACTGCGTCTCTGAGCTCGCTCCTTTCGGCTCGTTCGGCGCGGGGTGGGGGGAGTGCTTGTGTCCGTGTCAGAATGATCCTTGTGATTTCAATAAATAAAATTCTTTTGATTTGATGACAAGCATCATTCACCAGTATTTAATCAGTATCCATCAGTATTTAACACCAATTCTGCGATCACCAACCCGCCTGCCATAAGTAGTGAGCAATAGGAGAGGCCTCCTCCAGCAGTGGACGTCTATAGGCTGGTGATTATGATCACTCATTTATCCAGATGCAATAACATATTTCTACTCTTTCTGTGACCTAGCAGTGCAGTTTGGGATGTTGGTTCATTAAAGAAAAGACTTTTACAAATTACAAATTTATCTAATAACACAATTGCTTTGGCAAACAGAGTTTGCCACTGAGCCTGCATCTGGAGTTCTTCTTCTCACAACAGCCTCATGTGCTTAGTGACAAACTCTGTTGCCAAATTGCGCCAGTGCTCGTCCGTTGTTAAGAAAGCCTCGACATGCGCCCTGGATACAGGGCGGGTACTATGCGGCGGCCGGCGGTGGTGCTGGCGTCGAGTGCAAACGGCAGCGTCGTCTGATCACGCGCTGAGGGCTTTGTGCGTGGTGTGTTGTGGCGGAAGCAAGATTAACCTCCACCACTTCCGATGGAAATGGTGTTGACTGGGTGCTTCCACCAGGCCTATTCCAATCTTCCACAACTGAAAAATGTATTTAAGTTTTTTAATTTAGTTAGTAAGTTGGTGAAAGATCATACCTTTTTCCATTTGTCGACTGGCTTAACAGTTCCTGTCGTGTCCAAGTTGAGAGCACCAGTAAGCTCCACCATCAGCAGGCTTATTTAAGTCTTCATTTCTAAAAAAAATACGTAGTAGATGTAGTTTTATCAAAATTTTAAACACGTTTTGTAGACCATTTTTCTGAAAGATAGTTACCTTTCCATGAAGTCAACCACCACCTCAAATTGTGATGGGCTGGTCCTCATCATTGTATGAAGGTAGAATTCAAAGCAACACGACAATTTTTTTGAGAAAATAAAACAAAACATGATATTCTCGTAATATCGTTATGTTTGACGTTTTTAACCATATTCAAAACGTCAAAGAATACGTAAATATCCGTTTCTTTTCTTTTGCGGGTGCGTAGGAGAGATAGCAGTATATAGTATGAAGTTCGTTCAATCGAGCTAGACTATGGTCGATGTCGTGTAAACTTTTTTCGAAAACTGCAGCTCATACTACCGATTACATTGAAAACTACAAAGTTCAGCGAGCTCACCAAAACTATCGCTGTTTTCGTAATTTGTAAGCCCATACTAGACGTACCGTCTAGTATACAAATAGAGTGCAATACCTTCCTACCGCGTTTGCGAAAATAATGGAGGTACGATTCGCGGGGCGACTTTGACCAAAACTTCCTTTTTTGATAAAAACGTGATTTGTGTACCTAAAACGGAACGAGTTTTGGTGGCTTTTTTTTTGTTCTGGCTGCACCTATGAATTGCTTAATCTTTTTCTGCGAGTGCACCGGCCGGCGGCGCCGGCGGCCGGAGCGAGCAGGTTCAACAGTGTTTTGTCGAAAAAATCTAAAAAAAAAGGTGAGTTTTTAAATGAAGTCAATTTGCAACGAAAATTATGGGTGTTATAACTTCTCTTACACCTTTATACGTGCTAATAGCATGAAATTACTTATAAAAGTTCATGAAGCAGCCTGTTTCCAAGAGATCATAAAAAATGATATGGATATGGATAGATATGGATATGGCTTGAGTTTTCATATGGCGGGGTGTCTTCATATCGGACCCATGGGGTGAGATTGATCATATGATCAAAGTAACCCCAAGGATTACTATATGCTTTTGGGTCTTATACTTATTTGCCCACTTTTCTCTACCAGGAGCATGCCGCGGATATATAAAAAGAAAGTTGGAACAAGGGAGTACAAAAACTAGATACTTATTGTCTAATACGCATGTAATGAGTGTATTTCTGAAAAACGCTGCCGTGATTGCAAACAGGCACACAATACACTGCTACACGAAGCGTTTGCGCAACATGACAACGAGGCCGGGGCTTCAACCTCAAGATATGCGAATGTCAGCTCATCTAAACAAGGACAAAGGCCGTCAGTTCGAAGCTCGCACGTGTCATTGCAGCCAGAAATACCTGAAATTCTCCTTGCAACAGCTGTGATCAGAGTTGAAAAGGCAGACGGTACCTACGTCAACATGCGTACACTTCTGGACCAGGGTTCACAAATTTCCCTTATAACGGAAAATGCAGCACAACTGCTAGGGTTACCACGGCAAAGGTATCAAGGAGTGATCACAGGAATAGGCGCAAAGCAATCGAACTGCAAAGGAGTTATCAATATCAAAATGTGTATTAACTAGTTGTAATTTTGATTTTCATACTGACGTGTTTGTAATGAAAAACCTTATCAAAAATCTACCAAGTTGTTCTTTCGCTAAGCCGAAGCCGAGTGATAAGCTAAATTATATCACTCTAGCAGATCCTGAAATGAACATCAGTCGTCCTGTCGACATTTTGTTTGGAGCCGATATTTATTCTTTGATTTTATTCAACGATCTTATAATTCACAATAGATTCAGGGTCACGTACAAAATGAAAGCTAAAAACTGTCCGCATGGATACATACTTATACAGCTACATTTGTTTACTAACGAACAAAGATGAAAGTTTTAAAACAGTTCTAAGTTCAACCTAATTACAACCATGACACCTAGCAAAAAAGTAGCAAATCTTCAAAATATTATCTTACACTTACGATCATTCGTCACAAAAAACGAGCAAAGCAATTATATTACTCCTGTCACTTGTCAAATCAAAAGACATAGGTTAAACAACTAGTGTGAAATCAACCTTAAAGAGCTACAAATAAAGTTCTTTTTCCCGTTATTACCTTGCGAGCTACATCCATCCGTTTCCATGGTTTCGCTACTGTTTGCTTCTTCAAATTTAACTACAGAAGGTATGGAGTCGCGTTGATCACTTAAATAATTTATAATATGCACGTTAAAGTTAAGTTAAAATTATTTATGTTTTGGGCATGTATGTTTGATATTGATAGTATATATACTTGTTATTTTATTAACGTTCTGTTGTGTGTATATTTATGTGTATGTTTATGTTTTTGGCCAAGATGTCTATCGCTGGATGTCACAAATAAAAATATCACTAAATTCCACATCTTTATATTCATGTTTACAATCTTTATAATACAAGTACAGTTTAGTGCAATAATTTGATCAAAACCCAAAATGTTTAAAACAGCTCAACATTAAAATTTTTCCATTCTGCGTACCTACAGGCTGATAATGAAGCCCTAGTTATAAAAAGCTCAAATATAAAAAATATATGTTCTGTTACGTTTGTCTCGTTTCATAATAAAAAAAGATATCGACCATCAAAGTTTTCCAACAAAAACCGTAAAGTGCTTGAGGGCGGGCGTACAGGCGCCTGCCGTAGGTTGGGCATTTATTTGATATTTGGGAAATATACCTATAATATGATAAAAGAATTTGAAAAAGTACTGTTTTTTTACGATAATGTGTTCTATAAGTGATTCTGGTTCATAAATTTTAACAAAGCGAGAGGACTCATTATCAGTTGGTATAGATGTAAAGGGGTTGTTAACCAAAGATTTGGTTAAATAACAGTAGCGTAAATGGATTGCTCGGAAAGCTAAAATAAAAAAAAGGAAAGCCAAGTATCTGATGAGAGTTCAACAAACAGACACAAAAGTAGTATTAAATTTTTTTAAAGTTCTGGTAAAAACAAATTATTACAATACAAATCTACTCCATGCATCTACTGTTCTGTTACAGACAATTTTGCGTCAACGTTGGCCAAACATTTGTAGCGGTGGTTTAAAATCGGTAATTTTGATCAAAATTTCATACTTTTTGTTAGTTTAAAGCTTAAAATACAACTTATTCTACATGTACTTAACGAAAGTAAGACACTCCGGCCGTTAAATTGTTTTTTCGGGGATTATTTTTGCAACTTTTAAATATACATTGCGGCATTGTGACACGTGTTTACATTGGCTTTGTTTGAAGCGAACTAAATCAAATACAAACTCACTTTTCAAGTGAGCTTAAATTCACCGAGACGTTTTTATTGCGCCGACCCGATATCTATGTGAGTATTAGAGATCGTTGATTTTATTAGAAGGAATTTGTAGAGGCGAACATACAAGTTCTCCTATTGTTCAAAACACGAAGTTAGGATGGATTTTGAGTGGATGCGCGAGAGCATTACATTGTAACGTAGTTCAGAACAATGTGGAAGAGATCCATAGATTTTGGGAAATCGAAGACATTGCAGAAGAATCAAATTTATCATTGGAAGATCAAGAGTGTGTTGAGTACTATAAAAGCACTACCAGTCGGCGAGAGGACGGTAGTTATGAGGTGCGGCTTCCTCTAAAACCTGACTTCAAAAACAACTTAGGTTTATCAAAAAATAGAGCAGTTGCACAGTTCAAATCATAAGAGCGAAAATTCACAAAGAACCATCAAATGAAAGAAAGCTATAAATCATTCATGAAAGAATGTCAATCATTGGGCCACATGACTTCCGCTACAAGTAGCGCCAAACCTGACTTTTATCTCGCTCATCACGGGGTAGAACGGTTAGAATCAACAACCACCAAGTTTAGGGTTGTTTTCAATGGCTCTGCAAAAACATCGTCAGGCTACAGCTTGAATGACGTATGAAACGTGGAGCCAATCTTCAACAGGACCTGCAGTCTGGGCCAGGCCACAACAGTGCGTTGCGGCGTCGCATCGCAAAAACAACATCGCACAGCTATGCGATGCGATGTCGCAACGCAAAAATTTTATCAGATACGATATCGTACTTAAAGACGCTAACCAACGTTTCAGTTTCTAGTGAGACATGGACCGCACTGCGCGTGTTCTACTTCTGCTTGCGTTAAGGCGTATTAAGAAAAAGAAACATAAAAGAAAGTACTGGGTGCACCCATTACTGACAATTATGAATAAAGATGGAAACCACTTCAAAAGGAAATATGAGGCGCTAAAAGTGGACGAGGTTAAATTTTTCGATTACTTTAGGATGAGTGTAGCAAGTTTTGAAGAGCTTCTAAGTTTGATAAAGCCTGGGATAGTATGATGGTTGGTGTAAATCACTTAATATTTGTAGGACACGACTTTGGAAAATTATTGTTTGATTATCATTCAATTTTTCCAATGATGGCAAAATTCCTTTAAAAAAAGATAAATGTCTACTTTCAGGTGTTTTTAAAGCAGCTATAATATTCTTCTCAAATTCGTCTTCGTCAATTTTTCTTTTACGCGATGCAGGCTGGTAACGTGGCATGACAGGTTGCTGGCTTTGTTGGGTTGAGGTGCTTGGTCTTATTTCTTCATCGTCAAGACTTGATGTTGTTTTATTTTGAGAATTCTTTTTCAGAAATAGGAGCTGGTCGTATAAATGACATTGTTTAATTTTTTTGGCCCCAGCTCCGGATTTACATTGCTCGTTTAATTTTTTATCGTATTTCGTAAAATTATCCTTGATTCCTCTCCATTTCTTTATGACATCGTTACCTAAAAAATATGAAGAATTATGATTTATTTTGTTTTCTTTCAGGTACCTGGCGACGGGAAATACTTTTAAAGATATGCATTTCACATACTATCGTGGAAAATCTACAATAACAGGAATAGTAAAATTTGTTTGTCGTATATTATGGAACATTCTTAAAAGTTTGGAATTACCAAAAATTACAACAGAGCTGATGGAACAAATTGCTCAAGAGTATGAAAAAAAGACTAACTTTCCTAATTGTATAGGAGCGCTAGATGGAAAACACATTCGTATATTGAGCCCGGATCACAGTGGATCCCTATTTTTCAATTATAAAAATTATAATTCCATTGTTCTATTAGCACTTGTTGATACGAATTACAAATTTATTTATGTCGATATAGGTGCTTATGGTAAGTAATGTGACTCCACTGTTTTTCAGAACTCAAATCTATACGACTTATTAAAAAAAGGTCAATTATCTATACCTCCGCCAAAACCGTTACCTGGCTTTCAAAAAGAAATTCCTTTTGTCTGCGTGGCGGATGAAGGATTACCACTGACAAATAATATAATGCGCCCATATTCTGGGAAGTTTTTATCGATAGAAAAACGAGTTTTTAATTATCGCTTGAGCCGAGCCAGACGATATGTTGAGAGCGCTTTTGGCATACTCGCAAATAAATGGCGCATATTTCACCGACCCATTAATGTTTCTTACGATTTCACAATAGACATTATAAAAGCATGCTGTGTATTACACAACTTTGTATTGAATCGAGATGGCGCACAAACGTTTGAAGAAATGATTATTGACGATTCTTTGCAAATTTTACACGAAACAACACTTGAAAGTGGAACAGGAGCTAACATAATCAGAAACGAATTTTGTAATTATTTTAATAGTAACATTGGAGGTCTTAGTTGGCAGTTAACAAAAATATAAATTTTTATAAGTACTTACCGAGTTTTTTTTTTCAACACTATTTAACTCCTCAAAATTTTAAAATAAACTAGTACACACTTCCCTCCATGCTTCTGTTTTTAAAAATTTGTCTTTGAATTGTGGTATAGTTTTGTCCCAAAGGACGGGACGTTCGTAAATTAAAGATATCAGGTGGTCGGCATCGTACTCCGCCATATCGCTTAAAAAACACGTGCAGGTCGTTCAAAGCATGGACACCGACTAAACGGAAACGCGTTGTCGCATCGCAGATTTGTACGTTGCGGCAGCGCATCGGAAATTTCCACGATGCGTTGTGCGGCGTCGTTGATTTTTGCGATGCGACGCCGCAACGCACTGTTGTGGCCTGGCCCTCTTATCATTAAATGGTGTGACGGTTCCTTTCTGCTTGAAAGATATCCTGTATGGATTGTCTGATGAGGCGTCTCGTCTTCCTCTACTTCCTAGATAGATTACCTGATCGTAGCTCGCCAGATGAGCTGATCAAATTTTGGCCTACACAGAACGGATTTAAATATGACCTGCTTATGCAAAATAGAAACACAATTATAAGAATTTCTCTGTATGTGGACCTGTCTGGACTTGGTGAGATTATCTCTTTATGGCTTTTGTTGAAAGGGTAGTCAGTCGATTGTTATATACAAGTTTTATTACTGAAAAGATAAGTTCTTGGTGGTGATAAATTATTGTCTAGAAAAGCGTTGCGTACGTCTTTAAGAACCTATCTCTCTGGAAGATAAAACTGACTCTAAAATCCTTACTCTAGTGTAAGTGCCAACTGGAGAGCTGGAGACCAGATCCTGGCACAGTGACCTAGGTCCAACTGGAGTGCTCTATCATGTAGGAGTTCCTGGGCCTTTATTTCAAGATACAAATGGGGTGGCTGACAAATCAATGTCGAGAATCCTGTATCATATGCTTCAAGATACAACTGGAGTGGCTGATAAATCTTTATCGAGATCCTGTTCTTGGTAGTTAGACAATGGATGTAATTTATATGGATATTGTCTGTTGAATTGTTATAAAAAAGAATAAGTATTTATATAGAGCTTAGGTCACTTCACGTTATCGTGTTATATCACTGTAAGAGATATTTTGAGTCTTTTACTGATTTAGTAGCATAATTAGCTAGGCTTAGCTTATTCGACTGACGTACCTTTATGATTAGTTGTCTGCATAAAATCTAAAAATGATTTAAGGTTCCTTATCAAATTGTGAACGATTCCTGCTCAAGGATTGATGTTTTCAAGTAAAAACTAGATTTATATGGAAATTCAGTATTTGTTTAATCATCTGAACACACGACACGAATGTTATACAATAAAGAATTACAGTAGGCGAATTAAATCACACAAAGATCTAACACGTAGGTTGATTAGCCTAAGACAGATCTATACATATATGTCTTGAGGGAGTGTCAGCTTTAACAATGGCCTTGTTTGACTTAGGGTCTGAACTTGTTATACATCTAGGTAAATGTGATTTTTGTCGGGATTGCCCCACCCTTGTCAGCAACAGATGATTTACCTGTATTACAGGTAAATTATTCGTCTAAGCTTCCCATGTCGCTAAAATGCGTGGCCTCAAGAAATCAAAAGCTTTCCAGCCCTGGATTTCCCTACACGACAATCCCGGGATATTATTATTATTAATGGTAGTACGTTTGACTACCAGACCTAAAAGAGGTCTTGAAATGCAAGTGGGGAATTCTGGCCTCAACTTAGGCGGTCAAAACATATATATATTTAGATATACACAGGGTAAATGTTGGACTCAGCTTGATTGATCGATTACTAAAGGTATTTAGGTATACCTAGTTTTTAAGGATTTTATCTCTGGAGAAGAGGTACTTTCGATCAATCGAACCTTGGCAACGGTACAATAAAACTTAGCTTTATTCTCAGCACTCAGCCGTAATTAACTAATATGAATGACTTTACGAACACATGGCATGTTTATCTTAACACTGCTTGACGAAATGTCCAGCGTCTATTACTTAGACTTCCTGCTGTGTTCAAAATCGTTAAATTATCTCTTGGCGAGACTACAAATCTTAATATTCCAGAATGGACTACACTTCACGATGGCTTAGAGCACACTGACTCGTCATTCTCCTGCAATTCTCGTTCCAACCTCGATGCATCGAAACGCATCCCCTACTTCCGACACTATACGATCGTAACGGTATTTTTGTAGCACGCTGTCTCTCATTGGCGTTCATCACCAACGTGGACACTGCCTCCGCCCACAGACGCGGTCTCATGTGATCTCAGGCGAGAGCCGAAAGTCACCGCGAGATTCAAATTATGAATCGCGTCACCGTCGATTGGCGCGAAAGAAGCCCGCAGCTTAGCTCTCAATATGAAAATAAAGAAACACATATATGTATGCAATTCCAATGTCAAATCATAGGCTCAGGACATTCAGTATGTTCATGCATAACCAATCTGTACAATAGGTATTTGTTAAGTCCTAAGGTAGGCTTTTTACTTGACAAGTATATACTACCAAATCATATTCTGGACGTCTCCTTCATATGAGAGGGTTGCACTATCTTTCAATTGATTAAGTATTTACTTTACATTGTACAATAATCGGTTTTATAAATAGACCTTTATATCTTAATCTTACAGAAATCCTGTAGTAATGACGGATTATCCACAGCGCTTGATGGATAGTACGTCATTTCATTGAAATCTGAATTAGGTATTTCTATCAGGCATTATGTTAAGCTCGCCGTAATAATACAGGCTTGTTCCCACAGTCCCAATCTGTTTGCCTATTGTTTTAATATCCTCTAAGCTTTCTATAGACTCTACGGACACCGCTTTCTAAATGTTCAAAAGCGTTCTTTGTTATAAATGATTCCATTTACAAAGAGCAAAAAAATTGGTAAACTGTATTGTGCCTTTGTTTCTAAAATGTCTGAGAACCCAAAAAAAATACCATCTTGCTATTTTTTTCCAACCAGATAGCACCCCGGTTCTAACAATAGACACATGCTAGCCATATTCTGGGAATGAGCAAATGTCTTGAAAAAAAAATATAAAGTGTTTCTTTGAACACACAGATGAAAAATCGGTACCCTTACATTCCACCCTCTGAAAACTGAACACGCAGTGTAATTCAAGTGTCTCACTTTTCAACAATATTTAACCATTGCTCAGAAAAAAACTTTAACTTCTGCCTATCTCCGTACTGTGGCCACCCTCAAACCTCGCTTAACCCTAACATACTAACCTATAAACCAAAGCAGTGGTCATAAACCACCCTCAAACTCATTTTTTTTTTTTTTTTTTTTTTTTTTAATAATTTTTTTTTTTCATTTTATTTATTTTATTTAGTTACATTGATTTTATTTATTTACATTTATTTTATTTATTTACATTTATTTTATTTATTTTAATTTATTTTATTTATTTACATTTATTTTATTTATTTACATTTATTTTATTTTATTTTATTTATTTACATTTATTTTATTTATTTTATTTATTTACATTTATTTTATTTATTTACATTTAACCTCACTGTTGATATTCCCCCTATATCACGGTTATTCGTGTTCATTCGTAACCACTGTGTTTTCATAATACCTAGACAAGTGTATGGCATTATAATTTCCTCGGATCTTATTTTCATCATTAATCAACGTATATACGTTGGCATACGGTATCGCACCCACGATGAATGGTCCCTCGTATAGTAATGCAAATTTTTTCGTTATTTTCTGACTTTTGTCTGACTTAGGTAATGTTCTCAATTTGACCTTATCACCAATGTTAAACTGTATGAGTCTATGACCTTTATTATAAGTGATCTCTCGCGTAGCCGCGGCTTTCACTAAATTTTCTTTAGCACGCTCGCGCATGAACTCTATAGTATCATGGTTTTCTATAATCAATCGCTCAGTGTACGTGTCAGTCGATAATTTTATCGATCTTCCTCTTATCAACTCTAAAGGTGTATATTTCGTAGTTGAGTGTATAACGTTATTATAGCATTCTTCGATGTTCGGTAATACACTTACCCAACTCTTATGCGATTTATGGCAATAAGCTCTGAATAATCTCCCTAATTCCCTATTTACACGCTCAGTGGAATTAGGACGTGGATTTCGTATGGATGTGTGTGACAATGCAATGCCCATTCTCGCTAATCCTTCCTCCCAGACTCGCGATATGAACTGAGCCCCGTTATCCGTTACAATTCGCTTTATCGTTACCTCCGAATGACATTTCTTAACGCAGGAGATGACACTTCTCCCCGTTGCCTTGCGCAACGCATATAATTTTATAAATTTACTAAATGCATCCTGCATCACAAAAACATAACACATTCCGAATTGTCCCGCAGGAAGAGGGCCATATAAATCAGCAAAGAAAATTTCCCCCACTTCCAATGCTACTACTGGCTTACTAGGACCTACAGTGGCCTGTAACTCATGTTTTGTTTTCTGACATATGTCACATCCTCTCACTACTCTACCAATCTCGCGTGACATACGTGTAAAATAGAATCTTTTTCTCATCACCGCATGTACTTTATACCTGCCAAAATGGCCTATCTCCTCGTGAACATTTCTTATCAACTCGTCTCTCATTACCTCAGGTATGACAATTACCTTTTCTCCTGACACGATTCGTTTATAAAACAATATATCGTCCTCCACTTCGTAGCATTGTAACACATTACGTGACATGCCATCATTATTTAATAGACTTGTAGTTATAGCTTGTAACTTGGTGTCAGCCTTTTGCAAGTGTCCAATCGCTTTTAATTGCTCTGATATATGTTTATAATTACTTGTCTTGAACATATTCAGTTGTGGACTAACTATCCTTGTCCCTCGACCTATCTCAACGTCGGGTATGTGCCTCGATAAAACATCAGCTATACAATTATCGGTTCCTTTTATGTGCTCAATTCGATAGTTAAAACGTCCTATGTAATGCACCCACCTTATAATTCGCGCACTTAGTAATTTCCATGAATGTAAAAACGTTAGGCTTTTGTGATCAGTTCGAATGATCACCTTAGCGCCTCGTAAGTAAGTCTCAAATTTAGTCAAGCTATAAATGATAGCGAATAATTCCTGTTCTGACACGGTCCAGCGCATTTCAGCATCTGTCAACCCCTTGCTACAAAAACCTACAATCATACGGTCACCTTCTTCTGATAATTGATAAACGCAACCTGCGATCCCAACGGCACTACTATCTGTCTGTAAGTAGTATGTTTTATTGATATCGGGATGAATAAGCATAACTGTGTCTAAAAACAATACTTTTACGCGCTCAAATACAGTATTTACCGCCGCGGTCCATGTGAAAGGTGTTTCTTTTTGTAATAACTTACACAATGGCTTGGTTTCTTCCCCGTATTTATGAATGAACTTTCGAAAATAGTTTACGAGCCCCAAGAAAGCCCTTAATTGCTTTATGTTTTTGGGTACCGGAAATTCTTTTATTGCCTTAGTCTTCTCAGGGTCCATTGTAATGCCATTAACCGTTACTATATGGCCTAGTAATTTAACCTCGGTCTGCAAAAAACTACACTTGGTTAAGTTGCACGACATATTAGCTTCTCGTAACCTGCCTAATACCCGTCTTAAATGCTCCGAATGCATTTCTAGAGTCCCTGAAGTAAACACTACTAAGTCATCTAGATAATTCACACAAAAATCTCTGACTTCAGGCCCTAAGATAATATCCATAGCTCTACTAAAACTTGATACTGATGTTTTTAACCCCTGGGGCAACACATTATAAGTATATGACTTCCCCATGAAAGTGAAACCTGTATATTTCGTTGAGCTACTATCTAACGGTATGTGAAAATAGGCATCGCTGCAATCAAGCATGCTCATAAATTTGACATTATGAAAAGATTGTAAAATCTCAGATGTGAGGGGTGGCGCTTCTACGTCCCCCATCATTCGTCTATTTAACTCCCGTGCGTCTAACAATAATCGGACACTACCATCCTTCTTTATAACATAAGTCATCGGGCTACAAAAGGCTGTTGCCTCGCGTTTAATAATACTTAGCGCTTCTAACTCAGCTATTTTCTGTCCTACGAGTGCTCTGTGTTTAAATGGTATCGGATAAGATCGTTTCATAAACGGTGTTTGATCTATCATTTCTATCTTGTGAGTGTATTTATTAGTTCTACCAGGCTTATGTGAAAATACCGTTCCATACTCTTGCAATATAGACAACAATAAATGTTTTTCTTCTTCAGTTTTATCTAGCCTCTGAACGTATTGCTCTACGGATAATCGCTTTTCACTATCAGTCGTGTTTGAAGTTATCGTTTTCCCTAAACAATTTAGCCTTCGCTCCCAATCTAGACTTTCGTAATCCGATCCAATTCTAATTTGAGTTCTGATGCCAAGATGCTCTATACTTAAAACCTTTTCAGGACCACATGTTATGACAGCTTTCATACGCTCTAGCCAATCATGTCCCAATATCATCGGATACGGAAGCCTCTTTAATACGATTACGGGTGTATCGATTTGAACTGAGCCTAACTCTATCGTGACTACATTGAGTTTATTAACTTTTTCACTTTTTGATCCGAAAGCGCCCTGAATTTGCATGGCAGGTGTTGGCACTTCCGGTAAAATACCAATCTCGCTTTTAATCGACTCATACAGCTCAGAGGTGATCGCAGTAACCTGACTACCTGTATCTAACAAACTTTTAATCTCTCGGCTATTTATTTTTATAGTAATCTCGGGTAAACGAGATAAGCTATGACTTGTGTTCTCATCTTCATAAAAAACTGAATCATTAAAAATTGTGTACAACCTTGTTTCGCGCTTATCGCAGATGTTACAAGGCCTACCTACCTCTTGGCACAGAAGAATTTCGTCATTATCTTTGCATAATAATAAGCCTAGGCTTGTCTCCATGTTGTAGCTATTCGAACAAATGGTATTACCTAAGGGAATTTTAAATCCATTTTCAAATTTACCTAGACCTTTCCCTGGTCGCCAACCAGTCTTAAGCATACAGTTATATGCTACAATATTGGCACCTGATCTCGTTCTAACATCCAGTCCTAAAATTGCTTCAACATTATTATTTAAGCCTCCTACGTGAGTACCTACTGCCGAACCGTTGAGGCTGTTTCGCTCGACACAGATTCGTTTCCCTGACTCAAGGTCCCGGCTGAACTTATCACTGATTCGTTTGATTTGTTCCCTTGATTATTATTTGCACTAAAAGGGGTACCGGTTTGTCTCTCCCATTTGATAGCAGGTAAATGTCTATTTTGATTATTTGCATAATAATTTCCCCCACGACGCTGACCCCGTCCGCGGTACGAACCCTGACCTCTCTGTGCTGATGTCACACTTATAGCGTTCATGTGCCTGTAGTGGCCTCTGCCCCCACGCTCGTTACCTCGATTTGAATACCTAATCGGTTCGCTTGTTTGAACAGTTACGTCCTGTTCCATATCACGAAGGAATTCTGCCGCTGATGATATTGTTTTATTTTCCTTTAGAATAGACCACAACCGTTGTATCTCTACTGGAAAATGTCTGATCACGGAGTTAACCATGTAACTTTCAGTTAAAGGTATCGTTAAAAATCGTACTGTATCTATCTGTCCTGCAAAATGCTCGCTCATGGACGTTTGAGATTTAGGATCCCAAGTTGAATTAACTAACCTGTACTTTGCCCTTTCTTGTTGCGTTTCGCCCCAAAATACCCTCTGAAAATCACTTTCAAAATCGGCTAAGGACGTCCATCCATCACAATATATCTCTAGTAATTTTAATGCTGACCCCGTTAAACATTCGGTTGCAATGTCAACCGCGCGGTGCTGGCCGTTACAAGAATTTATGTATCGTTTTAATTTCTTTAGAAATTTCATCGGATTTGAGTCGTTTTTTCCACTGAAAATCGGCTTATCAACTGCCGGTCGCATTATATAAGTGTTTCCTGGATTCGAACCGGAAATAATGGGTTGTGTCACTGACGCTGAACCCTGAATGATTTCTATTGTTTGTGGCATTATTATTTGATCAGTCTGTGTCCCTGACGGAATAGAACCTGTACTCGTCACTGAACTCGCTGCAAGGCTAGCATTTTCGCGTTCTTGTTCCAGTGTAGCTAATCGCTTAAAAATCACATCCAATTTATTTCCTATCATCTGAAAACCTAGGTCATTTTGCTGATTGGTTTGTCGGGTTTCCACAGTACGGTTTTTCATTGTCCTAGATGCATCTACTGAAGCATCTCTGGTCACATCTCGTTTGCGTTTATTCCTTGGAACGTTGGCAGACATGATAGCAAGCTATTATAAGTACCATGCACAAAACAAACAAAATACTGAATTTCTTAATTATTGTTATTAAAACAAAATTCGTTCACTCGAGATAAGGTCTTAGAATGTTTACAATTCGTATTACTTGAATAAATAATAAAATGAGTAAGTAATTAAATACTTATATTCTTTATAGGTCTCTGAAATGTTGAAATGTTGTTTCTATGGTCGTTATAAAAATTACTTGAAGTTACGTTCTGTTTTAATTGATATATTTGTAATAATTAATCGATATTGACCCTACGTTGTGATTATTTTTATGAAATCAATCGATTAAAACCCAGATAATTTTTCTAGTGGTAAAGCCTTTGGCAATACTCTTTAAAACTAGATCCTGGTGTCATCGGCATCAAATGTGACGGTTCCTTTCTGCTTGAAAGATATCCTGTATGGATTGTCTGATGAGGCGTCTCGTCTTCCTCTACTTCCTAGATAGATTACCTGATCGTAGCTCGCCAGATGAGCTGATCAAATTTTGGCCTACACAGAACGGATTTAAATATGACCTGCTTATGCAAAATAGAAACACAATTATAAGAATTTCTCTGTATGTGGACCTGTCTGGACTTGGTGAGATTATCTCTTTATGGCTTTTGTTGAAAGGGTAGTCAGTCGATTGTTATATACAAGTTTTATTACTGAAAAGATAAGTTCTTGGTGGTGATAAATTATTGTCTAGAAAAGCGTTGCGTACGTCTTTAAGAACCTATCTCTCTGGAAGATAAAACTGACTCTAAAATCCTTACTCTAGTGTAAGTGCCAACTGGAGAGCTGGAGACCAGATCCTGGCACAGTGACCTAGGTCCAACTGGAGTGCTCTATCATGTAGGAGTTCCTGGGCCTTTATTTCAAGATACAAATGGGGTGGCTGACAAATCAATGTCGAGAATCCTGTATCATATGCTTCAAGATACAACTGGAGTGGCTGATAAATCTTTATCGAGATCCTGTTCTTGGTAGTTAGACAATGGATGTAATTTATATGGATATTGTCTGTTGAATTGTTATAAAAAAGAATAAGTATTTATATAGCGCTTAGGTCACTTCACGTTATCGTGTTATATCACTGTAAGAGATATTTTGAGTCTTTTACTGATTTAGTAGCATAATTAGCTAGGCTTAGCTTATTCGACTGACGTACCTTTATGATTAGTTGTCTGCATAAAATCTAAAAATGATTTAAGGTTCCTTATCAAATTGTGAACGATTCCTGCTCAAGGATTGATGTTTTCAAGTAAAAACTAGATTTATATGGAAATTCAGTATTTGTTTAATCATCTGAACACACGACACGAATGTTATACAATAAAGAATTACAGTAGGCGAATTAAATCACACAAAGATCTAACACGTAGGTTGATTAGCCTAAGACAGATCTATACATATATGTCTTGAGGGAGTGTCAGCTTTAACAATGGCCTTGTTTGACTTAGGGTCTGAACTTGTTATACATCTAGGTAAATGTGATTTTTGTCGGGATTGCCCCACCCTTGTCAGCAACAGATGATTTACCTGTATTACAGGTAAATTATTCGTCTAAGCTTCCCATGTCGCTAAAATGCGTGGCCTCAAGAAATCAAAAGCTTTCCAGCCCTGGATTTCCCTACACGACAATCCCGGGATATTATTATTATTAATGGTAGTACGTTTGACTACCAGACCTAAAAGAGGTCTTGAAATGCAAGTGGGGAATTCTGGCCTCAACTTAGGCGGTCAAAACATATATATATTTAGATATACACAGGGTAAATGTTGGACTCAGCTTGATTGATCGATTACTAAAGGTATTTAGGTATACCTAGTTTTTAAGGATTTTATCTCTGGAGAAGAGGTACTTTCGATCAATCGAACCTTGGCAACGGTACAATAAAACTTAGCTTTATTCTCAGCACTCAGCCGTAATTAACTAATATGAATGACTTTACGAACACATGGCAAGTTTATCTTAACACTGCTTGACGAAATGTCCAGCGTCTATTACTTAGACTTCCTGCTGTGTTCAAAATCGTTAAATTATCTCTTGGCGAGACTACAAATCTTAATATTCCAGAATGGACTACACTTCACGATGGCTTAGAGCACACTGACTCGTCATTCTCCTGCAATTCTCGTTCCAACCTCGATGCATCGAAACGCATCCCCTACTTCCGACACTATACGATCGTAACGGTATTTTTGTAGCACGCTGTCTCTCATTGGCGTTCATCACCAACGTGGACACTGCCTCCGCCCACAGACGCGGTCTCATGTGATCTCAGGCGAGAGCCGAAAGTCACCGCGAGATTCAAATTATGAATCGCGTCACCGTCGATTGGCGCGAAAGAAGCCCGCAGCTTAGCTCTCAATATGAAAATAAAGAAACACATATATGTATGCAATTCCAATGTCAAATCATAGGCTCAGGACATTCAGTATGTTCATGCATAACCAATCTGTACAATAGGTATTTGTTAAGTCCTAAGGTAGGCTTTTTACTTGACAAGTATATACTACCAAATCATATTCTGGACGTCTCCTTCATATGAGAGGGTTGCACTATCTTTCAATTGATTAAGTATTTACTTTACATTGTACAATAATCGGTTTTATAAATAGACCTTTATATCTTAATCTTACAGAAATCCTGTAGTAATGACGGATTATCCACAGCGCTTGATGGATAGTACGTCATTTCATTGAAATCTGAATTAGGTATTTCTATCAGGCATTATGTTAAGCTCGCCGTAATAATACAGGCTTGTTCCCACAGTCCCAATCTGTTTGCCTATTGTTTTAATATCCTCTAAGCTTTCTATAGACTCTACGGACACCGCTTTCTAAATGTTCAAAAGCGTTCTTTGTTATAAATGATTCCATTTACAAAGAGCAAAAAAATTGGTAAACTGTATTGTGCCTTTGTTTCTAAAATGTCTGAGAACCCAAAAAAAATACCATCTTGCTATTTTTTTCCAACCAGATAGCACCCCGGTTCTAACAATAGACACATGCTAGCCATATTCTGGGAATGAGCAAATGTCTTGAAAAAAAAATATAAAGTGTTTCTTTGAACACACAGATGAAAAATCGGTACCCTTACAATGGCGACAATATCAATTCGCTATTACTGCAGACATCCAAATGATGTTCAGAAAAATTTGGGTGAATAAACTGGACCAAAATCTTCAAAAAATTATCTGGCGAGACAGGGAGCATGAAAATATCAAAGATTTGGATCTGACGACCGTAACTTACGGCACTAAAGCTGCTCCCTTCCTAGCAATGATGACTCATCACGGATGACACCAACTTCCAGCAGCAAAACAATTGCGTGCAGACCTTATCAATCTACTTAAATCAGGCGGTTTCAACCTAAGAAAGTGGAAATCAAACATCCCTGAATTATCAGACGCTATCACGAATAATAGTGAGCAAGAGAGCTTTAATTTCAAACAACTAGAGACATCCAAAACATTGGGCCTCAGCTGGAATCACCAGCAGGATGTGTTTACTTTCGAATCGAAAATTGAGCAAGTCCCGAAGAAAGAAACAAAGCGGTCACTTTTATCAGATATATCAAAATTATTTGACCCGCTCGGTTGGCTTGCACCAATATCGACACAATTAAAAATCATTTTTCAAAAAGTGTGGTTGTCCGCAATCAAATGGGATGACCCACTGCCCGAAGACATTCTATCAGAATGGATCATTATCAAACATGATATCAAAAACATAAATAAATTGCAAGTACCGAGGTGGCTATCAACAAACGAACGTGACGTCATCGAGTTACACGGGTTTTGTGACGCGTCTACAAAGGCCTACGCTTGCGTTATATATTGTAAAATCAAAAGAGGTAAACAGCTTATTATCACCCTATTGGTCGCCAAAGTAAGTATAGTACCATGTGGAAAAAACATCACTCTTCCCCGGTTGGAATTAGCCGCTGCTCCTCTTTTATCAAAGCTAGTACTCCGTTTTGAGAAGCATGTGTCTGAAAGTGTACGTAATTGTTTTTATCGTCTGAAGTTATTGTATAAAATACGTCCCTATTTGAGTGAGGAGGTCCGAATCACTTTATGTGAATCTTTAGTCCTTTCCCGTTTAAATTACTGTGATGTGGTGTATGGGCCATGCCTATTGAAACGGACTGAAAGGCTGATTCAGCGCGTCCAAAATGCATGTGCACGTTTTTGTTTTCACATTCCTCCCCGCACACATATAACACCCTCTCTCAATACGTCTAATTTGTTAAAAATTAAAGCACGTAGAAATCTTCATCTTGCTACCCTCCTCTTTGGTGTTATCGCTTACAAAATGCCTCCTTATCTACACGCTAAATTTGAATGGAGGCAGGATTACTTTCGTTATCCAAAGAGGGAATGTAGTCATGTATTTTTGACGCCGAGACACAAGTCCGTTGCATTCCGTGGGTCTTTTAAATTTGCAGCTTCTCGGTGTTGGAATGATTTACCCCCGCCAGTTCGTGCATTAAAAGCATTACCTTCTTTTAAGTTCGCATTGAAAAAAGTACTTTTAGAAACTCAAAAGTTCTCATGAATTTCTTATCTATTTCTACGCGCAATGGGACACCTTCGTATTGGTATTTTCTACTCTCCGGTCGGATTTCACGCACGAGTTTGAATTTTTAACTTGTTTGAACATAATTGAACAGCTTGAAGAACTACAGCAAACGCCAAGCCATAGTTACCAATTACTCAACTCACTCCTCCATTTTTTTTTTATTTGTTTTCTGTGTTGCCAGATATTGTCTTATATATTTATGATTTTTTTCTATATTTTTTATTTTGTACACATATTTTTTACTGGTTACGCTATTTTTTATGTTTTTGTTATTGGTTATTTATGTATTATATGCGGGATAAGTACGTATGTTTTATATTTTTGTTTTTTGAACTATAGATATATGTAGGTATAATGGATCCTTCCGTGTTGTCACTCTTTCTAGGGCTCTGTCTGAAAACCAGCGCTGCTCCATATGCTTAGGCTTGTGGAGCAGCAATAAGCTGAGATAGGGCCTTTTCAGCTTCACATACGCATTGCGCAGGGCGGACTAATTAGCTATTATGTTTTATTTTTTCAAATTTCAAATTACTTATTTTCAAATTATGTATAATTATAATAGTATGTTTCTAAGTCATTGTTTGTAATTTCTATGCTTTCCTTATTCTACCTGTCTGTTTTGTTCTATGTATATGTGTGTTGTTGAATAAATGTATTTCATTTCATTTTTTTTTTTTACTCAAAGTGCAACAGTGCTTGAGTAGCTACGAACTTATCTTATACGGATGGTCTGATTCTATGATCGTCCTAGGATGGCTCAGCGGAGACCTAACAAGGTGGAAGACCTTCGTCGCTAACACAGCGCGGTATATCACCGGTATCATGCCATCAACATGTTGGCGTTATGTTAAATCGGAGGAGAACCCGGCGGACTGTGCCAGCCGTGGATTAACAGCGTCATAGTTAAAAAAGCATAGTTTGTGGTGGCAAGGACCGTCCTGGCTACCAGACTTTGATGGACAAAGCAAACAGCCCGAATATATCACAGATCAAGAAGTGAAAAAGATCCATCTAGTTAACGTTGTCACCGAGCAAGATTCTGACAACAATATAATTTATCAATTACTATCGGATTACAGTACTATCAGCAAAGTTATTCGAATTTTAGCGTGGATGTTCCGATTTATCAAACAAAGTGACACCAAGCAAACTTACTTATCAATATCAGAATTAAACCAAGCAGAAAATCTTATCATCAAACAAATCCAGCAATTTAATTTTTCTAAGGAAATTATGAGCATTAAAGAGAGCAGTCATGTGCACCCTAAAAGGAATATATCACAACTGAATCCGTTTCTGGATGAAAATGAAATCTTACGAGTTGGAGGATGGCTAAGAAATGCAAGCTTACCTCACGACATGAAATATCCAATCATCATATCAGGATCCAGTCGCTTAGCAGTGCTTTTAATCGATCAAGCTCATAAAGTCTGTTACCACGGAGGAGCTCGTCTTACATCAGCTTACCTAAGACAAAAGTTTTGGCTCGTAGGGGGGAATAAAATAGTAAAGAAAAAACTGCGTGACTGCGTCTTATGCAGACGCCATGATCCTATTAAGCATGAACAGATAATGGGTGATTTACCCGTAGCTCGAACCAGACCTACGAGACCTTTCCAACATACCGGCGTCGACTACACCGGATTCGTGGATGTTAAATCAAGCAAGGGTCGTGGTATCAAATCAACCAAGGGATATATATCAGTGTTTGTGTGCATGGTGACTAAGGCTGTGCATCTGGAACTGGTATCTGACCTAACCTCATCAGCCTTTTTAGCCGCTTTACGTAGAATGGCGGCTCGGAGAGGAGCTCCCAGTCACATCTACAGTGATAATGGGACCAACTTCGTAGGCGCAAACAAGATTCTCCACAGAGAATATTTAGATCTCCAAGCAACTTTGGATGACAACTTCTACACAACTATCACAGACATGAAAATTCTGTGGCACTACAACAGTCCAGCTTGGCCAAGCGCTGGGGGGCTCTGGGAGGCTGCAGTAAAGAGCCTCAAATATCATCTAAAGAGAGTCATCGGCGAACAGAAGTTAACTTTCGAAGAATATGTCACCTTGCTAGCTCAGTTAGAAGCGTGTTTAAATACAAGACCGCTATGCCCTCTAACTGAAGACCCAGATGACCTGGAATATCTGAGCCCTGCACAATTCTTGGCAAGTGGTCCACTTTAACAATCATAGAAACAGAGAGAGATTCTTGGCAAGTGGTCCCACTTTAACAATCATAGAAACAGAGAGAGATCAGCGAACAAGATGGCAACTCACTCAAAAAATATTCAAAGATGTATGGAAGAAATGGCAATCTGAATATCTATGCCAACTATCGGCGCGCAGCAAGTGGCGTCAACCAAAAGAAAACCTAAATATCAAGGAAGTCGTCATCGTTCACGACGCAAATCTGCCTTCAGGGAAGTGGGCCCTTGGCAGAATCACTGCATTGCATCCTGGAAAAGACAACTACGTGCATGTAGATTCCCTAAAATCCAAGAATGGGGAGCTGAAGAGACCAATAACAAAGATCTCAAAGTTACCTGTGAATGAAAGCAAGACAGTCAAGCAAGACTGTAAGTTTCAACAGAAACAAGAAAATGCCTCGACTACAAAAAATAGCTCAAAGAAACAAAGTCTATACAACTTTGCTTTCATGCTATTTATGTTTATATTTATGATGGCAACGCCTGTGTATAGTGATTATCAAATATCAAGCCTTAATATTAGTCAAGGAATTTACTTCGATCAAATTTCCAATATTCGATTAGAACGAGATCAATGGAATCTAGTCATTTACTACGACATGACTCCGTATTGGCAAAGTACAGAATTACTTGGAAAATACATAAATCATTTAGACGGCATTTGCAACGATCAACATAAGAAAAAGATAGCACAATGTGACATAATACTTCTTCAATTACATCACGGGATTAATGAACTCGAGCATTACAACAGTATTTTACTCGGTAAGCAGTTCACACGGAGCGCACGCGCACGGATACCGCGCGGCCTTATCAATGGTGTCGGGTTCCTAGCGAATAAACTGTTCGGCGTACTCGATCAAGAATTCGCAGAACAGTACGAGCGAGACATTGAGACTATCAGAGGAAATGAGAAACGTTTATCTTTACTTTGAAAAAACCAGACAACAGTCGTCGAGGGGGAATTCAACTTAATTAAGAGAGTGGAAGCGTCTATAGACAAACAACGAAAAGTTTTTAATCAGCATCTAAATTATCTCGAAAAATCATTGAACACGCAGAAAGATGATTTACAACTAGTATCAAACTCATGTGACTTCACTTTATCATCGGTTATTGCTCAAGGTATCCTAGTGAATTTACAGAACATTCAAGAAACGATCATCGATTCACTAACAAACATATACGCTGGAAAATTCAACTTTCATCTCCTTGCCCCTGAGCAGTTACGAAATGAGATGAATATCATCACAGGATTATTATCAAGAGATCTGGCATTGCCCTTGAATAACCTTCATTCTGATCTATCTAAGATGTATAGTCTCCTCACCGTAAAAGCAAGAGCTTCGAATAAGTTCATCATATTTGAATACCTTTAGTGAGCAGAGTCAATTTTGAACTATACCGCCTTATACCTATCCCACAGCAAATAGAAAACAATATGATCAGCTTAGTACCAGTATCGAATTACGTAGCAGTAAACATGCAAAAAGACTCATATGTACCCATTACAGAGCGAGAACTGCATAATTGTATAGAGTTTGATAAGGACTCTCACTTATGTCCTTTAAAACAGCCTATTCATCAGATGAAAATAGACGAACAGCTGTGTATCAAAAGCCAGCTGTCCAACCAGTGTCAAACAACGACGTCATCTTGCATGGATTCCTGGATTGAGCTGAATAACATAAATACTTACCTATATTTCTGTTGCGGTCAATGCTCTGTACGTATCATATGCGAGCATCAAATTACCGCAGAGCAATTACATAAGTCCGGAACAATGACTATAAACAATGAATGCATTATCAAGAGTGACACTTTTACTATTTATGCTCACAAAACACAATCAAATACGTTAAGGAGGGAAGCCGATGTCATCAAAATCAAGATTCCTCCTATCAATCATATCATCAATCTATCAATACCTACTTCAACTGTCTAAAATCAATCGTTATACTCAAATCAAAAGTATTTTGATGAGATCGAGAGACAGATAAAACAACTCAAAGATAGCGCGTCAGCAGAGGCCCAATTCTCTAACTTTGAAACATTCCAGTCACAATATAATCTCGTGTCAGTCGCACTGTCTCGTATATTAACTATTACTTAATCTTCGCGTATACATGCTAAGATTAAGTAATAGTAACTATATAGGTGACAGCTGACAGTGCGACTGAGACGAGATTATACTGCGAATTGAATGTTTTTAAATTAGAGAATTGGGCCTCTGATGTGCTGACAGAGCGTCTTTCGTAGCGCTGCCGGCGGGCGCGAGCAGCGCAGCCAGGGGCGCCCGCCGCGGCGCCGCCGACTCCACCAGCTCGTGACGATATAGAACTTCGAGAAACGAGCTTTAACCCTACTACGGTTAAATGTGTCAGTGAGAGTGCCGTGAATCAGTGCTGTGTCCGTAGTGAGGTAAAGGACGAATCGGGTAGTGCGCGTTTTTCAAATAAAGCTAGCCTGTAGTTTTTCGCAATATGTTCGATAGCCCGTTGTTATTGACAATTATCCATCGTGGACTATTTCTCAGTGTTATAAACAATCAAGGACAATCACTAACTTTAGCATAAAATATTGTTTTATCACCTTGTAACTCACGTCAATCATTTATCATTGATAACAGCATCCTTCCATCCTCATTGTCTGGCCGGGGAGTATGTACGAGCACGTAAACTGACCTAGTTAATTAGGCCTAAGCAGCACTTTACGCCACACATGCGTTCAGTTTGCGTTCGGCATTCAATCAATCCTAGCGGCTCATATCATATCATTAATATCATAAGTTTATATCAATATATCAGTTAAAATTTATAACATAGTTTTAC
Source organism: Epirrita christyi (assembly GCA_951392215.1). Classification (NCBI taxonomy): domain Eukaryota; kingdom Metazoa; phylum Arthropoda; class Insecta; order Lepidoptera; family Geometridae; genus Epirrita; species Epirrita christyi. The sequence continues at coordinate 13,962,323 of OX595841.1, read as the reverse complement.
TGATATAAAAAGCTTACTTACCCAAGGTGTGCGGACCGTACAGATACAATCTACTATTACCTAATACACATACAAAGTTTACCAAAGACAGAACTAGATGTCGCTGGTAAAAACATACCAATTGTAGATCGCGCTGACGAAAACACAGGAGCACGCGGACGTCAAAATACTTATCTCGTTTACCGATTACTTACATCAAAATTGACAATGACATTGACATGTTCAATAATTCAATATTTTTGGCAGGCAGTTCCTTTTTAGAGCTGTTCTGATCTGAACGTTCTGAGACTATTCTATCTTTTTAAAATGAATGATCAGTGATCAGTGATTTGCTTGACCTTGGAAATGTTCGAAATTTAAATTTTGGAAATCTTGCAATGTCGATTTTGGACTGGACGGACAGATGGAATAATAATTTAATAAGTTCTATCTATTGTAAGTATTAAGTAGGTAGGTAAATAATGGACGGACACTGAAGTGGTGATTGTGGTGACCTAAATGGCATGAAAACTCTTTGTAGGTAAGTAACAAATAGCCGTAGATTCTGGCAGACTCGCTAAGCACGGAATTAAAAAGTACACTAAAAGTACCTACACTGAATCGAAAAAAAAACGGAAATCTTATCAGATAGGTACTTATCTATCAAAGAAATTATTTCATGAAAATCAAATTTGTATAGTCTTTAAATTAAAAGGAAACAAGCCCAGAAGAAACTGTGGCGCCGTGGCCGAGCAGTCCAGCTGCTCGCTGCTTGCTATCTGCAAATATTTGTTGGTATGGTACCATGGTAATCGAGTTTCTGATACCCCGCAAGCCACGACACAGGGAATCCTAGTATGATGGGTGTTATGTTTATGTAAAAGGAACTAAATAAGTTACTTACTTTCACATTACCTTAAAAACTACTAGTCAGATGTTTATTAAATTTTGTATATTTAAATCGGCACGCAGATTATTAGATTTTTAAAACAATAAATCAGAAAAAATTATGCGTAATTCAGTCGAAAAGTATTCCATCTGATAGAAAGAAAGAAAGAAAGAAAAACAGTTTATTCATGATCTCACAAAAAACACACACTAAAATATCAAACATATTAAACAAAAATGACAAAATGTGTGTGCAAGTGCAGTTGCAAACCACAAAAGGTTTATAGGGGGGTGATAGGCCGTATGCTTGTTTGCTTGCCAAGTAATATAAAGAAAAAAGAATGACAAGGTGTAAGCGGGAACCATTTTTTTTTTATCACAGTCAAACAGCTACTAACTAAGCCTCCCTAAATATTATTTCGCAAAAAATCCCTTCAAAGCGAGCCAAGACTGGATTAGGGCAGTATTTAATTCTCTGAAGGACTTTGAAATTGAATCTGAGATAAGATCAGTTTTTTCATTACAAAGTGGTGACGATAGACTGTGGTCTTCCTAAGGGCATGGGCACAAATACCCATTCATCATCATTAGGCGGTAAACGTCCACTGCTGGAGGCCCTGGGATCGTTGGCGGATGCTGCTGCTCATCTCTTGCTGTAATCTCATAGTCGGTTTTTATGATATCCACGGGAGGAGAAGGAGGGGTATATTCTACAACTATATACCTACTAAACCTAGTAATTTACGTATTGATATTTCTTTGTTAAACGAATTTTTTTTTTGGCCCTAAACTTGTTTTCATGCAAAGTTGTATTTAAAAAAAACAATCACACCATAACGGCTTAACCAATTTTGATGGAATACAATAATGGGTTTTTTATATCAGACGGCGGACACTTTGAACCTATCTATCAAAATAGTTTTTATAATTGACCATAATTTATATAAAAAATCCTATATTTTCTTTTATATTATTGTCACGGGTATTTATAGCGTTCATTACTTTTACTATCTGCAGTGGTGTCCGGCCTAAGATAAGAAGAGACCCCTCCGTCTCTTACCGTGGACTAAGGGATTACACCAGGGTATAGGCAGCAGTATCCACCTGAGTATACTCAACACCAATACTGCAATCAGCAATCCACCTGCCAAGCTTGGTGAATATGGCAAATCCTCCCATTGCATTCTAATGGGGATTGGAGGGAGGGACTCGTCCAACAGTGGACGCCTAACGGCTGGTGATAATGATAATTACTTTTATTTTCTTTCCCAACAATAACAATAAATATGTCTTATACAAAACGCTTAATTATATCATACCATCTCTCATCCACCATCTCCTTATACCTATAGTAATTATGTAACAGACGTTTATTATAAATAAAAATATTTAATATTCAATATTCAATCTCTATATACGTATATAAATAATTAGTAGCCTTCATCTTCATCAGCTAGACGAGGCCTCCTCCATCAAATGTATACTAGGGGGATTTGCCGATCTCCGATAGGCAGTAAGATATACTGCCCATCCCCTGGAGTAATTCCTTAGTCGGATTTTACAACCTCCACGGGCGAAGTGGGTCTATTTTAGCCACGGCACCATGTTTGTACCTATATTAGTATAGGTACTTATATGTTAAGGCGTTATAAAAGTATTTTAATAAATAAATAAATAAATATTATTATAAAAATTCTTAGAGGACCTCAATTCATCCATCAAGGCGTTCGAGTGCTACGAGGTACTAATAATAATAATAAGCCTTTATTTACATAACTTTTTAACCTTATTACAATAAACATTCTTTATCCTATAAACGAGGTACTAAGTAATCACAAAATATAGCCACATATACAATACACGCGATTAACATAACCCTCTTTCGGCGTCGGGCAAAAAGATTAGCTTAACTCAAAATATTGCAGCTTCCACCGCCATACTCGTAAAACAAATTTATTTGCCCACTCTCGGTTTGGCCGCGGCTTTACCAGTTAGGTATATTAATTTTTGTGAGGGAATTTGAGGCCGAGGAGGATTAGAGGTTTCCTTTATTGGGTATAATGGGGATTGTTTGCTAGGTATTTTTCCGATGGCAAAATAATTGAGTTTTTAGGGAAATTTGGGTCAATGCTGATCGGTGAATTTTAAAGGATATCTTTAGAATGGCATAAATTCCCTAAAGATTATCTAAGACTTTGTTTACAGTCTACAATTATCTGAGACAAGAATTCTCACAATGGTGGATTCCTGTTTCATTCAAGTTTTTAAGTTCTGATGACCTGTGTTTATATTATTAGGAAAGTATTTACAGGAAAGTATATATATATTTATAGGAAAGTATTTACAATGTACAAACTGTTGGACCTTATTACAGTTCTACTACTTACATACAGTAGATTGTATATTTTTGTAGATTGTAGATTGATACCACAAAATTGTATGGTACTATACAATCATCATCTAGGCCTTCTCCTTAAAATTATAACCTGCATTGAGACAGGCTTCTCTACATCCCGATACCTTGATATCTGGATGGTGTTGAAGGCGTTCATAGGCTACGGTAACTACTTTCGAGCAAGTGTATGCTTATTTGCTTACAAAGTAGTATAAAAAAGCTGCGAGCGGATATAAACACCATTTTATGATGAAGATACCTAAGAATGGGTATTATAAGCACTTACCTATTGAAGTTCTATAAAGATACAAAACACAATCTTCACAGAAATTCAATAGGTAAGTACTAATAATACCTATACTTAGTTATCTACATCATAACACTGAGATTTAAGTAGGTATCATGCTCTTGACACACACTATCTTTTGGTCATGTAAAAACTACATAAGTGCGACAAACAAAACATCAATCATTTATACTCAAGCTTGAATAAGTAAGACAAATAAGTTCATCTTATGGTGGCACTTCACTTGGCGTATTTGCGTAAATATTTGCATTATTTTGCTAAGGCAAACAACGTTGTGTACTGATGGAGTCATGGTTGATTTTGCCTTGGATAAATAACGCAAACATTTGCGAATATACACCAAGTAAAGCTGTACCATTAAAAAAAAACAACAGAAAGTGACTACTGTTTACTTTATAAAAAAAACAGTTACCTACCACATAAAAAAATAGTAAATATGTAGCTCACCAAAAATCAAAAGCTAGCAACACAACACACGAGAACTTAGATCGCGATTGTTGGGCGGGCGGGATGCGAGACGTGTGCCCGCTCGGCTGCCCAGCACGTTATGACGCCCGCCCTGCCCTCGCAGGCTTTTGTGGCTAGATGCGTCCGAAAAGATGCTAGATAAATACTTGCCTGAAAAAGGGTTAAGAGTTTTGTTAAAAAATAAGCGGATATTTTCTATGCCTAAATTTAATATTCAGGAAATAGCATGACTATAAATTGACTCTTACGAGAAGGACATGGGCTATTCATGCGTAAGACAGAGAGAAGTGCAAAACGGTTAGCGAACCCTTTGCCCTGCAGTGGGACGACCGCAGGCTAGTAATAATGAAATATTGTTAAATCTGAACCTAAATGAACAAAAACATTTTACTCAAGATGATTACAAAGTACAATTTCTGGTCCATATCAAAATAGACCTGATATAATGTTTTTGCAGCCTAAATACTTACCCTATTTGATTCTGTTGCAGTGCCCCAAAACATTATTTCATAATTCAGTCAAAAGTACATTTAATTAAAGCTTGTTTCGAAAAATACTTTTTAAACATTCGAAGAAAAAAAAGAATCGAGTCCTATATACGTACTTGCACTGCAGCCCTCGACGAGTGTAACGTACTTCCAAATTCGTTAACAAGATCGGTAAAAATGCAAACGTTAGCGATCTCGATGTCTTATCGATGCAAAGTTCGTACTTGCACTGCTGGTGTTACTATATTCTGTTTCACTTGAGAATTGTGGTTAGATCTAGCCAAAAATTTAGCTAAGTTGGCAGCCCTGCTGTGTAGTCTATAATTAGTGGCCGTTATTTCGTTTTGAATGCATAGGTGGATAAGTAAATGTATTACGGGTTATATGTTTTGGCAAATATTTTGAATCTAATTGAATTCTGAAAACATACAATTTTTTTAAAGTTCAGCATCATGATCATCAGGCTATAGAAGTCCACTGCTGGACATAGGCCTTGCCTCCCACATAGAATGTGCTACGAACCAAAACGATAACAGAAGACGACGAGTGTACATACCTATTGGAAAGTTAATTTTATTAATTGAAATGATCTAGACACTGAACTGCTGGGTGTATCCCAATATTTCTATTGATAGAAATACTTGGACTGATTCTCCCACCGTTTCCATTGCAGGCGGGGCGGCGACAAAAAAAAACACTGTGCATCATCTCTTATGACGGCGTGCACATAGAAACTATTTATTTATTTTGTACTGTAGAGTATGTGGTATAGAATTATTCACCATAATGGAAGATGATTAATTTGTTCTCCATTTATAGTCGTGTTTTTATTTTATTCTATTGATTAAATTCTCAATATCTCTTTAGAATTTTATTTATCAGGCCTTCATAAATTTTAAAGTGGAAACAGATTCTCAAATAACACAACTGCGTTTTTTTTTTGCCGCAATAGAAATAATGGTATATAATTTGGAAAAAAACGCTAGTCCCACTTTTTCTAATTTGTATTTCCATGGAAATAGTGGTATACTATTTCCTTGCATGCTTCGTTGAGAGGCGAAACACGTGTCGAATTCTTTCAGAGTTTTCGTTGGAGAGGAGCGGAATTGTTACTATATATTTGTTCGTCTATTTTATATTGAAAAATAATTATGAATAAGGCCCTTAGTATTTATACTACATCTACCTAGAAGTTCTTACAACAATCATCTTTCCAAAAATTAATATTTTACCATTTTCACAGGTTTTCACAAAATATTTTCATCGCCCTCTTTTATTTCCGTCCCCTATCATTGAGAATCAGGGGTTCTGAATAAAAAACAAACATCTGTCGCGCCTGCTGAAGGAAAAAGGCTCTGCTATTGAAACGACAGTCATTAAGGCGGGTTCCTTCCTAACCAAACCCAAAATACACTCGCGATACGAAGGTTCTGATAACGCAATTAAAATTCTTACAATCAAACTGTTCATCATCATCATAATCAGCCTATAGAAGCCCATAGAGCGCCACGACGAACGGTATTGAGCCTCCTCCATCCACCGACTTTCTGTGTCCATCGAGAGGATCGACCAGTTTGTGGTCACCACTAGATAACCTTTACAACTGTTGTCAAGTTCTGCTAGCTATATAAATGGCTTGCCCATTGACGGGCGCAGTTCAATGCCAAGTAGGGCGCGTCCTAGGTGGCTGTGACCTAAGAGGTATTGCATTTGTAATGGACTGGACCGTTCAACAACCGTATTTATTTTATTTTCACCACAATTTTTAACTTTTTAGTGGTGTTAGGAATATACCCAACGGAGGTGTGAGTCCTCACTTTTATAACCTGGATGGCCTTTAGAAATTGTTTTCAGAGCGTCTCCATTGTGATTGGGATGTTAACGGTTCTGAAAAGGTCTTTAGTATTGTTGCAGGTACAGGGTGATCCAGAATTAGTAGGGATACTACGCTATCCCGAAAGGGAGTCAGCGACATATTATAGCGCTAGTATGCGCCTGCGTATATCGGGCAGGAGTGTTTGAACCTACTTAAGAGGGCGTACTATGTGATTTTGCCCAACAAAATCGATCTAGAACTCAGTATCTACGGGTTCTACGAGTTAAATATTTTGGAATATGAAAATTTTATATTTTTGCAGTTATTGTGTAAAGTTGAATACACGATATGTAAAAAAAACCTCGATAGTTTTATTTAATGAAAAAACCCTTGTTTTCCATACGTTTTGAAAGAAATCTCAGGAACCCTACGGTTTATTAAGATAAATTTTACTACAACAAGTAGGTAATAACTATTTATTTTTATGCTAAAATCAGTTTTTTGATAAATACTTTATTTTCGCCATAATAAACAAAAAACTTCATTTTTGTGGACGACACTCGCTAGCGCGAGCGAGACGGCGCGCGGGTTATTGCGTGCGTTAAAGAGGGAGCCTAAATTGTAGTATAGTGCCCTCTTAATAGTAATAGTAACACGGAATCATATTTTAGGATAGTCCGAAACATGTAGTAGTGGTAGAGGTAAGGTACCTATAGTACAATCCAGTCACGAGTTAGAGGGCGGATAATAATTTCCCTCCAAATAACTAATCCTATTAATTCTGAAAGCCATTGTGAACGAAGTGAAATTAATTCAATAATAAACATGCTATGAATTTTGCTTTGTGAATTGGATTTGATGGACTTATTGGTAATAACAAGCTAATAAAAAGTTTACATTTGAATTGAATTCGAAGTGTATCTATGTAGGTAGGTACCTACCTAACTAGGAACTCTTCGTGGCTGATATTATTAGGTAAGTATTGGTAGCGATTCTGTGCATTATAATTTCCATTTAAATCATACTAAAATTGACGCAGTCCCTTTTATTTTTAGTTCAATAAAGATAAAGATAATTTAATTTGTTTTGAATATGGTAATTTTACATTGGTGGTCATAATTCACACGTCCAACATACTCAGTCATACATTAACATACTTACAAATAATTTCGTTCATAGAAGGGAACTGCAATAATTTTAGCACTGTTTTATTTTAATAAAGCTTTTATAGGTTTAGTTGTATTACAAACCTATTTGCATTGCAGTCCACGCAGTGTTACCACAGAATAAATAACGCACACTAAGGGAAATACAAGAGTACCTCTCTACTGGGTGGTATTTGTACCTACATGCAAACAAAACAATCAAGGTGCATAGTGTGTGGTTGGTGGGCAGGAACATGGCTGGAAAACGCTGGATGGAGCAAACAAAATAGTAGGTACCTACTCATTTTAAAATAGAACACGCTCGAAATTGAATGAAAAGCGATAAGAACAAGGCAAACGTAGTTACTACGCACAGGCGCGGGCCGAGCGTATTTTCATCAAAGCAAACCTCCTCAGCTCTGATGAATGAGGTTCCTACCTATTTAACTCATACATCACATGGACTCCATGGTTAATCGTCACCAGTAAAGTTGTTCTATGATCATCAGTCAGTGTCAAATTGTGTCAAAATACTTGCTAAAAATATTTTATTTTTTATTTGAGAGGTGCAATGTACGTTGAATTACTTGAATCGTGGAACTTTTTCTACATTCAAACGCGAAACACTGTAGTGCGGTCTTTGGATCTTCCAGACGGATGGTTGCATGGCCTTCGCAAATTGTACCGTAAGTCCATATATAAATTAGGTACCTACCTACCTATATTTGTACCTACCGTCTATTGTAAAATGTAGTTACTAGTTAATGTTAGTTCTACTTCCTAATTATTGCTCAAATGTTGCAGAAAAGTAATATAGAAGAAGCTGCTAGTATGGTCGACCTGGAAGTGTCGATAGCGAATGTTTTGAGTATAGGTACATTATTCAATCAATATGTTTTCGTACATAAGTTTGTAGGTAGATACCTAATTGTAAAGGAAAGGTGTAGGGTACGTAGGTACAATTCTAAACTGAATGACGTAAGTACCTACCTATTATAGGTGGCTACGTTAGGTAGGTACATAAAGTAAAGAAACTTTTTTTGTTTTGCTTTGGTAAATAAATGTGTTCTTATATATACTTAATAGGCTGCATGCTATGAACACTATGAAGCTAAATATTATGAAGCAATCAACAATCGTACCTACCACATATGATGGCGACACGAGTCTTCCACGAAATGATCTAGCTAGACTCTAGAGCCTTAGGCCGGCCACATACACTCGGAATTCCGTTTCGGAATACCGAAACGGAATTTCGAAACGAAATATCGAACGCAGTAAGTCCATACAAATATATGGACCTACCACACACACTAGGTAATTTTCCGTACGGAATTTTTTTCGATTCGGAATTCCGTATGATGGCCTGTGCGTTCGGAATTCCGCACGGAAAAAACCGTTCCGAACGCAACTCTTCCATAGATTTTGCACGAGTCGCACCACACATTCCTTAATTCCGAACGAACGCTTTCCATATTTGCTGTCAAAATGTCTGAAGTAACTCCGAATGAATAAAAACCCAAGTGTGTGGCGGGAAGGACTTTCCTTTAGCTACATTTAGTATAAGGCTTGAGAAGGGGTGGGGAGGGGGGGAGGTGTGAGGGGGGCCTTCCCTATGGGTGGGGAAGTGCGGAAACCTATAATTTTCAAGAAAAAAAATAAAAAAAAATTTGAGGTTAAGTATGGAAAAAAAAAATCTTCTACGCCGATAAGGTCTTCTGTACCTTCTTTTAAAATGCCATAACGTCGGTTCTGGTGACGCGCGGCCGCTGCCGCGGCTCCCCTCCTCGCTTCGCTCGTCGGCGCACGTCACATGGTAGTTATTATCTAACCTAACCTAACCTACTCATGTCGGTGACAAAAACTAACAACAAAAGGAAGGACTTTCCGATATCAAGATTTTATATGTACAAATACTTTAAAATAGTTAAAAAAAAAAAAACCTAACAACCTACCGAGGGCCGCCAATTTTTTGCATAATTATACCATTTGGGCTGTCACTGTCATTGTCAACAGCCGAAAATCGTATCCGAACACTGCCAAAATAGTAAACTATCCATTTTGTCTGTCACTGTCATTGTCAAAAGCCTAAAATCGTAACCGAACACTGACAAATAGTGAAATATCACCAAAATATGGAGCTTGAAAAGTGGATTTTAGCTAATTTTAAAAATTAATATCTCCAAAACTATTGGTTTCCGCAGTACGCTATTTCATATGCTTGTGTTATGTGAACCTACATGTGATAAAAATGTGAACATCCTAGCTCATTGTATCTAAAGGAAAGTTGAGCCGAGCCGTTAGCAAATGCTAGCTTTAGAAGTAAAATCTAGTTCATAGGTACAAGCCTGCACAAGCGTTTGTTAAAAAAAGTAAAAAACTAACAAAAACAAATGTTCGCCGCGCCGGTGACAGCAACAAAGTCCCTACATTCTGACATTGACTCTTCATTTGTCAATTTTGTCAAACAAAAATGGCGGCGATTGGGATTGGAATGTGTGAAACTCCCGGTTGCAAATCAATTGCACAATTACAATGCCCGACGTGCATAAAACTCGGGGTACAAGGCTCTTTTTTCTGTACGCAAGAGTGTTTCAAAAAATCGTGGAAGTCGCACAAAATTATCCATTCATTAGCGAGTAAGTGTTTGAGGTTAAGTTTCGGTGTAAGGTTACGCAGAGTGATAATGTCATATTTGTTGTAGAGGGTGAGAGTACTGATGGGTCTAATGCGGAGTATAACCCGTGGCCCTCGTACAATTTTTCTGGGAAGCTGAGGCCGTACCCACCAGGGCCGAAGAGGACTGTGCCGTCTCACATCGGTCGCCCAGACTATGCAGATCATCCTACTGGTTTTCCGGCGTCAGAACATGCCGCTAAAGGTTCTGGACAAATCAAAGTGCTGGACGATGAAGAGATCGAGGGAATGCGCGTCGCTTGCCGCCTCGGCAGAGAAGTCTTGAATGAAGCTGCTAAGTAAGTAGCAATCCAAATTCTATTCGGACCCTTATCTGTTTATTACAGTTTGCTTTCTTCTGTTGGGCATTTTGCTGGAGTAGACCTTGTTTCTATAGAGAACTTGCATCTGCTCCGTGTTCCACCTGCAAGACATCTATTCAATATGTACTTTAACCTACCTCGGTAAATATGGTACTTGCACAACAGCGAAAATTAAATTTAAATCCATCTGTTATAATTATGTATATACAGAACATCAACATAGAAGTGCCAGCTTAGGACCTGGAGATATGCCTTTCCCGTACAATGTCACGATGAATAATTTTCCATCCGAAACTTTCTGTAACTTATAGTAAAATTCTGTTACAATGTCATTAGTCCATCGAGTTGCCGTTCTACACTGTTATCTGGTTTGTGGTCACCACTCACAAAACTTTACTTTTTTTTAGTGGTTGTTAGTTCTGCGAGCTATATAGCCTAGTATTGACAGAACTGGCAGCAGCTCACCTGATATTAACCGGTATGCAATACTTCTCAGGTCACATGTACCTAGAATGCACCCTACATGTCATTCCGTTGTGCTGGTCGTCCTGAGATATAAATATGAGAGTTTTGTGTGCCTGTAATTTCATGGCACCCATACGCATCACACCCTGGAAAACAGTAATGCAAGTACTACTGCTTGGTAGCAGACATAGGTATGCTAGTCGTAAAGGTGGATGACATAGCAAGATAATCAACATCATCAGCCTTTAGTCGCCTGCTGTTAGATGAGGCCTCCCCCATAGAATGCAATTGGAGGGATTTGCCATAATCACTTCGCTTGGCACGCAGATTGGTGATTGCAGTATTGGTGTTGAGTACTCAGGAGGATGCTGCTGCCCACCCTCTGGTGTATTCCCTTAGTCGGCTTTTACATCCACGGGAGGAGACTGAGGGTCTATCCTTAGGCCAGACACACAGCACAATCAAGCAAGCAAGTAGCTAGGTCAAACTTGCAAAATTCCATGAGTTGCTATAATACATTTTGTGAAATAAGGATCAAATTTATTCAAAATGCAGTTTGGAACTCTCTATAAAATTAAAATTTTATTTAATTAAAATTGGCTCTTGAAAAAACAAAAGTCATCATGTTGTTGGACGGATGTACCCGTCTAATGATTATTTTCAATGGTTTAAAATTAGGGTTGGCTTGCTTAATCAATCTGACCGGTGCCTATTAGGTTTTTGTTTCTTTCATCTCTCTGTAACCATCATCAATAATGTACCAATTTTAAGTGTGATGGTGTGTTTATAACTGACTCAAGGTTATCCTAACATAACAACTGAATTGTTACTACAGTACCACATCCCTTTATTATTATTATTTGAATATACGTACCTAAATTCTTACAACTTACCCTTTTGTATTTAAGTATAAGCCTGTTTGGGTGCCTAGCTTTATGGGTAAGTGCCCAAGGCCTAGTTTATAATAACGAGTTCTCGGTGGTTGTTTTGCTGTTTCCTTTGCTGAAACAGCAGATAGCTTCCGAGTACATGGCTGCTGTGACGACAGCAGCATTCTAAGGTGAGGCTGAAAAACAGCGTGGCTGAGCCCTCATCCTTTTCTCGTACACTAACTATTAAACTTTATTATAATTGTACCTTTGTAACTAAGATTAGTGTAAGTGAATAAATGCCCTTTTATTTTTATTTATTTATTTATAAGTTTATTTTGAGACGGCAACAATTGAGATGCTAACTTCACTACACCCCAATGCGGGAAGTCAGTGCAGATTTTATCTCCCCCATTTTGAATTAGAATTAATTTGATGCTAACTTGACATACATTGCTGGTAGTATTTCTCCAGATGAACTTATTCACAAGGAGCTGTAACTAGTACTTAAGTAAGTACTGGCAATCTTAATTCCACCTTTTCAGAGCATGTGGTGTTGGGGTAACAACAGAGGACATAGACCGTGCCGTCCATGAGGCCTGCTTAGAGCTTGAGTGCTACCCGAGCCCGCTCAACTACCACAACTTCCCCAATAGCTGCTGTACATCGGTGAACGAGGTCATCTGTCATGGCATTCCGGATACACGCCCATTGGAGGTGAGTTCCTAATAGATAACTATATTGATCATAATGAGGAAATATTGAGAAAAAAACACTGCTCTGCCCGTGGCTTCACTTGTGCGAAACTGGGATCAAAAGAAGCCTATTATTTGGTAATAAGTTTCTTCTTAATCAGCTTGTAGATGTCTACTGCTAAAGGAGGCCTCCCCATAGAATAGGGGGATTCCCTATTCAATGAAAAACGCCAAAAGTCGACGCTAAAAAAAGACTTCTTTACATTTCAGGATGGCGACATTTGCAACGTGGACGTGACAGTGTACCACCGCGGATTCCACGGTGATCTTAACGAGACTTTCTTTGTTGGAAATGTGCCGGAGAGCACTCGCAAACTAGTGCAGGTATGTAAAAGTAAAAAGTATTATTGATAATTGGATATAAGATTGCCAATTAAATAAAAATCAATAATCACTGCCAAGTGTTTTGATTCCTTGAGTCATTTTAATTTAAATAGATTAGTTTTTAAATACAGCTCTAAAGGTTGCCGTTTGCGAGCGGGCTAATAACGCGTTCTCCATACATTATCCGTGTCACACTACACCATAAGTTTGTGTAATTAAAAATGTAAGACTCCGTTCTGTGTATTTTTGCGTCATGTCTTCGCCTCGTCCGTGAACGTGAAAACCAGATAGAAGAGACGGCAACTCTTCTATCTGGTTTGCACGATTCAATCCTATTCACTCTTGTTGGGAGTAGACCCCGAGGCCCAGCAGTGGGAACATTATCGGCTGATTATATTGTTTGCTATTGCAGGTAACTCACGAGTGCTTGATGAAAGCCATTGAGATCGTGAAGCCGGGTGAGAAGTACCGCGAGATTGGAAACGTGATACAGAAGCACGCGCAGGCCAATGGGCTAAGCGTGGTGCGCTCGTACTGCGGCCACGGGATACACCGGCTGTTCCACACCGCGCCCAACGTGCCGCATTATGCCAGTGAGTCACTTTGTTTTTTTTAACCTAAGGTGCTCTATTATGCCAGTTAGTCACTTTGTTTTTTTAACCTAATATACCGCATTATGCCTGTGAGTCACTTTGTTTTTTTTAACCTAAGGTGCTCTATTATGCCAGTTAGTCACTTTGTTTTTTTAACCTAATATACCGCATTATGCCTGTGAGTCACTTTGTTTATTTTTAACCTAAAGTACCGCATTATGCCTGTGAGTCACTTTGTTTTTTTTAACCTAAGGTGCTCTATTATGCCAGTTAGTCACTCTGTTTTTTTAACCTAACATACCGCATTATGCCAGTGATTCACTTTGTTTTTTTTTAACCTAAAGTACCGCATTATGCCTGTGAGTCACTTTGTTTTTTTTTAACCTAACGTGCCGCATTATGCCGGTGAGTCACTTTGATTAAGTTTCATGGTTTTCTTTTAAGGGTTGTAATGTTTCCAGAGAATAAAGCTGTGGGTGTGATGAAGCCAGGGCACTGCTTCACCATCGAGCCAATGATCAACGAGGGCGGCTGGCGTGACGAGCAGTGGCCCGACCACTGGACCGCTGTGACCGCTGACGGCTCGCGGTCTGCTCAGGTACCTACTTATTATTAGTGATGAAGCCACTGCTTCACCGTTAGGCTCGTGCGTGGATCCTCTTAGAAACCACTTATCCGTGTGTCGCTGTGATTGATGCCACCTTAATTTTAACCGTTTTGTCGCTGGGGGTGATGTGTTAGGTTTAAAGAACTTTATTTCTCATAAAAACTAAATAGTTTACTTACAATGAGATATAAATAATACTAATATTATGTTAATGCTGTTTGGCCTCTGGAGCCTTAGATAATGTACTTATACAATAGAATATATATACTTCTTAAGTTTATTTTTATACATATTTAAGTTGTCGCACTCTTTTACACTGCTTGGCAACTTATTATACAGCTGTGCTCCCCCCACACAATATCGTTTTCTTTCCGTAGTTAGTTCTTGCCTTAGTAAGATGTAGTTTAATTTTGTTTCTTAGATTGTATTTATTTGGTTTATGATGCAACTGTATGTTGGACTGAATGGAATTCGTGGTGATATTTTTTATTAAAATACAAGTGCAGTATGTGTAAAGTTGCGGCAGGTTAAATATCTTTGTTTTTTCGTACAATTGTTTTGTTGGCGTAAGGTAGTGATAGTGGAAGAGTACTTTAATTAATTTATTTTGTGTCCTTTGTAACGGCTTTAAATTTGTTACTGCGGCCGACCCCCAAATTTCAATTAAATATTCGAGATGTGATTTTACGAGAGTTAATCTATCTATCTATCAAAATACATAACATGACACCCAACAGTCACATATAATAGTCATGATCGCACACTAGGTATCCCTGTGTCGTGGGTATCAGGAACTACCGAGTGCCATTGTACTACAACACTCAGATCCGGAACATGCAAACATTTGTCCCGCAGCAGGAATCGAACCCGCAACCTCTCGCATCTCAGCCGGCTACTCGCCCGCCGCGCCACAGAGGTTGTCAAAATATACAAGGCGTTTATATACAGTGGTGGTCATATAATTAAGAACGCTGATATAAAGGGAAGTTTTTTTCCAACTAAGATGCAAAACTAATTGTATGCATTTGTTTTTATTTCTCTCGGTATCGTAAAACATTTCCATATTACCACTGTATTCATTGATACACATGATTGGCTAAAAATCAATAGGCAAACTTTCTACACTACTTTTAAACAAAGTATTCCTTATTACTGGCTGGTCACGTAATTAAGAACGCTAAGTAGTTTATACCTTTATTCAAATTTAAATAGAGAACACTCAGTCGATTTGTTACTGTTTGTATAATTTTGGCGCCATTACGTGCTGTAAAAGATTAAAGGTGATTGCTTCTTTAGAAAAAACAATGGGAAAAAATAAAAGTTGTGATAAATCTACAAGGGAAGTAATAATAAAACTTCGCCGGAAGAATTGGTCTTATAAAAAGATAGCCGACCATCTGCAATGTTCAAAAACGATGGTTTTCCACGCTGTAAAGCATTTTGCTACGTATCAAACTACTTCGAATGTTCCACGTGTACCTAAACAGAGAAAAACAACTCCTCGAGATGACCGAAACATCGTTCGTATGGCAAAACAAAATCCTTTTAAAGGGTCCAATGAGCTTAGAAAAGAATATTTTGGTGAAAACAACCCTTCAGCAATCTCAGCACGCACTATTCGAAGACGTTTGGTAGAAGAAAAATTGCACGGTAGGATAGCAAGAAAGGTACCCATGTTAAAACTTTGCCACAGGCAAGCCCGGCTTGCATTTGCGAGAAAGTATGAAAACTGGACTGTGCAACAGTGGAAAAATGTACTTTTTTCTGACGAGACGAAAATAAACAGAGTATGTTCTGATGGAAAACGATATGTACGACGTCCCCCGAATACAGCATTCGACCCAAAGTACACGAAAGTTACATTAAAGCACGGTGGTGGAAATGTGAAAATTTGGAGTTGCTTTTCTGGACATGGTGTAGGACCTGTAAAGTTGATAGAAGGTAACATGGATCAGTTCCAATACAAAAATATACTGGAAGAAACAATGTTACCATACGCTGAAGACGTTCTACCGGTCATTTGGACATTCCAGCATGACAATGATCCAAAGCACACTGCACGCACCGTAAAGGAATTTCTTACAGCGCAATTCGTTTCTGTCTTAGACTGGCCTGCTAACAGTCCAGATCTAAACCCAATAGAGAATCTGTGGTTTGAAGTAAAGAAACAGGTTTCAAATACAAAGTGTGGAAATTTAAGAGAGCTGTATGACGTTTTTTTAGAAGAATGGAACTCTATTTCTCTTGCGAAATGTCAAAAATTAATAGAGTCAATGCCTCGCCGGTGTAAAGCTGTAATTAAAAGCCGTGGATATGCTATTAACTATTAATTTTAGTTAAATATTTATTAAATTTCTTTTTATGTTTCCTGTGCTACATAATATTGTGATTTTTTAAATCTAAGTGTCATACAAAACAATTCCCGAGCAGTTAAATAAATCGTTCTTAATTATTTGTCCAGTTTCATTAATATTTGAATGTGTTACTTTGATATAATCAATAAAATGTGCAAAAAATAGTTAGCGATTTCATACTTTATTCTTAAGTCAGGTTGCTCTATTAATGTGACTATTATATAACATAACTAGTTGCTTCTCAGAAGGTACACATCTCTGTGTATGATACGATTTAAATAAAAAACTTCTAGAACTTCAAATCGTTCTTAATTATATGACCACAACTGTATATTAATAAATAAATGCTGGACATTTCACACAACATTATCTAGCCCCAAGCTAAGCAGAGCTTGTGTTATGGATACTAGATAACTGACATAAGTACTTAATACAATACATTACATAGATAGATATTTTTTATTATGCATAGAAAAATACGCAGAACACCCTGAACAAATATTTGCAGATCGTACAAATATTTGTTCCGAGGCGGGAATCGAACCCGCAACATCCAGTGTCGCAGGCGAACCTTCGCCCGCCGCGCCACACAGGTCGTCAAAATACAAAGCAAGTTTATAATTCTCTCTAAATTGTATCTTACAAATCTCGTCAGAATTTATTAAAAAAAAAGAACATACAAAGCACCCTAATTAATACTTCTGACAATGTTTTTTTTAACTAAAAACAATAACCGCAGAGTTAATTTAATTACATCACAAGTACAAGGCTAACAAATCCTAGAACCCGATGTTAACCGTCGCGTCCGAAAGCCGAAGAGAGAGTGTGACCCGTTCGTCGTATCTCGACCCTTTTAATACTGCCCCGACTCGTACAATTGAGAATTCTCTAAGAGTATAATATTCTTGTTTCAGTTTGAGCAAACCCTACTAGTGACTGAGACAGGGTGCGACATACTGACGCAGCGCGCAACCGGCCGACCGTGGTTCCTCGATCAACTGGACAAGCTCAACGCCAACCACTCCTAGTTCTACAACCAGCTACGTTCTACTGCTGAGGTGACCGTATATTTAGACTCAGCATAATACGTGCCTATTTCCGTGCTATTAGTGACCTATTAATGATTCATTTTATGAGAGTAGATGCAAGATCAGAAGCCTTATTCTCGTAGCTATAAAACATTCAGTTCACAGTATAATCTCATTGCTATCTGTCACTTCTGTCACTGCGTGCGTATACGTTGTAACTATTACTTAATCTTTACACGTAATCTTTCTCGCTCTAACAGACGCGTTCGGAAACGACAGAAAAGTTGAAGATTAATAGAAAGTTGACTGAGATGGGATTATATTGTGAATTGAATGTCAAATAATTACGACAATTGGGTCCGACATTGCCATGAGCTCTCATAGCGATTCAGTTCAAAAACTATTCAGTACAAAATATCGGTTTCGTTATTTAATTATAAGTAACTATATAGTTTTTATTAAGAGACAAAGTACGATTAACAAAAATAAGAAAACAAACCCAGATTATAGATATAAAATACCGAATCAAACAACTAAAATGGAGATGGACTGGACATCTAACTAGAGGTAAGACAGAGAATTGGGCCAAAGAGCTAACAGAATGGTGCCCTAGATATAAAAAGAGAAGTAAAGGTGGACAATATCGTAGATGGGAAGATGACATTAAGAAAGTGGCGGGGACGCTTTGGACTAGAAAAGCAAGAGATAGATCTTTATGGAGAACACTTGGGGAGGCCTATGCTGGAAAGCAAGACAATGAAGAAACCGGTGTCTAAGATGTTTACTATAGTGAAAATTATAGTGTACTTACGTTATTTAATAAAGGCTAAATAAATAAATAAATAAACTATATAGTTTATATATATTACTGAATAGTTTTTGAACTGAATCGCTATAAGAGCTCATGGAAGGCCTCTGGCCTGAGTTGAAAATTACGGAATCGGGTTGCCCAGTTCTGGCCGGATAGTGTGTTTTGGATTTTGATGAAATATGTTATTCAATGATGGCAAGCAATAGTACCTACACTATGGAATTGTGTTGCTTGCTCTAATTATCTTTTGGTGTTGGTTAGTAAAGTTTGTGTAGTGTACTGTTGAAATAGTTACAGCTAGATGCTATTTGAGGGCTTTAGAATTTGATCAAAGACTGCAAAATAGGTTTAAATAATGAGATTCTTGTATGATTTTGGATTTTGATTATCTTTGGCATAATGTATGATTATTGAAACAAAATCTGTACTAGCTCTATTTGTGGCGCGATTGCCTAATTCTGTTGCTATCAGTTTCAACGCTGTATAAATATTTGAAGTAACGTTTTTGCGATTACCTAATTTACGTACTTGCAAATTGCGTACTAGGTTATCGCAAACAAAAATAGATACAGGATTGAAACTGATGGCAACCGAATTACGTAATCCGCAACCTGTGGTGCGATTATGTAATTCTGTTGCTATTGGTTTCAACCGATTTCAATGCTGTTTCTATTCGAAATGATGCTCTTGCGACTACCCAATTTGCGCATTTTGCTTACAAAGGTTGATTGCAACAAGTCTGCTTAAACAAGGTAATCGCATAAACAATTATAATCAAATAGAAACAACGTTGAAATTGATTGAAATCATAATCAAATAGAAACAACATTGAAATTGATTGAAATCAATAGCAACAGAATTACGTAATCGCTTTGCTGGGCTTAAAATATTGGAATAAGGATTCTTTGTAACAGTAAATCCAGTATTTCAATTATCTAAATAAAATTGTGTGCAATATTAAATCTGTATTTATATTTTACAGTCACCTCAGTAGGTTTTGTGTGGATTTTGTTTTATTTTATTATAAACATTAAATGTAATTGTATAATTCGTATATTGCTTAGTGAAATTATTAAGTATTTTCTATGAATATAGTGTTATATAAAGCTTGTCCAATATTAACAGGAAGCAGGGTTCGAAATTATCAAGATAATTATTCCTGTTTCTAATTATTATATCAGATTTCGTTCGTTGTTCCACTGGTTGTGTCTTGGTTCACCCTGCGCTGGGTCAGTGAACACTAAATTGCTATTATCAAACCGCCTGCCAAAAAAAAACCAAATTCAATATCTAATATGATTTAAATTATGTATGTATTATCTTGAATTATCGAACCCTGACTTTAATCAAAGTATGTAAAAGCATTAGGTTTAGAGAGATATATGCAGACAAATATGTTACTAATCGCTGTTCACTGTGTTACGTTGTGTATGGTCATGTTACTGGGTCTTTCTTGGGCAACCTGCGTTAAGTCAATGCCCAGGCTGAGGCATGCGGCCCTCAGGAGAGACTTATGGTCGATGACAGAACAAGTGTGGTGAAAAAGGCTCAGAGCACCTCGCAGACTTCTTTCCTTCAAGGATACGAAAGGTTTAAAAGAATTAAGAAGGGGTCCTTTGTGTAAGATTTTTTTATGTTCAATCAACTAGATATACAAGGTTGTATCATTTGTACTACCAGTTGGACTACACAGTAGTACTACTGATCCACATCGACTTATTATGTGTGTTTTGGTATAGCATTGTTTGGTGTTATTTGTCTTTCGTATGGAGTTCACAAAGTTCCTCATGTATGTTGTTGCAGTGTTTATTTCGCATATATTTTAATGATGTACGAAATTCCGGCAGATGCTTCGTTATTATTATTATATTAATTAAGCTTGTGCTTAATCGTTCACTGAGCGGAGCGCTCCGTACTAGTACAATCGATCAAATGTACTAATTCAGTCTTTTAGTTCTATTAGTACTGATAGTTCAGTGGTATGGCATGATTTTTTGTAGGTTTTTATATGATCTATTTAGGGGTCGTGGTGGTAGTACTGAGTACTTTATATATAAAAATTACAGTATCTACCAAAAAAATATATAAACATCATAATTGATTTTCAATAAGAACTTTACAACTTTCATATAAAAAGTGATCAAAATTGCTGTCAAGCTGCTATTGAAAAACTCTCAGCATAATTCTGAGGAAAAACAATGTTAACCAAATAATGCTGTATAACTTACTGGGTAAGGTTTATTTTGTGAGATTTAGTGATTCATGTCTCCGAATACAAACGAAGACGCACTTCGTGATCGGTCAGTGTGTGTGCTCGGTCTTTCATAAAAGAAAGAGCAAGCAAATTAATTCAATCGCTGGAGTTCGTTCATAAAGACCTATTAGTACTTTTTAACTAATAAGGAAAATGACAGGGAATAGTTCGTTCTCGTTCAGTAGTGGGAATTAATTCCTAATCATTCTTCGTACGTGAACTACACAAGACTAATATTAATGCACACCAAAATAATAATATTTCTCTAGGAAATACACAAAACGCGATTGCCTTAATTTGAATGCTGCTTGAACAGTATTTACCAAGACTTAAT
Organism: Epirrita christyi; assembly: GCA_951392215.1. NCBI lineage: Eukaryota > Metazoa > Arthropoda > Insecta > Lepidoptera > Geometridae > Epirrita > Epirrita christyi. The sequence continues at coordinate 13,941,444 of OX595841.1, read as the reverse complement.
AAGAAACCATTTATACCGTGAATATCACAATAACAAGGAAATTGTAATTAAGTTTTTGTAAATTGTTAAATAATAGTGTTTGAAGAACGAATAAAATAATTATAAATACAAATGTTTTATTCTTAACAAATTTCCGTAAAATAAATAACGATACTAAATGCACTAATCATCCTACGTTCTAATTTACGTACATACTTATGGCTAAATAAAATAATTTATTAGATATTTACACAATTTTTATAAATATGAATTAAATAATCATATTGAGTATGATACTAGTAAGGCCCAAGTTCACGAACAAATAAACGGGTGTTTATCGTAACCATTTTGTCAAGGTGACAGATAATCTTTGAAAACACCTGTCAAAAATAATTGGTTAGGCTAAACACCTGTTTAACCGCCTGTTTATTTGTTGGTGAAATCACCCCTAAGGCTGTGAAATTGGAATAACATCGCATCTAAAAACATGCATCTGAATCACGGAAAATAATAATATCTTTAAATTTAACCTCGCCTAAAGGTTGTCTGGATGATATCGCTTTTCAGCGATAAGACCGCCCATTGTACATACTTAAATTTGGTTGATAGGGTGCTTACTGTTTAGTTATGTATGTACAATAAAGAATTTTCATTAATTTATTCTTTACTGAAAGTTGAATTCCTGAAGTTACAGTATAAATATTTTATGCTACATACGGTCTTAAAATTACTCTTCATACTCCTCAAACAGCGGTATGTAGTCATCACTCCTCGATCTTAGCTTCAGGCCGAACTGCGTGACCTGATTGCCGTCAAAACCCTGTGTTTTGTCCGCTGCGGTCCTCAAGGTGGCTGCCTTCCAGTTGTCCACTGTGTACCTCTGTGTCACAGCCTGTCTCACTTGCTTTGGTGCCAGTTTTGTGACGTCTTTCTGAAATGTGACATTTAAGTAAGCTGTAGAGATTATTCGTTCATTCTGAAGCCCAAGTTTGGAAACAGATGCACAGTTTGAAGCTTGAACGGTTCTGACTATTCTCCACTTGCCCCTAGCAAACTGATACATTGCGCCGTGTGCTTTGGCTTCTATTCAAAAGCAGAAATACTCAAAAGTATAAAGCGCAATGTACTTTAAAATCGTAGAGATAATACGTAACTAAATAAGGACCGTTTTCGAACATCACAAGTCAAGTCAAGCCTTGTAAAAGCGGTGAAGAGGAGTTCGTTCTTCAGTTTGCTACTTTGCTCCGAGAGGCTGAGATGAGAAGTCTGGGATAATTAGGCTTTTAACAGCCGTACAAAAATTGCCGTAGCGGACGGTATTTCACGTCCACTTGGCGGGGTATTGGTAAAGTTTTCAACTAGCAATAATCGCACCTCGGATTAACCTCATTGGTTACGATATTGCCTCTGCGCAAAGTTAACTATTAAACTCATTTTCGAGCTAACGCCTAAATTTCCAAAACGCTTCGATAGCGTGTTCTAACTTGTCCTGTGGCGACATCTAGTCTTGAATTTGCACACTTATGTGCTTGACCTTCTTCGTGACTAAAAGAAGTTTTGGATTTTTATATTCTATTGTTATTTAACTCGAAAGGGTTTTGTTACTTTCCCCCCTGCACATAAACATGTATATTTATATGTCGGTCATTTAATTTTCTGTGACCTCAATCTTGTAGTTGGAGATCGCCACGCTTGTCTTGTAACAAATCTGGAGCTCTTATGCCACAAACTCTCATACAAAACCACATACATAGTTACAATGGCTTCAACTTCAAACTTAGGTAGAAGATCTTCCACGATAACACGACACTTTATAACACCCGACTAAAATAAGGAGTTTTATAAGTTTGACGCCGTTGCGTGTTTGCTTGTTTGTATTTCTGTGGCCTTAAAGCTCCGTAACGGGTGCTTTGATTTCAATCCGCTTTTGTTTGTATAAAAGATGATGTTTGCGAGATGGTTCTTATCTATGTTAGGTGGAAATTGGTGCAGCCGTTTAAGCTAATCTTCAAGCTCGCAGAACTTTTTTTTTAAAGGGAACTATGGCATTTTTGGATCTGAAATATTAAGTTTTAGCTCAAAATGTTCATTTTTAACGGTATTAGGATAGACTCCAGGGTCTGATGATGACCAGCATAGGATGAACAGGATCTAGGGTAACTCTGATGCTAAGTCTATGTTTGAATAATCACATTAGGACACTATCCTCCTTATTTATTTCATTATCATTTTTCAAGCCTATTTTAGTTAAAATAGCTTCTGTTTTGTTCTCTCTGATGTAAAATGACTTACGTAAAAACAAGAAAAAAGCTATTTTAGCTATCAAAGGTTTAAAAAAATATTATAAATAAGATGGTTAGTGTTTCCATAAAGTGTTTCGTTTTTAATTTTAATGGAATACTGTAAATAGTGGGGGGTTTTAATTTTTATAAAATGATGTCGTATTAATTTTTTTTAATTTATGAAATGAAATAAAAATTAAGAACAGGGATTAAAACATGCCTTGCATTACCTGTGTTGGCCCATTGACATAGCTCGCGTATATCCTCAAAATAGGCTCCCCTGTCTCTTCATCAAACGTCAGTTTACTTTTAGGAGGGATCTTGGCTTTCACCACAGTCACTTTAGGCATAGAACTCGTCGCTGTACTGGGCACATCTTTCTTTTCTGTCACAGCGAACAGTCTTAGTGGTGGTCTTTTAAGAAGATTTGCCTTTTCTTTGTTATAATCTTGGTCTTCACTGATACTAGCTTCGACTATTTGACCAGCGTAAAAAGCTTCTTGATTTTTAGGTTCTTTTTCTTCCGTTCTAAGCATTGTGTATTGTTTTACTGAATCTGGAGACTTTGCGAATGGTACACCGAGCAGTTGTTTAAGTTCAGGGACTGTCTTATTTTTGTTTTCATCATTTTGGTTGGTTTGGGTGAAGTAAGGTTTAAAATCTGGTCTTATTGTAGTAATATTCATAGGCGCTGTGGTAGTTTCATTTTGTTTCTCTACTTGTTCTAAGGCAGATGCTGCTCTCACTTCATTGATGGCTGAATAAAATCCATTGGCTATTATATTGCCTACACTTTGACCTATTTGTGCGTAGTAAATTGGAGTTGTATTTTGCTTCTCTGTACTTTCCTTCTCCGTACTCTCAACAACGTATTTAATTGTAGTTGTGACTGGTCTAGATTCGGCCGCGATCAGTTCTAATGTTATATTATATGGTTGTACACTTTGAACAGTCGTTGTTTGCTCTGATTTTTCAGTCGCATTGTTGACGATAACGTTTTGGGGTAACAAAGCCACAGCTGAGCCTTCTGAAGTTTCTCTCTGTACTACGTTCTTTGATTCGCTGGGAACGAACGGTTCTTGTTTCAACTCTTCGTTTTCTAGAAGCAGAAGTTGTTGCGCTTGTTGTTGCGGGCTGTTTTGATTTGTATTTTGATTCTGTATTTCTGCCGTGTAAGGTATTAATTCAACTGAAGGGAATGTCTGTAGAAGCTGCGTCTGAAGCTTTTGTAAAAACATTGGGTCTGACTGGTACAACGCGTTTGGTTGTATCATTATCCGGTCTGCCCCTGAACTTAGAAGCTCTTGCTGAGGTGGTAAGTTGAAACTTTGTGGATTTATCAGCCCGTGGAAACCCTGTTGAGTGTGTATTCCATTGAACCCTTGCGGACTTTGAATGCCGTTGAACCCTTGTGGACTTTGAATGCCGTTGAACTCTTGAGGATTTTGTACGCCGTTGAACCCCTGTGGACTTGGGATGCCGTTGAACCCTTGTGGACTTTGTATACCGTTGAATGTATGTTGGCTTTGTAAACCGTTGAATCCTTGTTGGTTTTGTACTCCACTAAATCCCTGGAAATAAAACCGTTTCGCTGTCGTTAATTCAAACAGTATTGATGATTAAAGAATTTAAACTATGATGGCTAATTTCATGAAACGCGTCGTAAAAGTCTCGAAACGTCTGCAGATGGACAAAAATCAGTGGATGTTAGCCATAAAGTGAGCCAAGATTTATTACTTGTATTGTGTAGTGTTGCGTCTGCGGGATAATTTGATTTTGCGGGATTCCTATGGACGAAAGTTCATATTCGTTTGCCATTTGCTGAAAAGCTGCTTCGTTTCTTAGCAAGTTTTGTAGTTCTGGAGTTGCTTGTAAGGACTGAAACCGCAAAATATTGTTAATTTCATGCTGTGCTGTTTTAACATTTTTAAGGGGCTTTTTGTGTTCTTACTTGTTTTGAAAATCCGATAGGCGTTTCTATTTTAGCCACTTCGAATACATTTTCTGGGTATTTCTCTGTTACTTCGTATGTTGGTTTAGGGTTCGACTGAAACAAGAAAATGTGATCATGAATCGAAAAAAACTCTGCTGTTGTGTCAAAAAGGACAACATTGATGATTTAACCAATATCTTTCTTCTTGCGTCCTATTAGTTGCTAGTTTTTATCAATTTTGCATTGAAATGATATGTACGTACATAGTAACTACCTCATCTATCTATTCATCAATTAGCAGCCTTAGACGTTACTGCTGAATGAGGCCTCTCCTATAAAATATCTTCTCTACTAAATGCTCAAAATTCATCTTATTCTGCCTTATTTTGTGATACTAGTTCTTTCTTTCTTTTTTCGGGACACATGCTATGTGTGCGTGGCTCTCATAAAAGCATTTGACTGTGGCCTTTGCCAGTAAGAACTGTACCTACTAAAAGTATTAAGCTGAAAGCTCTAGGCTCTTGATTACATAAACCTGCTGTTTACAATTATTTGTTGGACTTACAAATTCCGTAGCAGGATTTTTTTGCAGTTGTTGGTTCTCAGACGCCTCGATGACAACTATCGGCTTCTCAGACAGGCTGAGGTTGGGCGCTGGGATCGTGTGGATTGCACCTGTCGGTCATACAACCCTGAGAGATCTTGCTATCGTCCACAGCAAAGGAATGTCACAACTTTTTAACGTTTTTGTTTTTCAGGACTAAGTACCTATACCTACTCAGGCTTTGGGTTTTGGTCCCTGTGAATTGTATTTCTTAAGGCATAAGAGTAAACAGATTGCGGGACTAACCCTCGTTCAAATCGAATTCAGATATGTAGGGTATATGTTTTGGCTCTACATTTACATTGCGACATTTCAAATGATGCTGTGGACGAACTCCGTTTTAATGTAGTGCATAAGTGCACGAATTGAAATAAGAATGAAGGTTCCAAAGAGTTTCAAAGGCATTGAATCGTATTTGACCTTTGATTGCGCTGTAAAGCACATAGTACATTCTCAAGCATAAAAAACCCCTGAAGAAACCATGCCCCTCAAGACCAAGAACCCTTGCAAAAGTTCGAGTGTGACAAAACAGTAAATGACAGATTTGTGATGATAGATGTGTGCTAGTGCTTTCGTTCAGCTTAACCAAACTGTACCACCATCGTTGTGCACCAGTGGCGGAGCCGACGCTGCTCGGACAAACTCGTACTCTGGAGTAACAGGAGATAATCCTGGCATTCGAGCTGTGGTCTTCCAAGGTCCCCCTGCGAACACGTTGCGGTTGCTGGGCGAGTAGTGTTTTACTGCGTATCTGGAGAGAGATTTGAGATTACATTATCCATTTCAAAAGGGAAACACGTAAGACATGCAAACCCTACTGTCATAGGTTTTTTGTAGGTACTACTCGCGATCTCCCGAGAACTCCCACGTTTACCCAAGTGTGTAACCCAGTTAAATGTAACTTCATTCTTCTAGGGACAATATAGGTTTAATAGAGTTACCTCTGAGAGGGGTTTCTATACAGCACATAAGAGGGAGCGCGATACGAGGCTGCTTGCACTATGCGTGGGTGCGTCCAGGGTCTCTGCATGTTTACGCCAGGCCTGAAGACCGACGGGGCCCTCACACGGTTCACGTTCGTCATCCGACTGATATAGGCCGTTTGTGTTAGGGAGAACAGTGTGAGGAGTAGTGGGTACTGGAAAATAAATATTAATTTGATCAGTAATATAAAAGGGTCACCTAGTATCATTGAGACTTTCTTTGCCGCTCTGTCGGGAATGTAGCTCTATAAACAGCTTTTGTTTTGGTAGATGGAACCAATGGGGTGAAAGCATTAGGGTAATTTCATGCACAATTTGGTTCATGGTTCCAAAACCGATGTTTTTCTTCATTAATGCGCAATATATTTTTCGGATGGTAAAACCAATTGGCTCACGCCTGAGATTTCGAAGCAGGGTACCTCCTGGGCGTTCGGCTCTTGTAATTCAATGAGTTTTGAGTAATATGTTGCAAGTTCCTCGTAAGATCAATTGTTCCCATTATTTATTTATAGTGTCGGAAGCACACCTGTCTCGTCTACATTCCGTTTAAGTACCTAAGCCGGGGAAAGACGAATTGCTTCCACGATACCGGTCCGCCTTCTCTTAGAAAATGATTCTCAGAACGATTGTATATTGATCTCTGAGTGATACGTTTAGCTAATGCAACGATAGCGTAGGGTTCCGAAAACAAATGGCGAAAACGGAACCTTTTACAATTTCATCATGGCCTCAATGGTCATTCGATGCTTCCTAAATTCGCATGTAGGTATATACTTACTAATCAAACGCACCGACAACTTGACAATATCGAACGATTTTCCCGAGATTATGACAACCCAAAAATACATTTGTTCAGAAAAGATGAGATGACATTTACATTTGTTGAGAATAGAAGAGAGATGTCGACTGCAAACAACCATTCCGCTGAACTATATAGCATGATGCTATACATACAACTTTGAAAAAGTACATATACTTAGCTCTTTGGTTTTTTAGCCTTCAAAATCCCACTGAAAGACGAACAGACCAACAGCGCCCTTTCACGTGTCAGTATAGAATATTAGCCTATAGCTAAATTGCCGTGGTCTGTCCGGGAGCCGTGGTGTGTCCGGCCTATGACAACAACTCTGACTACTCGTGGATGTCGTAAAAGCTATTTTTTTTTTTTTTTTTTATGTTATTGCTCGACAAACTGGCATACGGCCCACCTGATGGTAAGCGGTTACCGTCGCCTATTGACACCTGCAACACCCGAGGCATTGCCAATGCGTTGCCTGCCTTGGAGGACCCTTTTCACATTTTTTTTGAAGCTGTGCATATTGTAGTTAAGCGTAAAAACCTCAGAAGGGAGCTCATTCCACAATTTGCACGTATGTGGGAGAAAAGATCTCGTAAAGCGAGCTGTACGAGATACCCACACATCGATGTGTGGGCTCCCAACCGATGTCGAGAGGTGCGATGATAAAACCTGGAAGCGGGTATAAGCTCAAATAGTTCCTCAGAGCACTCCCCATTATAGAGTCGATAAAAAACACAGAGCGAGCCGATATCTCGGCGCAGGCTCAGCGGTTCTAGTGTACTAGTGAGCTTGGGATCGTTGATGATTCTAACGGTTCTTCTCTGTATGGAGTCAAAGCGAAGCAGCTGGTACTTGGGGGCCCCGTGCCATAGGTGAGTGCAGTATTCCATGTGTGGCCGAACTTGTGCTTTGTATAGCAGAAAGCGCTGAGTTGGCGTGAAATACTGTTTTGCACGATTAAGCACTCCAAGTTTTTTAGAAGTTAGTTTTGCCTTTACTTCCAAGTGACTCCCATATTGAACCTCGTTAGAAATTTCAACTCCCAGAATCCCAATGCTCGCGGAGGTGGAAAGAGTAATGCCCTGAAACTGCGGCGCGATGGTAAAAGGGGCTATTTGGCTTTTACGGGGATGAAACCCCGGTTTTAGCAGCATCCACCTGAGTACTTAACACCAATACTGCGATCACCAATCCGCCTGCCAAGCGCGGTGATTGTGGCAATCCCCTCATTGTATTCTATGGGGGATACCCTCGTCCAACAGTGGACGTCTAATGAGGAACCTATAGCTTATAAAACGTACATACCTACAATCACGCTTTCCTATATAGAGTTAGGCAGAGCTCACGAATTTCCATGAGGCACGGTGCCAATCTAAACTCGCGGGATGTATTATGTTACATACTATTGACTTCCTTACATATAATTTAGCCATTAACGTTAATGTCCACCAGTAATATTTTCTCTAATAAAGACATAACCTGCATTTCACTTTACATGAAAGTTATTTAGTTATTTATGTACCTACCTACTTGACTATCATTAATACACTCTAATGATTCCGATCATGCAAGTGTTATTTTATGAGCGGTTTTTATGCTCGCCGTTAAATACAATCGTTCATCAAAAAACCGTTGGACAGTATAAGCTAGATATTTCAGCAAGAAGGTCCATGTTTTTTTTTGACAATAACCGCTTTTAATGTAACCATTGGTGAAGGTGACCGATAATGTATTAAAACATCTGTAAAAAAGAATTGGTTAGGCTAAACAGTCGTTTAAGCATCTGTTTATGTGTTGGTGGACAGTGGTCTTAATTTTATATTACGTGTGGCATATTACGTTGGCGCTTTGCTGTGTTCGACCTAAGAATATACCCCACCGTCTCCTCCCGAGGATTTCATAGAAGCCGACTGAGGGATTATTCTAGGGGATGGGCAGCAGCATCCACCTGAGTAGCACCAATACTGCGATCACCAATCCGCCTGCCTGTGGTGATTACAAATCCTCTCCATTTCTCTCCAGGCCTCGTACAACAGTAGACGTAGGACTCGATTCGATAAATTTGACATTAAATTTCGACAAAACGTGACTATGTAGTAGTAGGTAATAGTCCCGTTTTATCGAATTTGAATGTCAAATTTATCGAATTGAGTCCTGGGACTACGTACTTGCAGCCCGACGTGAATGGCTTCAATACACACCATTTGAAGTTATTTCTTTGATATTGCGGCGAAGTAAATAAAGCAGAACACATAACGGTTCTCTACACTCTAATTGCTGGAGATCCGTTAAAGAAAATAATTAGCAAAGATTGTATGTTATGCCGGTACCCGTGGTAAATAAATATGGACCTGCCACTATTTGATACTTCACAGCAAACTTGTTTGTTTAAACTATGCTAAACTTGTGGGTTCTTGTGGCATAGAAGGAGGGTTTGGTCTCCAGAAATTAATTTTTTTGCGTCATGTACTTAACTCGTTTTTTCTTGGTGACTCTGCGGTAGGTTCAGTGACCTTGAGGTATCATCAACATCAGTCTATAGAAGTCAAGTGCTTGAAATAGGCCTACCACATAGAATGTCACGAGATACGTTATTGAGTCGACTCTATCCACCAATGTCTTGCGACGCTTATAATGTCTTTGGTCCATCGAGCGGGGGGCCTTCCTACAATGCGTCTTCCAATTCATGGTCGCCACTCGGGAACCTCTGATCTCTCGAGAACCTCCATTCCCTCGAGATTGAGGTCCTGAAAAGGGCCGTGCAAACAATAGTGATCCATTGAGAAATTCAATTAATTTGAATCAGTTGACCTATTTTTAGATCGTTTTCAACGGTCTATATATGTAGATAGCAGAAATCATTTGTTTTATTTTAATTGTGTATTTACTTGTTATTCTTTCTATTCATTTATTTGTTATATTGTTGTATAAAAATGCGGATGACGCAGTAGAGGAAGGCCCTCCAATCGATGGACTTAAGACATTAAAAACGTCGCAGGAAGTCGGTGGATGGAGGTGGCTCAACACCGTTCGTCATGGTATTCTTGGGGGGAGGCATATATCCAGCAGTGGACTTCTACAGGATGATGATGATGATGATGAAATTGCTGTAAGTTATGAAGAGCGAGACAAATATAGCAAAAACTGTAGACCCTTTACTACTGTATTTACCTCAGATGAATAGGATAAATACTAGATTAATTTTATAGTCACATGAGGCTTTTTCCCAGCTCAGCAATAAAAATGACGTCATGGATTGTATTGACTAAGTAATGCTATTACAAGGGCTCTACCTACAGCTGCTATCTAAGGTATGGAGAGTTATCTACTCCCATAGACCGGTCCGTCTAGATTTCACATCGCTAATGTCAGCCTTCGCGTACTATTGCCGGTGTCATCGGATCTTTGAATATCTCTTCACAAAAACTGTTCTACTCTACGTGTAGAAAGCCATTACTTTTATCTTATTTTAGTTCGATAGCGTGCTCGTTTTCAACTGACTTGAAAAAAGGAGTAGGTTCTCAATTCCAATCATATTCCAATGTATGTTTTTTTTGTATGTTTGTTAAGCGATTACTATACCCTGATTTTTAATTTTAGTAAATTTTTGTAAACAAAGAAATGTCACTGTATGTATATAAGTGTCATGTGTGTGTATCATATGTGTTTTGTATATACACATATGATACACATATTTGACACTTATACACACAGTGGCATATCTAGACATTTCTTTGTTTACAATAATTGACTAAAATTAAAATTCAGGGTATAAGTGATTACTCCGTCAATTATGAAAATATTTTGATGATTATTTTTTTGTTTGGTAGGTAATACTTCAGAGGTGGTCCGATATAAATTTGAACGAAATTGATTCAGCGCAAAAGCGATGAATCAATTTCGAAAAAAAAAAAAAACAAAAAAAACAATAACCGACTTCTTTCAAAAATGAAAGAAGTCGATTATTGTTTTTTTAAAACTTATATTATATTATAGAAGTTTGAGCTTGACAGGAGTATACATATAAGACTCCTAACTTGCTTAATACCCTGATTTTTAATTTGAGACAATTTTTGTAAACAAAGAAATGTCACTGTGTGTATGAGTGTCATGTATGTGTGTCATATGTGAATTTACACGTATGCTACACAATCATGACAGTTATACTCACAGTGGCATATCTTGACATTTGTTTGTTTACAAAAATTGTCTGAAATTAAAAATCAGGGTATAGTAATTATTCTAAGCAATTAATAATAATGAAAATTAATCCTATCTTTGCAAATATCCATCTCCTCATGTGGATGTCGTAAAAACCGACTAACGGCTTACATTGGGGGATGGACAGCAGCATCCACCTGAGTACTTAACATGAATACTGCGATCACCAATCCGCCTGCCAAGCGTGGTGATTTTGGCTATTCCCCCTATTGTGTTATATGGGGGAAGCCTCGTCTAGCAGTGGACGCTGCTATAATATAAATACAATACATTGATTTTAAATATACCTAACTGTTTCAGAACCTACGCTTAATGTCTATGTGCGTGTAAGTTGTAACATTTCGCGAATGCTGCACGCGAGCATTACAAACGAATGCTTTACCAAAGTTCAATAACTCCGAGCAGCCTTGACTACTATAAAAACAACACAGAATAAATGAATATCTACTATATAATTGCACTTTACAACATTATGTACAACTCGGCTATGCTAATAAAATTTCTCTTGCTAGACTCGTTGATTAGACATTAACTGATTTGTAGGTATTGGATTGAAGGCATTTATAGGGTTGAGTGAACCAGATTCTTTCAGATCTTACTGATTTTAAACAGGAAATGGAGGAAACAGTGAATGATAAATTCAATCTGATTCATCGAACTAGGAAAGAATTGAGAGAGGCTTTTGCCGAGGGCGACAAAAACGTGTAGAATAAGAAAATGTTTAGTTTCTATTGCTTAGGTTTTGCCGTGGTGTGTCTGACCTAGAAGACCCCTCTCTCTCCTTACGTGGATTTCGTAAAAGCTTACTAAGGGATAAACAGTAGTGTGGTAGTGGGATTACACCAGGAGATGGCCCCTGAGTACTTAGCACCAATATTGCGATCACCAATCCTTCTGCCAAGCGTGGTGATTATGGGCAACACAACCCCCCTTAGCAGGGGGAAGAAGAAGTGGGCTTAGAAGCAGTGGGCTTCTATAGAAGCCCACTGCTTCTGCAAAGTAAATGAAGGTATGTTTGGGCTGATCCAAAGTTAAGGTCATCTTGTATAATCTAAAGGTACCTTATACCCCTATGTTATGGTACAACAGCCGGACTTTATGGCAATATTTTAGTAACATTTTGGTCTTCCAACAACATGGCTCGTAAGGGGGCAACATTGCCCATCCATTATCATCAGCAGCGGTAGCACCATTCAGACGTCCACTGTTGAATGATGCCTCCCCCATAAAATACAATGGGGGGATTTGCCATAATTAACACATGGCGGATTGGTGATCATTTGTGTTGATGGTGGATGCTGCTGCCCATCCCCTGGTATAATTCCATAGTCGGCTTTTACGACATCCACGGGAGGAGGCAGAGGAGTATATTCTCAGGCCATATACCTATAACGACCCAACAATATAACAAAATAGCTCTAAGAATGGATTGGCCTTTTGATAGGGGAAAGTAATGGGACCGAACTCAAAAATGCCCCTTGCATTCTTGGCGTGGAGTTTTCGCTTAGAATTATTAAAAGCTAAAAAAGTAGCTCCACTCGATGGACTCAAGATATTATAAACGTCACAGGAAGTCGGTGGATGGAGGCGGTTCAAGACCGTTCGTCGTGGCATTCTAAGGATCCTATGTCCAGCACTAGACTTACAGGCTGATGATGAAGAAAGTAGCTACATTAAAAATTTAATAACAGTACCTTGATCATCTTGAAATCAATCACCAATCGCACCAAATAGAATCACTTCAGTTTTTTCACAAACACAGTCACATTATCAGGACACGAAAACTATAGAAAAATTATAATTAACAAAAATATTTTTTTCTTCAGATTTTGATTCGACTATTTTCCATACAAGTTTTTTCTTACAACAGACAATTGCGAGACGTTAGTCAAGTACTCAAGACAGTATGGAGTGCGATATAGGTCATTCGCAGACTTTTATACTAGCCCCCACCACATGCCTTTGCCGGCGGTGTGCGGAAAAGCCTTTATGATAATTTACGATTTCATGATTAACTCGATTGGTGTACCTAGGAATGGGTGGAAGTTAGATTTACACTTGGCGAACATGACCTACGGTGACCTTTAAGTACCTACCTCATGCTAACCAAATCTAGTAAGGGCATGGTTTAGTTATTTTAGTACAGTCAAATTAGGAGATTTTTGCACAAGTGTGGAACTAATTAGATGTAGTCATGAAAACTTTTCTAATTGTTTTGTATTGCTTAAAAATCACCTCTAATAATAAGCATCAGTAATTTCACCCTCCGGAACAGGGTGAAATAAGGTGAAAACCATAAAAATATCCGTAATTTAAGGGGGGAAATAGAAGTAGTCGGTGCAATTTGGCATATACTTTGAACCGTTATGATCTACATTTGCACCAAGTATTTTTTAAATCCGACATACGGAACATACAAAAAAAAAAGTCATTTACAAAAAAACTTTTTGTGGTTATTACGGCTCCTGGAAAATTAAGGTAGTCGGTGCAAATTGATAGACTTATCAGAAAAATGTTCGAAATACATTACCATTGTTGCACCATGGTGCGTCTCACGGAAGGCACTTTTCCATATTTTATTGTCGCTCTACTTCGGGGAAAATTAATGTAGTTCTGGAAATTGACTTAAACTTATTCATTTAATTAGTACTACATCCGCCGGAAGTTTTATACTGTTTTTTTTTACGGAAGATGCATTTGTTCAACACTGTGTTCCCTACATGCACGTGGTTTTTATTAAAATCATAATGCACTAAGACAGTCTCTCTATACGTAATTTAACTTGCATCAAGTAATTTCTTACTATTTTAAAATTTACGGCCTTTTTAAGTTTGTACCTAATATTTAAAAGCCTTCCGTAAGCGCCAGAAACGGTGCAAACCTAGGATAAGCTTCATTTCGTGTCATCTAACGTTTCCATAAGAATCCACGACTACACGACTTAGGTCCACACTTTTTGCTAATTTGCCTGCACTATTTCATTGGGTGCTGTTACCACATGGACTATACCTACATACATACATAAAACACACAATAGTCATATACATAGTATGACAACTTTCGTGGCGCAGCGGGTGATTAGCCGGCTGAGACGCAAGAGTAGGTTTGACTCCCGCTGCGGGACAAATTTTTGCATGATCTGCAAATATTTGTTCCGGGTCTGGGTGTTGTGGTACCTTAGTACTCGTAGTTCCTGATACCCACGACACAGGGAGTCCTATAGTGTGGGCCCTGGACTATAATATAATATATGTCTGTTGGGTGTTACGTTTTCCCTATTTATCGGTTTGTCGTCCACTTTGACTTTTACCTAAAAAATTACCCTAGCTATTAGGGGAAACTTGTAATTGGCTGTCAGCCTCAGCATACATGTTTTTTGCATGTTAGTATTAATATAGTTATTTTCTGTGTACCTAGATGTAAGTTTTCTTAAGATTCTAAAACTAAATAAAATAAAATATAATTTCCGGACCTCAGACTAAAAATCCCTGTATCGTACGATACTACGAATACCATGGTACCACAACACTCAGATTCGAAACAAATACTTGCAGATCATGCAAACATTTCTCCCGCTGTGGGAATCGAACCCACACCTCTTGCGTCTCAGTCGGCTTATCGCTCGCTGCGCACAGAGATCGTCCTACCTATCTTGCGATATATCGATAGACTATCTCTCGATCTGCAGTGATATTTGGCTGTTGAACAATATCACCTTACCTTACATATCGTTCATCTTGACACTGGTTTTTTCTTGGTGATCAGTGATCAATTTATACAACACAATTTATTTATTTATTCAGGTAAAAAGAAAATGTTAAAAACTTACCAACTAAGAACTTACTAAATTATAACTAAAAAAAATCGCAGTATTAGTGTAGAGTACTCAGATTATACTTGATTTAATGATTAAAAGTTATTTTTTAGCAAAAACGTAGTGTTTTTTTTTTCATTCGGACTGGTAACATAAACGGGTTGGGTATAGTCAGATTACACGCTACTGGTAGCACAGCCCCCCTATTCCCTATCTTAAAAGTCAATCTGTGACCAACGTTTGACAAGTAAAATTACTATCAATTGACAATTCTTAATTATAATTTTGAACAATTGATGGTTATTTGACAAGTCTTGTCAAACGTTGGTCACCGAGTGACTTTCAAGATAGGGGGCTGAGCGGGCTGTCTCTATTATCATTGGCGATGACGTAGGCTGGTGATATCCACGTGACCATCGCATCTCGGAAGAGCATACCTGGCATACCCATTGTACCTTGATGTGAACCTTGTGTGATAAATTTAATACCTGCACGTATTATGTAAGCCTTCGTTTCCAATCATCTGAAACAGATGAACATGCATCTTTTTACATTAATTTGTGTTGTGACTGTCTGCTTATACTCAGAATAATAAATCACTTCTTCGATAACTGACCAATTACATCAGAAGTGAGAGTGTGTACTTTTTCATGAGAGTCGGTGACTCCTGCGCACGCGAATGTAAAAGTGATGTCAATGAGCGGTGACGAACATTATTTTGTACTCATTTTAAAATTCAAACGTCATCGGAGAAACGTAACCAAAATTAAACATAACTCCCGTTTTGATTTAATATAACAACACCAACAGTCATATATACCTACGTAGTCTTGATCCCACACTAGGATTCCCTGTGTCATGGGTATGGAACTACGAGTACCTACCACGATCGCCAAAACCCAGACCCGGAACAAATATTTGCAGATCCTATACAGCGGGAATTCAACCCGCGTCTTAAGGGGCGCTACACGCCCGTTGCACCACGGAAGTCGTCAATAAATAACTTTTCATTTAAAAACGACTTCCGCCATTGTATTCGACTAAATATTTGTATGAAAAAAAGATGATGAAAGAACCATAGTGGTGAAAGGATTATGATACTTTCTGAATGCAAATGCTTGGTTTGTTGCTGAAAATATCAAAATCGCCATATGTATGCCTACAATATTTGAGGAGTTCTCTCATTCCTCATGGATTCCATCATCAGAACTGGATTCTGAAAAAAATGGGACCAATCTGGAAGTATATCTATTCAAATAAAAAAAGAATTTTTCAAATCGGTTCAAAAACGCCGAACATATGAGGAAACAAACATAAAAAAATTACAACCGAATTGAGAACCACCTCCTTTTTGTGAAGTCGGTTAAAAAGTACAATGCCTGGGTCGTATCAACTTCAAACTTGAATGAATACTCATTATAGACAGACTCTCTGTTTCTTATTGGTCATTTTGTCCAGTTTACTACTCCTACGCACCCACGGAAGCGGAACATGCAAATATAATAAAATGCACCATAGTTACGCAATCCAGTACCATTATGGCCTTCCTGGTTCCAAGACTTTCAAGCCTCATTGCCTCGCTTTCTGTATGATTGAAGCCTGGGCTCAGCAATTAGGAGAGTTTGATGAACTTTATATACTTGGTGAGACTTAGTATTTTTGTATCGAATACCTTACGCAGTTTTTGCAAATTACAATTGTCGTACAGAAACCATGTCTTACGTCTGCCTGATCTATCATCATCATCTTTAGATACAAAGTACACTGCTGTACATAGGCCACCCGCATATAATTCCATGATGAACAAACTTGAGCCGCCTACATCCACGGACTTCTGCGACCTTTACAACGTTGGTCCATCAAGATGGGGACTTTTACGGTGCGTCATCCGGTTTGTGGTCGCCACTCGAGAACCTTTATTCCTCAACGGTTGTCAGTTCTGACCAATTTATGTAGGTAGCTGTCGCAAATAGCTGAGCTCTACTAAAACTAACTTCTCAATATCAATTATATCACAAAAAAACCCAGTAACATCTAACAAACCACTTGAAAATTCAAAATATAGTTACTGAAGATAAAATAATAAAATTCATACAAACTGTAACACAACATTTATTTATTTATTGGGAAACCAACAGCGATACATTATGAAAAAACTTAAGGCTAAGATTGCAGAAAGTACGGCCAATAACAGGCTTCCACTTTAAATGCACAAGGTAATAGTAAACGGATAACATTACATAGGATAACCTACAAGGGACACGCCAACAACGGCTTAGATTAAACAAATCATATATGTATATGATTTGTTTAATCTAAGCCGTTGTTCAACAAGTATCTTGGAAACAGAATGAAGGCAGATATACAATATACGAGAATAACCCAATAAATGATACAATTATTAAAGTAATTGAACAAATTAGATAGTAGTAACTATCATTGATACCCAATCAAAAGGTCCTACAATCCCTCTAATAAAGTAAGTAGGTACAACTTATACACATAGTAGGTAACACATTGCAACCAATAATACTATTTATCCTTTTTAATTTATCTTTCCATTTATTCAACTTTACGCTTATATAACAGCAAGCAAGCAAGAGGAGGTAGGAAAAGGAAAAAGGTGGATTTTAAGAAGTCTTTAAGCGTGAGTGTGCACTTACAACATAATTGTCATATTCGCGTCTTCCCCACTGCTCAACTAAATTAGGGACACGAATACTTAGGAAAAAAAACAAATAGGTAGATAAACAAAACATTATATAAACAAATGTCTGCTCAATTCAACCACACCGCTAACCTCATAAATTGCATGTAAAAGACATCAACGCGCTTCTTTTTGTAAAAAAAATATTCATGTTTTATACTATTACTCATTGCCCGTAAAATATTACTACTGCAATCATCAATCCGCCAACCAAATGTGGTGGTTATGGCAATACCCCCATTGTTTTTCATGGTCGGAGGCTTCGGACAGCAGTGGATGTCTAAAGGCTACTGATGATGATGATGATAATCATACAGATTTAGAGGATATTTGAGTGGAACCTGATTCCCAAAATATAGTTGGGGGACACTATATTTTATGAAGGTAATCAATTAAACACTTTGGCCTAACTTTGGAAAGCGAGGAATATACATATAAGTAGTGTGACCATTTTTTTTTGTCTGAAACGCTTTAGATAAATTAAGTTTGGTGTTAAGGACTCAGGTGGATGCTGCTGCCCATCCCCTGGCATAATCCTTTAGTCGCCTTTTACGAAATCCACAGGAGTTGGAGGTGTCCTATTCTTAGGCCGAGACCGGAGACCGGAGAGGAAAGTAGGTACCTACCCTCGTTCCAGGTCTCTAGGACTAACCATTTAGGCTGTGCGTTGATAGTCAATCAATGAGTGATTCAGTCAGTCAAGCAACGAGTTTATATATATTGATGATCAAGCTGCACTGGGCTTTGTAGCCCTACCTTCCCATTTATCAGTCTAAGGCTATAGGCTCAGCAAATAGTGACATGCAAGTGGAAGCGCCTGATATAAATAAAATAGCAAATATGTTCAACGTACAGTTGCTGCTAGGAATTCAATCCTCGTTTTCACAGCATGCCTTATAACCATCGTTGGGCAGCTCAAATAATGTCCCCTTCTCTCAAATGCCACGCTTAGCCCTGTGATATTCGCATCCAAGTTTTCAGCTTCTATATCGCCTACCTGGCTTATGTTCTGTGACAACCTCTTGTGCTTCCTATTGGCCACCACTCGGACATGGTTAAAAATCACCTGATATTACCAAATCTGGGCAATGTACCCGGCTAGCGGTACTTTAGTCTTGCAATACGGTCTCCAATATTTGTTACCTTTGACTTCCTTCAGAATTCTGTATTGCAAATCATCATCATTATCAGCAGCCTTTAGACGTCCACTGCTGGACAAGGTCTCCCCCATAACATACAATGGGTTGGCATTGCCATAATCACCACGCTTGGTAGATGGATTGCTAATAGCAGTATTCATGTAGGTGGATGCTGCTGCCCATCCCCTGGTGTAATTCCGTAGTCGGCTTTTACACCTTCCACGGGAGGAGATGGATTGGGCTGAACACACCACACTGGACCGTATTGGCACTTCCGTATTGCCAATACGGTCCAGTAAAGATTGCCAAGCATGGTACGCTCTGTTGTCCCCTTCGACTCCTCCACTCTATTCAAGCTATTCTTTGAGCTTTTAATTCTAGAGTAGAGCGTTTATGTGAAAGAATTAGTCCGGGGAGTACTACGACCGTACACCGCCATATTTCTGCTGCGAAGCAGCACAGGCGTTGCTATGTTCCAGTTTGAAGGGTACCGGTGAAATTACAGGCACATAAGACTTTTCATCTTTATGTCTCAGGGTCGGCAGCGTGCATGTGGTGCCTCTGGTGTTGTAGGCGTCCATAGATTACGGTAACTACTTTCCATCAGGTGGGCTGTATGCTTGTTTGCTTGCCAAGTAATATAAAAAAAAAGACGGAAATTTTTTAAATTACATATTAAAGAATTTCAGCAAGCTTAACTGACTCAAATTGGCTATTGTAAATGGAATTGTAATGGATGATAAAAACGAAATCACACGTTTATCGCAATTTATTTACAAAAATAGAAAAAAACATAAAACAGTACAAAAATATAAATTAATTTATTTACAGAATAGAAATTAACTAATTTACACAACACCAATCTTTCTACCTAAGACAGTAATTGAGCATTAATATATTAAAGTATGCTATAAATTTTCAAAATGGGTAAGTACACAATAAACCAGATGGTTTCCCAAACTAAGAACCTATGCATTTTTTATAACTCAAGACCAAGAATTACTTTTTGGAGCAAAAAATACACAAACTGAATTCTACAACGAACAAGTGAATTTGGGTATATTACCCAAAATAAGCGCTGAAGATTAATTTGTTTAATTATTAGAACATTATATAATTGATTGTCTTCAACCCACTTCGAATAAGAAATAAATAAAATCCTTATTTGTAAGATTAAATTAGTCTAGGATTATCACTGAAGGCCCGTCAGCGACAAAAGAAGTTTATGAATTTGCACTTTTGAATAGGTACTCCTTGCATGCATTTTTTTTATTTGAGTTCTACTTTTGTCACTGACAGTACTGTACAATTGCAACATTCTAATTTACCTTAGTATTTTTTTTTAGCTTTCTATTTAAAATAATGGTAACTTGAATTTCGATTCTCGGTATATTTTTACAAACTAAATTATCAATATCAGTTTTGAGAGATAAACAATCTCGTTAACCGATTTATTAAGTTTTGTAATGTAAATCAATTTATTAATAATAATTTAATACTTTTTGTTTACTATTTCGATCAAGCGTGTTGATAGTAGTGTTGCAATTCTTCAGGTCCTAGCACGGCAGTCTCTACAGGAACCTCTGGAATAAAAAAAAAGCAAATTATGAAGTGATAAACAAAATAACGAAATCCATCACATAAAACAAACGATATTTTTTCACTTTGGAGCAGAAATCATTTGCAGGAAACGTAGAAGTATGTAGCGGTAGTAATGAAGCAAGAAACAAGAAAAAAAACCATTCAGAAAATATACAACATTTTGAACATTTACAACATTTTCAACATTAACAACATTTTGAACATTTACAACAATTTCAACATGTTACATTGATAACTTATGTAACTATGGTAGTTATTAGCATCTCTAAGTTCTAGCTCAGCTTTTAACAAACACGGCAAAGCCATGGCACACAATTGACTATAATAATATGCCATGGTATAGTTTAACTTCGGGTTAGCGTTCATTTTCTCTGTCATTTGTGAAAGATGAAAGGAAGACACTAAATTGAAGTTATTACAAATATACTTACCCCCCAACACACGATAACACGGTGGTGGGTTGGTACCTAGTTGTCAAGTTATTATATTACAGAATCAGATTATAAACATAATACTTACTTAATAACTAATTACATAATAGATTGATATGCCTGATAATACTTTAATGGTCACTACAGAATAGAAGGAAGTAAAAGGTTTTGCGTAAACGCATGTTATAAAAATTATCAAACCGGTTACCGTGTATGAAATAGCGTCTGAAAGAAAGATCGTAGAAAGGTGTAGAAAGATAAACTGTACAAAAGTTTTAGCCAGTTAGTTAGTCAGCTTAGTCAGTTTAGTCATGTTAGTCAGTACAGTCATCACATACCTCCAGTCAGTCAATAGTCACATTCAGACTTGTATTATCTTGTTGCCTCTCAGGAAAAACTTGACGTCTTTCCGCCTCGTCTCAACCGTGGTCGTCTTTGGTTTTTCTGTGGTCGTGGTTGTCGTCGTGGTTGTTGTCGTGGATGTGGTTGTGTCAGGGTCAGGTAGGAGTTCAGCAGGAAGGACCCCGATTTCATTATCAGTGACTACGGGAGTGGGAATGAAAAGACCCTTCTTAAGCATTTCTCGGTATGCGTCTAAGCCGTTAAATTGTGGCAGGATTTCAGAAGATCGCTGCTGCAGGTTCATTTGATTTTTTAGCTTATTGAGATTGAAGTTAATCTTCTGTATCTTGTCAGCTGTTAGTCCAGTTTTATGGGTAGGATAGACGGTAGGAACCGCGGATTTTTTAGCAGACGCGTATTCGAAAGATTGATGTGGGTGGTGAGGTTCAAAGTCTGAGAAGGTTTCGGCTGCGGCGGGTTGGCCATAAGAGTCCACTGCTCCCCAGGACATGGGCTTGAAGTGAGGGATAGGTTGTGGAGGTGGGGGTGGTTGGTAGGAATATGGCTCTTCGATATGAGCCGGGGCGGAGGGGCCTGTAGGAGCAGCTGGGGCAGTGTGGCCAGCATAATCTGTTAGGCTGGCTGGGGCCGTGTGAGCGGCCGGGCCAGTATGACCAACGTCAGTAGGAACAGGGCCGTTGAATACATTCTTGATAGCGCTGTAGACGGAATGGAGGATAGAAGAAGGGGGTTCAAGAGGCGTATGACCAGAGTGCGCCGTTTCCAGGATCTCGCTTTGTCCCAGTGGCGCCAGGAATACAAGACCTGCGTGCACGCCGTTCAGTTTTCCACGTCCTGTCTCAGAAAGTTACAGTCAGTCAATACAATCATAGTCTTAATGGTAAAAGTCAATAGTAAAATCATGTCCATTATGGTACAAATTATAATTGTTTGGTGTCTGAATTAAATTATTTGCAAATTAATTAAACAACTAACTTTCTAAAGAAAATACTTTTGGTTTAGAAGGTCGACTAAATAAGTAAGAAAACGGACCATAGCAAGAATAAATTTGAATAAATTATGTTAATGAGAAAATGAAAACTTCGTATTGGAAAAGTATTGACATTTCGCGAGAAATGAAAGCTCGTATAGTTTGGCTGTTTGATCTATCAACGTTTAAGCCATTAATAGCAATATCGCTTATATTCTAGATAATCTAGATAATAATGCGTCCCCTATGTGTCTCAATATTATAGCAACCATTAACCCATTTAACCAAAATAAATCTGCATTTGAGATTGTTTTGCTCAATTTGGTGGTACAATTGACCAGTCTAAATAAGATTGTATACAATTTAAATAAACCGGTATCTGCACTCAGATAAAAAGCTTATGCAATGCCGATGACCCTTTGGCATACATGGATCACTATCACTAAAGTTGCGTAATTGAACCAGACTTCTTAAAAGTTTATTGGTTGAACTCTCAGAGCAATACCAAGAAAGTTATACAAAGCGCAGGCCTTATTGTCATAATTGTATTAAAAGGACACATAAAGCCTATATTCATTAAATTTGGGAGGAGTAGAGTCTCAAACAACCAACCAATTGGCTTTTGTTATCCTACTAATATTATAAACGCGAAAGTTTGTTAGTATGGATGTTTGTTACTCTTTCACGTAAAAACTACTGAATGGATTTGAGTGAAATTTGGAATGGAGATAATTTACGCCCTGAATTAACACATAGGCTACTTTTCATCATCATCATCATCATCAATTTTCATCATTATTCACGCGGGTGAAACCGCGGGACGCAACTAGTATGTCATACTTATAGGTACTGGCAGATCATAAAAACATTTGGCCCGCTGCTGAAATTGAATCCGCACCTCTTGCGTGTGAGACGGCTACTCGCCCGCCGTGTCAAGGAGGAATCAGAGCAATTTGAGGGTAGGTATATTTTTTGTCTTTTCGCCCTTTTGTCCAGACCTGGTTTGTTTCGTTTTGGTCTTGAGACCGTACCAAGTTTTACTAAGACCTTGTTGGTAAATTCCCACCCATTTAAAAAGTTACTGACTTAATACATATTATATTTAATTGCACTAAACTTATGCTCTCTAAAAAAGCTACACCGGTCAAAATTACACGATATTACATATATAGAACACAGGAGTTGAAATTATATAAATACCTATAGAAGGCGTCTCTTTCAGAAAAAGGCGGGAAGAGCTCATAGTAGTGTTCTTCGTAACAATAGTTCATACCTTCATAATCACGCTCTATAGCTGGTTTCTTATTACTGTGAAGTGTCGACTGTTACATGTTCGTATCAAATTGAAACAACTAGATGGGAACCGGACCGCGTTGCTTTTTAACGTGTGTGACCTAGATTTTATGCATAAAAGATGGACAATGGAACAGACAATGGAATGGACAGATGGCCAAGAAATGCTTTTTATTCTCCCACATTTACCGAAACAAGCAATTTCCAAACTTTATGAATTAATAATGGCCATTGTAGAAATAACATTTTGCTGTCTTAGGTACTACAATTTCGCATAAGGACCTCAAAGTGCATTGATGCACAATTTTTGTTAAGCAAACTATCCAAAAAATTTACAGGAAATATTTCCAGTTCTACTTATCTATGTCACTTCACAATCACCGAACGTTCGAAAACCACAATAAAGGATTCAACCACACGAACCAATCATATTGTCACATTTATGGATGGGAAAGTGACGAATCGCATTTCCGAACGCATTTTTTTGCCGAAGCTCGACGCCTTTAAGCGGCATGAAAGTTGTCTTTACCACAGACTGAATTATAATTAGGTACTAGAGAATGCTACCTTTCTGGATTTGCGGTCATGAGCCAGAGCTCTGATTAGGGCTGCCAGAAAAAAAACACAGAGCAAAACGTTTAAGCATGATTTTGATAAAACAGAAACTAGCGAAAAGGAAGCCCAAAATTTTACCTAAGCCCTGGAGAAAATTAAAAGGATTGACAAATAAAAGGACTTAAAGCCAATAGCTAAGGCGGAAAACGTGCGGTACCTACGTAATAAGCCTCAACGGCAAACGAACCGTGCACCATGGACAGGTATAATTGGTAGGAACCTACCTAACGCAAAGTCCAGTTTACTCATTCAGTACAAAATGGCTCTCTATATAAAAGGAATCTAATCAAGGAACCTTCGACTCTTTGATGGTTAAAAAAATATAGTTTTAGGGTTCCGTATCTCAAAAGGTAACAACGGAACCATTATAGGATTACTCAGGTGTCTGTCTGTCTGTCGGTTGGTCTGTCAAAGAATATTTTCTCCGAATCTACTGCATCAAAAAAGTTGAAATTTGTTACATATAAATAGAATTAGGTAACCCCAGTCACGTACGTATGGCGTAAATAATAAACAAGTTTTTATTTCGAGGGTCAACTTTGGGGGGCAAACTAGAAAATTAAAAAAAAACTTGTTTCGAAAGCGTCATGTGACTTATCAAATAAAAGAACTCGATAGGAGAAACACCTACAGATTTGTGCTTATTTTAAAACATATTAAAGAAAATATGTGAAACCATATCTCCCCTAATATCTGTGAAACCATAGTTTACAAGGAAAACCAAAATTAAAATCATATGTCTTTAAAATTCCCAGAAAATACGCATAAAATGTGTGGATTGAATAATACATTCGATTGGTTTTGTGGTTACAATGATAGCCTTGTACTTGTACGGAACCCTCTCTACGCGAGTCCAATTGGCATTTGGCCGGTTTTTTTAAAAGCCAAGACGCATGACAACCTTGTCAGTGATGGAAGTTGGAAAGGTTAACGACATTTCGAAGCATTTCTTTCGTAAAGATAAGTTCAGTAGAGCGTTGTATAATTTCTCTTATATATGAGTGAGGACAGTATCATTAAGGAAGTACCCTAAGTACTTTTAATCCAATTTGTTTTTGTACAAAAACAAGGAAGACATAAATGTATTTCATTTAAGGTGCTACAATATATATATTTATGTATGATTTCAAAGCCATGTAATTAACGGCTGCACCCTTAAATCCTGCAAAAAATGTTTAAATGGGTTGAGTCGATATAAATACCTAAATGGGTTGACCTTCATTGGGTTGAGTTAAGAAGCACTCAAATGTTTGCCAATATTTCCAACTTTTATTTTTATTGTAACAATAACATTTTTGTTTTTTTTTGTATTAAAAATGAACTAAGTAATTTTGGCTTAAAATCGCTACATCTTCGAAATGCTTGCACCGTTTTTTTTATTTTTGGATATTAATTGAACTGTTTTACTTAAAATTACTCCTTGTATTAGAGTGACCACGAAAAAACCAGGGACAAGTATCTAAATCTCCAATGTTCTAACGTACAATAGAAAATTCAGGACCTTGAGCTTTGATGATTGACTAGTCTAGACAAGATTGGTGACACGGATATTTCACTTTTCTTGTATTTATATTATGCCGTGGTCTGTCTGGCTTACCTAATAATAGACCCTTCCTTCTCCTCCCGTGGATGTGGCCTTACTCAGAGATTACACCCGGGGATGGGCAGTATCATCCGCCTAAGCAATCCGCCGCCAAGCGTGGTGATTATCCAAATCCCCCTTTGTATTCAATGTGGGAGGTCTTATCCAGCAGACGTAAACATGGTGATGATGATGATTGAATGCAATTTTATCTTGCATCGTCAATCCATCCATCCATACCAATATTATAAACGCAAAAGTAACTCTGTTTTATTATTTATTTATTTGTTTGTTTGTTACCTTTCAACAGGATCTTAACTACTAGACTATAAACGGCTGAACGGATCATAATGAAATTTGGTAAGGAGATAGATTATATCCTGGAGTAGGACATAGGCTATCTTTGATCTCAAAACATAATCTTGAAGGGCTAAAAAAAAAAAAATAGGGCTTGGAAGTTTGTATGTGCAATCCATAATTCCTCAAGTTAGGGATCTGAAAATTCATATTTAGGCCTTTGGTATGAATTTATGAAATAAAGAAATCCATTTTTTAACTTATATATGTCAAAAGTTCAAATAGATAGGTATAGTTAGGTACCAACATGTTATGTTGAGGTACTTATTCATAATTATTTCTATTTTGCGGCTGTAAAGGAGCCTTGTCAAACAATGTAAATAAAAATAAAAAAACAATAATGATTAAATTAAGAATAATTATAAACATAATAATGCTTAATGCTGCTTTCTAGCTTTCATAATATAAATGCGGATGAAGTCGCGGGTAACAGCTAGTATAAACCAAAGATCCAATTTCACATGGTTATACCTACAGGCAGTTAACCAAACAGGTTCCATGATCTAACACTTTCACTAAAGGGTAACTGGGTGCAACAGCGAATGCAATTTTATTGTTGGGATATCATTATGCAATCTAGCTAGATTAATAACCACTAGTTGAACGCTTCCTTGACATTTCTCAGGGCGTGGACTACTTTAGTAAAAGGCTTGCAGTCTCTTCCTAGAAAGATTAGGACATTTTGATGCAATGTTTAAGGAAATTGAGCTACATTTTCTTCTGGAAATAGCCCTTTAAGACCATGTGATCTTCAAAGATAAAGATAAAGATAATTTTATTTGTTTTGAATATGGTAATTTTACATTGGTGGTCATAATTCATACGTCCAACATACTCAGTCATACATTATGACATTATGACATAGGTACTAATAATTTCGTTCCCATAAGTAGGTACTAGAGTAGATACATCCATTCCATGTCATAAACCCATAGAATAAGGACTAAAGCACTTAGTCCTTATTCTAAGCATAAACCAGTCAAAGATCCTCACACTTCTTTATTAAAAGGTAGATTCAGTGCCTTTTAAAATCTAGATTGGGCTATTTTTTGTGTTCGTACTTTGATAAGGCAGTCTGAATCTTGTTACGCAATGCTTAAAGATCAATTTTGAAAGTAAACATTCTCATTGGTTTCTTGTTCTATATAGTTTTCCTGCTTATAGCTTGTGAACTACCTAAATAAAAGGCGCACCTTCTCTTCCTTAAAGAAGAGTAGGTCAGGGTATTGAGTAATAGGTTTATTTGGTAATAGGTAGTAAATTTTCTGGTTTTTTCCTTTTTAAGACTGGGTCATTGTGATGCAATATTATTATGATCAATTTTGAAAGTTTTCATCCTCAATCTTTAAGATCTAGCTCTTGAGAACGAAGACAAACTAAAATGCATTAATCTAGCTTTGTTTTATTACTTTGGCGTAATAATTGTCACATAATTATTATCATTATTTAACTAGTGGTTCGCCCCGAACTGAGACCTCGCGATGACACCTTTATCAGCTCGACTAATTTAAGAGGGGAAGAAAGGGTTTTGTATTTAACGGCTATGTAAGTATGTTTGTATGGATGATCCATCAGAAATCTAAAACTATCGAGTCAATTTCTCTAACATGAAAGAAATGTGAAGCAAAATAAAAGTTTTTTTTAATTAAGCAGTGCCATCTAGCTGTAGTTTTGCTACCTAATTTTTAAAGATTTAAGTTCTCTACTCTAAAAATGCATATTACAAAGAAAAAATCCTCAATTTTCGACTTCTCCCCGTGGAACAAAATATACTTAAATAATAAATTTCAGCATTACCAGAGAACTTGAAGTATCTTCGAGATATTTTTTTGCATATTTTACTTTCTTCACCCTTCTAACCGATTTCTAAAAACATTTACTGAGAAAAAAATTTAACCTCTATAGGTAATTATTATACACATCATCGAAATAGCCTTTGAATAGGACTAAGCAACAGAGCGTAAATACTACATACCTGTTAGTATTTAAAGTACTTGACGAATTAATTGGTGACGTCCTTTTGACGAAAACATAGAACTCCAACGTCATTCATATTCTTAGAAATGGGAGGTCAACAATGGATGTTATATTGGTTATTGTTTTTTATGGTTCAGGTTTCTAATTTCTTCAATTTCAGACTTTTCCCTGTAGTTGTGACACAAAAGCCACAAGCATACCAAATTTCAGCATTGTGGGACTGCTGGAAGTACCCTGGAATTTTTGATTTTTGCGTTTTTTATTTTCCCTAATATCTCGGAAACTACTAAGTTTAAATACTTATTAAAAACTGTTTTGAAATGTCCAACTAAAGCGCTTTCATTAGACACCCCACTTGATCTGACTGTCTCACTTTTATTTTTTTTACCCCCTCTTGGACCCCAATATCTCAGCCACCCCCTAACCGATGTAGCTCATAACCTTACCTACAAATTGTACCAATACTATCTACCCCCATACCAAATTTCATGAAGATCGGATTAACGGTTTGGAAGTTTTCATCGGACAAACATACATACATACATACATACACACATACATACAAACGCCGATTCTTCCAACTTGACTCAGAGAACTCGCTTCGCTCGTTCAATTATTACTAGTGGTTCGCCCCGAACTGAGACCTCGCGATAACACCTTTATCAGCCCGACTACTTAAATAAGTAATTTCCATATTTTCTATTATTATTTTTGAAAATTTTCACCTCGAGGTCTACCAGTACAGTACAGGATCTATCAGTAACTACTCTAATTTCCTACACATCATCGAAATAAACTTTGAATAGGGCTAAGCAACGGGGCGTAATAATACTACATACCTGTTAGTACCTATATCAAGTACCCGACGAATTAATTGATAACGTCCTTTTGATGAATTCATAGAACTCCAACGTCATTCAAATTCTTAGAAATGGGAGGTCAACAATGGATGTTATATTGGTTTCTATTTTATGGAGTACATGTTTCTAAATTCTTCAATTTCAGACTTTTCCCTGTAGTTGTGACACAAAAGCCACAAGCATACCAAATTTCAGCATTGTGGGATTGCTGGAAGTACCCTAGAATTTTGGGTTTTTACGTTTTTTATTTTCCCTAATATCTCGAAAACTACTAAGGCTAAATAATTATTAAAAACAGTTTTGTAATGTCCAACCAAACCGCTTTCATGAGACACCCCACTTGATCTGACTGTCTCACTTTTATTTTTTTTACCCCCTCTTGGACCCCAATATCTCAGCAACCCCCTGATCGATATAGCTCATAACCTTACCTACAAATTGTACCAATACTATCTACCCCCATACCAAATTTCATGAAGATCGGATTAACGGTTTAGAAGTTTTCATCGGACAAACATACATACATACATACACACATACATACAAACGCCGATTCTTCCAACTTGACTCAGAGAACTCGCTTCGCTCGTTCAATTATTCTTTTATGAATTAACAATGTAAATCTAAAGATACTAGTGGTTCGCCCCGAACTGAGACCTCGCGATAACACCTTTATCAGCCCGACTACTTAACCAAGTAATTTCAATTTTTAACCGACTTCCCAAAAAAGGAGGAGGTTCTAAATTCGGTTGTTTTTTTTTTTTTATGTTTGTTACCTCATATCTCCGGCATTTATGGACCGATTTGGAAAATTCTTTTTTTATTTGAATAGATATACTTCCAGATTGGTCCCATTTTTCAGAATCCAGTTCTGATGATGAAATCCATGAGGAATTGAGGGAACTCCTCAAATATTGTAACCATACATATGGCGATTTTGATATTTTCAGCATCAAGCCAAGCATTTGCTTTCAAAAAGTATCATAATCCTTTCACCACTATGGTTCTTTCATCATTTTTTTTCATCGAAATATTTAGTCGAATACAATGGCGGAAGTCGGTTTTTTTAATGAAAAGTTATACTATTATTATTTTTGAAATTTTTCACCTCGAGGTCTACCAGTACAGTACAGGATCTATCAGTACAGTACAGGATCTATCAGTAACAACTCTAATTTCCTACACATCATCGAAATAACCTTTAAATAGGACTAAGCAACGGGGCATACATACTACATACCAGTATATCAAGTACCTGACGAATTAATTTATAACGTCCTTTTGACGAAATACATAGAACTCTAGCGTCATTCAAATTCCTAGAAATGAGAGGTCAATAATGGATGTTATATTGGTTTATGTTTTATGGAGTACAAGTTTCTAAATTCTTCAGTTTCAGACTTTTCCCTGTAGTTGTGATAGAAAAGCCACAAGCATACCAAATTTCAGCATTGTGGGATTGCTGGAAGTACCCTAGAATTTTTTATTTTTACGTTTTTTATTTTCCCTAATATCTCAAAAACTACTAAGGCTAAATACTTATTAAAAACAGTTTTGAAATGTCCAACCAAAGCGCTTTCATTAGACACCCCACTTGATCTGACTGTCTCACTTTTATTTTTTTTACCCCCTCTTGGACCCCAATATCTCAATAACCCCCTGACCGATATAGCCCATAACCTTACCTACAAATTGTACCAATACTATCTACCCCTATACCAAATTTCATGACGATCGGATTAACGGTTTGGAAGTTTTCATCGGACAAACATACATACATACATACACACATACATACAAACTCCGATTCTTCCAACTTGACTCAGAGAACTCGCTTCGCTCGTTCAATTATATGATTTCACAAAGTATGTCACAGTCGTGTCCGAACCTTATAATTTTACGTAAAAACGTCATGTTCTCCGACTTTTTTTGCATCTTTGCAAGAATTTAATTTTGATTTTTGTTACTAAAGCCAATTGTCTTGGGTGCTTTCCTCTGATTGCTGTAGCCTTCGCTTTTGGTCGTAATTTAGACTCATATAGGCCGATACTTCTGAAAAATATATTTTTTCAACTTTTCAATGTCATCAAATTTTGATTTTTGTTTTTTAAGCTAATATCACTTGAGATCTTATTAGAACTACTTATGGGTCTATGCGACACCTCGACCGGCGTCCTAGCTTCACGCGTTCACGAGGTAGACTACAATATTTCAATCTTTATTTAAATCTAAGAGCACACCTACCATGCTTGTAGATTACTTCATTTGTTAAAAAAACAGCGTGAATCTTAAAAAAGCAGCATTTCTGAATTTAACCGGCAATTTTCTATTATAGGGTTAACGCATCACGAAGTTCAGCAAGACAGTTCAGTTGCATCAAAAAAATATCTGGCTATCAAATCAAATTTATGGACATGTTACGTCAAAAAGGACCACTTATATTTTGCAACATTTTCCCACATCGGTAACAGTTACCAAACAGAAAATTGAAGGATTTAACAAAATTACATGCATAGTTGCGTCTGTCACTTGTTTTGGGTTATTTCATAACCAAACAAACGTTTATTTCCGTTCCGAGGGAAAGTCTCTCGGTATTTAAATGAGGCGAGGAACGTTTTCGACATGTATGTTTCAAAGGCTGACTTATAAAGTAGGGCGTGTTTCAAAGACATGAACACGGATGGCAAAATAATAATTAGGTGACCAGATTGGGTTTATGCACAAAAATATAATTAAGCAGAGTAGCACTTCGCAAAACTGATTTGCAAAAAAAAATGGATTTTGGAATTGTATGAATAAAAAAATAAACAAATGCGAGTGTTACTGAAGATTCCGTTCTCTATCTTGCAAAAGGTTTAGCAACAGGCGTAAATTGCTAAAATGAAATAAAATGTAAAACTCATTGGACATAAAATAATGCATAATAAGTAGGCTTATGCTTAATATTGTGTAAATGTATTTAACAAGACTCTTTTAATCATGTTATGTCAAACGTACATTACTTAAATAATATTTGTGTATCTATAAAAATGAACAGAATAATTGGTAAACTAAGAATGAAAGTGCTAGAGAAAACGAAGCATAAATATGCAATAGACAATGAAAATATACACGCTGAACAATAGTGTGATTCCGTTTATATTGTGTTCAAAGATGTAATGCAGACTTCGAAAAAGATATACAATAGTTACAAATAATTACAAGCCAGAGAAGCTATCAACAAAATTGATGAAGAAACCCTGAAACAGAATTAAAAGACATTCTCAAGAATCACATTATGTGATGACTGTACAAAATTGTATTTGAACTTTCTTACCAACATTAGATTTCATTTATAAGATCGTAATATCGTTCCATTAGCTCCATAGAAGGTAAAGGAGGGCCAGGTTGTTCTATAACCGAATCAGCGACCGATGACATAACTATAAATTCTGGAAAATAACAATATGCAATTTAATATAGTGCATTACAATGATGTCCGTGTCAATATTAATCCAACAAAAACCGACGATCGTCCATCAATTTGTTTTACTTGGTCAGTACGTAACCTCTGTTAAGTACAGTCTTAATGGCTTTCTGGTTTCTGGGTCACTTCCGAAGATGTATCAGATTTCTTAAGAACTTTCAAGTTTTACTTACATAATTTATTTTAGAAATGCTTCATGTTCTACATGCATTTTATTATGTAAAAAATACTTTTGATTTATTAAAAATTGAATACCTGATTACTTGCTTCCGTTTCGTATTATGTTAACTGAGTTAACATTATGAACAACATCATTGTTCATCATTTGTTTTTTTTTACTGTGTGCACTGCTTTCAGCGATAAAAACGCCCATTGTACTGTGCTAATAATGTAATTATGTATATAATTTTTTTGTTAAAATTTATCCTTGTGTACAATTAAATGTTCATCTATCATCTATCTAACTATATACCTAACATCACATTGAAAAATTCTTTAAAAGGACACAAATTGTATTGTTTTCAATTAATTCAGTTCAACAAATAACTGGTTAATATTTTGATATGCAATTACTTGCATAATTTATTTGTGTCTCTAGTAGTTTTTTATTTTTTTATTGAAACCTACTATCTTTTAATTTTCCATCAGGCTCTGATTAGTCCATAACCTTGCTTTAATCAACAGCAAGCTAACCATATTTGAAACAATCATAATCAGCTTTTACCACGATCTTCTGCTCCCTCTCATCCTTTAACTTGTTATAAACCTAGCTTAGTTTTATCTTTATGCTTTGTAACATAGCTACAACAATAGGTTTCAAAGTATCTGTTACAAAGTCTTTGGTTTCAAAACTTTACTACTGCTCATTGTTAGCAAATGCGGTAACAAAGAAACTAGTAAATGGTTATATGGACTCTTCAAATGTCTCGAAGTAGAGTTCTAATGAAGTGTTTATATGCCTGACAATGTTTCAACGGCAGACGTGAAAATTCTTTACGTCTTACAGAAGTTTTGATCACGCACTTTTATGTCTGTTTTGACCTATTTGAACACATCTGCTATAATTTGGAAAATCATTTATTCTTTTGGGAAATTCATTATTTCATCAGAAACTTATCATACATTTATTATCACGCTATTCAACTACTCAATTTTTATTTCCTCTTTAAATTTATCAAAAATAGCGTTTTAAATTAATGCAACTACATTTTTTAAACTATTTTTTAAACCTATTTTAGTTAAATAGTTTATTTCTACAGCTTAAAACACAAGCTTGTAAGCTTTTGTTTTGTTTCTCTCCGATGTAAGTAAAATGACTTACGTAAAAACAAGACAAAAGCTATTTTAGCTATCAAAGGTTTAAAAATTGATTATGAATAAGAGGTTATTTATTTAAAATAGTGAAAGTACCATTCAATCGATTCACATTGAAGTCCCCTGCATTGTTTGATCCATGCTCAATAGCTCATTGAATTACCATGTACATTTTACTTCTATGTAATGACTTTGCTCCGTCTAAAGTGTGTCATCGACCACAGAATCAAGGTAGTCTGATGGCTCGTTCTCATAATTAAATCCGACTGCCCATTCATTCTTGTGCAAGTGGATATAACATAAGTGTTACGATTATATAACCTTTAGTTTTAGCTAACATTTGTCGACCTTTGACTAGAAATGTTGCCGGTTATACAATTTTTTTGTCTTCTTTGAAATTACTATATTGTTTTCAAGGATATTTATGTATATGTATGTCTATATTCGTTGCTTTCACAACTTGTTTTAATCATTTTGTTTTGTATTTATTACTTCAAAGAAGTTTTTTTCTATGATTTCTTAATTGATATCGATTAACTCAGTCGTTGCTTAACCTTAATAAATAGGTATAAATCTTAATATATATAAATTACGTGTCACGTTGTTTGTCCGCGATGGACTCCTAAACTACTTAACCGATTTTAATTTGCACACCGTGTGCACTTTGACCTAACTTAAAAGATAGGATAGCTTACATCTCAATTTATAGCCGCAATATTATTTTATTGCAAACTATTTGTTTATTATTTGACAGACACAATTATCTGTTAGCTCCAAGCGATTCTAACAGATGGCGGTATCTGTTTTTTGGATTGAGTAAGTATTCTAACAGATGGCGTTTGTTATGGTTTTTTATTTTTTTTTGACGCACGAGGTGGAGCCGGTAAGATATTTTTAATATCGTTTTTGGTTTTGTTGTGTTCATAAATGTCACGGAAAGGTTTAAATGTACCGGGACCACCGGGAACACCGGGACCACGCGAACGAAGTCGCGCGCGGGCAGCTAGTATATTTATATAATTGGCAACCAACTCAAATAATAATTATGGTCAAAACCATGATGCAATAATGACTCAAAACATACTATTTTCTTATACCATGAATATGTTTCAAATAATAATCATGAACGGATATGACGGTATCTACCTAACCAGACTAACCTAATTAATTGAGTTAGGATGCTGATTAAATATATTTCAGACTAAATAACCAACTCAACACATCGTAATCATAAGTGCTGCGTTAATTTGGAAATCCTACAAGGAAATATACATGCTAAACTTAAATACACAGTCATCTCCAGAGGCCTTACCATGAGCTCTTATAGCGATTAATTTCAAAAACTATTCATTACAAAATATCGGTTTCGTGATGTTCACAGTTATATTTAAAGGCACAGTAGCAGAAAGTCTATAGACTTCTGCGATTAAAGTCATTCAATGATGACGAATGTCAACCGATATTTTGTACTGAATAGTTTTTGAATCGTATCGCTATAAGAGCTCATGGTAAGGCCTCTGGACCTGATATAAACTACCGTGTTGCGTTCTCAAGATCTGTGTATAGCTTAGCTCCTGCCGTAACAGAACCTATGAATAGATCATTTGAAACAGGAGATGTGCTTCAGGACTGAAACCACGCTATAGTTATCCTGACCTACAGTAAAAGAGACACGACTCAACCTATAAATTTTCGTCAATCAATATTTGCAGTTGACTCGGTTTTTATAAATAAATTATGCTGGACATTTTACACAACTTTATCTAGCCCCAAGCTAAGTAGAGCTTGTGTTATGGGTACTAGATAACTGATATACTTCATACAATACATTACATAGATAGATATTTTTTATTATACATAAAAAATACCCAGAACACCCGGAACAATTATCTGCAGACCGTACAAATATTAGTTCCAAAGCGCGGATCGAACCCGCAACCTCCTGCGTCGCAGGCGAACCTTTGCCCACCGCGCCACAGAGGTCGTTTTAAACAGACAATGTGTTATATCGAACTTTATTTTAACTGTTTTTTATTACGAGAGTCAGGCTTCAGGTTTCTATTGGAGTTAAGGATTTCAAGTGTGGCACCCGTATATACAAAAAGATATGAACCTACTTGAAAGTGCGCAACGGAAAGCAAACAAGATCCGCAGCCTGTACATCGCAAATTTTATGAAGAGACGCCTTACGTCTCACTAGTTAATACCCTTCCTAATGTTTCCATCCTAAGGTTGCCGGGATGAAATCGCTATGAGCGATAATACCGCAAATTATGCATTTCTTTTATATTTCTGTGTTTATAACTGTTGTTTTAGGCAGTAAAGAGTTTATCTATTTAAGTATCTATCAATCTATCTATATATTCTTCAGTAAAGACGCCTTTGCGGTGAACTCATTTAAATGTTGAAAACCCTGACTTACCAATACAACCTGCCAGACCTACATGAGTCTTCAAAAAGACAGAAAGACTTATATCGTGGCCATTAACTCGAATTAGTTCGAGATCCTGCCAATGGACATTACTTCTTCAGTGACAGAGTGGTCCACAATTGGAAATAGTACCAGATGACGTTGTTTCTGTCACTCTCTGATTTGTGATTCAACGATGAAGGCACGGTTGAACAAAATTTGAGCTAGGAGAATTGCATTCTAGGGTTGTTATACTTAGTAGTATTTAATGAAGCAGCTTGTGAAAGAGTTCATCCGGGGAAGTACTACTCCTACAGCCAAATCAGTAATGCTCAACATTGTGTGAACATTATAGTGCAGGTGAAGTAACAGGTAGATGAGACTAAAGGCTAATTCACAATAGATGCGTATGCAGCACTTAACGTCACGTCACACGCTTGCGTACACGTCACGCAAGCGGTGTGTCATTTCTCATAGAGCTCGTACATTACAACGTCATGGTTTGACGACGTGCACGACACGCGTACGCAGCCGGTATATACTGCAGCCTTTAACGTTATATTAGGATGACAGAACTGGCATGTGGTCTATATGTTAATTACTAAACTAAAATAATAACAAAGTTGGTACTGACTGACCACACCGAGTCATTAGATTTGCGACACATAATGTATACTATCTTGTTAATAGTCTTTTTATGGTAACGATAAACGCGCAATGGTTGAAGCTTTGCTGCTTGCCCAAGATTGTGGTAATCACACTTACTATATACCTACACGCATGAAATATATATCATTATCATCATCAACCGATAGTCCTCCACTGCTAAACGAAGCCTCCCCCATAGAATGAAATGGGGATTTGCCATAATCACCACGTATGGCAGGCGGATTGGATTGGCGGGTGGTGGCAATTGCCCATCCCCTGGTGTAATCCCTTAGTCGGCTTTTACAACATCCACGGGGAGGAGACAGAGGTTTCCTAGGTCACCACGTGGTGACCTAGGAATTGAAGCCTCCGTCCCACGGCACGAAATATTTAGAAACTCCTAAATAATTTAGAAAGGCCACAAGAGGTATTCTGAAACCTACCCGTACCTAGAAACAACAAGAGGAAGGCCATTTTGAAAATTTATTGCGATAGTTTTATTAACCAGATACCAGATTGTTTACAATTTGTATGAGAAAACAATTTATAAAATTTGACTAACTTCTGCTGCTCAGATGTTTTTCTTCCTATACAATGAAACAATCCTTACATGAAACTGAGTCGATACGCATAAAAAAAATTTTTGATCAAAGCTACTCATTTTTATGGAGAAATCACGCTTGACCAAAAAAATAACTATGCCAAAATCATTTTCATACAAAATGAGCAAATGGTTCCAAAGACAGTTTTCCCGTATCTCTTATGGATTCGGATATCCCCATACTGTCCCATTTAAAAAAAAACACCCTGTATAACACCCAACAGTCACATACATAGGATTCCCTGTGCCGTGGGTATCAGGAACTACGAGTACCATTGTACCACAACACCCAGACTTGGAACAAATATTTGCAGATCACGCAAACATTTGTCCTATAGCGGGAATCGAAACTCTTGCGTCTCAGCCGGCCAAAAGGTCGTCAAGGATATGCCTCCTTTGTAATCTAATTCCACTGATTACAAATAGTTTGGTTTCATCGACACATCTATTAGGTGTCCCTAGTTCCGGTTGTAACGTCACCTACCTCATATTAAGCCATCAAACGAATCATTTTAAGGACCACTTTACCGTATTATTTTACAAGTGCTGTATCTTTTCCGATGTGTATTGTCAAAACTTAGTTACACAATGCATTCAACGTTAGGTCTTTCCAGTTTATTAGCCTTGTTACATAACTCGTTACACTTCGGCCTGTAAGTAGCACGGAGTTTTTATGATGCTCATTTTTCCTTTCTTTGCCTTTTGGCGGCTGACCATTTTCGAAGACAACATTTCTTAGATTTTAGTTAAGTTTTAGATATTGTGTTTCAGTTAGTTTGAAGTACGTTGGCAAAATTATTAGTTTTATTTTGAATTATTGGTCCGTTTTCTTGCTTATTGTTGAGTTGTTTTAATTTTGCTATCTTGTATTTGATTCTAGCATTCAACCTACTTATACTCAAGTGTCATGTATATGTATCATATGTGTATACACGTACACGTATGATACAAAATCATGACACTTATACACACAGTCGCATATCTTGATATTTATTTGTTTACAAAAATCTCTAAGACTAAAAATCAGACTATTAGAAGTGTATTTTTTACACTTCTAAGTAGGTTTTTACTGCCTACTGATTTTTTGACTTCATGAAAGAAAGC
This sequence comes from Epirrita christyi, assembly GCA_951392215.1. Taxonomy (NCBI): domain Eukaryota; kingdom Metazoa; phylum Arthropoda; class Insecta; order Lepidoptera; family Geometridae; genus Epirrita; species Epirrita christyi. Next base: position 13,903,390 of record OX595841.1, on the reverse strand, counting down.
CCGTATAATTCTGCCCTGTTTCTATCCTTTCGAACAGATTGCCAGTTTATTTTGGTAGTGTTGTTAGATGCTTCAGTTTCTCGGTGTAAAGTAGCTATAGAAAAAGATGCTTTTTCGCTATCTTTTTCCATTTTAGATGTGAACTCACCGTCTAAAGTTGAAGGGTATTTATGAGCAGCATAGCCCGTAGGTATCGAAGGTGCGATGTATTGTGCTGGTGCAGTGGGCGCTCCATACGCCGATGGAGGTGGTCCGTACTCTATGTGGGAAGTTGGTGGTGGTCCGTATACTGGTGCTGAAATGTAATGAACGGATGATGAGAGTTCGTTGATGGTTCACATTGCATACAGCATCCTACTCGGAGTTTGCTGTTACTCCTCCTTACTTCGTATCACTGGTTTTTTCTTGGTCAGAGACTAGCTTGAGGTATGGTTGCCTATTAACGGATGGGCTTCTTTCAAGTTTGTAGTGAGTAATTCTGTCATTATTTAACTCTTCCAAATTTTGTTATAAAACGTGGTCTAAAGTTAAACTGGCTAACCTCGTTACTTTTTAACGTCATTTCACAGTAAGAGATGGAGTTATTTTAATTGAAGTCTACTTTGACTTAGTTTAAACTCTGTTCTGGTTCACCCTAAAGATTTTTGACGATTCACTTATTTATTAACCCCCGTGTGTCGGGGGTGTGTGGGGGACAGAGGGGTTATAAGTTTGATGTGTGTATCTGTGTATCTGTGGCATCGTAGCTCCCAAACGGATGAACCGATTTTTATTGAGTTTTTTGTTTGTTAAGAAGTTGACCTAATCACGCGTGTTCTTAGCTTTGTTTTTTTGTGTAGAGGGTTTTTAATATGTTTTATTTTCTGTTTTAACAACACTTAAGGCATTCATATTTGTAGAAGATAAACCAAAATGTAAATTTACATTTTGTCGAGAATGGTACACTAGCATACACCATATCTCAAACTCAAAAGCTATTTGTCTTGAACACAGGAAACTATATCATGACGGTATGCCAATGCCACACAGTCCCATTTTAGAAACGTCCGAAATATACAAATGTTTAACAAGTCAGTGGGAGCTACGAACCATAGATATAGTACCTAATTCTAACCTATCCTTTCTTTTTTCTTTTTTTTTATACTATTTAGCAAGCAAGCATACGGCTTACCGTACCGCTTTTTCATTATAGATGCACATGCATTCGTCAATATAAATCATTAAATCGGGTAAGAAGCATGACTGACTGTTACCTAATTTATGTAAATACCTGACACATTCCACTTATTATGTAATCCGGACACGGATGCAAAACGAGCACACAAGGAACTGTGCCAGATGAGATTCTGACTGTGCATGGAATGAAGGTTGAAGGTTGCTTAACCTTATGTTAAACTAAATTATCTATACAACGCGTCTTCGCGTACCCCAACACTCTTTTAACATCAGCATGTTAATGCCTACTGCTAGACATATGCCTCTCCCATAGAATTAACCCACAATGAACGGGTTTGAGCCGCCTCCTTCCACTGACTTCCTGCAATCTTTAAAATGTCATGTCGACGGGCTTTTTTACACTCCATCGTAATCTCCTCTTTAGAACCTTTATTCCCCAAGCTATTATGCATTATGACAGATGAGATTGGATTTTATCGGAAGGTTTGTTTGCAGTAGGCTGTCTATGATATCTCAGCTCCGAAATGCATGGACCCAAATACTAGTAGGTGTCTAAAAACTAGTAAGTACTTGGAAGGTAAACATTTTTTTTCCCTTGCATTTTCAACGTGCTTTTCTGCTATAATTATTTATTTTTAGCTATAAGCTTGCAAAGTTATGACCAAAAATCGCACTTCTAAAGTATACTCGGCCAAATATGTGGTTTATAGAATAGATAGAATATACTTTATTGCTTAGGACAAAAAAAGTACCTACATAGGCGAACTTAATGCTAATTAGAATTTTCTTCCAGCTTACCTTTGTGTTATGTAGAGTGGGTGGAAGGTCGTATAGGGATAGAGTTTATAGAGGGGTCTAAGTGTAATATTCTAAAACAAATGATCTATATTCATACAAAAGACATAAACGCGCTAAACCAAAGTAAACAAAGAAAGTGGTTCTTGATGTAACAATAAAATAACTGTAAAAGTATGAAATATTAGTGAAATAAATACAAATTGGTATTCGTGCCTAATACCTACATACCAGTGCACCGTAACATGAATAATGATTGTGTTTCGTTTTACACTTTTCAATGGGTCAAAGAATATTAGTTTTTAGGTAAAAGTAAAAGTTTTCGACACGTGGAGTCCTATTCTTATAGGCTGAGACTACCAAGGCCACCAATAATCACCGGACAAACAGACAAGCACTACGCCCTCGAACTTATAACACCCCCTTTTTAGTCTAAGGTTAAAAATGTAGTGATCAGTTGATAAATTTACGCATACAAGCACAATAACAAGCGTAGCGTGTGCTGTCTTGCATATTTTTGCTGATTTTTATTTACTTTTGACTACCTTCCTAAGGTTTTTAAGTTCTCATTTACTATGTATCAGCAACTCCTTGCTCCGAGGCACCACACAGGCGCTTCTCACCTATTAGTGGTAAGACGGACCATTTATGTAAGCCAAGCCGTGTTTGTTGCCTGATTCTTCTAGGCTTGGTCGCGTTGGAACAGGAGTAATTTTAGTTTATAAGACGATTCAAAGTGATCCTTGTGATTTCAATGAATAAAGTTCTTTTTGACTTTGACATACTCCAGGAGGCTTCGTCAGACTCTCAAACCCTTACCGTATTGTTTCTTATGGCTCAAAGCTGCTGAACTGACGATTTTCTTTCCGAGATTGCTGACGGCATCTCCCTTGACTGCGATGACCTTGCCCAGGGTCGAAGCCAGCGCTCCACCGCCCTTGATCAGCTGTCCTTTAAGGATGGTCACCCCACCAGTGATGGCTTTTACTGCTTGGAAGAGGGTATAGAGGATAGATTTCTTCAAGCCCCAGTAGTCGTATTTTTCACCGTGCTGTTAAAAAATCAATTATTAATGGTAGTTTATTCAATAATTAAAATTATTTAAATTATTAAGAGTAAAAGTACAGATCACTGAGCAAATTGCTAATGCTAATGGTGCTTCTCACCTAGTGGTAAGACGGATCATCAAAGTAAGCCAAAGCCGTGTTTGTTGCCTGATTCTTCTAGTTTTCTTCTTTCTATTTTTTTATTTTAGTTTATAAGACGTTTCAAAATGATCCTTGTGATTTCAATGAATACAATTCTTTTGATTTGATTTAATGCCCTTATCTTAAGTGATCTCATTAGTTATTTATCATTGGATATAGGTGGGTAATCATTTATTCATATTATTTCATCATCATCATCAGCCTTTAAACTTCCATTGCTGGACGCCTCCTCTATAAACACAATGAGAGTAATTGCCATAATCACCGTGCTTGGCAGGTGGATTGGCAATCACAGAATTCATGTTGAGTACTCAGGTGGATACTGCTGCCCATCCCCTGGTGTACTGCCTAAGACGGCTTTTACGATATCCACTGAAGGAGATGGAGAGGTCTATTCTAAGGCTGGACACACCACGCCACATCATTTACCTATTCACATAATAATTATACTTTACCAAAAACTTCGTTTGAATAGAAAATACACATAATATAGATTTAAAAACAAGCTCGAAATAAATTGTCGTGTTTTGTTGTCGATTCCCCTTCGGTACAAATGTTTGTATGATGTGCAAATATTTGTTCCGAGTTTGGGTGTTATGATACCATGGCGCTCGTAGTCCCTGATAGCCACGACACAGGGAATCCTAGTGTGGGATCAGGACTACGATGTCTGTCACAACATAATATTTCTAAATCATGTTGTTCTCTTAAAAGTTGTTCCTATTGCTCAAAACTCATTGGTCCTTGTTAATTCTTAGATTCCTTATTTATATCTTACCGGTTCATATGAGTAGCCGTGATGCTCTTCACCTCCCGTCTTACTGGAGGCCGATGATAAGAACGCTGACGCTTGTCCCAGCAGCCCTACTTTACTCTGCAGTCCTGATGATGCCTTTGAGACCACTGCTGATATCGCTTGTGCTGAAGAACGCTTTGTCCTGTTATGAGGAAAAAATACGTTTAATTACCAGGAGAAGTTTATGACAAGATTCAATTTCATATCACTATAGCAACATTTTCATCCCAATTGATACCTATTTTATGTGATGCCATCGGGTAGGAGATGTTGAGGAGTGAAACTTTCGTTAAGGTCATTGACCTCAAAGGTAGAAGGTCAAAGACAGATAGAAAATACTTTATTGCACACCATAGTAAAAGTTAAATAACTTAACAAACGAAAACTAATTAGAATTAGAATTAGAATTATTTATTTCAGACAGATAGAAAGCGAACAGTATACACCAAAATGCTAACCATCTTAATTATAACTTAAATATACTCTTAGTGAAAAACTAACTATGCTCTTTGATTATATACACACTAGATAGAGCTTCATGACACAAACGCGTCGAAAAAAATATCAGCTAACTGTTAGCTGATAAGTCGCTTCCCGCCCCTCATTGTCAATTGTATTGTCAAGGCGAACGGTCGCAACGTGAATTGAAATTTGTGCTAGCAATGAAGATTTGCGCAATAAAAGTGTGCAGAAATTACAAAGGACGTTTAAAAACAACTAGTAAAGTCACCTCCCATCGATAAGTATCCAGAATTCATAGTATTTTCAAAAGTATTCAATGAAAATAATCAACTTATTAGCCCCGATTATTCAACTCAAGCTTGGCACTTTTGTCTGTGTTGCCAGTTTTTGAATGCTAAATTCCTTATGGTGACTGAATAAATGATTCCTTATAAAGTGAGAACATCGATTGGGTTCACCTGCTTTTACTTTACTTCTCTTTTACCTATGAAAAGTATAGTATGTACAATATATCGCCCTCTATGGCGTGGCGGGCGAAGGCATACATACGTTATCTTATCCACTCTAACGAACGCCTATAGCGATGATTAATCAAAAGATGACTGAGATGAGATTATATTGTGAGTTGAAAATTGAAAATAAATAATGTCCGTAGAACGACTTTTAGGCAGATTATTTTAACACTCAAATTGTTTTTTTTTTCAGAATACCTAATGATCCTATAGTTCACAGTCACTGGGTGAATATTATAAAAAAAACAAGTTTACTTTTTATTGACTTTTTTCCCACACGCTATTGGCAACGAAGTCGTGGGCAATAGCTCAACATAATCATAATATCGCTAGTCTATCTATCTCGATTCTGTAAAAAATCAACAGATTCCACTGTTTGTTTTCTAGTAACCGGCAAAACTTACTTACCCGAACATAGTCAGTTTTTCCCAATAAATTGGGAAATATGTCAGTAGCTGTTATCTTTACGCACGCAAACAGACACAAAAGCAATGGCGTGACGCGAGTGTAAGACAAAACTGCGCGCATGTTTGTGTGTGTAGACACGCACACGCGCTAGCAAAGGCTGGCCTGTTTCTTTTGTAGTGATTGCAGGACGAAACTCTATCTAGTGTGTATATAATCAAAGACTATGCTATACAATAAGGTAATAAGGTAACCCTGCTAAGAAAAATAAACCAAAACAAAAAACTATCGACCTGTCCTCAACTGCATGTCTTTGGTAGGTCATTATTTTTAAACTATTAAAAAAAGAGGTTCCTTTGTTTTGGCCTTTTTAGTCATCTTGACACATTTTCCCTCAGTGCCCCGTTTCATTCACCATGACCAAATATGATATCGAAAATCATGAGTGTAGCTCTTTCACCACGTAGTGTTTCAGCTTGCACTTAAATGGATTTTCCAAATGTATTACGATGGTAGGCAAGGCCACTTGCTTACTTGTACTAATATTTATTCTGTGGCAAGGCCTACATAGACCTTTTTATGTCTTGTGTCTGACTTGTGTTCCAATTCACTAAGTATTTGGTCTAATTTTAAGAAATATATCTTAAAAATTTCTTCGGGGATTACGTCTTTTTGTATAAAAAAAACAGTATTTTTACATAATATCTTGTTATTTGGGTTCCGTATTTCAAAAAGTTCCAACGAAACCATTATTGGATCACTCAGGTCTCTGTCTATCAGAAAAACAGATAGACGTCTGTTTGTCTGTATGTCACAGCCTGTTTTTCCGAATTTACTGAAATAAAGAAGTTTTATTTGGTATATAATATACAGAGTAAGGTGAGACCCAATATAACCTAATAAACCCAGCGTAAATAAACGAATTCTGATTTCGGGGGCAATTTCGAGGGCCAAACTAGAAAACTTAAGAAAACTAAACTAAAAACTATGCATCATATCAAATGAAATAACTCGGCATGAGAAAAATATACATAACAATATTTTTTTATAAATTAAAGTGCCCCCCCCCCCCTTATTCATAATCATTTTTTAAACCTATATTAGCTCAAATAGCTTTTGTCTTGTTTTGACGTATGACATTTTACATCAGAGAGAACAAGACAAAAGCTATATTAACTAAAATAGGTTTAAAAAATGATTATGGTAATGGATAATTCCCACGGGAAACTGAAAATATTATCACTATGATAATTTATTGACATCATTATTATATTTTTTATTAGTCTAAGTAATTGTTTATGTTTCCAGTAATGTACCTACCAATTGTTGTGATTTTAATGAACTTATCCTATTAGTTATTAGACTTAATATTATAATTATTATATTTCCGCATGCAATGTATTTTGTTTTTTTTTAATAAATAATTATTAACTATTCGTATATAGAAAATACATATAAAATGTGTTGATTACATAAATAATGAGTATCTAGTGGTTACTATGGTAACTTACTTATACGGAACCCTTTCCATGCGAGTCCGACTCATACTTGACTGGTTTTTATATGAGGATACAATGTTCTATGAAATTATTGCAATGGTGGACGTCATATATTCAAGGTTTTATGATAACAGTAATTAACATTATGACCGCAAGTTTATTAGTATACATATTATTATTATTGTTATTAATTAAATTAAGAACATTTGTCTGCTGGTTTACTGTTCCTGTAAATACCTATCATGGTTTCAAAGAAATTAAAGTTATGGAAATTACAAATAGTCACTCATGGAATGTCTGTGTGAAACGTAAAATCATAGAGTTGATATACTACACAACTACTGAGCAATTCAACTAAAACATAAAATAAAATGCAACTGAATTGAAAACCTTCTTTTTTTGAAGTCGGTTAAAAACTAAACAACATTCCATGACGTCAAAAAACCATTCTTCTTTTAATAATGGCCTCTGAGAAAAGTCTATTCAATTTTGGTAGTGTCGAGTAGGTATATTATTTTGATAAAATTAGGTAAAGTCTTTAACATATTTATTATATTGTCACGGGTATTTATCGCGTGTTATCTTATTATTTATTATTCCCGACGTTTCGAATGCGTCGCAATGATTGCTGTAACGCATTCGAAACGTCGGGAATGCGGCTGGGATGCGAGAGGTTGCGGGTTCGATTCCCGCTGCAGGACAAATGTTTGTAAAATCCGTAAATATTTGTTCCGGGTCTGGGAGTTAGTAGTAGAACTTCTTGTAAAAGAGTTCGTCCGGGGAAGTAATACCACCGTACCTATTTCTGTCGCCAAGCAGTAGTGTTCACATTGCTGTGTTTCGGTTTGAAGGGTACGGGTGCCGGTGAAATTACAGGCACATGAGACTTTTCATCTTTATGTCTCAGGGGTCGGCAGCGCGCGTGTGATGTCTCTGGTGTCGCAGGCGTCCATTAGGCTTATTTTATTACCTCATAATTTCTTCGGCAGCCAACCCTTCGGCAAGTGTCTCCAGTTGTTGTGGGGACATCCGACTGATCGCAGCCATGTCTATGATGTCTAAATACAGCTGTGAACTGGGAGCTGGCAGCGCCATGGATGAGGCCAGGCACGCCACGCAGAACCACACCTGTGAGAAGAAAGATTGGAGTTAGACCATGATTTATCGTAGGATAGTGTAATGGCCACAGAATTGCACCCAAACCTGCCCCCATATTCCCTAACTGAAAGTCACGCGGTGACTAACGTTTGACAAGTAACATGACCATCAATTGACAATTCTTAATGATAATTTTAAGCAATAAAATTGATGGTCACTTTACTTGTCAAACGTTAGTCACCGAGTGACTTTCAGTTAAAAAATAAGTAGATGAGCGATCACTTTTTTTTATAAATCGTAAGAGCAGTTTTCGAAATCTATATAAATGCATACCAATATTGCTCATTTAAAAGTATAGGATTAGTTTAGCTACGAATGTTCTTCAACGATATTTACCATTTTTAACCGACTTCCCAAAAAGGAGGAGGTTCTCAATTTGGATGTTTTTTTTTTTTTCATGTTTGTTAACTCATATCTCCTGCCTTTATGAACCGATTTAGAAAATTATTTTTTTATTTGAATAAATATACTTCCAGATTGGTCCCATTTTTTTTTAGAATCCAGTTCTGATGATGGAATCCATGAGGAATTGAGGGAACTCCTCAAATATTGTAGGCATACATATAGTGATTTTGATATTTTCATCAACAAACCAAGCATTTGCATTCAGAAAATATCATGACCCTTTCACCACTATGGTTTTTTCATTATTTTTTTTTTCATCCAGATATTTTGTCGATACAATGGCGGAAGTCGGTTTTTAAACGAAAAAATATTACTTCCACCTTAAATATAGGACTTTGACTATCAGTTTCATTTGTGGTCAGGGTTGTTTAAACCTCAAGTTGTGAGAAAGATAAGAAGTGGCGGGTCGAGAAATTAGCTGTAAGTTCTGGCTCAAAGCCATGTTAGTTTTCTGACAGCGTTTTCTTGACATAAGCAAATAACATTATATGTTTGCTATACGACCATTTTGTTTGTTTACGACAAGGATTGCTATCGTAAGATTAAATATTAATTTCCTCAACATTGTCTTAGATCACTAAGCACGTTGCGACTACCGGCAACCTGTTGGTCAGGCCAGGCGTTATAAACATTAGCACACTTTGTTAATTGCACTATTAAACTGTGTACACTACCCAATTAAGTGTGTCATGGTTTGTCCGGCCTAAGAATAGACCCCTCTGTCTCCTCCAGTAGATGTCGTAACAGCTGACTAAGGAGTAGGAGGTCTTAGTAGTAGAACTTCTTGTGAAAGAGTTCGTCCGGGGAAGTACTACTACCGTACCTATTTCTGCCACCAAGCAGTAGTGCTCGCATTGCTGTGTTTCGGTTTGAAGGGTACGGGTGCCGGTGATATTACAGGCACATGAGACTTTTCATCTTTATGTCTCAGGGTCGGCCGCGCGCGTGTGATGCCTCTGGTGTTGCAGGCGTCCATAGGCTACGGTTACTACTTTTCATCATTTGAGCCGTATGATTGTTTGCTTGCCAAGTAGCATAAGAGAAGAGTATTGGCAGCAGTATCCACCTGAGTACTCGATATGACTACTACGATCACCAATCCACCTACCAAGCGTGGTAATTTTGGCAAATCCTCCTATTGTATTTTATGGGGGAGGCCTCGTCCAGCAGTAGACGTCTAAAAGCTGCTGATGATGATGATGACCACCCAAGTTCACTAAAATGATCTGCTTAGGAGCCATTTTCACGATATGTTTTTTTTTATTGTGTCCTGTTAGTTATAAGCAAAAGTTAGAAGCGCTTAAGAAGCGCTTAACATCAGGAGGCACCGTCTGCTCTAGCACTTACCTACTCAAAAGAAATAACAGATTTTTTAAATTAAAATCATTTGGTTATGTAACACTGGGTTTAAGAGACAGACAGATTTATTCTTTTGGATTTCAGCACTAAAGTTAATAATTACTTGGCGTGGGAAAACAACGTTGTGTCAACGAACTTCAGAGATAAAATGTCTGAATTGTTTAGAACTGTGTGAACCAAATTGACAAATTTATTGTAACGATACCAAAATAGAAAGTGACGTAAATTACATATGAAGCTAACAGTTCACTAATGTTTCGCCGGAAAATGTTTCTAAGCATATCATTTCGCAAATAACGTTTCCCGAATTTTCATATCGAAAACATGTCGCCTAAGCTACTTATTCGTAAATGCATTACGTATGCTCAAATCTTTAAGATTTAGCTGGTACGCGGAATATTTCTAAATATATTTTCAACATTTTAATTTCTCAAATACCTAGAATCTTCTTCGAATACAATTTTTTTTTATTTATTAATCATCAACATCACTAGCCTGTTTACGTCCACTGTTTGATGAGGCCTCCCCGATTAAATACAATGTGAGGATTTGCCATAATCACCACGCTTGGCAGGTGGATTGGTGATCGCAGTTTGTTATTAAGTACTCAGATAGATGCTGCTGCCCATCCCGTGATTTAATCCCTCAGTAAGGCTTGTACTACATCCACGTGAGCAGACGGAGGGGTTTTGTTCTTAATCAGGACACGCCACGAAACCGTTTTATTTATTAGTTCAATTGATTGATTACACATGTCAAGTACTAATTTATTACTATTGTAGTTAGGCATTTTACTCATTTACTTATAGTAAAGTAATGTAAGTTAATTACTTACTATTACTAAGTTTTAGGAACAAGATTTAAAAATTTATTTTATTAAAATCACTTCGATTCTTCTTGACAATCATCAGTAGTACACGTTTTATGTTGATACTTTGAACTTTTATGTTTGAATTTTCAGATACAGGGTTTGATTCAACTCCCCATTTCACCTTGTCTCTCTATCAACACAACCTTTCGATAGTCACTTAAGGAAAAGAAGACTACACTAAGTATTATGTTTGTATTACGACAGATGATAGCAAGCCTTGGCAGTGAAAAGCGAAAGTTTTAGTGCGCGCGCGACGTGACGTCATCCACGGCTTCCGCTTCTAGAGGCTATGATAAAAGCGGTTTTTACACAAATACTCAATAAAAACAGTTCACCTTACCGGAACGCATAACGTCTCTGTTTTAGTCGATTTAAAATACCTAATAATATAAGAGACCGTCTAACTACTAAAGTATTGTTTCAACGAACGGGAAATGAAAAAATAATACTAAAAGTATTCACGTTCGACCTACTAACAATTTTAGTAGGTCGGGAATAATTTTATTTAACAAATAACTATAAAATCGTTGCATGGCTCACTGACTGTCAACGTCCTAGAGACCTGAAATTTGGAAGGTACATTCCTTTTGTGGTCTAGGGGTGGACTAAGAAATAAATTTCCTAAATTCAACCTCTAAGGGTGTGCAGCAAGGGGTGAAGTTAGTGTGCATGGGAAAAACACCATGCGGACGAAGTCGCGGGCTTTCCACTAGTTGTATTATAGTTCTCGTTGCTCCCACTAACTAAGCGATGTTCCAACCAAATAATTTGAGATACTGACTGGCATTTATGAGGCATTAAATAAAATAATTATTATAAATACTTAAATATATAATTCAATAAAATTAGAAGGCTACAACCATAGATACATAGATAAACACTTTATTACACACTCCATTAAAAATTAAAACGTTAAAATAATCATAATATATATATCATAAAAATATCTAGGTATCTATGTAATATTATTGTATTAAGTATATCAGTTATCTAGTACCCATAACACAAGCTCTGCTTAGCTTGGGGCTAGATAATGTTGTGTGAAATGTCCAGCATTTATTTATTTATTTATTTATTTATGCATATGGAAGTACAGTGGTCTTATCGCTGAGAGCGATCTCTTCCAGGCAACTTTGGAATGGACCGTAATTGATGAGAACGATAAAGAGTGTATCATTACATCTTTTTAGATAAATCTTTTTGGATATCGATAAAATTTACGGCAACTTTAGCGATTAAAATAAGTAGAGCAGCAAATAAGAGGCCAATTGAACCTAAAGTCAGTCAGTTATCTAGTACCCATAACACAAGCTCTGCTTAGCTTGGGGCTAGATAATGTTGTGTGAAATGTCGAGCATTATTTATTTATTTATGCATATGGAAGTACAGTGGTCTTATCGCTGAGAGCGATCTCTTCCAGGCAACTTTGGAATGGACCGTAATTGATGAGAACGATAAAGAGTGTATCATTACATCTTTTTAGATAAATCTTTTTGGATATCGATAAAATTTACGGCAACTTTAGCGATTAAAATAAGTAGAGCAGCAAATAAGAGGCCAATTGAACCTAAAGTCAGTCAGTTATCTAGTACCCATAACACAAGCTCTGCTTAGCTTGGGGCTAGATAATGTTGTGTGAAATGTCGAGCATTATTTATTTATTTATTTTATTCAAAGCAATATTTCTAAAAAAAGGCTTTCAGGCTGTCGCTCTATTCGTGGCCCAGTATCTATTGACAAACATCGTATTTCGTGCGTGCGTGTTTTAGAAATATTTGATGGTATCTTCATCCACGTTACTCATTGTCAGTTAGTCACAGTCATTGTCATGGTAAAAATAAATAAATATGAAGCCTTTTTTGTACGATCAAATGGTATAGGTCACACTCACAGTCCCCAACTAAAAATATTTGTTTTTTCCCAAATCTATTGTTGTCATATAATACTTACCTACCTATACTTACGAAACGAAACGACGTACGATTTTTTTTACCTAATGACCCATAACATTATAGTGACATCTATGTGTCGCCACTAGGTACTAACGAGCTGATGTCTGATGAATTTTATGAGGGTAAATGAGACGTATCAAGACCGTATAGCAAGTCTAATTGGATCGTAGTCCCCGTCTTATGGTGAGTGGACACAGTGAGAGGTAACTTCACGGTAAGCGCGGAACTGGTACCGGAAGGCATTGCCGTTTCATAATAATATATTATTATTATATTTAATATGGAATGTGAGGAATTTTGCCGTTGAGGTCTTTTACCGTAGTGTGTTCAGCTTAATAGACCCCTCCGTTTCCTCCTGATGATGTTATAAAAGGTGGATAAAGGGTTACGTACAAACGGAGGGCAGTCAGTAATTCAGAACCGTCGCGCAACAGACATTCCATCTTCTATTGCAGTGCCCCCTTAGTGATGTGACTAAGAACTTTCTTTGAAGACATAAAAACAAATTTCGAAAACCGCATTCCGATCGGTTTAATCTTTTTGAATTTCAAAATATATTGCTGCGCCTCTAGTTACGTGCACTTATAAAAACTATCTAATAACATTTTGAGAAATTTACAAAAAAGTCGGTTAAGCCGTTTTGTGATCAATCATCTATTGCAGCGCCCCCTAGTAGTGATGAAAAAATCTATCTAAGAACATTCCGTTAAAAGTCATACAAAACTATCGCAAAAAACCGTATTACAATCGGTTATGCCGTTTTGGAAATAAATGATACAAACATAAACCAACACTATTGACGCACTCTACAGTACCTAATTGATAACGTCAATCACTGGTGCGTCTAGTACGGAGGTTCCCAAAGTGGTCCAGGTGGACCCCCAGGGGTCCACGTAGACGTGAAAAGAAAACAGGGGTTCATAAATTGTAAGTGGGGTCCACGAAAAATTTTCTGGTTTTCATAATAAGGAACAAAAATTTTGGCTTGGATTTACCTATCAACGTAGGCAGGTAGCATCATTCACTAGGTAGGTACTCAAAAATATTCGAGACTCGGTTCAAACTCGGAATTGAATAGAACAATAGATACATGTACACCATATGTCGAGACTGAAAACTGAAGCCAAATTTGCTGTCAATTCATCAAGTACATCCGTCTCATTAAAAGTATGACTATTTTTTATTGTTAATTTACATTTTAGAGTTAATTGTTGATTTTTTGACAATTGTTGATTGTTTGTAATAATAAATGTTTATAATTTTGTATAACCACAAGTATTATTTTAATAAATAGGACACAAGAAAATGTTCTATTTTTTTTTCTTCTTAACTCCCCCAATTTTGGGTGATACTTTTTAGGAGTTTTGGGATTACAGTAGAAATGTAGCAGCATATGTAGGGGTCTACCGAAAATAGTAAAACTTTGAAAGTGGTCCACGAGAAAAAAAAGTTTGGGAACCTCTGGTCTAGTATCTCAGAATAAAGACTCTAGTATAGTAAACTACTCGCCTCACTTTTTCATTACGTCAAAATATATTATAATATACCTTATTTTGTAAATACAAGGATCATTCTCAAACGTCAAGCTTGCTTCAAGTGCGGAAAAGCGGTTAGTTTTAGATTTGACGAACCCTACTACGCAATTTTTGTTGTCTAAAGAAGCAAAAAAAGTCCACGTGACAGGGCGTAATAGGAAAATGGAAACTGGCTATGTCCCGGTATCGCATTTTGGACTAGCGGTAAAGAATGGAATAACTCAACCACTATAACCTTTTAACCCCAATACCAACGCCTTCCGTCATGGGTACGACTTTTGAATGTCACCTAGTGTCTAAATATCATCAAAAAGGCCACAAATCACCGTTTTTCGGGAGATTTACTCGAGGAGACACTTGTATTAATATCATAGGTATAAGAATTTTAGTTATCAATGAGTTTCAGATGTATAGAAATTTGGAAATCGTGGAATAAACGACAATTTTACTAACATTTAGTCACTCGATGTTTTTCAATAATCGCACCCCTGTGTATGAAGTGGCAAATGGCCCAAACTTACGCAAGCGATCACTCAGGTAATAACAATCGTTGAACCTATTGTTTGAAATGAAAAATGTTTCAAGAGGAAATAGCCAATAGGTCTAGCGCGCCATGCCATTAGACGTTAGAACGCATGGATGCACGCGTATAACAACCTAACATTTTTATGGCAAGTGTGTAACACCCCTTATTTCGTATATGGTTGGTTTTGAGGAAGCAGCATATACAATTTACTTTGTTTGATTTATGGCATCGTGTTGTTAAAGCATACCGCCAACTTAAACTTTAGTCTATCGTCTAACTTTAGTTTTAGTTACTTAAGTCACTTAATTAACAGGCCTTTAGACGACCAGTGCTAAACGAAGCCTCCTCCATAGAATACAATGAGGTCTTTGCCATAATCAATACGCTTGTAAAATAATTAATTCTAAATAGTTTTTTTAAAATAGTAGATTGTTATACGAGGGTCTAAAATTACCCATTATATACGAACCGAGTTTTAATGGGTTTTTAGGTTACACTTTAATTTTCACTACGATTGCGAGAAAATAAAATAATCCAATACAATATAAAATTAATTACGGTCACTACCAATTCAATTTGCAATTAGAGAAAAATTCTAAAGATTTCGCGACGTCTTTTTTTTATTTCTGTAGCCGCAACACATTGCATGCATTCTACCAAAAAGATCGACGATATTAGTTCCATTTTCAAAAATGAAAAGTTGTTCTTTTTGTATGAAACAGTAATAAGTCCAGTCTTTATTCATGATTATTCTACTTATGACTAATTACTTTTTCGTTTTTGTAGGCTCATTGTCATTTGACATTTTAAAATAAAAAAACTTTTTCTTCTAGTGGAAGAAATGCTATTTTTTTCTTCGCTCTAGTACGCCACAATGACGGTGTTTTTGAGCAAGAGGAGTGAAAAAAATGTTTCTTTGGTCCAGATATAAATACACCAAACCTTGCATTTTTCTAGTATGTATCCCATTGCTAAAGTATCTTTTAAAAAAGGGCGCTCTTAAAGAAACTTGTAAATAAGTGCTAAACTGTTGGAACTCAGACCGGACTTCACGAGGAAAGAAAGTTGACTTTGGTGTTCGGAGAACACCGGTTCTTTCCTACGCCTGCTAATTACTTAACCGACAGCGTGTTATGTTATGACATAGGTAGTAAAATTCTTCCCAATACAGTCTTTTCATTTTCATTAAAAAGTTTAAGGATTTTTAGACTTTATTAAAATTATGATTACCTTTCTCTACAATGTAAATGGAAAGTAAACTAAAATATGAATTTATTTGCATTAATGCATACCAATTTTTTCATTATTAAATTAGCGTGATAGGTTTTTTTTTTACATAATAAAGTAGTTACGTTAAACTGGCAGAAAATACACATATTATGTCTCATATTATGTCTGTCAGTTTACCAGCCCATACTCTTCAAACTTGGTAGAGTAGGTGAAACGTTATTCGTGCAGACTTCAATAACAAATAACATAATTGGAAGATATATCATCCTGCTATACTGTGGTGTGCCCAAGCTAAGAATATACCCCTCCATCTCCTCCGTGGATGTCGTGAAATAAAAACAACATAATCCATTTGTCGTTTATGGAAAATCCTACCATTGCATTATATGGGGGAGGCCTAGTCCAATAGTGTCTAACTAATCTGTGACTTGTATTGTTTGCACATATCTTAGGCTCATTTGTCCCATAATGGAAATCGAACCCACGCCTCTTGCGTCTTAGCCGGCTACTCACCCTGCACCACGGAGGTCGTCTACAGAATAAGTAGAATAAAATATAAAAAATATTATTAGAAACAAGGCATAGATTTAACAAATAAAAATACAGTGTTATAAAATAACAAGAATTGCTGTCACAAAAAGGTCCATAACTTAGCACAACGCAGGATGGTACAGATCTTCCGTTAGAGCCTTTTTCAGACCAACAGAACAACATACGTGTATCTGAATAAACTAGGTACCTACGTAGAATCTATTCGATTAAGGTAACAAATAACTTTTCATTTAAAAAATCGACTTCCGCCATTGTATTCGACTAAATATTTAGATGAAATAAAAAAAATTATGAAAGAACCATAGTGGTGAAAGGATTATGATACTTTTTAAATGCAAATGCTTGGTTTGTTGCTGAAAATATCAAAATCGCCATATGTATGCCTACAATATTTGAGGAGTTCCCTCAATTCCTCATGGATTCCATCATCAGAACCGGATTCTGAAAAAAATTAGACAAATCCGGAATCTATATCTATTCAAATAAAAAAGAATTTTCCAAATCGGTTCATAAACGGCGGAGATATGCGGTAACAAACATAAAAAAAAAATACAACCGAATTGAGAACCTCCTCCTTTTTTGGGAAGTCGGTTAAAAACAGAATAGAATTCACTTGCAGAAGGATCACTTTATCATCATCATCACCAACCTGTTTGCGTCCACTGCGACGTAATTTTATTATTTTCCCGCCATTTTAAATACCTTCTTAAGTCAGAGTTATTATCAGAGTTGAATTAGGGTGGGGACACTTTCTATCGATAACATTTCCATACAAATCGTCTGCCAACAAAATGCATCGAATGCTTATAATTAAGCGACTTCGCGACTGCGTGCTATTCAGAAAGCAAAACGGATAGCCACATCACTTTCGTTCGATCGGTGTTCTAAGTGAGTAGGGTGCGTCTAGTCTAAAACTGGACACGTTTTTACTTGGCACTTGACACAAGCTTGACGTTCGAAATCGGTCATTGTTGTTAAGGATTATGGAATATTTTATTTTGTTCTTATAGAATAGCGGGGCGTTCAGTTTTAGATTAGAAGCACTTTAGCAGGGTTGTTCCAATTTTTTATAATAGATTATTATAATTATGAATGTTTTATTATTTATTTATTTTATTACATTTTGTATTTCATTCATTCATTAGTAGCCTCTAAGTCTAGACGTAATACTAGACGAGGCCTCCCCCATAAAAAAAACAATGGGGGTAATTTCAGAATTGCTATAATCACCATGCTTGGGCAGGAGGATTGGTGATCGCTGTATTCATGTTGAGTACCTACTCAGGTAGATGACGCCGCTCATCCTCTGGTATAACCTGGATTGGCTGAAATTTTTCTGTTCATGGTTTTGAATTTTAAGTTTAATTAATGTCAAGGAATGCCGGAGAAGTTCCTAAAAAACAAATTTCCAAAACGAAGAGATTAAAATGTAAGCCACATTTTTAGTATGTGCACTTTCGAATACTTTTAGTGTCGATAATGCATTAGATTCAGAGTCGTTTTCAGAATTTGTAATTTTTTATTTATCATCACCAGCCTGAGCCCTCATTCTACGTATTGACAAGCAATTGGCACGGACGTCTGGTGTAGTGTACACGGATTTTTATATGGAAAATGAAGTTCACAGAGTGTACGCTAGGGCCGCTCATCAGTGTCTCCATACAAAAATCCACACTACACTACACGAGACGTCCGTATCAATTGTGTGCAAAATAGTTAGAATCAGCTCTCTGTTATCGTCTACTGCTGAACGAAGCCTTCCCCATTGAATACAATGAGGAGATTTGCCATAGTCACACGCTTGGCAAGTGGATCGCTGATCGCAGTTTTGTGTTGCACAGGTAAATGCATGCTGACTATCCCCTGGTGTAATTTAGTGAGGCTTTAAATACATCCATAGGAGGAGAAAGGAATGATTAGGCAATAATCATAATTTAAATCTATGATTAGGCCGGACACACCACTGCACGTTCTTATTTATTTGCATACAAAATTGATGTTGATTTCGGCAATACTTTTCTGATGTTACACAGTGTCAAAATAGTTACGTAGGAAATAAATCAGTCTACACTGACATATCAAATTGATCGAGTAATTGCACTGTAGTAAACAACATTCACTTGGCATTAATATGTATGTGACTGTTGGGATTTGTATGTTATGTTACGATGTTACCCAATTTACATTCACCATAAAAATGATTGCGCTATTTGGTAGCAGGTATTTTGTACTAGATTTCTGTATATTTTAACTTGTGCGTAGAAAGGTTACGGAAATTTAGAGCAACTTTGCATAAAAATAAACATACATAACACGCCATATTGCCCGAAGCGTTAAGTAGGTAGAGCCGCAACGGGCCTCTTTGCTATGGGTCACTTAATAGTAGGAATATAGACGTGACTATAGTTTCGCACAACTAACTCGGTTAACGCTTTTTCCAGTTCACATTCCTAGAAAAGCCAGCAGCCAGGACAAATCTTATACCAACGAAAATTGCCCAAAGAAATCATACTAAATTCGATGACTTTCATGGCATGTCAGTTGGCTGAGACTCAAGAGGTACGGGTTCGATTCCCGGCTTAAGAGAAATGTTTGCATGATCTGCTAATATTTGCTCCGGTGTTAATGGTAGTGTGGTACTACCACACGCAGGTAATCCTAGTGTATGTAGGTGACTGTTGGTTGTTTTTTATGTTATGGTAACTTTTTATACAACAGCCAATCATCATCATCATTATCAGCCTGTTTGTAGAAGTCCACTGCTGGGTATAGACCTCCCCCCTAGATTGCCTAGCCTAGACGAACAGTTTTGAGCCGCCTCCATTCTGCGACGTTTATAATGTATTTAGTCCATCGAGCTGAGAGCCTTCCTCTACCTCATCGTCCGTTTTGTGGTCGCCACTGGAGAACCTTTAGTCCCCAACGGTTGTCAGTTCTGCAAGCTGTATGACCTGCCAATTGCCACTTCGACTTGCTAATTCTGACCAACTGATATCTGCCAACTGTTTCTTAAATCAGCTTAATTGGTCACTCCTCCTTATTTTAGGCTGATCGAAACAATAGTCCTTTCTTGTCTGATATTGTGATGTAATCAACCCGCATTTGTTAGGTGGACTTCTAACTAAGCCTTTACTCTCTTTACTTCTAGCAAATAAGTAAAGCTTTTACAAATACTTAGATCTTGTTTTGTAACTTTGTGTTACCCTAAAACGATTGCATGCGTTACATGTAAAGCTATAAATCCCAATCGAATCTAAACACACTCGATAAAAAATGAATCTGCTGTAATAAAATTTAATCAAGTTTGTAATATTTGCTATGATGCAATTAATACATTTAATTTCGTGGCGTAACTGTAATATCCTCTCACTTAAACTAGGACTTGAACTCAAATTGCATAATATGAATTCTTTAGGTAGTTTTAACCTCCTGACCCGTTAGTCTGCACTAAAAGTTGTAGCCTACTAAAGTTGAACTGAATACCGTATGTCATGACGGGTTGGCAAAGTCGCATTTTCTTGGTTTTTCGTGATTTCATAGTTGAATAATTTGAGTAATACTGGAAAATGTTTTCTATATACTCGAATTATCGTTTCTTTTTAAAATTTTGATTTATTCATGTTTGCTAAAATTTCACCTCCCTATTCATAATTATTTTTAAAATAATTTTGTTAAAATATCTTTTGTTTTTTTTTGCCGTACGACATTTTACATCATAGAGAACAAAACAAAAGCTATTTTAACTAAAATAGGTTTAAAAATTATTATGAATAAGGCTTTTAGTATTTTAGTAGTCTTATTTTGTGACTAATAAAAGCTTGTTTTTTAATTAGGTAGTCATTATATCCTCTCACTTAAACTAGAACTAACCAAAAACAAATTGCTTAAATATTCATTCATTATGTAAGTGTTTTAACCTCCTGACCTGTCTATTTTTGTAACGTATGAAAGCTTAATATTCAAAGTACGATAAAATATTGCACTGAAGATGCAGGGAGTCACAAGAAATCATTTTTAGGGTTCCGTAGCCAAAGGGTAAAACGGACCCTATTACTAAGGCTCCGCTGTCCGTCCGTCCGTCCGTGAATCGTGATAGTTAGACGGTTGAAATTTTCACAGATGATGTATTTCTGTTGCCACTATAACAACAAATACCAAAAAACAGAATAAAATAAATTATTTAAGAAGGCTCTTATACAACAAACGTGATTTTTTTGCAGTTTTTATAGATAATGGTGCAAAACCCTTCGTGCGCGAGTCCAACTGACTCTTGACCGGGTTTTTTACTTTCATTCAAATGCACTCTTATTATTTCGCTAACTTCATGATTCACGAAAATAAATAACAGTATTTATCCCCCTACCTACTAGCTTTTGCAGATTTGAGTCATTGATTTAAGTTGACATTTGTATATGTCTGGCTTTTGAACTGTACGTCTAGTACGGGTTTTGATAGTTTTCGAAAACTATATGAAGTTTCGTTTCCTTCCATACATTTACTGACAGCGTCCTGAGTTTTCTTCTCGTTTTCGCTAGGGGCGCTGCAAGTAAATGTATGGAAGGAAACGAAACTTCATATAGTTTCGAAATCTATCGAAACCCGTACTAAGCCCCCTGAGATTATGCATCGTCTTTAGTATCGGCAGTAACACTCGCTATAACCTCATTTACGATATTTATTCCTTGACCTGGATAATTCTACAACTGTTGGCTTTATTGGTCTCTTAATTTATCCAGGTTTTATTGCCAATGAGTGTTTAATTGCAAGAACTATAAATGACAATGGCTTTAGTCCATCGGAGAAGGGCCTTTCTCTACTGCATCGTTCGGTTTGTAGTCGCCACTCGAAAATCTTTACTCCCCAATGGTTTTCATTTCTGCAAGCTATATGACGTGCGATTGCTACTTTAACTTGATAATTTTGGTTCTTTTGCGGATTTCTTCATTTCGACAGGAAGTCGGTGGATGTAAGTGGCTCAAGGCCGTTCGTCGTGGCATTATAGGGGGAAGGACTATGTCCAGCGGGGACTTCTATATGCTAATGATGAAGATTCTTAATTCTTTATTGTACACAATATTACAGACAAAAAAAACTTACACATAGGACATGTACAAGGCGAGCTTAACCATAAAAGAGTTTTCTTCCAGCAAAACTTAGAGGAGTGTCAGAAATGATAACAGTGGTGGGTAATGAGTAGTACGTATAAAATAAAAAACAGAAAAATAATATAAAACAAAACAATTTTAGTGTAATTAAGTACCTAACTTAATTACACTAAAATTAAAATAGTTTACTAATAAACACATATCCCTAAATCTACAGAAAATAAATAACTATATAAAAATGTCCTCACACTAGATCCATAATATTATACTAATACATAAGAATAAATAATAAATAGGTACATATTATACTATAACATACCAACTATTATAAGAAAAGATAGTGATCTTTAAGATGATGATGATGAATGATAGCCAACTGCCTAGATTCTCTAGATTTCTCTCGTGAGATAAAATGACACAAGTCAACTCATTGAGAATAATAAATATTTAAGTTTCAGTTTCGTAGCGGTCATTGACCTGAGATGCAGAATCTTTCCTGTCTAGTACACCAACCGGAAGATAATCATGCAAGCAATAATGAGCTAAGCATTTTATAGCACTTGCTCAATGCTCATCGTCTGATATAAGAAATCTTTGCGTAGAAGAAGTTGTCGAAGTCATTAGTACCATCGAATATATAGTAATAGTGTAGGGTAGTCAGACATTTAGCTATTTATGCAAAATTGGGTTAATGAGTTATGATCTGAGGCCGTAGACAAAGTAACATTCTAATAGCGATGACGCCAGTAGAAAAGTCCAAAATGTATGGGATTGACGTTAGCTGTCGATATGTCACGTGGTCTTTTGTATTGAATTACAACTGTAGAAATAGAATTGCTTCGAAGCGAATGCCGTTTGGCTAGCTAGGCCCTCTGAACTGATTGTGCAATAATAATTATAGATTTGGTACTACGTAGAAAGGTTTATTCTCAACAACCATCCCTAAAACTGTCACAACATGGTCTTTGGAAGTGTTTTGAGCCAAGAATTGTATATTTTCACTTGAGAAATGTTACAAATTTGTGAATCATTTAAATTCGACATTTCAAAATATTTTTATTTAATTTCTTCTTGTTTACCAGTCATCCACTGTTGGATGAGGGTTTGCCATAATTACCAGTCTTGTCGGCGGATTGCTGATCGCAGTTTGGTGTTAAGATGGATGCTACTGCCCATCCCCTGACGTAATCCCTTTGTCACCTTTTACGACATCCACAGTAGGAGTTGGAGGAGTCCTATAAGGGTGCTTCTTCTTTCAACCCAAAAAATTTCAACCCATTTAGGTATTTATATCGACTCAACCCATTATATTAAATTTCTATTCATGTTATTCTACCCAATCCTAAAACATGTGTCACAGTGGTATTAAAATCTTAAGGATGTAGCCACGAATGGAAGCGGCATGAGTCACATGTGTCGGCAGCGAAGGCAGGAGTCGTAAGTTCGAAGTCGGTTTGACATAAAACCCTTATCGAGTGAACCTAAAAAACCAAGTAAACCATCGGTTTCCGTAGATAACGTGTGTATGAAGTTCATTAAAATGCAATGAAACTCTGTTTGCAGTGACGAGCTATGAATGTTCAAAAGGTATTAACAATATTGTATTGATCAACCCATATTATTACGTAAATCCTTATGTACCTATATATGCGCATTTAAATTTATCAACATCCGTTGCATTAATATGTTATGACGTAAGTACTATTTTCTTCACATCATATGGGGATTTACGCTTTACAAGCTTAGAACAATCCAAGTTAACAACCAACATGCATTCTATGGTTCATAATTCCTTACCTTTATGTTACGTGAATCCATCATCCTCACTGTCGTCGTCGGCGAAAGTCACTTAGCACTTCCACGCACTCACAAAGTGTGAAAGGGACACTTTAATTTCACTTTATCGATATCTATATAGTGACAAAATATCGACAGCTACCCTTCCCGTTATCGTGAAAAAGTTCAAGATGGCGTAATATTTTTTGCAAATGGCGCCAATTTTGTATTTCGAATGTTACTTTCACGTGCGCGAAACGTGCGTCGGCGACCAAGACGCTCTCACTCTCACCTAAGAACGTAGAGTGGTTTTTATTTAAACTATCCCCGCTTCTTGTTTTGTGATTGTGAATTATCGTAAAAATCGCATCTGGTGTTATCAAAACAATATTTAGGGCAAACTGAATGATCGGTCTCAGCATCCGTTCTCTTATGCATAATGTCTATTTATTTATTTATTCAAAATGACGCCGAACACAGGGTTACACCATAGGTAGGTACATTAAAAAAATATATACAAAGTTAGTCATAGATCTAGTGTTCCGTTCCTGTAACTATAT
This sequence comes from Epirrita christyi, assembly GCA_951392215.1. Lineage (NCBI taxonomy): Eukaryota > Metazoa > Arthropoda > Insecta > Lepidoptera > Geometridae > Epirrita > Epirrita christyi. Next base: position 13,879,508 of record OX595841.1, on the reverse strand, counting down.
AGGGCGTCACAAGTGCGCAAAATTACAACATTGACAACTTATTAATAGTGTTGAAATAAAATAAAGGTTAAACAAAAAAAAAAAAAAAGAAGGAGAGGAGTTCAAAAAATTACTTATGCACTAAAGCTAAGAAAAAAATCTTACTTAAAGAAAACGTAATAATTCAAATTCAAATTCAATTATTTATTTCAGGCTACATGGGAAATGCACAATAAATTATACCTAAACAATAAGCCCATAATATAAATATATACCTTATAGACTAACATACATACTTTATACCTAAAAACTATAATTTTACATATAATAGAACCCAAACACAAGCTCTCATGGGGCCCACCCATGGTCAAGAAACCACAATATGGGCTCTTGTTCAGTGCTCCATGAAAACGCAGTCTGTGCCCAACCTCGCCGCAATAAGTTGTAGGTAGCTGTTGGAGCTAACGCGCACCCGCCGCATCAGGGACGCGGATCTTTTGCGCATTATCGCCGCGAAACCGTCTACTCGTGCGTCTGTAAACATCCCTGATGCACTGCAGAAGCGCGGCAGCCCCATCAGCACCCTAAACGCATTGTTATATTGAACGCGCAGAGCATTCCAAGACTTCTGTGTATGCTTGACCCATAGGCTGCAGGCATAAAACGACTGGCAATATGCCCTGATAAACGTAGTCTTTACCTGTCCAGTACATCGCGAAAACCTACGGGCCAGCATATTTGCTCGGACACATAATGCCCTGCGCTCCCTCTCCATATCTATATCATCTGTGAGAGCCTCGGTGATCCAATGGCTAATAAGTGCTTGGCTAGATAGTATAGGTACATTTACATTTACGGAGATACTGACACACATTTTTTTTTATTTGCGTCGCACGGCCTGTGCGTTTGTCAGTTTTAAGTTTTTTTTTTATTTATTTGCAATTTAAAGAAAAGTAACCTATATAAACAACATGTTTTACTTTCGATTATATGATAGCTAATTATATTATTATACTTGACAGGGTAGTTTTGAATTGTTTAACCTAAAAAAAAAAATTACCAACTTGAATGGGAACGTTGGTGGTAGATGTTTTATGTCAGTCGATGTGTACGTATTTCGTATTCAACCGAAGTTTTGCGAAGTTTTAAATAAACTCTATCAATTATTTTCACCCAACTTCTACACACTTCATTCAATTTGTTTTTTCATTCTCTTACCCCCTGTTTCATAATCATTCTCTAAATCTATTTTAGTTAAAATAGCTTTTGTCTTGTTTTGACGTATGACATTTTACATCAGAGACAAGAAAACAAAAGCTATTTTAACTAAAATAGGTTAAGAGAATGATTATGAGACAGACCGTTAGCATATAACCAAAAGTATCTACTGATTATGAAATTATCAAAAAAGGTTCGTCACAAAATTTATGGAACATCACCATCTTTCTTTAATGTCATTAAGTTTATGCATTACTTATCCTTATAAATTTAATTGGCTAGTGAGTCAAAGCTTATGTAGGTACACAAACCAGCTTTACCAACTGTGTATTTTCTTCCTACCATTAGTCTCATAACATCTGCGAAGATGATGATTTCATTGTCAAATCAAAATATATAACTATTACATAAACATGCAAAAATTGTTACTTTGTCTTAAAATGTAACCTACTTAAATTATACATAGTTATTTACCATTTTAACATGCTATTAAGCAATTTAGACATGCTTGACATAAGGCCTTCAAGCAACAGTAAATTTTGATCAATATCCAATAGCTTCCTTTAATTATTAGAAAGATCGGTAAATTCGATACGATGTGCAATAACAGACAACGCAAACCGAATAGGTTTCCTTGCAGAGGCTTTGTAGAAATTGCCTTCGTAATGGCATATTCTCAATGTTTTTACTTCTACTATACGATTTAATTTAGTGGTACAGGATACAGGGTTCAATTCATCGGTGAAAAAGTTTTTTTTTATCTCAAATAATAACAATAATGAATAATAATATAAGGATAATGAAATCAGTTTAGATATTATTGCTATAATCCACTAGAACTACTAACTCCTACAGTAAACTTCACGATAACGCCTACCGTTTTTTAATCGACTTCACAAAAAGGAGGAGGTTCTCAATTCGGTTGTATTTTTTTTTTGTATGTTTGTCTCCGGCGTTTATGAACCGATTTGGAAAATTCTTTTTTTATTTGAATAGATATACTTCCAGATTGGTCCCATTTTTTTCAGAATCCAGTTCTGATGTTGGGATCCATGAGGAATTGAGGGAACTCCTCAAATATTGTAGGCATACATATGGCGATTTTGATATTTTCAGCAATACACCAAGCATTTGCATTCAGAAAGTATCATAATCCTTTCACCACTATGGTTCTTTCATAATTGTTTTTTCATCCAAAATTATTTAGTCGAGTACATTGGCGGAAGTCGGTTTTTTAAATGAAAAGTTATTTTCATTAAGTACAATACTGCCATCATGCATGACACATTTGCAATGTTTTCTTTTTTGACTTTGTCGATAAATATTCAATAATAACCTCAGAGCATTTACTGCTCTAAGATAATAACAGGTGATGCAAAAAAACATGTTGCCTTACTCCCTTAACTGACCTTCATTAAAAACCACTTAAACATACTCACTCAATGACTAAATATCATCAAAAAGGCCGCAAATTACTGTTTTTCAGGAGATATACTGGAAGAAGCACTTGTATTAATATCATAGGTATAAGAATTTTAGTCATCAATGAGTTTCAGATGTAAAGAAATTTGGAAATTGTGGAATATACGTCAATTTTACTGACGTTTAGTTACTCGATGACTTGCAATTCATTGATGAATCGCACCCCATCAGGCATTTGTGGTCATAAACATTCAGCTTGGAGCTGACATAGACAGACACCGCGGAGCGATATTGTAAGTGTTCCGTTTTTTAAACTTTAACTTTAACATTACTGAAAACATGGTACAAACTTAACAAATTTAACAATCTTTTTGAAAAATTAAATTCAGAATATTATGCGAGTCTGTTAAAATTACCGAGGCCTTACCATGAGCTCTTATAGCGATTCAGTTCAAAAACTATTCAGTACAAAATATTGGTTCCGTGATGTCCGCAACTATATTTGAAGGTACAGCAGCAGAAGGTCTATATACTTCTGCGATTAAAGTTATTCAATTATGACGGATGTCTACGACGAACCGATATTTTGTACGGAATAGTTTTAGAACTAACTCGCTATAAGAGTTCATGGTAAGGCCTCTGTTAGTTTAACTGCGGCTAGTATTAGATAAGCTTTGATAGAAGCTGTTTGACAAGGCTCTGTATGTTCCAATAACAATATCTTATAACTTAAGCACAGGGAGTTCCAAGATTGCACAAGCGTTCCACATTCAATAGTTATCTAAGCGCGCAACATCCTAGCAGGCCCGTCCGGCTGCGCAAGTCGAATTCGATCCCGCGCGTGCATGCAATCTCAGATTATAATAAGGACCAGCCCACCTCAACAGTAGCAAATGCAGTGGTGGATTTATACTAGGGGCAGTCGGGGCTAGTGCCCAGGGCGGCAAATTTTCTAGGGCGGCAAAATTTGGAAAGTGAGAAATTTTTTTCTATACAATATATAATTAACTAATTCTTTTAAATAAACATTTTATCTTTCAAGAAATATAATTCAAGTATTATGTATCACATTAAAATTTAGTATATTATTTAATATAAATAAAACAATGTATAATAAATGCTATATAATACATAATAAATTTCCTGCAATCAATTAGTTATTCTAATTCTTAAAAAATAAGATATCAAAACTATTAAAATAAAATTTAAGTCATAGGGCGGCATTTTCGTGCCCCAGGGCGGCACAAATTTAAATCCGGCCCTGAGCAAATGGCAATGGGGAATGCAACAATGGGGATCATTTGGCAGCCTAAATCTTTTGAAACTAGAAAGGATGAATATTTAGGTCAAGAAGTTTCCCCTATTCAAGTTTCATAAGATTTAGATAGTGATAAAGCTGCCAAAATGATCCCCATTGTTGCGTTCCCCATTGCTATATGCAGTGACGGATTAACCCTTGATCAAATTATATATAACGAAATATGCGGTAACAAACATAAAAAAAAAAAAAAAAATGCAACAGAGTTGAGAACCTCCTCCTTTTTTGGGAAGTCGGTTAAAAACAGGTAAAAAGAAAACCTACCTATGTAATTATGTGCAGCTACTCTACCTAATACCAAGTACCTACGTATATGCAGTAAATTGTGTATTGCAGAGATAGGATATTCATAACAGGAAGACTGAAGAAATATTGTTAAGTTTCTGAGTATTAATAACATACTTAGGGAAGGTAAAGCTGTAATTATAGCTCCTAAATTCAGGTTACTTGCAGTGCATTGCGGTACCGGATTGTAAATCTCATTTTGGTTACACAAATTATTCTAGGATATGAATCCTAGAATAATATGTGAAAATTGAACTTAAAGAGCGATCTTGAATGTGTTTTTTTTTTGTTAATGGCATCTGCGAATTTTCCTTAGAATAAGGACTGAAGCTCCTTATTCTAAGGGATTTTCTCAATTTTGTCAATGTCAAGTAGCATAGATAATTATCAAACAAAGTGCAGTAGTCAAGTCCTCTGTCAAGTCATGATCTAGTAAATTGATGGCAGTTTACTAGAATGTTCCTGGACAAATTCCACCCTTTCGAAAAGACACGCAATACACTTATTTTATTTAAATTCACTACTATGTGCTCTTTATAAGCTACACCGGTTAAAATGCCACCAAAATTACACGATATAACTCAAAAAAATACTAGAAATTGAAATAAAATAAATAAGGACGACGTCTCCCTTCGAAAGAGCAGAAAAAGTACCCTGAGTGTGTTTCAATTTCAAAATTCCCATACAAAAATGACATATTTGGTGTTCTCAAGATCGTTCTCAAAGTTGAGTTCGGTCTATTAATATGGACCCTTGTCTGGAAGGTAATTCTCGTAATAACTTGACAGTCATTTCTTAATGTAATATAATCTCAGTCATCTTCCGATTAATCATAAACCTTTCTGTCGCCCCGGAAGGCGTTCGTTAGAGCGAGAAAGATAACGTATGCATGCGAAGATTAAATAATAGTTACTGCGTCTACGCACGCTTTGACAGACGTGACAGTTGACTGAGATGAGATTAGATTGTGAATTGAATGTAATAATAACGATAATTACGAGACTAAGACTCTGATCTGTACCTACCACGACAAAGTGAACAATTATTTGGTGCCCCAAAATTTAGAAATTCCAGTGAACATCACACTTCTCCAAGCCGAGGATCGTGGAAGGGAGAGAAAAACTATTGAAGATGTACTTGCAAGGAGTCGCAACCTGAACAATAAGGAACCGACTGAGGAGGAGGAGGTATGGCACAAATGCCTCTTCAGGTTAGGGTTCAACACAGCGTAACATTTGCGTAAAACCCAGACGTTAGCTATAAGGATACAGTCCAACCTCCCCATTTTTGCATCATATTGCAGAACCTAGCACATGTACTAATATGTCGACAGTTGTCAACTTGAAGAATGTGCTAAACATTACATATCCAATTGTCATAATGCACACAATTTTTGTAAGAAACAGTGCGAGACATGCGGAAGATGTGACCTTCGTTGCAAAATAACGTCTATTGTTGATGTTTTATGGTTTAGTTTTGATGGATTAAGTGGCAGTTGCAGAATCTTATGTGTTTAACTTGTCTTCGTTGGTTTTAATGGTAGTGTTGACAGTTTTGGAGAAGATTACCCGAATTGTTTTCGAATGTAATAGAGTCGCGTAAAGGTTATGTTATATGTGTATCACCATATATGTGTAGTAATCATTTTTTAATTAAATTATATATCACTTATATCATTATTATTAACATTATTCATCATAATCAGCGTGTAGAAGTCCACTGCTGGACATAGGCCCCCCCTTAGAATGTTACGACGAACGGTCCTAAACCGCCTCCATCCACCGACTTCCTGCGACGTTTATAATGTCTTTAGTCCATCGAGTGGAGGGCCTTCCTCTACCACGTCGTCCGGTTTGTGGTCATATTATTATTAGATATTATATGTAAAGAAAAAAAAAGTAAAAAAAAAAAAGTATGTAGTTGAAATAAATCATTATTTATTTCAACTACATACTTTTTTTTTTTTTTTTACTTTTTTTTTTGCATATAATACTTATTTTATAAAATGAGTGTAGGCCTTCTCCATTCAATTCCACTCTCTGCTATCCTAAGCGATTGGAAACCAGGTTCTGCCAGCCTTTATCAATACTGAAAATTTATGGTTTTATTGAATTTAATTAGATATACATGTTATTTTCTGACGACGTGCGTCACATCACGATTTAACAGGAAAATATAACACATGAACTGCATAAAAGTTATTGAACATAGTGTGTGCTTAGCATTTAAATAACGACTAACGTACTACAATGACCGTTCCAAATAAATTATAAAAAATAATAATTTGCGGTTGTGTTAAAGTGACATATCAAATAGAATTTGGCTTAACTAATATTTTGATTTAGTTTATAATTTTTTTGCAAAAACAATGCCTGAATTCTCCATTTTTTATGCGGTAAGTTTTTCATAATACTGTTATTCTTCTTATATAGGTTAACGGTGAAATTACAGACTCATTAGACTTTTCAGCCAGGCGCAGTGCAATGCCATAAGGCGCGTCTCAGGTGGACGTGACCTGGTAATACATTGTTATAGGCATAGGTTACCACTTAACATAAAAAACATGCTAAAATTATCGAAAAAACTTTGAATCGTTCAAGTTTCGGTCACATTTCGAAATAATCACATTCCAGTGTTGTATTTTATGTTATGAGAATACCATTTCTGACATTTAAGACATCGACACAAGATCGAAACATGATCCGAACTCTATTTTAACTATTTTTTTAGTTAGAGAATTGGGCCTCAGGACTAGATATGTCTGACTGTTAGGTGTTATGTCATGTTTTTACTCATAGTAGTCTGGCTCGTTTAATTCAGCTGACAGTTGCAAATAAGTGGGAACCTACTTACATCATCATCATCATCAGTTGAAGATCTATTTCATAAATTACTGATTGTTTGTTTTCAGATTGCAACATTTGCACTTGTTGGATGTTCACGCGGTAAGATCATCAAACCTCTGACGACCTCTATGGTGCGGCGGGTGAAGGTTCGCCTGCAACGCAGGAGGTTACGGGTTCGATTCCCGCCTCGGAACAAATATTTGTACGATCTGCAGATATTTGTTCAGGGTGTTCTGTGTATTTTTCTATGTATAATAAAAAAATATCTATCTATGTATTGTAATAGGTATATCAGTTATCTAGCACCCATAACACAAGCTCTGCTTAGCTTGGGGCTAGATAATGTTGTGTGAAATGTCCAGCATTTATTTATTTAAAAAAACATTTTGCAAACCTTCATCATCAGCCAAAGCAGAAGTCCACTGCTGGACATAGACCTCCCCCATAGAACGACCGAACTGAACCCACCCGTAACGAACTGTCTTATGCCATTTCAATCCTTTAACCTATAAATGTCGTTGGTCTATCGAGAGTCTTGCTGTGGTTCGTGGTCACCATTCAAGAAACTTTATTCCCCAAGTTTTATTGATTCTGCGACCTATAAGGTGCATGGCCTACCCATTGCCACTTCAACTTGCTTATCCTGAGAGCTATGTCGGTGATCTTGATTGCTCTACGGATCTCCTGTTTCGGATTTTATCACTTAGTGAAACTCCGAGCAATTGCAAATTATTTACAGTGTTTTTAAAGTAGGTATCTAAATAGGTAGCTATACTATTTTTTATTGTTTTAGGTGAAAATATTCAAATGGATCAAAGCTGTCAAGGCACTTATTGTACCGTGCCACCGAAAAACTATGATACATATATACGTAATGAAATTATCGAGCAAAGTAAGGTAAGAAAAAACACCACCAATGTACTTACTGTTTTTTTACCTGTTTTAGGGTTCCTTACATAAACCCAATGCACCCAAAGGGTGCCAAATGGAACCCTATTACATGCTATTACTAAGCCGGACGCGTAGGCTTAGTAATAGCATGTAATAGGGTCCGCCTGTCTTGTCTGGATTCTATCGTAAGTATAATATCTCGGTAGTTGTAGGAAGTAGCCAGTTGAAATTTTCACAGATTATGTGTCGTTTGAGCCCTATATAATAATTATTAATAATTATTATTGTGAAACTATACCTGAGTACATAAAGTACTACCTAATTCTTTTTAACGTATTATGCACCACCTTCATAAATTTATCCGCACTACACAAAGGCTAGCTGGTAGAGAATGCTTCCAAGCATTAAGTTCGCCTATGTACATGATTTGTTTTGTTTTTGTGCAACAAAGAATATTCTATTCTATTCTACATAAATTAAAAAAATACATTATCCCAAGGTTGTATAATAGTTTTCCAATCAAGGATTAAAACCGATAGCGCGTTCTAATCTACTAGTGGCGACATCTAGTCTTGGGTTCAGTAAACTTTGAAACCATTAACTATGCGTGGTTCGAGAGGAGACGTTATGTGTGGTTTATTTATGTAATAGTCAAGCAATTTGATGTTTAAGTGTCAATGCGGTCTAACATGGGCCACGCTTGAATATAATTATTCTATTTCCTCTCAGAGCATCCTAAATTCTGTCAAGATACAGATCATCATCATCATCATCGAGGCGAGGCCTCCCCCACAAAATCAGGATGTTGTCTTTGTGGCCCACCAAGTTGAGGCCTAAAATCCAATGGATTGCCATAATCCCCACGCTCGGCAGACGGATTAGTGATCGCAGTATTCGTGTTGAGTTCGCACGAATCATCACGGGTCTGGATATTAGTGTACTGATCATGTGTACACAATTTCATGGAGTTTGAAGAAACAATAGCCAAATTATTAGCAAACTTCGTTCTCGTGCAAAAGGGCATAAGCGGTGACCTCTTAATAAGAGCTTGTTTTGCTTATTTTTCAACAAAAATGGCTCTGCATACAGGCCAACGACCCGCTTAATGTGCATCACACACTAGCAGATGCGGTAATATTTTATATGCGTATAAAAACTTATCGCATCTGAAAGTATCACACACGTAGCAGATACGATAATATACGAAAATGATACATTCACGCGGAAACATTCAAACTGTATTGTATTTCAATTTGTATACACATACCTATATCATCTGTCCATCTTTTGATATACAACGTGTTGTTTTGTACACTTGCCATATTTACACTGACACTGACACCGATAATAAATCAGTAAAAAAACATAACTGAAAAATAACATAGTTAGTAAAAAATTTACAATTTAAAAATATCCACCCGTGTTTAAATTCACCGCACAAAATCAACCCCTGTGGCACGAGCCGCGTGGCGTGGTCTCCGCAGCGTTCTTTGACTTCTACGTTATTTGGGGTCTATTCTCAAATTTTACTAGGGGCTTATTCTAGTGTGACCTAAAATTGTTTTCAATAAAAAATCGGTTATAGTTATCTGTAGGATTTTTATTTTATTTTTAGATGATTACGTATACATTATATCACGCGTTTTTCAAGTATGGCAAGTGTACAAAACAACATATTGTATGTCGGTGCTTACAGATGCTTGACGGAAAAATATAAGTGATCTGTTACGTGTGTGTTGCTCCTTGAGTTTAGTATAGAGATCGATATGGACAGATACGCGCTCAGATACAAATATCTTACTGCATCTGCTACGTGTGTGACACACTTTTGCCTTTGCCTATTGGCATTTGCAACACCAGGGGTATTGCCGAAGGACACTTTTTTTTTAAAGCTCTTCTTTTCTTTTTGCGGAAAAACCTCGTGAGCATCTAACATGAATCAAACGTGATATTAAAGTGATTTGTCGATATCATTTTACGGGAATCCAGTCTATTGACTCTGGGGTCTCCTTCAATATTCTTACCTACAATGTTCTACAAGTTATTTTTTTTTCACTTTTTCAGTACTGGGCAGGTGAAGGCGCCACAATCAACGAACTTGACATCATTGTACCAGCTGACGCTAATAATTGCGGATCTATCTCAACGGTACGTAAATATTACTTTAGTTTCAATGCAATACAACATGAAAAGAAATCGCCTTTCCACAACTTTTTTAGGGTTCCGTACCTCAACGGTACCAACGGAACCAGCCCCCGAATTGCAAATGTCAATGGGGACGCATAACTTTTCATTTAAAAAACCGACTTCCGCCATTGTATTCGACTAAATATTTGGATGAAAAAAAATGATGACAGAACCATAGTGGTGAAAGGATTATGAGACTTTTTGAATGCAAATGCTTGGTTTGTTGCTGAAAATATAAAAATCGCTATATGTATGCCTACAATATTTGAGGAGTTCCCTCAATTCCTCATGGATTCCATCATCAGAACTGGATTTTGAAAAAAATGGGACCAATCTGGAAGTATATCTATTCAAATAAAAAAGAATTTTCCAAATCGGTTCATAAACGCCCGCGATATGCGGTAGCAAACATAAAAAAAAAAAAAAAAACAACCGATTTGAGAACCTCCTCCTTTTTAAACTTGAAAAGAATATTTATGTCAAGAAGTTTCCCCTATTCAAGTTTTATAAGATTTAGATAGCGTTAAGGCTGCCAAAATGATCTCCATTTTTGCGTTCCCCATTGCCATTTGCTACTAAAATTGAGCGGTAGTTTAGGATCATTTAAAGTCTGTTCAGAAAGAGAGACGTCGTGGCCAAATTGTGAACTAACTTTGTACCTACACCTATACAAGCGTAGCGTGTGCTGTCTTGCTTATTTTTACTGATCTTTATTTACTTTTGACTACCTTCCTAAGGTTTTTAAGTTCTCATTTACTATGTATCAGCAACTGCTTGCTCCGAGGCACCACACAGGCGCTTCTCACCTAGTGGTAAGACGGACCATTTATGTAAGCCAAGCCGTGTTTGTTGCCTGATTCTTCTAGGCTTGGTCGCGTTGGAACAGGAGTAATTTAATTTTATATAAGACGATTCAAAATGATCCTTGTGATTTCAATGAATAAAGTTCTTTTTGACTTTTGACTTTGACTTTGACTACATAGTTATAACCATAATTTGGAGCTGGTTTCTTTCTGTCGGCATTTTGAATCATAAACTAAAAAAATAGTTACAGTTTTACAACTGTAACTATTTCTTTAGTTTATGATTAATCGTATTGTAATCGGAACTGGAATCGCTATTGTATTGCCCGCTAAACAAAATAGGTAATAACGCACAGCTGCGCCCTCAAATCCCACGACGGGTCTCTTTCTGAACAGACTCTACCTATTTTATTATTTTCAGGTCATACAGCCTTTCACTATCAGTGTTAAAGTGAACAAGACGAATCAATCTGTCAACAAATTAGTAATCCAGACAGAATTCTTTAAACAGAAAATACGAGTTACAAACTGCTTGTAAGTATAATGTCTCCAGTATTTTTTTTTATATTACTTGGCAAGCAATGAAGCTTACGTCCCACCTGATGTAAAGCAGTTACCGTAGCCTATAGACGCCTGCAACACCAGAGGCATAACACGCGCGCTGCCGACCCTGAGACATAAAGATGAAAAGTCTCATGTGCTTGTAATTTCACCAGCACCCGTATCCTTCAAACCGAAACACAGCAATGCGAGCACTATGCTTGGCGGTAGAAATAGATAGGGTGGTAGTACTTCCCCGGACGAACTCTTTCACAAGAAGTTCTACTACTAAGGTTCAATCAAAAAAGAGTTTAACCTAGTGTCCCATAACGCGGAAAATCGGTGGATGGAAGAAGCTAAGGACAATTTTCGCCGTAGCATTCTATGAGAGAGGCCTATTTCCAGCAGTGAGCTACTACAGGCTGATGATGATGATGATGACAATTCCTATTCTGTTTTGTTTACTAAATAAATAAATGAATCTGTCACATCTGTAAATGCCATCAAAAACAAGCTCGACAACTCAGGTTTCGAAAGGACAATTTAGAAATTAAAAAATTACCCAACTTGACATTCCTCACTGTGTTGATGTACTTACCTATACTCTGATTTTTAATCTTGTACATTTTTTGTACACAAATAAATATCACTGTGTGTATAAGTGTCATAATTATCCCTTATACACACAGCTTACAAAAAATGTCTAAAATTAAAAATCAGAGTACCTATATAGTATATATATGTAGTATATAGTATATCAGCGAAAGCTGCTCATCTAGAAATAAATAAATAAATAATAATAATAAAATATGATATGTTAATTTTCACAGGGACAATGAAATGTCTTGCTTTGATGACATAAAAATGGAACAGGATGACATAAAAACATACTGCGATGAAACGTACACGGATATCACCTTATATGTCTATGAAGATAATAAAATTCAGCCCCAGTCCTTTCCGGTACCAGTCAGTTGCGCTTGCAAAGTTCAGTTTATAACCATGAAGAAGTAAATTAGATACTTTACCGTGATTAGTGTTTGTTTTTTCAATGATGGCAGCCAATATGTTGAAAACAGCACCATCTATGGTACAACCACTGAACCACATGGCTATATGTCGGCCTTACGATAGAATTTTACCTTCTATTAATTGTATTCTGAGCTTACGTTCTACATCAAGTTGTAGATAGTTCCAACCATTGCCACGTGAGGCACTGGCATCTCTTTTATCGGCTCATGTGTCTTTGTGTCAATATTACGTTCAGCTCAGCAAAGTGTTCGATGCTAACACCCAACGCTGATTTTCAGCTGAAACCAAAAACAATATTTTACTTGGCGATGGTTAGAAAGTAGAATTTGTCTAGTGGTTACAACTTGTACGGAACCCACTCTAGCGAGTCCGACTCTTACTTGACCGGGTTATTTAATTGATTCTAGTTTATTTGAAGGGGTATTTTTTTTTAGCTTTAGGTACCTACTTTTGAAGTCTGTAGCTCTGCCGTTCATTTACCTGTATCGCAAAGTAGTCACTTCCTTACAGGACCATACCTGTTTTCGCTGTAAACCTGGAGGTACAAGTTCTGAGCTATGATTAAAATGCTACAAACACAGCTCGTTATTTACAGCCCCCCAATTAAGGCTGCCAATATGATCCCCATTATTGCGTTCCCCATTACCATTTGTTCTGTAATTAGGGGGCTGGTTGGGCAATGACAACTCTTATTTCTTTTCTTATTCTTACAAGAAGGACAATTTAATTGTCCTGGCTGCTGGCTAATCTAGGAGTACTGGAAGAAAGCGTAAGCCAAGTTGGTCTTGGATAGCAATGGCGGCTATGAGCTCACCACTTTTCACGTCTATATTCCAGCGATTGTGCAACCCACGGTGAAAAGAGGCCCATTGTGACTCTATACCTATCCCTTCGGGGAAAAGGCCGTGTGTTTATGTACGTATGTATGATTTAGTCCTGGCCGGAAGTATCACCATAGAATACGTAATGTATCACACTGCGGACTTATTAATCTCAAAAGTCTCCATGGTCCTTTTTTTGCGATAGTTTAAGTTTTCAATTAACTACATAGTAATTCAAAACAACTTCCATTATATCTAGGGTTGCCATCCGTCCGGGTTTCCCCGGATTTGTCCTAGTTTAGAGGGTATCCGGGGAGCGTCCGGGTGAGGCTTCATTTGTAGGCCGGGTTTAAAAATTTGAAGTCAATTTGTAACAAACTGTAATAAAATTCTGCTTTGTTAGGTACGTATAAAATGTTGATAAAAGGTGACTAAATTTAATTTTAAGGTCTGAAAATAAATAAAAAGGTGATTTATGACATTTTAAACTGATTTTTTTAGTACACTGACTATGTTTAAAGACACCTGTTGACATGTCCGGGTTCTGGGCTCTAAAATCTGGGGTTTTTAACCGACTTCACAAAAAGGAGGAAATTCTCAATTCGGTTGTATTTTTTTTTCAAGCGTCTTGTCCTGTTTGCCAAATTTTAGAGATGGTATCCCTAATTATACCTGAGGCCTTACCATGAGCTCTTATAGTGATTCAGTTCAAAAACTATTCATAGTACAGGCAAATTAGCAAAAAGTGTGGACCTAAGTCGTGGATTCTTATGGAAACGTTAGATGACACGAAAAGAAGCTTAACCTAAGTTTGCACCGTTTCTGGCGCATACGGAAACCTTTTAAATATTAGGTACAAACTTAAAAAGGCCGTAAATTTTAAAATAGAAAGAAATTACTTGATGCAAGTTAAATTACGTATAGAGAGACTGTCTGTTCCGGAGGGTGAAATTACTGATGCTTATTATTAGAGGTGATTTTTAAGCTATACAAAACAATTAGAAAAGTTTTCATGACTACATCTAATTAGTTCCACACTTTTGCAAAAAATCACCTAATTTGACTGTACGAAATATCGGTTCATTGTTGACATCCGTCATTATTGAATAACTTTAATCGCAGAAAACTAAGAAGTGAAGTCTGTAGACCTTCTGCTACAGTGCCTGTAACTGCGGTCATCACAGAACCGATATTTTGTACTGAGTTTTTGAACTGAATTGCTATAAGAGCTCATGGTAAGCCTTCTGTCCTTGTAAGGTGATTCCTCTTGCAGTGGCGCGAAATTCAAATTTTATTGCGTTTTTGCTCATTACTGCTCATCAACACTTCTTGAGATAGTAAAAACTGATTTTGCTAAAACTAGGAGACCTAACACACATGTTTTAGTTTATAGTTTCACATATAGATCATTACTTCAGCTACGAATACTCTTTAATGATTTCTACAGTGTTTTTTTGGTTTAAAGATATGCGTAGCTTAACTAATGACATTTATGAGATACTATCAATTAAAACATGTGTGCTAGGTCTCCTAGTTTTCGCAAAATCTGTTTTATCTATCTCAAGAAGTGTTGATTAGCTGGGATTTACTAAAACACAATAAAATTTGAAATTCGCGCCACATGCAAGAGGAATCACTTTTGTCCCGGGAAATTCAAATAAGACAGTGTATTTCCATAACGTCAAAATCCCAGTTAAACTAAAGGGATTTCCTAACGTATTTATTCAAGTCTACACGTATTAATACGTCATTTCCCAAGTCTTTTAAATCTGCATCAAGAATCAAGATATAAATATAAAGGTGAACGCATACAGATGTGATAAAACGCTTAAATACTGTAAAAATACGTTGGTAGCTGGGTCTAATGCTTACTTTTACCAACCACTTAATGGGCCACCTATTTCTTACGAGACACTTAAGCTTAACGTAAGTAAAATTAGAAATAGTAGCAAACGGCAATCAGGAACGCAACAATAGATATAATTTTGACAGCTTTAGCGCTGTCCAAATCTTTTTAACCGACTTCCTAAAAAAGGAGAAGGTTCTCAATTCGGTTGTATTTTTTTTTTTTTTTTTATGTTTGTTACCGTATATCTCCGGCGTTTATGAACCGATTTGAAAAATTCTTTTTTTATTTGAATAGATATACTTCCAGATTGGTCCCATTTCATCAAAATCTAGTTCGAAAGATGGGATCCATGAGGAATTGAGGGAACTCCTCAAATATTGTAGGCATACATATAGCGATTTTACTATTTTCTGCAACAAACCAAGCATTTGCATTCAAAAAGTATAATAATCCTTTCACCACTATGGTTCTTTCATCATTTTTTTTCATCCAAATATTTTGTCGAATAAAATGGCGGAAGTCGGTTTTTTAAATGAAAAGTTATTAAACTTATTAGGAGGAATATTCAGGTCAAGAAACATCCTTTAGTCAAGTTTCATAAGATTTAGATAGCGCTAAGGCTACCAAAATGATCTCCATTTTTGCGTTCCCCATTTCCATTTACTACTATAATTGGCGGGCTGGTCCGTACTCTAGAATTACATAACCACTCAGCATTGTGCTACAGCAGCGATGACGCTGCTGTAAAACTGGTGGAATTAGGTTAATTAATTAATTAATTCTGGTTTAATTAATTTAATAATCTGTATTGCGAGTGGAAAATGTCACAATGAACTATTTCAAAACATCTTACCTATAATAACAAAAGTAACAGAGGAAACGTCTACTCTATCTAGGTAGGTAGATCATCATCATCATCACAACATCATCAGCCTGTAGAAGTCCACTGCTGGACAAAGGCTCCCCCTTAAAATACCACGACGAACGGTCTTGAGCCGCCTCCACTCCATCCACCAACTTCCTGCAACGTTTATAATGTCTTTAGTCCATCGAATGGAGGGCCTTCCTATACCGCGTCGTCCGGTCTGTGACTCGAGAACCTTTATTCCAAAACGGGTAGGTAGATAAATCAAAAATATACTAGATACTTCCGAATGGGATGTTGTCTTTGTGGCCCACCAAGTTGAGGCCCAAATTATTGATACGACACTGTGGCCCACATGTAAAACATTCCGACATTGCGGCCTGTATGTAGTAGGTACTTAACTTAGCAGACCCAGAATAACCAATACCATCTACCATAACAGAACTGACAACCGCTGGGGAATAAAGTTTCCCGAGTGGCGACCACAAACCGGACGACACAGTAGACGAAGGCCCTCTTGATGGACTAAATACATTATAAAGGTTGTAGGAAGTCGCTAGATGGAGATGGCTCAAGACCGTTCGTCATGACATTCTAGGGTTTACTTCTACATAATGATGATGGTAACTATACGCTGTGTTTTCAGACGTCATCTCGCGTCTATTTCTTTAGCGGTTTACCACCGCGGTGTGCGTCTATCTGAATTGTAAAAGCGTCCACAGACCGCAACGTCTCGCGCATACAAAAGACGCTCATTTACACAATGTCAGTTTACAAGCAGAATACAAGGAGAACGCTTGTGCGGTTTTAGCAGTAAATGCTTTAAGGGTTTTAGCAGAAAAACATTTACTGTGCGTTGACATAACTGTGAAAATGGTGCTTGCTGGAATTTGTCTTTTACTTGTAAGTTTCAGTTTTTTTTTTAATAACTTTAGAGAATGTTTCCGGCAAGGTACTTACGTTCTTTAGTACGCAAAATAAGTTGAAATTAAATGAAATTTGAAATGAAATATATTAAAAAAACAACAAAAATTACAAAAAGTACAATTAATAATTAATAGTTACATTTTTAAAGTCACTAGTAGGTACTGGTTGGAAAAACATTAGTACCCAAACTAGGGAGACCTGTGATATGGCGTACTAATGCCTTCCGCCGGACAAAGTTGAAAAAATGCATAATTATTAGAATTTTCATAATAAATGAGAATAACTAAATGAATATAAAATTACAAAAATATAATGAATTAAACTTTAAATGTATACAAATGTGCATCTAAATTTATATACATACTAGGTAAAAGAAAACATATCATGTAAAAATACTAATACTAAATTAATTAGATTTTTGGACCAAAATTACACCAAGGCAATTAATAAAGCTTCGATAGAAGCATAGTCCTGGTCCAAAAGCCAGGTTTTTAATACTTGCTTACATTTAAACGTAGTTAGGGTATAGAATTTAAGGTTTTTATTAAGTTTCTTATACAAATAAGAACCCATATAATAATACTGTCTTCTAGCAAATGCTGTGTTACATTTTACTAAAATAATGTTAATGATCTCGCTTGAGTGACATGTTGTAGTGTTTGTTTTTGTTGTAGCTATTTGTTTCTTTAAACTCCATGTAATTTTGTACTCGTGGTCTAGATATTAGTGTACTGATCATGTGTACAAAGTTACATGGAGTTTGAAGAAATAATAGCCAAATTAGAAGCAATTTTCGTTTGAGTTATATATACAGCTTGTCCTTTTAAATCAGTGGTGGGCAAACTTTTTTAATTGCGGGCCAGAAATTCAAAGAAATTTCAGAGGAGGGCCAGAATTATAGGAAAAATGCATTTTATAGAATTGAAACTTTCGTGGTTGGAGCCGTTTTTTCAATTTAAAATGCATTTTATGTTGAATTTTTAACCGACTTCAAAAAAAGGAGGAGGTTCCAATGTGGTTATAGTTTTTTTTACCACCTAACTTCATCTTTTATACCGATTTGGAAAAAAAACTTTTTTATTTGATAGGACATAACTTCCAGATTGGTCCCATTTGTATCAAAATCCAGTTTTGATGATGATGATGCAATATAAAGTTTAAATAGTGACAAGCGGATGACTAGAGGAGAGCATCCCTAGTTATTAAAATCAATAATCTGAGGCCCAATTCTTTAATTTAAAAACATTCAATTCGCAGTATAATCTCGTCTCAGTCGCACTGTCACCTGTCACCTATATAGTTACTATTACTTAATCTTAGCATGTATACGCGAAGATTAAGTAATAGTTAATATACGAGACGGTGCGACTGACACGAGATTATATTGTGACTGGAATGTTTCAAAGTTAGAGAATTGGGCCTCAGAGCAATATTTGTATTTTTATACAAATAAATTGTATGTTTTGAGATCTAGAAAAAGGCTCAAGCTATTTCGATGATGCTATGTGAACAATCGATCTAGCTTAGGTTTCAACTCTGGGAAAACGCATTTTTTCCTAGGTCACCCAGGCACTGATGAATCTTTTACGCATAAATGGTCAATAAAATGAGGAAGTATATAATAAAAACTGGAAATTTCATGACAGTTAAGCAAATATGTACCAGTCATGTTATTATGCCCTTTGAAGCTCTACCTCAAGGCTAGATTTAAACTTGCTAGAACAACAAATTAATGATTATGTATACTTAAAACAATTATAATAACTTGTCAAACTAGTTTGTAGATTAATTTTCATATGTTCCTTCCTATAATAATAGCATAGTCTACTAATTTTAAGTTATTTACTTGTTTATTGCAAAAAAATGAAAAAAAAACTTTATTGAGGACACAATGTAAGATATACACTTAATATAAACCTACAGTTTAAGTCCTACAATAGGCGGTCTTATCGCAGAGAGCGATTTATTCCAGACAACCGCTTATTTATTTATTAATTAACTAAACATAATGAAGTTACGAGCAAAAACAATGCTACTGACAACGGAGTTGCATGGTTTGGATGCGCACCATCCCCCGAACTAGTGTAAAACTGTATCTCAGGGGTCAGATTACATCCTCAACACACATTCTCCGCCATTACATGACAGAGCTCTTGCGCACATGGATTCGGCAACAATATGGATTGTATAGCTATATATTAACTATTGTTTAAGTTATACTTTGTTACTAAAGATAATAATAAACAAATAAATTGTTGACTTACTTTTTACAAAACGTAATGTAGGTAAGTATCTACATTATTTAAGTACCTATGTGTCATTATGGATGTGAGTGGATTTGTTACTGGTCGTGGTCAAAGTCAAAGTCAAAAAACACTTTATTCATTGAAATCACAAGGATCATTTTGAATCGTCTTATATAAAATTAAATTACTCCTGTTCCAACGCGACCAAGCCTAGAAGAATGGTGTGTGGTGAGAGAAAATAGAAGAAAATACCCCTCCGTCCCCTCCCTTGGATGTCATAAAAGCCGACACAGTTGAAACGCACATGGTGTAGTGTAGTGTAACACAGATTTTGTATGAAGACACCAAAGAGCGGCCCTATCGTACACTTTGTGAACTTCAATTACCATACAAAAATCCGTGTTACACAACACCGTGATTATTGCTTGAACACGGCCTCAGAGGGTGAGCAGTCCATCTGAGTACTAGCACCAATACTGAGACCACCAATCCGCCTGCCAAATGCGTGGGGGCAAATCCCCTATTGTATTCTGTAAGGAGGCCTCCAGTAGTGGACATCAACCGTTTGCTGATGATGATGACTTGGGTAGTATAAGTAAGTTTCTTAAGAGGGCATTATACTACAATTTAGGCTCCCTCTTTAACGCACGCGATAACTCGCGCGCCATCTCCCTCGCGCCAGTGAGTGTCGTGCACAAAAATGAAGTTTTTTGTTTATTATGGCGAAAATAAAGTAACTTATGCTAAAATCAGTTTTTTGATAAATAAAGTGTTTATCAAAAAACTGATTTTAGCATAACAATAAATATAGTTAATACCTACTTGTTGTAGTAAAATTTATCTTAAAACACCGTAGGGTTCCTGAGATATCTTTCAAAACGTGTGCGAAATAAGGATTTTTCATTAATTAAAACTGTCGATGTTTTTTTTACATATCTTGTTTTCATCTTTACACAATAAATAAAAAAAAAATGATATTTCAAAATATTTAACTCGTAGAACCCGTAGATATTGAGTTCTAGATCGATTTTGTTGGGCAAAATCACATATTACGCCTTCTTGAGTAAGTTTTGACTTCAATTGAATCCATAAATTCCTCAGTCACGGTTAGGTTTTATACTTATCGTATGGGCCGTGGTGGTCTCGGCCCAAGAATAGGGCTCCTCCAACTCCTCCCATGGATGTCGTAAAAACTGACTAAGGAATTACGCCAGGTGATGGGCAACAGCATGAAACTGCGATCACCAATCCGCCTGCCAAGCGTATAGTGATTATGACAAATATTGTACGCTATGCATGCTGTGGAAGAGGCCTCATTTGTGGATATCTACTGGCTAATAAAGAAGAAGAAGAAGATATAAAAATATCAAACTTACTGTTTACGAAATTATCTTCTTTTTAACCGACTTCAAAAAAAGGTGGATGTTCTCAATTCGTCTGTATGTTTTTGTAGCCAATTGTGAATTGATTTTGATGATTCTTACTTCAGAGGTGGTCCCATATTAATTTTATCGCATGGAATTTGATTTAGCGCTTTTTGAAAAATGTTGGTTTTTTTATTTATTTCTGTTCCCGCGTTAGGCAGGGTTGGCTACGAATAGAGGCCCAATTCTCTAATTTTAAAATTGATTAACTTACAATATAATTGATTTTAAAATTAAAGAATTGGGCCTTTGTTTATTTTTTTCCTTTAGTAGTTTTGGATAAAATAGACTGTGACAGACAGACAGACACCAGAGTCAATACCGTCTTTACCATAAGGGCACACGGGGCCCGTGCCCAGGGCCCCTAATCCTCAGGGGGCCCCGAAAGAACGACAATTTCTCTCACATTCATTCTCAAAACATTTTTGTCGAGCACAGTACCTATATAACAGCGCCACCGTCAACATTTTTGTTTATCGGGTTGCACTTATTAATAATATTTCAGTGAGCATCCTAATTTACTAAGTACACCATCGACTAAGTAATTTGTTAATTATTCGCATTAGAAAGTGACATCCTTAAAACATAGAAAAATGTTAGCTATCTTTACTTTCCAAAAGGGCCCTAAATTCTTATGTGCCCATGGGCCCCAGCATAGTTTAAAACGGCTTGACTACTCTTGAAAACAGATAAACAAATAATACTTTCTTTGTACAGTTTAATCCGTAAACAAAACATTAGGTATATTTCGCTACGTATATGTTTCAATTACCCAGAATTGATTTTTCAAAATTGATTACCCTGTCCTTATCGTGAATGTGAGTGACCCATAGGTATTACTTAGCGTTTTTTGTGTATTTTAGTTTTTTTTAAAGTAATATTATGTTTTTATAAATGGAGACCTTTAAATAGCCTCAAAATTACCATATAAGTTACCATTTTGTTGTTATGTGCCGGTGGTTTTCCTAAAATAAATAAACAGTTCCAATCTCAATCCAGTTTCAACGCTTGTTTGGCACTCTTTAACCAAATCGAGTTTGAAATCGAGATAGAGCACGCGATTGACTTTGCGTGAAGAACAACAGAGACAGGAAGTCGATTTCAATTAGTTCCATAAAATTCCACTCAAAATTGTGCACTAGTATTGAATTCAAGAGTACCATATGACCAAGGAATCTAGTACTCTCTGACTAAAAAATTACACTTTATCCTGAATTAGGATCGAGTAGAGCGTCAAGAGTAGCACTGCAGAGTG
This sequence comes from Epirrita christyi, assembly GCA_951392215.1. Classification (NCBI taxonomy): domain Eukaryota; kingdom Metazoa; phylum Arthropoda; class Insecta; order Lepidoptera; family Geometridae; genus Epirrita; species Epirrita christyi. The sequence continues at coordinate 13,857,600 of OX595841.1, read as the reverse complement.
ATTCTATAATGGTTTCGTTGGTATCTTTTAAGGTACGGAACCATAAAAATAATAAAAAGTGGAGAATAAAAAAATAAAGCTTGCACAAAAAATACATAGATAGGCATGCGCGATTGCAACTCAATGTGACACATAGAAACTGCAGCGCGCATGCGTGAAGAAAATAAGTCAAGTGTGAAGACTTCTCTTTTTTTATCGATAGAATTGTAATGCATTATGCAAAAACACTAATGGCCTTATTCATAATCATTTTGTAAACCTATTTTTGTTAAAATAGCTTTTGTTTTCTTCTCTGTGATGTAAAATGTCAAAACATATTTTAACTAAAATAGGTTTCTAAAATAATTATGAATAAGGCTCAAAGAATATAAATATCTAGGTACTTACTCGCTTACAAAGTATGATTTTCCTGTTAGGCGAGCCCTATACGTTCAATAAATCCACTATTAATTAGTGTTGGTATTTGTTTGAATACCTAACTAGGTACAATAATACTTATTCAAGAAAAAACAACACATTATGGACATGCCTGATGGTAAAAATATGTACTTACAACCAAAAACATTTTGACGACCTCTGTGGCGCAGTAGGGGAGTAGCCGGCTGAGATGCAAGAGATGCGGGTTCGATTCCCGCTGCGGGACAAATGTTTGCATGATCTGCAAATATTTGTACTGGGTCTGGGTGTTGTTGTACCATAGTACTCGTAGTTCCTGATACCCACGACACAGGGAATCCTAGTGTGGCCACACTAGGCCCTGTGTCGTGGGTATGGAATGTTATGTTACGTTATTTATCTAGAGCCAAACTCAAGGGAGGAAATAGAGGAATACCTACGTTTGTTTATGGAATAACCCAACTTTCGAATCAAGCGTAAAATAGTTTCTTAGTCTTCTTTTTTGTCACCCTGCTTTAAGACCCGTATTAATAAAGGTTAAAGGTTTCCTGGAAGAAATCACTTTCAGTGATAAGGCCGTCCAATTTTACTGCTAATATTAATAAATCCTATATTATGTATTCCCAATGAGCAATATAGTGTTATTCGCAAGTGTGGGAGAGCCTATGTATGTATATTGAATTTCATTTTACAGGTATGCGGAACCCAGTTGACAAATGGAGCAGTGGCAAAAAAAAGTATGAACCTACCTACTTATTATAGGGTGTAAAATGATAGCTCAGGAATACTGAACGTATAGAGCTATCAATTTAACGAAAAAAATCGGATAAAAGAAATGTCTTTTCCAAACCATCTGCACGAGAATGTCTTATAACATATTATCATACAATATCAACGTAAAGGATTACCGCTTTAGGGAGGTAAAGTTGTTCGTGTTGACACAAAATGTCGATCGATAGTGATTCTGCTCCAGAGTTTATCAAAACAGACGCTTTAGAGATCATTAATAATCTACTATCGGAAAAATCAAAACAAGCCCTGTAAAATCTTAAAATTACCGCTATTTTTTTTTATGCTTGGCAAGCAGACAAGCTTACGGCCCACCAAATGGAAAGCAGTTACCGTAGCCTATGAACGCTTGTAACACCAGAGGCATCACACGCGCACTGCCGACCCTGAGACATAAAGATGAAAAGTCTCATGTGCCTGTAATTTCACCGGCACCCATACCCTTCAAACCGAAACACAGCAATGCGAACATTACTGCTTCGTATTCCTCGATTTCCAAATTTCTATATATTGAAACACATTGATGACTTAAATTCTTATACCAATGATCAGTACAAGTGACCCCTCCAGTAAATTTCCTGAAAAACGGTGAATTGCGACCTTTTTGATGATATTTAGTCCCTCAGTGACATTCTAAAATCGAACCCCTGGCATTTTATCGTCACGCTAGAAGGTGTGAAAAGTAGAGTATATGCTCCTCTAGGATAAAGCCTGTCTTCGTCATGGGCAGCTGGAATCCCTAACTTCACTCAGAACTCTACATAACTCTAGAGTCCCTCGTTACGCTCAGTGTCAAAATGCCGCCCGTGACGTAAGACATTGCTTTATCCCCTAGATGCATAATCGACTATTCCATAAAACAACATGAACATAATTAAATTGACATTTAGGTTATTCCTATAGTCCAGCAATATAATTACATATGTATTTTGGCTACTGTAGATTGAAATAAATATTTTTTTGTGATTGTCTCGGAATTACTTAGTATCTAGTCAAATTAGTAAATATTAAAATAACATAAATTATTGAAAATGTGTCCAATTCAAAGGCTTACGTTAATAATACAAACTAGCATACAATGAAATAGGGTCACTAACAAGCACCACAAACCTCCAAAATTATGCAACATATCGAATTGAAATAAAAAAAGTATATTAAAATATATATCATACGACATTAAATACAATAAATTTTGTAAAAAAAACGTATTTTACATACAATTTATCCATGAAGCTATTAAGGCTCATAATTAAGGAAATATCTTGGCTATTCCAAGTGACCACACCACACCATTCATTAATTGCACACCAGTTTAGTTAGAATGACAATATACCTTTATTAGAAAACACGAAAATACACCAAAAGTGCCCGCAGTTCTTTAGCGTTGCTATAAAAGTGTTAAAGGTAGAAACTAAAACAAAACCTGGATTTTCAGATGAGTATATCCCTATAAAGTACCCGGGTCCCATCCAAGAGGGGACCTTCAACAGGTACGGGGACGTTCCAGATGAGTGCATGAACAGGACTTACTGCACCGTCAAACCGCCAGATTATCCCCAGGACCAGTTCAACAAGATCTTTAAAGGCACGGTAAGTTGTTTTACTGTCGTGGGTATCAGAATAAATATTTGCAGATCATGCAAACAATTGCGCCGCTATTTTGAGGTCGTTTCGCTGCGTCACATAATTTAGTGTTCATGTAAAACACACCGTGCCCACGACACAGCCACACTCCGATTTTTTTGTGTATAACCAACGTCCAAAAGACGTTGTCTCTCAATTCTCGTATACACAAACGAAAAATACTGAATCGCTTTTAATATTTTTTGATAGAAAATAGTACTTGTTGAGAAAAGTTTTTTTATTAAGACCGCATCATAGAAACGTTATAGGTACGTTTTCTGTGCTCTGAGGCCTTACCATGAGCTCTTATAACGATTCAGTTCAAAAACTTTTCAGTACAAAATATTGGTTCGTCGTTGACATCATTGAATAACTTTAATCGCAGAAAACAAAGAAGTGAAGTCTATAGACCTACCTACTGTGCCTTTAAATATAGCTGCGGACATCACGGAGCCGATATTTTGTACTGAATAGTTTTTGAAGTGAATTGCTATAAGAGCTCATGGTGGAAAAAAACTCCAAAGTAGTAGGTACCTAGGTCACAAACTCTATGTAAAATAAAATCAGCACCATGCGCTGCGCACTAGCGGAGTTGAGCTATAAATAAAGATAAACAGGCTTTGTCCATGAGCTTGGTAGAAACCGGCAATGTAGCCATTAAGTCAAGTAACTATAGAGAACTAACTAATACAGATACAAGAAATTCGAATTGATAAATAAAGCCTTATTTCTAGTGAACTTGACGATTTATTTTATATTGAGAACAAATCTACAATATTACACACACACAGTTACACTTACCTACACAACATGCATTTTGCAGGGCGATTCTAAAACGTCGGAAACGTTTCCGATCGGATTCGTTCGTTTATAATATCGATGTGGTAAGTATCTAAAACAATTTTATAACAATTTTCTTTAGTAAAACACTTTAATATACAATATTTATTGTTTTTACTGTGTTTTACTAGAGAAAAAAATATTTAAGTTACTTACCACATCGAAATGAAAAACTAACGAATCCGATCGGAACCGTTTCCGACGTTTTAGAATCGCCCTGCTGGTCAAAAAGATATTAACTGGCAGAATACACACACAAATAGAATTTACGAAAGGTCTTAAAGCATTAACCTAAGGAACACGAAACTAAAACTAAGAAAACATAGAACCAATTATGGAAAAAGGAACATTATGTACGAGGGAGCATAATTATTAAACAACTTAGGTACCTGATGACACAAAAATAAAAATTTGTGAATCTCTATCTTTATTTATAAACAAGCTAAAAAATATGTACATGATAAGGTTTTTTAAGCAACCACCAGATATCTGGAATGTTATAAGTACTTAAATAACTAATAGTTAGTTATAATCTTAGTTCTTAAACTCATTATACTATGTACTTAGAGTAATAAAAAATATTTAACCTAAATATTGCTCGAATAAAAATAGTAAATGACCCATTTTGTGACTGTGGAGATGGTTTTGGAGACATAAACCATATACAAATACAAATATATATTTCTTTAAACTTAATCTAATATACATTTCATATGGGTTTGGGATCCTCTTTTAAGTATAAAAATACCTGTATAAGAGGATCTCGCCCTTCCGTTGTAACAAGATATTTAAATTAAATATATTAATTTGAAAAGTTAACATATTTACCATATTATGCAATAACTATGGCAATAACTACGGTGTAGTGGTGCTTTAGTAAAATAACTTTCTTGAATTATATCATTCATTTTGAAAAACGGGAAATTTTCACGAACCGATATGTTGGTGGAAGCACCCATGCACCAACATATCGGTACAACATATTGGTATGTTGGTTGTTGGTTTCGACCATAATCGAGGGTCTTCATCAAGGTGGGTATAGGATCCGCGCTACACTCCTTCCGCGTCCCTCCTCGCACGTGTAGTGCGTTTACAAAATGAGTGTAGTGGTGTGTCCGGTCTAAGAATAGACCCCTCTATCTCCTCTCGTGGATGTCGTAAAAGCTGACTAAGGGATTACATCAGGGGATGGGCAGTAGCATCCATCTGAGATCCAATATATCCGCCTGCCAAGCGTGGTGATTATGGCAAATCCCCCCATTGTATTAAATGGAGGAGGCTTCGTACAGCAGTGGACGTAAAGAGGCTGATAATAAACCATATATTTTTGTCCTGCCGTAAACATCTTTAATTTTTTAATGTCATAATTTATTTATATATTGCGCTTCCTTTTACTGTATAGTCATTGGTAATATATATATGTCAATGTGTATAGTGGTCCTTCTTTCATCCTTAGATCTTTACCGACTTATATCAGTTTTTAACCGACTTCCCAAAAAGGAGGAGGTTCTCAATTCGGTTGTATTTTTTTTTTTTTTTTTTTTAATGTTTGTTACCGCATATCTCCGGCATTTATGAACCGATTTGGAAAATTCTTTTTTTATTTGAATAGATATACTTTCAGATTGGTCCCATTTTTTTCAGAATCCAGTTCTGATGATGGGATCCATGAGGAATTGAGGGAACTCCTCAAATATTGTAGGCATACATATGGCGATTTTGATATTTTCAGCAAGACACCAAGCATTTGCATTCAGAAAGTATCATAATCCTTTCACCACTATGGTTCTTTCATAATTTTTTTTTCATCCAATATTATTTAGTCGAATACTATGGCGGAAGTCGGTTTTTTAAATGAAAAGTTATTAGAATCCTTTATTTGTTCCAATAATATCAAAATTCAATTATTTTTCATTCTCTGGCCCTCTATATATTATAAGAAATGTTGTATAGTTCTATCCACTTACTTATTTCCATGTTTTAACACATCTGTTTCAATCATTTAAAAATAAAAAACATAAATGAAAAGACCAAAAGCCGTGTGATGCCAAACAAAAAAACTACAACAAGTACTTACTGGTGTACGGTGTATATCTTTGCAGTTTGCCTTATTGTATAGGTATAGGTACTTATATACGTATATGTTTGTTTGTCCGTATGGTTCAATAGTCTGCGAGAATTTGCACGCAGTTATGGTATTAATAACTCAATGCTGAGTTTCCGTAACGTTTGTTTGGAAAATAAACGTACTTAAAAAACTTATCTGCACTATTCATTTTGTAAAAACGGGAAATTTTCACGTACCGATATGTTGGTGGAAGCACCAACAGGTTTCGACCCTAATCGAGGGTCTTCATCAGGGTGGGTATAGGATCCGCGCTACACTCCCTCCGCGTCCTTACTCGCACTCAACCCTCCTTCCTCCTCCTTTTTTTTGTCCTTTCTCGCGTTGGTGATTCCACCAACATCTCGGTACGTGAAAATTTCCCGTTTTTACGAAATTAATGTTATCTGCACTTTATTGAAATTATTAATACACATAATATATTCATACACCCCCGTACCCCCCCCGTTCATATTTATAATCTTACAGATCTCTCTCCATCCAAAGGTTGTTTGGAAGAAATTGCTTCTAAACGATACGATCGCTTATTGTTCTTTTAAATATCATGTTAAGTTTTGTTTTTTTATTACCAAAAAAAACACAAAGCCTAAACACGGTGTACAATAAAGTATTTTCTATTCTATATTCCAGAAAGCGATTCCCCAGCCGACACTGGTGATAGATGATCTAGCTGGGGCTCCAAACCGTCAAGGGGATCCAGACGATTTGGACAACTGTGAATCCACAGTCACGGTAAGAAAAATAACACATTTATAACATAAAACTAGTGGTTCGCCCGAACTGAGACCTCGCGATAACACTTTTATCAGCCCGACTACTTAACCAAGTAATTTCCATTTTTCTATTATTATTTTTGAAAATTTTCACCTCGAGGTCTACCAGTACAGTACAGGATCTATCAGTAACAAATCTAATTTCCTACACATCATCAAAATAACCTTTGAATAGGGCTAAGCAACGGGGTGTTATACTACGTACCTGTTAGTACCTATATCAAGTACATGACGAATTAATTGATAATGTCCTTTTCACGAAAACCATAGAACTCCAGGGTCATTCAAATTCCTAGAAATGGGAGGTCAACAATGGATGTTATATTGGTTTCTGTTTTATGGAGTACAAGTTTCTAAATTCTTCAGTTTTAGACTTTTCCCTGTAGTTGTGACACAAAAGCCACAAGCATACCAAATTTCAGCATTGTGGGATTGCTGGAAGTACCCTAGAATTTTTGATTTTTACGTTTTTTATTTTCCCTGATATCTCAAAAACTACTAAGGCTAAATAATTATTAAAAAGAGTTTTGAAATGTCCAACCAAAGCGCTTTCATTAGACTCCCCACTTGATCTGACTGTCTCACTTTTATTTTTTTTACCCCCTCTTGGACCCCAATATCTCAGCAACCCCCTGACCGATATAGCTCATAACCTTACCTACAAATTGTACCAATACTATCTACTCCCATACCAAATTTCATGAAGATCGGGTTAACGGTTTGGAAGTTTTCATCGGACAAACATACATACATACATACATACATACAAACGCCGATTCTTCCAACTTGACTCAGAGAACTCGCTTCGCTCGTTCAATAACATAACACCCAACAGTCACATACATAGTCATGATCCCACACTAGGATTCCCTGTGTCGTGGGTATCAGGAACTACGAGTACCATGGTACGATAACACCCAGACCCGGAACAATATTTATCCAAGCTTGCTGTTCAGATGAGAGTACTTACCTAGTTGTTACTGTAACTGAAGTGATGTGTGATCGAACTTTTTTGTCCTAACTGCCCCCCTAGGGGGACAGCAGGGTGACAGATGGGAATAATTCTCTTTTTCTATGTTCTTTCAAGTTTCCCGTGCATGGTCCAAGATGTTATTAAGAGGAGGTTCCCGGTAGGGCGCATACGCCCTTTTGCACGCGAACGAAGTTTGCTTATAATTTGGCTATTATTTCATAAAACTCCATGAAATTTTGTACACATGATCAGTACACTAATATCTAGACTTGTGGTGCGTCAAATTCTTATTAAATTATATGGTTATCAAATCCTTCTTCCTACTAATATTATAAACGCGAAAGTTTGTGAGTATGGATGTTTGTTACTCTTTCACGTAAAAACTACTGAATGGATTTGAGTGAGGAATGGAGATACTTTACGCCCTGGATTACCTAACACATAGGCTACTTTTCATCATCATCATCATCATCAATTTTAAAACCGCGGGGCGCAACTAGTCATTAATAAAACTAAATATTTTTTTAAAAACTGACGCTCCACATCTCTAGATATTAGTGTACTGATCATGTGTACAAAATTTCATGGAGTTTGATGAAATAATAGCCAATGAGTTTTTGTTCTAAAATTTATTTTTCAAAACAAGCTTTTATTATATTAATAATGAGGGCTTTTCAACTTCGATAAAAAAAGTAGTTCAAACTGGTTCGATAGATGTCGCTGACTTAACTGTAAATGCCAAGATTGTCAAAGTATTATGTGTGGTATACGCGTACTAAGCCATTAACTAACTAGTCTGTGGCTGTTAGTCATGATATTCTGTTTGTGTCTGCTTCTTGAGTGTGCGCTAGTGATTTCGTGATGTTTTGAGAAGTAAGCAAAAATAAATACCACGAAACGAAAATATATCTGTTGATGTTGACATTTAACTTTATTTTGACACTTGACAGTTACGTAACAGACCAGCGCCATAAGCGTTGAAAATATGAAATGAGCATATGAAACGGCCGTGAAAACCCGTCATTGGAACCGTGAGCTGATCAAAATGATCAAAACTCAGTTGCAAGATTTCACCCGGATACATACATTGCAAGTTAAATAAAAGCTTTTAAAATAGAAGCAAGCTTCGCGTACAAAAGGGCGCATGTGCCCTCCCAGTAACCTTCTCTTAAATATGATCACGAACCCAAGCCGCCCGCAGACTTATCTAGCGCGCACTCCAGTTGATACCCTTGTATTATGTTTTCAGTACGATGCTCTATACAAAGTGAGGAGCAAACGAGGCTGGCACACAGTGGTACAGGCACCTGAAGAGAACTACGTCCAGATGGTCAGACTCGAAACTTGCAAGTAAATAACTAAACTTCAAATAATGCTCTCTCTCTCCCTAGAGACACGCTAGTGTCGCTCTAGTATATTCTAGTGTCGTGTCTGTAGTGTAGTTTCGATAGATATTCTATAAAGATACATACATAACACCCAACACACATACAGCTACATACAGCCATGCCAGGGGCAGGCCAACGGCACTCGCTCAAGGTCGCGCGTTATTTACCTACATCCAAGCTGTTCCCCAAAGGGAACAAGTGACAGTCGGTTGTCGGTTGCACGCCTGAGCGCTCGCACAATAAGTTCCCCGCGCAAGTATGACTTCTCGTGCATATTGTGCTGTAAATGGATGCAGTAGTCAAAAGACAAACAGAGACATAGGTATCACATTATTTTTGAAATTGCCGAAGGACGAAGAAAGGTAAGTTATATGATTGATGTAGGTATATTAGTTATTGTCTGTAGGTGCATATCGAAGTATTGCGTGAGGCACAAAGCGCTTATGCGAGCTGAATTGCACTTTGTTGCGTCCTAGCAAGAGTCGCTATTTATATTAAGAGGGCACTATACTACAATTTAGGCTCCCTCTTTAACGCACGCGATAACCCGCGCGCCGTCTCGCTCGCGCTAGCGAGTGTCGTGCACAAAAATGAAGTTTTTTGTTTATTATGGCGAAAATAAAGTGTTTATCAAAAAACTGATTTTACCAAAAGAATAAATAGTTATTACCTACTTGTTGTAGTCAAATTTATCTTAAAACACCGTAGGGACCTGAGATTTCTTTCAAAACGTGTGGGAAACAAGGGTTTTTTTTATTAAATAAAACTATCGAGGTTTTTTTTACATATCATGTTTTCAACTTTACACAATAAATGCAAAAATATATAATTTTCATATTCCAAAATATTTAACTCGTAGAACCCGTAGATACTGAGTTATAGATCGATTTTGTTGGGCAAAATCACATAGTACGCCCTCTTAAAAAAACCGCGAAGTGAGTCTTCTGTACTTGTACTAATATTTATTCTGTGCCAGGGGTTTTTGAATTCATCGAGTGACTAAACGTCAGTAAAATTGTATTTCCAAACTTATATTTATTAAAACTCATTGATGACTACAATTCTTATACCTAGGTACCTATGATACCAGAACAAGTGACTCCTGCAGTACATTTCTTGAAAAACGGATATTTGCGTCCTTTTTGATGATATTTAGTCACTCGGTGGATCCCACATTAGGTTTGCCTGTGTCGTGGGTACCAGGAACTACGAGTGCCATGATACCGCAACACCCAGAACCGGAACAAATATTTGCAGATCAACTCATAGTTCCTGATACCTACGACACAGGGAATCCTAGCGTGGGATCTGGGGTGCGATTTTTTGAAAGTCACCGACTGACTAAATATTATCAAAAATGCTGCAATGCACCGTTTTTCAGGATATGTACTGAAGGAGGCACTTGTATTAATATAATAGGTATAAGAATTTTAGATATCAATGAGTTTCAGATGATATAAGTTTGGAAATTGTGGAATAAACGGCCAATTTTGGTGACGTTTAGTCACTCGGTGAATGAAAATCTGCCCCCTATTCCCAAACTAAAAGTCACTCGGTGACTAACGTTTGACAATAACCATGAAATGATAACTGTTAATGATAATTTTGCAATCCATAATAGAGCAAGCACAACATGATTTGGATATCTTACATATTTGGCTACAATCTAATTTACTTACCATAAATACATCCAAAACGAATGATATCATATTCAAAGCAAAAAATAAAAAAATTGATGATTAACAATCGATGGTGAAACAATTAACGAAGTATATAAGGAAAAATATCTTGGTCTGATTCTTGACAGTCAGCTTACGTGGAAACCGCACATAGATAAGGTCCGAATTAAGCTTATATCTCTAACAGGTGCGCTTCGTGGCATAGTGCGATGCCTTCCAAGACAAGTAAGGTACACGAATTCCATGGTCATGTCTCATTTAGATTATTTGATTGAAGTCTGGGGAACGGCGGCTAAAACAAATCTAAATGTATTGCAAATAGCTCAAAATAAAATTATTAAAAGATTATTCCATTATGACTATCTAACAGCCACTACCAAAATTTACAAAGAAACCAAGCGTATGAATCTTTCGCAAATGTATAAATATAATACGTGTATTTTAATCAGGAAAATTTTAACTAAAGATATACATTCAAAAATTATTTTTACGAAAAAGATAAATATTCAAAAAGTTTTATCCAGGCAGGCCAATAACATCAATTTAGGAAAACCAAGGACTAATTATGGAAAAAAGAGTAAAATGTTTGAAGGGGCGCAACTGTACAACAAACTGCCAAAAGACATTAAGTCTGTTAAATCATTATACATTTTAAAAAAATATTAAAGGTTCACATTTTAAAAGATTTTTCATTATTAAAATAAGTAATACTTACCTACTTACTCTGTTATATAAATTACCTGCCAAAAATGTACTGTAAAAAAAATTGTAATCCACTTTTTTCTTGCACTATGGTGTAGGCCTTACTTAGTAAACATTTCATTGCACCGCGCCGTACGCGCTGCTTGTGGGAGGTTACTTATTGTTTGTGATCCAAAACTACCCACATGGAGCCAATAATTTGTATCTACGTTTCCGAGTAAACTATACCTTATAAAGCTAGTATTGTATAAATTAACAATTAATTTAACTACGCTTAATGGCACATACCTTAGATTTAAATTGTATTTTCTCTATAAGTGAATTTGTATTCTTTTGAGAAAATAAATGATTACACCGTAATTTTGAGCAATTTATGGTAATTTTAGAAAAATTACGACTATATACACCACGTACTTTACTTAAACTTACTACGTACTTACTACGTACTTTATAGTAAAGTACGTGGTGTATATAGTCGTAATTTTTCTAAAATTACCATAAATTGCTCAAAATTACGGTGTAATCATTTATTTTCTCAAAAGAATACAAATTCACTTATAGAGAAAATACAATTTAAATCTAAGGTATGTGCCATTAAGCGTAGTTAAATTAATTGTTAATTTATACAATACTAGCTTTATAAGGTATAGTTTACTCGGATACCAAGCCACGATAACTCCAATTCTATTAATTTATGGTAATTTTAATTGTCAAACGTTAGCCACTGAGTGATTTTCAGTTAGGGAATAGGGGGGTAGGGGGGACTATGTTTGTGACTGTCAGATGTTATTTTAACTAAACTCACAACTTAACTAATGCGTATGTAAATTGAATGTTAGGTTTATCTAGATTCTAGAAGACCCAGAATGCCACGAAGAATCCAGAATTCCATATAGGTACACAATCACACACACACACACAATCACACACACACACACACACACACACACACATCTGCACCTTTTAATTTTTGTATCTTTTAGTGGGTAACTATATTTTTTCTCAAATTTTACTGTAAATTGGAACTCTTTTTATCTTCACGCGGAGGAGGGCGTTGATATCTGCGACGCAGCTTACACTACTGCAGGTATCATAGTTTTCATTTTTGTACTGTACTATGTTTATTGTTCCAATAATGATTTCTATTATTATTTAATGACTTCGTGGCATTTTAGGTTGCATCTTGCGCTATCCTGTGAAACTATGATTGCTGTACGTAGATGGCTTTATCAATATTGTAATTACCCTTTTCCAGCCAAGCAGAGGGGGCCTGCTTCACGGCATTCCCTCCTTTACCGGAACTGAAGACGTTTTGCAAGCAGAAGTACAGCGAGTGGGAGTTCCTGGTTGCCGATGATAAAGGCGGCACGGAGAAAGCCAAGGTTGAACTGCCTATTTGCTGCTCGTGTCATTACAAAACTGTCGTATAAAGTATTTAAGTGCATCACACACGTAGCAGATGCGGTAATATTTTATATGCGTATAAAAACTTATCGCATCTGAAGGTATCACACACGTAGCAGATACGATAATATACGAAAATTATACATTCACGCGGAAACCTTCAAACTGTATTGTTTTTCAATTTGAATACACAGATAGCATCTGTCCATCTTTTGATATAATAATATAATAAATAATAAATAAATAAATGCTGGACATTTCACACAACATTATCTAGCCCCAAGCTAAGCAGAGCTTGTGTTATGGGTGCTAGACAACTAATATACTTAATACAATTACATTAAATAGATAGATATTTTTTATTATGCATAGAAAAATACCCAGAACACCCTGAACAAATATCTGCAGATTGCACAAATATTTGTTCCGAGGCGGGAATCGAACCCGCAACCTCCTGCGTCACAGGCGAACCTTCGCCCGCCGCGCCACAGAGGTCGTCGCCTCTATAGATTCGCCAATATGTCGGTGCCTACAGATATTTGACGGTAAAATATATAAGTGATCAACTACGTGTGTGTTGCTCCTTGGGTTTAGTATAGAGAGCGATATGGACAGATACGCGCTCAGATACAGATATCTTACCGCATCTGCTACGTGTATGACACACTTTACAATTGCCAATTTACAGCTATAGGTTAAGCTTATTATGTTATAGCTATAGGTTTAGCTGTTAAGTTGTTATACACTACGGTTCGCGAAGTCTATATTCTCATGGTGGATATACCTTATAAACTACATTGCATTGCTCATTAATACTTGATCAGTCACCATGAGTCACAAAATATCACTGTCATAATAGAAATTTGTTCAAATAGAATACCACTCATAAAAATGATACATTCTATTATAGGATTATTCATAGCAATAAGGAAAACTGTGTCTGAAGATGAGTAAAATCGAAAAGTTTTAGAAAGGTGATGTTCCAAGATGTATGGAGCCTAGCCCTTGTCGATGAACACTTGTGTAAACGTGGCTAAATATATGTAAAACCTTTTCTTATTATCCTTTTTTGATTATTTCGCTTCATTTAATGCAGATTCCTAAAATATCTTTCTCACGGAGAGCAACACAAGACAAAACAATATGGCGGGGTGGATACAATTTAATCTGTGGTAAAATGTTTCGACAGCTGTTGACAACTTTGACCAAAACTGCATTTTGTTCACGTCTTGGTCTTGGAGAAAGGGAAATAAATATTTACGATATAACTGCTTAAAATTGCCCCTCTCACTACTCCCAACGAACGAATAAAGCAAGCAACCACAGAGCAATAAACGTGACATTCCCTGCCTGTAATGGCTGCTCAGGAAAATATGTTACCATTGTAAAAAAAACGAATTTTAAACATTTCTGTGCATTAAATTATACTTCAAATTAGAGTAAGAGTATTTTTACGATAATCACTGATTTTTTCGCCATTCACTGTCTGGTGTTCATCGATATAGGCTGGTTTGGAACATGTCCTTTGTTTGTAAGAAGTCAAAATATTTAATTTACATAATTTTTTTTTTTTTTATATTTTTTATTTAACTATTAGTTTTAAGCTTTAACAATTTTTATAAAATGTTAGATCTGCAATCATTTTGTATTAAGTAAGTACCTATGTAATTGGCCAACTCATTTTGTATCAACTAGTCAAAAATTCTCTCGAAATTAGCTTGACTTTTATTTAACCGAAGCAGTATTTATATAATTTAGCCTTTGACGTGCCAGACGATCCATATGGCTCGGTTTCGTTTAAATGTTAGAATCACGAGAAGAAGAAGAAGTAGAACTCCCTAGATTTTGAGCTAGTTTCAATAAAGTCTAATTTTGTTTTTTTTTTATATTTTGATGGATACAATCGTATCCTTCCGATGCTCTATGGTTGTTGCTTGGCATATAATAACAACACCCAATAGTCACATAAGTACATAACTAACACACATAATATAACATGCATAACACAAATATAACTAGCTGCGTGAAACCATGGGTTCACCCACATGAACAATGATGAAAATTTATTATGATGATGATGATGAAAAATAGCCTATTTGTTATTCTAGGGTATAAGGTAGGTATCTCCATTCCAAATTTCACTCAAATCGTTCAGCCGTTTGAGCGTGAAGAAATAACAAACATACTAATAAAATAAAATAAATAAAAAGAAATACTTACAAACTTCCGCATTTATAATATTTAGAAAAATTACGACTATACACCAGGTACTTTACTATTCTCCTGCTGACGTTTCGTTGACCATTTTGAGGTCCTTCCTCATGAGCACCGACCGCGACCACGCTCAAAGGTCGTGAGACAGGAACTGAATATAAAAGTAAATAAAAAAATAAAAAAGTACGTGGTGTATTTTGTGTCGTTATTTTTCTAAAATGATACCAAACCACTATAACTTCAATTCTAATTGAACGAGCGAAGCGAGTTCTCTGAGTCAAGTTGGAAGATACGGCGTTTGTATGTATGTATGTATGTTTGTCCGATGAAAACTTCCAAACCCTTAATCCGATCTTCATGAAATTTGGTATGGGGGTAGATAGTATTGGTACAATTCGTAGGTAAGGTTATGAGCTATATCGGTCGGGGGGTTGCTGAGATATTGGGGTCCAAGGGGGGTAAAAAAAAAAAGTCAGATCAAGTGGGGTGTCTAATGAAAGCGCTTTGGTTGGACATTTCAAAACTGTTTTTAATAAGTATTTAGCCTTAGTAGTTTTTAAGATATTAGAGAAAATAAAAAACGTAAAAATCAAAAATTCTAGGGTACTTCCAGCAATCCCACAATGCTGAAATTTGGTATGCTTGTGGCTTTTGTGTCACAACTACAGGGAAAAGTCTGAAACTGAAAAATTTAGAAACTTGTACTCCATAAAATAGAAACCAATATAACATCCATTGTTGACCTCCCATTTCTAGGAATTTGAATGACGTTGGAGTTTATGGTTTTCATCAAAAGGACGTTATCTATCTATCGTCAGGTCCTTGATATAGGTACTAACAGGTATGTAGTATTACGCCCCGTTGCTTAGCCCTATTCAAAGGTTATTTTGATGATGTGTAGGAAATTAGAGTTGTTACTGATAGATCCTGTACCTACTGTACTGGTAGACCTCGAGGTGAAAATTTTCAAAAATAATAATAGAAAAATGGAAATTACTTGGTTAAGTAGTCGGGCTGATAAAGGTGTTATCGCGAGGTCTCAGTTCGGGGCGAGCCACTAGTATTATCTTTGTTTACAAAAATAATAATACAAGTATATACAAAATTAAACATATACAAATGAAACATAACACCCATAACATAACACCCAACAGTCACATACATAGCCTAGGATTCCCGGTGTCGTAGGTATCAGGAACTACAAGTACCAATACAGTACTACAGCACCCAGACCCGGAACAAATATTCGCAGATCATGCAAGTATTTGTCCCGCAGCGGGAATCGAACCCGCACCTCTTGCTTCTCAGCCGGCTACTCGCCCGCCACGCCACGTAGGTCGTCGAAACAGCTGAGCTATGTAGAAACCGTTGCAAGCGATCTAAATATACTTGTGGCATTTAAGGCCGTGCTTTTCGAAAAAAATTCCCACGCTAACTCCGCCCATTGAGCCCCGCCTCCCAGATACGGAAACTCGCGCGTCGTCTAAACATCCAAAATTGTTGTACTTGATGTTGGGGAGCGAACATAGACACAATGGAGCCTTCTTCAACTTATATTTTTTTAAATACAAAAATAAATATTGTTGTAAATGATGGTGGTTTTATTACTTATTTATAGATAGATAGATAGATAGAAAATTCTTTATTGCACATAAAAAAAAGAAGTACAAAGGCGAACTTAATGCTAAGAAGCATTCTCTTCCAGATAACCTTGGTGTATTGTGGACAAAAATAGGCGTCGGTAGTGCACAGAAAGAGAATAGTGATAATTATACAGAAAATAAAAAAAAGTTCAATAACTAATATTAATTAACTAAGTCCCTACTAATAATGCCTAAGATATTAAATAAACTAATATATTATAAATATATATATAAAAATAATATATAATATATTCAGATAGAAAAGTAAACATACTTAAATAAAAATAAATAAATAAATTGCTCTTTATTCGATCTTGCTGAGGAAATGACTATAGATTCTAGACCTGAACACCTCCACTGAAGAGGCATCACAAAAATTAGGAGGGAGATGATTCCAGAGATGAATTGCAGTCATTGTGAAAGAGTCAGAGAATGAAGCCGTTTTATGCAGTGGCGTCATTAATTTATAACGTAGAGAAGGACGCACAGGACGCCCTGGTGCAACTAAAGGAGTAAAACGCTCTCTCAGGTAACTTGGAGATAATTGGTTATGAAGCACATCAAATAGGAGAGATAGTATGTGTGCATTTCTACGGGCTCTGATATCAAGCCATTTCAGTTGCTGACGGAAGTCTGAAACATGGTCATACTTGCGTAGACTAAAAATATATCGAATACAGAGGTTTTGCAGACGTTCTAATCGATTCAGTTGCTCCTCCGTAGCATCAGAATAGCAGACATCTGCGTAGTCTAAAATGGGAAGGAGTAACGCATTAACCAATGTGACCCTCGTAGATTGCGGTAGGAAATTTTTCATTCGTTGAAGAGAATGCATGGTACCATACATCCTCTTGCTGATCTGGGTTATATGATAGTTCCATGACAAATTGTGGGTAATGTGAAGGCCTAAATTCTTAACCTCCCTGCAGAACTGTATTGCAACATTATTGTATTTAACTGGAGGAAGGGTGTCAATATCAATTTTGCTGATCTGACCGCGACCACCAACAATTATCACCTGTGTCTTATTGGGGTTGATAAGGAGACCAAACTGTTGAGTCCAATCATACACAGCGCTTAGATCTTTGGTGAGATTTTCAATACCATGAAGAATTTGATCAGGTTCCACACTGAGATATAATTGGACGTCGTCTGCATACAAGTGATAAGATGAGAAAACAATTACCGATACCAGGGTGTTAATAAAAAGAGAGAAAAGAAGAGGCGAAAGAACACCTCCTTGAGGTACACCCGCTTCGATAGTACACCAATCAGAGGATACATCATCGATTCTAACACATTGTTGGCGCCCACAGAGATAAGATCTAAACCATGAAATAGAAGATTGAGAGAGGTTAATAGAGCGCAAGATGGCCAGCAAAATATCATGATCCACACAATTGAACGCGTTACTGAAGTCTAATAGGGAAAGCAGAGTGAGTTTACGATCGTCGACAGCGAACCTGATGTCTTCCGTAATTTTAATAAGCGCAGTAGAGGTACTGTGTGCAGGGCGAAAGCCAGATTGAAACTTATTAAGAAGATGGTTTTTTTGAAGAAAAAAAGAAAACTGGCGATGCACTACCTTTTCAAGAATTTTGGAAAGAAATGGGAGAATAGAAATTGGACGATAATCTTTAAGTCCAGTGATGACAGTCTTTTTGGGTATCGGAATAATAAAAGCTTTTTTCCATATCAAGGGAAAACTGCTATTCATTAGGGAAAAGTTAATAATATGCGTTATGTACGGAAGAATAAGATCAAGTATCGGATCCAAAAGTTTGCAGCCAATGCCGTCATAACCAACTGCCCTGCTACTGATACTAGCAATTATTTTACAGACTTCACTATCATGAACCTCTTCAAAAGAGAAACAAGTAAAATTCAGTAGTGTTTGTCCTGCCAACCGTGCAATTGTGTCAGCCTTGACGATGTTGTCAATTTTAAAAGGAATAGCTGAGAAATGATGATTTAGAGCATTAACATCAACTGTTGGGTCCGCAGCACATTTACTTTTCCCAAAACCAAGATTGTTTAATACTTTCCAGATATTGTTTGGTGAACTTTTCTCAATTAAACCATAAATGTTTCGTCGCTTAGCGTTTCTGATCTCCTGATTGCATTTGTTTCTCGCCCTTTTATAACTAAGAAAAGTTTCATCATTTGGACTTTTCCTGTGCTTACGGTACAGATGATTTCGCCTTGCCATTAGCTTGCGAATATATTCCGTTAGCCATGGTGCTGGAGGCCTCTTCATGCGAACAGGCTTGATGGGAGCATGTTTATCATACAGCGATGTTAACGTGTCATTAAATATAGAGATTTTCCCATCGATATCGTTAGTAGAAAAGAGCTGAGACCATTCAATCGCACCAGCGTCTGAACGTAACATATCAACATCCATGGCAGCAAAGTTGCGCTGCATTATGATTTTAGGCTTAATTTTGGGCGTTCTAATTTTGAAGGAAGCATATATGAGATCATGATGCGAAAACCCCGGAGCAGGGAACTGACCATGTGTAGATACGCGGTTAGGATCCCGAGTTAAAATGAGATCAAGAGTTGTATGCCTATCATTAACGTGATGTGTAGGATCTAGGTCCAAAATGTCCAGGTTAAAAGAAGATGTAATGTTTCTTAATTTATTACTCCTAGTACCTTTCTTTAGGAGGCATGTATTAAAGTCACCCATCAGAATAACCTGATCATACTGAGGAACAAAAGTTTCCAATAACTGTTCAAATGTATTGAAATAGTCAATAGTAGGGGGTGCATAGATGACTCCCAATAAAATTTTACCAGTACCTACATGAACCTCAAGAAACAGATGTTCCATAGAGGCAGAATACGCAGAAGGCGAAGTGGAGATGACTTGATACTTAAATTCAGCACGTAAGTAAATCGCAACACCACCGCATCCCACAACGGTTCGATCATTGCGCACTAGCACAAAACCGGGAAGACAGAAAAAGGGTGACGGAAGGGTAGGTTTGAGAAAACTTTCAGAAACGAGACAGGCATGGATGGAGTCACCAGAAAAAGTGGCCAATAACTCCGAGTAGTGTGCAGGTATACTCTGGGCATTGATGTGACATACGTTAAAGTTTTTTTAAAAGGAACAAAGCTTTTATCAAGCATGTCTTTCAACAGCGGTTCATCAAGGCTAAAATCCAAAGCATCTTCGAAGCTGTCAGAGTCTAATGATACATATAATTCAGAAGAAATTGAGCAATCCATTACAAATAATAAACCTGATATAAAATAAATAAAAAATAAATAAACTATACTTATTCGTAAT
The DNA here is from genome assembly GCA_951392215.1 of Epirrita christyi. NCBI lineage: Eukaryota > Metazoa > Arthropoda > Insecta > Lepidoptera > Geometridae > Epirrita > Epirrita christyi. The sequence goes on along the minus strand of OX595841.1, from coordinate 13,837,753 downwards.
TAAGAGTACTAGAAAAATAAACTCAGTTCAAAACTGATAAAAATACTATAAAAATCTTATGACGCCACAAACATCGCCAATATTAAGTGCCTGGAGAAGGATGCCAAGAAAAAGTACCCAACCCAGTACCCACCTTTTTACTACCTACTAAAACGTAAGTAGGTAGACATTGTAAAGATTTATACACTTAAAAAAAAAATACTAAAAACCAAACAGAGGTAGGTAGGCCTGCATGCATTTTAAGTACAGTTGACATCCAATTCAAATATAAAAACATAAAGGAAAAAATAAATAAAACAGAACCACTAAAACACCGGCAGCTCAGGAGAAACTTGTCAACTAAAAAATCTTATACAAAAATGTTGCCGATCACAGCAAAAATGACAATCAAATCAAAGCATCAATAAAATTCATACTTAAATTGGCCTCGGTAACGGAACGGAATCGACACTGCAACGTCAATGTCAAACGTACGTCATACGGTATACGCATGTCATACGCCATTCATCATTCAATCATTCCGTCAAACTTGTCAAAGCTGGCTTGTCAATCAAACGGTGAATCGGATTTTTCGACGAATTTGTTATTTGAGCTACCGGCAAATTATTCTAAAAAGAAAAGATTATTCTACCTACACAGTAGCACGATTACTTTGGCTTTACAAAACGCCCGGCCTTTGAACGCGCCGGGGCACCCTTCCCAGAAGTCGAGGCAGCCACTGTCGGCGCCGGAGCTACCCCTGTCGGCGTCGGAGCTACCCTTGTCATCATCTTGAATCATTTATACGTGATTGCTTTTTCGTTAGTTAGCCGGTTTATTTGTAAAAAGTTTGAAAATTGTATTTTCCACTAAGAGTAGATACTTACCAAATTATAAGCTTATGTATGTACAGCTCGAATGTTCCATTGATAATTTGACCCAGCTCCCGTTATATGATTGAGGTGAAATTTTGCATACTTGCCAAGTTCCAATGACAATACAATATAATGGTGACGGCGAGCTGATATACGTAGTAGCGTCCGTTGGCAAATCAAAATTTTGATCACACAGAACCGTTTGCAGGACCCAGAGGTTTCGTATGAAAAAACAAATTTTCCCCATTTTTAGGGTAATTTCCAAAAATATGGAAAATAAAAATTTTGATTACACAGAATCGTTTCCAGTACAAGAGGTGTCGTATGTACCAAATAATTTTCCCCATTTTTAGGGTAATTTCCAAAAAGTTGGAAAATCAAAAAGTTGACTATACAGAATCGTTTCCAGTACCCAGAGGTGTCGTATGGACAAAATAATTTCCTCCATTTTTAGGGTAATTTAAAAAAGTTGGAAAATCTAAATTTTGATTACACAGAATCGTTTCCAGTACCCAGAGGTGTCGTATGGACAAAATAATTTTCCACATTTTTAGGGTAATTTAAAAAAAGTTAGAAAATCAAAATTTTGATTATATAGAATCGTTTCCAGTACCCTGAGGTGTCGTATGGACAACATAATTTTCCCCATTTATAGGGTAATTTAAAAATAGAGGGTAAATCTAAATTTTGATTAATCAGAATCGTTTCCAGTACCCAGAGGTGTCGTATGGACAAAATAATTTTCCCCATTTTTAGGGTATTTTAAAAAAAGTTGTAAAATCAAAATTTTGACTATACAGAATCGTTTCCAGTACCCAGAGGTGTCGTATGGACAACATAATTTCCCCCATTTTTAGGGTATTTAAAAAAAAAAAGGAAAATCAAAATTTTGAATATACAGAATCGTTTACAGTACCCAGAGGTGTCGTATGGACGACATAATTTTCCCCATTTTTAGGGCAATTTCCAAAAAGATGGAAAATAAAAATTTTGATTACACAGAATCGTTTCCAGTACCCGGAGGTGTCGTATGGACAACATAATTTTCCCCATTATTAGGGTATTTTAAAAAAAGTTGGAAAATCAATATTTTCACTACACAGAATCGTTTCCAGTACAAGAGGTGTCGTATGTACCAAATAAATTACACCATTTTTAGGGTAATTTCCAAAAAGTTGGAAAATCAAAATGTTGACTACACAGAATCGTTTCCAGTACAAGAGGTGTCGGATGTCCCAAATAATATTCCCCATTTTTAAGGTAATTTCCAAAAAGTTGGAAAATCAAAATGTTGGCTATACAGAATCGTTTCCAGTACCCTGAGGTGTCGTATGGACAACATAATTTTCCCCATTTTTAGGGTATTTAAAAAAAAGTTGGAATATAAAAATCCAGTACCCAGAGGTGCTTGGTAATACCAATCAGACTGTTTGTACACCTTTTAAAATACACACATTCTTAAATTTCCATTTGTTAGTGACCAATGTATAAATAATATAATAATAATTTCAAATTATTTATTTATTTATAATAAATAAATAATTTGAAATTACCCAAAAAATGGGGAAAATTATTTCCATGAGGCAACATTTTGGGGTACTCGAAATCGTTCTGTATGATCTGAATTTTGTTTTTCCAACTTTTTAGAAATCACCCTAAAAATGGGTAAAATTATTTTGACCAGGCAACACCTTTGGATGCTTGAAATGGTTCAGCATCATCAGAATGTTGATATTGCAACTTTTTAGAAATCACCCTAAAAATGGGGAAAATTATTTCCACGAGGCAACACCTCGGGGTGCTTGAAATGGTTCTGCATCATCAGAATTTGGATTTTGCAACTTTTTGGAAATTACCCTAAAAATGGGAAAAATTATTTCCATGAGGCGTCATTTTGGGGTACTCGAAATGGTTCTGTATAATAAGAATTTTGATTTTGCAACTTTTTTGAAATTACCCTAAAAATGGGGAAAATTATTTTCATGAGGCAACACCTTGGGGTGCTTGAAATGGTTCTGCATCATCAGAATTTGGATTTTGCAACTTTTTGGAAATTACCCTAAAAATGGGGAAAATTATTTCCATGAGGCAATACCTTGGGGTGCTTGAAATGGTTCTGCATCATCAGAATTTGGATTTTGCAACTTATTATTTCCCTGAGGCAACACCTTGGGGTGCTTGAAATGGTTCTGCATCATCAGAATTTGGATTTTGCAACTTTTTGGAAATTGCCCTAAAAATGGGGAAAATTATTTTGACCAGGCAACGCCTTGTGATGCTTGAAATGGTTCTGTATAATAAGAATTTTGATTTTGCAACTTTTTTTAAATTACCCTAAAAATGGGGAAAATTATTTTGACCAGGCAACACCTTGGGGTGTTCTACTCAGAACAAATATTTGCAGTTCATACAAACATTTGTCCCGCAGCGGGAATCAAACCCGCAGCCTCTTGCATCTCAGCCGGGTACTCGCCGTTGCGCCAAAGAGGTCGTCAAAGAAAAGAAAAGGTAAAGGTAGCTAGATACTAACCTACCTACATACTCGGTGCATGCCTACTCTGCCTACCTACCTCCTAGTAGAGCCTAGCTAGATACTTGTAAGTGATTACTGGTAAATAGGTAGGTACTAACTTCTTTGCCTCTCTTATAATTCTTGCACTGTTTTTCAAACGAATAGTTTTCTTTCTTTTGTGGACGAATTTTTGTTGTCCTTGTTTCCCATTGTTTGTACAAGGTAGTAAATACTCGTAAGGTAGTACCAAATCGATAAGCGAGCGAGCGTAACGTCCTCCCACTTTGGCGCACGGCGCGGTACTGAAGAGGAGCCTCGTATGAATCGCCTTTTAGACGCAAATACTAACGGAATAAGATTGAATATCGCACTTGGTGTTTGCCCGTATCTTGCACAGAAATAAAGGACGTAAGTCTCAAATCTTATTTAATTTATTATGAGAATACTAATTAGTCTAGGTAAATTTTGGTTTGATAACGGATAATAAACTATATTTTCCTTCGGTGAGTGCTTATTTTGGATAAGTGACTGAAGTTGTTTCCTAGACATTTCAAAAAATCTAGTTTAAAGGCATAACTTTCAAAAAAATAAAGTATCGAGTAAATATCTGCTAATTGTGTTTCTGGCTTGATGACGGATAGAAAAAAGTTTGAAAAATCACGTATTTAAGTTATTATATTGATGTGATATCTTGTTTACTCACAATAACTAGGCAAATCAGCATTATATTTTCGCGGCCTCATCTATCAAATCAAATGACGACCTCTGTGGCGCGGCGGGCGAAAGTTCGCCTACGACGCAGGAGGTTGCGGGTTCGATTCAAGCCTCTGAACAAATATTTGTATGATCTGCAGATAATTGTTCAGGGTGTTCTGGGCATTTTTCTATGTATAATAAAAAATATCTATCTATGTAATGTATTTGTATTAAGTATATCAGTTATCTAGTACCCATAACACAAGCTCTGCTTTGCTTTGGGGCTAGATAATGTTGTGTGAAATGTCCAGCATTTATTTAACTTTTGAAAATATCATGGTTATTAACATAATTATCACTAGAAACGGAAAAATCATGGAAAATATCCCGTTTCTAGTGATAATTTTAGTATTTATTTATTTTATTTTATTTATTTCATTTATTTCTCTTTTGTACAAATTCAATGCTTATATGTCCCAGTGTACTACCGGCTGATGATGGTGATGATGATGGCGATAAGTTGACCTGCCTATTATTACTACTAATTTCGGAACGAATACAAAAATTACCAATATAATAAAAAAAACAGTCAAATGTAAGTCGTATTCGCCTGGAGAGAGTTCCGTACAAGTAGCCTGCAATTTGGTAACCACTTAACCAATCAAACTTATTAGTACAACACAATACTTTATACGTATTTTCTGGGAATTTTAAAGAAATAGGATTTTAATTTAGGTTTTCCTTGTAAACTATGGAGTTGTCCTTTCTTTCTTCCTTACTTTTTTTCTTTCTTTCTACCGTCTAGTACGGGTTTTGATAGTTTTCGAAAACTATAGTGAAGTTTCGTTTCCTTCCATACATTTACTGACAGAACTAATAGACAGGACTAATAAATATGGAATATTTTTTTAAATAAATTCAGTGCAGATTCATATTAACCGACTTCCCAAAAAATGAGGAGGTTCTCAATTCAGTTGTTTTTTTTTTTTTTTCATCCAAATATTTAGTCGATTACTATGGCGGAAGTCGGTTTTTTAAATGAAAAGTTATTAAATATGCTCGACTGTTCATGAAGATAATTATGTTTTATTTTACACAGATCAGTACTGAATAGCTGAAAATGTTTAACATAGAGCAGATCCACGATTCGGAAGCAAGGATAGGATGAGGTATTAAAATAATATGATATAACAATTACACTAAATATTATAATTTATCTAAACTGTGCAAAGAAATAGGGTTCACTTAGAAAAACCACACAACCTCTCAAACAATGGAAGATATCGAATTAAAATAAAATGCATAAATCTAAGAACAGGACATTAAAAAAAATATTATATTGGTTAGTAAACTTCTTGAACAAATTGTTAGTGAACAATTTATTTCAGGAAGCTGTCTTGCATTGTTAAGGAGTATCTTGGCTCTTTTACGTGACATATTTTCTCATCATCAAAAAGGCCGCAAGTCACCGTTTTTCAAGAGATGTGCTGGAGGAGGCACTTATATTAATATCATAGGTATACGAATTTTAGTCATTAATAAGTTTTAGATGAAGATTTTGGAATTTGGAATTGAATGATGAGCTAGTCCCCAACCTCTTTAGTCTTATTTTATTATCGAGACGACTAGGTTTCCTAGGTTGTTCCTACTAGAACTAGTTCCAATTAAGCTATAAATAAATACCTAGCAACGTAAGCAGTGACTAATAAGGAACATTACTAATAATAAATTGATTTTCTCAAATCAAGCAATATTACAATTATATTCAAGGTTTTCCCTAGGTTATTCCTAACAGCACTAGTTATAATTAGACAAAAATAACAATCTTTATAGTGGCTTATTTAAAATCAAATCAAATCAAAAAGGTAGGTAAAAAACTGTACATTATTATGACTTGGAATAAAGATCTTTGCTCGTGATAAATTAAGTATGTTACCTACCTCATCATCTCTCAAACACGTGCGTTTCAACACATGGGTTGGCACAGCAAGGTGTCCTGGACCATGGAACCCTAAAAACCACGCAAACAGTTTTATCAAATCAACTTCACTCATTAATTAAAGTTACAGGAAAAATTACATTGATTTAAATTAATTGTACCATACACATGCCCACACTATTCATTTATTTAGCCTAATAGGGAAGAGACATTAAAGTTTCGAACAAATATCGACAACATGCTCCAAGCTGACCCTTTTGGTTCCGCTGTCCCGGAGATTCTACTTCCTGTTCCGACTCGCCCCGTTATCGTGGCTGCTACACGAATGGTATATCTTCAATGAAAGGTAATAAGTATACTCCACATCAGTGCCGTAGCTAAGGTCATGGGCGCCCGTAGGTGGCCCAGGGCAAGATTTGAATTTTGCACTCCGTAAAACTTACCTATTTTGTAGGAAAAAAAACAATACTAATATTATAAACGCTGTATAAAGATTGTGAGTATGGATGTTTGTTACTCTTTCACGTAAAAACTACTGAATGGATTTGAGTGAAATTTGGAATGGAGATACTTTACGCCCTGGATTAACACATAGGCTACTTTTCATCATCATCATCATCATCATCAATTTTCATCATTATTCACGCGGGTGAACCCGCGGGGCGCAACTAGTATTATTATAAATGTAAAAAAAAACAAGGATGGACGGATGGATGTTTTTTACTCTTTCACACAAACACTACTGAACGGATTTCGATTAAACTTTACAGTATTATTGCTTATACATCAAATAAATAACATATAGGCTATAATTTATAATAGAGGTTCCACGTGGGCGGAGCCACGAGCAAATGCTAGTAAGTTAAACATTGAAGCATTTTAGAAGTAAAAGTAGGTAATACTGTAACTGAAGTTAACGGCGAGCAGAGCGAGCCGCGGAAATTAGTGGCTTTTAGAAGCGAGAGCAGCCAACCTTGCAACAGAAGTTACTATCATGCCGGTTGCGGGTCAGTGAGTGCGCCCCCTTGAGATTTGCGCCCCTGGTAGCCATCGCCGTGACCAGCCCCTAGCTACACCAGTAACAGTTTTACTCGTTGGGAACCCTCCCTAGCTACGACGCTGCTCTACATGGTGAAATTAGAAAAACTGCTCATAAGCTGCCGTACTTTCACCTTGCCGTAGAAGGGTGTAACTTTGTAGTGAAATCCAATCAAACTCTAGATGAATGCAGACATCTCACAGGCATGTATTCCCAGCTTCCACCTATCTTGCCCCACTGGGGGCAAGATGGGGGCACGTTGGGAGAAAAAGTGCCAACGTCCCCACTCTACAACTCGTCAACTTTAAATTTCTGGTGTTGTCACGAGTGGGGGACGATGGGCTTTTTTTCTCTCAACGGGGATCGTTGTGAGTGAGGCCAGATAGGTGGGGGACGCTGGGTCTGGATCCCAGCCAGACAATATTGACCTTTAAACTTCGAACGGGTAACTGCACGTCACTAAACTTGAAAATCGAACACTAGGTCAGCTATTGAAAGCCGCCAGAAATACCTGAACTGCGTCGGTTGCTTGACATCGTTAAGATTTGTAAAAACGTGTGAAGTTTTCGCAGCAGCCACAGGTCTTATAGAGCTGGACGGTGATAATTGCGAAGTCTGCTGCGGCCAGACGGACTTGCGCGCGTCGCCGCATCCTTACCGTCACCGCTCCACCAGTTGTTGACCGCCGTCATCGACAGGTGGATGTGTTCGCGAGTTATCGATAACTTTTCACATGCCTGCGCTGTGGTCTCGCGATCACGTAAATAGTGCGTGGTGCTATCGACATGTAAATAAGTGACTGCTGTTGCTCGCGAGCCTGGTCGTGCGATAGTTTTTGGCCAGGCTAGAGGCTACAATTAAAACAAGTGCACGAGCACGACAATGACGCGGATATTGCAGTGCCTCGTTTGGATTACTGTCGTAAGTTATAATTATAAATTAAAACATATCGCTTCATAGTTACCGCCCTAGAGTCGTTATGAGTTCTGAGTTAGCTAATATGTGCTCGTAATATTGGTTCTATTTTAACGAGTGTACCGATAATATATCAAAGTATAGCATGCGTATGTTTTTGCTAATTGATTACACATTCATTTTGTAAACCGGGAAATTTTCACGTACCGATATGTTGGTGGAAGCACCAACAGGTTTCGACCTTAATCGAGGGTCTTGATCAGGGTGGGTCCGCGCTACACTCCCTCTGCGTCTATCCTCGCACAAAAAAAAAACCCGTTTTACAAAATGTATGATATAATTCACGAAAGTTATTTTAGTATGATTACACATTGTTCAATTAATTGAAGATTAAATAAGTCAGTTTAATAACGTAATGGTTGTGACTTTCCAAAGTTAAGACTCGGAAATCATTAGCTTCAAAAGAGCAATTAAGAACTTGTTTTCGATTAAATACCGATTATATGAAACAGCTGGCCTGGTTGCCAGGCAATGATTTGACATTCATATCTGTGGAACTCTACATTTTCTAGAGTTATGATTTTAGCTACAGCCCAAATAATGTAACCTGACACTGGAATAGTTGCTAAACCACCCGTTGGCAACATATAACATACAAAATTAGCATGTTTTATGTAAGTACGAATACTATTCATAGAATCTTTTTGTACCCGTAAAAAATCAAACAAATTAACTTTTTAGAACCTAGCAGTAACCATTGTCAATATCAGCGGAGCCGGTCGGCAGCGTAAACACGGTAATAAAACCAATTTACCAGAATGAGAAGAGCTCTTGTTGTATACAGATTCCAAGACGACATAGCTCAGGTTATTACTCCGTGCATAATCATCAAATATAAAGTGTTATTATAGTACCTGTCTACATTACAATTTGCTTAGTTTTTACGCGCCGATTGCAAATAAGGAAAAAATATATGTTCGGGCTTTCGTGCCTTCCGCACTGATTTCGAAATATTTTTTATCAATAAGTAGGTTTGGTACTGAGTTTATATAAGTATATATTATTTAAATATTCATCGTCAGCCTATAAAAGTCCACTGCTGAACATAGTCTTCCCTCATAGAATGCCACGACGAACAGTCAGCGGGTTTACCATATTGGGGAGATTGACCATGTGACCATGACTATGGTCATTGACATAATGACCATGGTTGGCAGGCGGATTAGTTATCGCAGTAATGGTGTTGAGTACTCAGGTGGATGCTGCTGCCCATCCCCTGGTGTAATCCCTTAGTCGGCTTTTACGACATAAACGAGAGAAGGCAAATTTTATAAATAAAAAAAAATAGGAAGAATATTAAGTAGGTACTCAGTTATGAATAATTACAGAGCTATATTTAAAAAATATTTAAACAACCATTATTATTACTTATTTGGTTTGCTATACCTACGTGCTAAATCAAATGACGTAATCCAATGTTGGCCACTCTTGGCTTGAATACGGAAACCGGAAACCCATTGTGATATCTTCTGAACACTGAATTGGTGTTCCGTATTTCCCAAAATGCTGTGTGGGATTTCTGGATGAAATTTGTAGCACGGTTTACACTTAATTTTTTACACATTTTTTGTAATTTTTTTTTAGTCCTGCACATTGATAGTGTGACACAGTTTCCTGAAGTAGCTGCTTACACAAAAAAAACCCTTGCAAACTTTCTTCCAATTCAACCTTCCAAAACACTTGGCGAAAATCAAATTAAAAGTATTTTAATTATTGAAATCACAAGGATCATTTTGAATCATGTTGAACCTCCCAGGCTACGCCTGTCACTTTCTTCGTGCGGCGAGTGCGCATGCGCAATTTGTTGCGACAAGTCTGGTGGAACCAGGTAGGTCCACAAATATAATATATATATATATATATATACATACAAATACATATATATACAAATGTCAGTTGAATTCCGTCAATTCAGATGGACAAACCAAAAGGCAGTCTTTCACATATATATTTATAAATATTTATAAAACAGTTGCCCGCAGTTTCACCCGCGTGAATCTGCCGAGGTAACTAAATTGCTGGATAAAAAATATTCTATGTTTTAAGCCAGATTATAATCTATTTTGTGCATCAAACTTCATCAAGATTGCCTGAGCTGGTTTGGCGTGAAAATGTCAATCAAATATCAGCATCATTCGGTTCACTTTATATTTTGTAGAATGTCTAATGTATTTTAGAGACACGAGATTATATTGTGATTGGAATGTTTTTAAAATTAGAGAATTGGGTCTCTGGTCTTTGCCGTGGCAGTCTTGGCCTAAGAATAGAACTCTTCCCAATCCTCTCGTAAATGTTGTAAAAGGCGACCAAGGGATTACCTACACAAGGGGTTTTATTACACTAAGTACCTACTTGGCAAGCAAACATCACCAATCTGCAGGGCTACTCTTGACGCTCAACTCGATAGTAAATCAGGATTTAGTGTCATTTATCGTCAGAGAGTACTAGATTCCTTGGTCATTTGGTACTCTTCAATTCAAATTTTATTTTATTTTAATTTTTTTTTTTTTTTTTTTTATTTTAAGCATACATCACCAATCTGCAGGGCTACTCTTGACGCTCAACTCGATAGTAAATCAGGATTTAGTGTCATTTGTCGTCAGAGAGTACTAGATTCCTTGGTCATTTGGTACTCTTCAATACAAATTTTATTTTATTTTATTTTATTTTTATTTTATTTTATTTTAAGTGAAATCGACTTTCTGTCTCTGTTGTTCTTCACGCAAAGTCAGTCGCGTGCTCTATCTCGATTTCAAACTCGATTTGATTCAAGAGTGCCAAACAAGCGATGAAACTGGATTGAAATTGGAACTGGATTGCGATTGGAACTGTTTTCAAGAGTAGCCCCACTGAGCGTCGTGATTATGGCAAATCTCTCGTATTGTATGGAGAGGTCCATATTGTTTATTTATTTTATTAATATAGGATTCACAGTTATCTTACGCTAGTTTGTAAATAATTAAATATATGTCGTTCACAAACCAATCGAATTCACATTTTATGAGCAGATCTTTTGTAAGACAGCGGACGTCTATCAGCGAAGATTCAGATTACTAAGTTATCTTAAAGCGACATAAACATTTCCCTATTGGGAAATAAGCCTCGACCTACTAATTATCAACATACCGTGAGTGACCCATCAGGCAAGCACTACGTAATCTTACGATACGATTAAGATAATATACAACTTAAAAGGTTAGTAAACACGATTTAAAATTATCCAGCGAGATACAAACCTTGAATCGTCGATTCGTTGCAATTTTGCCTGTAGTGTTTTTTGTTTTTGTTTATTTGGGTAAATAAACATTACTTAACACAATATATATAAACTAAGGTAGTCTTAAATTATGAAAAACTAGCTGCGCACCGCGGTTTCACCCGCGTGATCAATGATAAAAACTGATGATGATGATCATGAAAAGTAGCTGATGTGTTAATCCAGAGTATAAGGTATCTCCATTCCAAATTTCACTCAAATCCGTTCATCCGTTTGAGCGTGAGGAAGTAACAAACATACTCACAAACTTTCGCATTTCTAATATTAGTGTGATAGCCTATATGTCATTCTGAGGCCCAATTCACTGACTAAAAAATAGTTAAAATAGAGTTCGGATCATGTTTCGATCTTGTGTCGATGTCTTAAATGTCAGAAATGGTAATCTCCTGACATAAGATAACTACCAAACTTTTTTGACAACACTGTGATGTGATTATATCGAAATGAGACCGAAACTTGAACGATTCAAAGTTTTTTCGTTAATTTTAGCATAAGTAGATGGAGTCTCTCTTTACTCTATCCAATTATATATATAACTATCCTACTCTTATGATGGTCACCATGAATTGAAAGTAGACTAAATTGTTATTTATGAGGGACCAGAAATTCAACTTTCTGTCAATTTACAATTCAGTCTCGATTCGGTTAACTTTCAGTGTAGTTTTAAAATAACTTAGAGAATTGAGCCTCTGATGTATGTATACTGTACAGTTTCATCAAAATCCGTACAGTAGTTTTTGCATGAAAGAGTTTCAAACATCCATCCATACATCCATCCTCACAAATTTTTACATTTATAATATTATAGTAGGAGTAGGATAGAATAGGATAGGATTAGTGAGACCAACACCCCTTACCACAGATTACTACAAAGTATAATTATAGGTTTAATGAGATGTGAGTAGAATAGAGTATAGAGTATAGAGTGTTCTAGAATCTTGTTTTTAAATAATGCTAGGACACGTTACCGAGATATCAATGGAGTTGAAGTTTACCAGCATTTGTGTGGCATCGTGTCAATGCAAACAACTGAAATGGATTTCGGCAGTGCGTTCTAGTGGGGACTCGATGAATCGATGATGTGTTATACTTAGTTCCAAAATGACCCTGGGTGCCGAAAATCTTAAACACTTTGATAGAGGTGATAGGTAAAGGAAGAGTGCGTTAAATCTAAAACTGAACGCCTACTGTTTCATTACGTCAAAACAAAATATTCCATAATCCGTAACCACAAGGACCGTTTTCGAACGTCAAGCTTGTGTCAAATGCTAAGTAAAAGCGATGGAGGGGCGTTCAGTTTTAGACTAGACGCACCCTCTATGTAAATGTAATAGGCACATGCCTCATCAAGGTACAATAGAAACCGACATTTGTTATTCATTTTATATGTAAATAACTTCATTGCCAAGGTTATTGTATTGTATCGCCTCGATGACCTTCTGGGTACTAGGTGTACCGGTAGTTATTTTGACAATACCATGATAACTCCAATAATATCCAGTAATATTCTCAGAATAACTTGTCTATAAACTATGGTTTAGGTAGTAGAGTGCGTTTAAACTAAAACTAAACGCCCACTATTGTATTACGTCTAAACATCGTCTAAATTATATATTCCATGATCGGTACGACTAGCATAGGCTGACTAACGTTACCAATATCCAAGCGAGACGACCGCAAATATTAATATTGTCCAATAACCAATCGTTACTACTAACGTTACAGGTCGTTAGCCTGACTAGAAGAAAGAACGGAAGAAAATTTATATTTTTCCCCAAAAAACACAACACAACAAAACACATTAAAAGAAATCAAATTATTAGACAAGACATGGGACTAACGTTAGTAACGTAAGCGAGTCGGTAGCGAGACGATAGTAAATGTAATTTGATTGGTTTTGTTAACCAATCAAATTAAAAAAGATCTCAAGCTACTCCGATGTCACTGGCCAATATTAACATTTGCGATCGTCTCGCTAGCGTCTTGGTAACGTTAGCCGGCCTGTGTTAGCGGTACTGGCCGTGCTGTGCTAGCCGTCAAGGACCGTTATCGAACGTCAAGCGTGTGTCAAGTGTCACGTAAAAGCGTTCAGTTTTAGACTAGACGCACCCTCCCTACCTAGGTACCTACCTAAACCACAGTTTATAGACGGTGACTGCTCGATTAACTTCCACGATTGATAGGTAACAAAAAACGATCTTCAATACCTTGCCAAACATCGTCATCCTGAAATCCATCATCATCCTGTAGAACATAGATATAGGTTCCTAGAATGCCACGACGAACGATCCTAAGCCGCCTCCGTCCACAGACTGCCTGTGACCTTTATAATGCCTTTAGTCCATTGAGAGGCCGTCCTCTACTGCGTCGTCCGGTTTGTAGTTGCCACTCGAGAACCTTTATTTCACAACGGTTGTGTTTTGCGAGCTATATGACCTACTCATTGCCATTTCAAATCCACCATAAATAAATGGCCTATGATCTTCGTTTAACATAGTTCATAGTTATTTATTCCAAAAAAAACAAAATACATTGTGTGCGGAAATCAGTTATCAGGTAGGTACAAATAATTTATATCATTGAAATTTAGGCAATAATTTAACAATTTGTACAGAAATAAAAAATTATAATATTAAGTCAAATAACTAAAATAAATTCATTAAAATCATAACAATATGTAGGGACATTACTGGAAACACAAAACAATTACTTAGACTAATAAAAAAATAATATAATAATGATGTCAATAAATAATCATAATTCATCAAGAGAGTAGAGACACTTCTTCAGAAGGAAACACTTTAATTTATTTTTTAGAACAGTAACGTAGTAGTAACGTGGTATTACCATGAGATACAAGTAAGTATAAGTAATCAATTAATTATAACCAAGCGTATAATCAGACAAACGGTGATTATGTACATGAACTACCCGTGTTGGACTCATCATTGTGCTCTATACCTACCTATGTATTCTTAACTTTACTTAAGTACTTAGTCATTCTACTGAACAAGACAAACTTTGCACAAGACCGGAAACGGAGATCGCAAGTCATCACCAGACTGTTTAAAAGCCTTTCCCATAGAATGACGACCTCTTTGGCGAGGCGGGCGAGTAGCTGGCTGAGATGCGAGAGGTTGCAGGTACAATTCCCGTTGCGGGACAAATATTTGTATGATCTGCAACCATTAGGTACCATGGTACTCGTATACTTGATACCCACGACACAGGGAATCCTAGTGTGGGATCAAGACTACGTATGCGACTGCGTTACGTACTACGTACGTATGTTACTATGTTATGTTATTATGTTATAATGTCAGCAATGGGCACGAAATGTATAGACCGAGCTCTATACTACAAAACCTTCATTTGATGAGTTTGACCGGTGAAGTGTGAAACTACTTACCATAATATAAAAAACAATTTACATGGCAAGATTTATCACAGTTTTCTCATACGGGATTACCAACCAATTGATGAGTCACCAAATGGACTCTTCAGACGTGCCACAACCAGAACCACAATAGCTGCAAACGCGTTCGACGACAACTGAGACCGTAGTCTGAGTTTTATTAATAAAAAAATAAAAAAACTCAAGCCCCTTTTCTAGCTACAGTATAGGACCTACTAAATTGATTGATTTGTGAATACAACAGAATAGTTAAGACATTGGAAGAATTTTCTATTTTAAATTAAGTCACTCCAGTCAAGTATAGGTACTCATTTAATCTGTGGCTCCATAACAATGTCGTACGGTAGCATGTGCGAAGGTCGTTTAACATGCAATCTCTTTCGTTCAGTTCTCAGTAAGTATGACCAAACATGAAAATATCATTATAAATTCACTTTTCCTTGTAGGTATATGTTTATACCGTCCGTAGATGAAAATATTATTGAAAAAAGTAGGACCAAGGGTCAGACCTTGTGAGACACCGTTTCGAAATACATTTACATTGATCAGATTTTGAGATCAGATATCACCTGTTTTATTGGAATGCCATGAAATATTAATTGTTCATAAAACTATAGGTACAAAATGATCTTACACAGTTGCCAAGAAAGGACTCTAGCTTAGTTTATACCCTAATGCACACAAAAATTTAAATTGTAAATTGGAATCATCTGAAACAATATTATAGCAACCATAGAATTGAAGTTATCGTGGCTTGGTATCATTTTAGAAAAATAACGACTATACACCACGTACTTACGTAAATGGTCAACGAAACGTCAGCAGGAGAATAGTAAAGTACGTGGTGTACAGTCGTTATTTTTCTAAAATTATAGCAACCATTCAATAGAAAAACCAGCTAAGTGACAAGTGTTATAGCGGACACTCACGACACAACAACACGTACATACAATGTCATTATACCTAGTAATCAGTAATGAATGACCCGCTTTCGTTTCCTTTCCAGTATAATAATAATGTGAGTAGGGTAGGGTGGTGTAAGATTGCGCGGGCGATAAGATTGCGCATACGTCATTACTCGACACCTGTGCGAATCACGCCGCTAACTTCAGTCGTGTTTTGATTGCTTTCCATGCCAGTATGCACTCCCAAAAAATTATCGAGATAAGTGTGAAAACAGTGAGTCCAGATGAGTTCAAAGTTTTTATAGGCTTCTGATCTAATATTTTGACATTTTACAATTATGACTGACAAAAATTCTGAAGGGATTGCAATGTTTTGCCGGTTGTTTTACTTGTGTTTGCCATCAAACATTCGACTATTAACAGAGCATTTCAATAAATTTATATTAGATGGCAGTACTATCTCGATGAATACACCAGAGGCCAAGTGTGTAAGTTTGCGCATTAAAAGGGTGGATAGTATTGCGCACGCAGTCTTACACACCACTGTGTATTATTCATTTATAAAAATGAATATTGATTGTTTTATGGTTTTTTATTGCTTCTATTCTTGGCTGCCCAAGAATATCTCAGCCTGCTTCACCCTCACATAGTTCTAAAGACGAAATAAATAAACCAAACGTAAGCGCCCAGATAAGTCCTTCGATTGGAGATATTATTCCAATCCCAAGGTCTGATTTTAAGAAAGCTACTAACCGGATGCATTAACATGCTGAAAAATTACCAGTTCATCCTATAAGAATCAGCTAGTACAATAAATAGAAAGAATAAAGAAGCCTGATCCAAAAAGTAACCCAAAACCAAAAGGTGCTTAAGAAACCAAAAATTTAACAAAAAAGAAAATATGGAGGTGTGGAGGATGTACAGAAGTCTTCAAAGAACCCATTACCTGGTTTTTAGGGTATTTAAATGTGATGTATGCAAGTAATTTTCTTAAAGAAACACTGCGCAATCTTACAGCCATATATGCGCAATTTTACACACCGGGGTGTGTAAAATTGCGCAAGCCTCGACTTCTGATTTTTTGTTGATTAAGTAAAAAGTGATTATGTTTGCTCAATAATAAGTACTAGAAATTGTTACCAGATAAGTGAAGATTTAATATTAATAAAGATATATGTGATTATTCCATATGTTTTATTTTGATGACCAACTGAAACAAAACTGCGCAAACTTACACCACCCTACCCTATACATATGTATGTATATATATATATATAGGTACCTACCTACTTACGTACTTTGCGGTTTTGCATACGCAAACTAAAAAACATACCTAAGTGAAAATTAATTCCGTGCCGGTTGTTGTAGGGACCAACTTTAAAGTTAATATTTAATTGTTATCTCCCATAGGGTTAATATATATATGCATAAATTTTGTCGAAGATACTTAGTTCTGCGGCATACGCAGTAAAAAAGTTCCGTCTCCTCACAGACGTTGACACAGCTATATTATAGACTGGTTTACTTCAGCTACTTTCACAGCATTATGTCGTACGGCATATGAATAAAATACTTTTGACTTTGACTTGACAAAAAAAATGGGCAAAATAACGTTCGGATCATATTCTAATCCAGTGTCGATGTCACAAAAGATATTCTCCCCAACTTGGCGACACGGATTGTCCCAGCACTATTCGAAGGTTTTGGCATAATATTTAATTTTTATTTATTTATTTTAGGAAAACCATCGCCACATAAAAACAAAATGGAAACTTATATAGTAATTTTGAGGCCATTTAAAGGTCTCCACTAATTAATTTAATCAAGCTAATTTCACGCTATTAACCACGTAAGCCTCGGGCGGTTTACTAGTTTTAGTAAAACTTAAAGCCGTACTTTTATTATTTCAGATGACAGCAACGGGTCGCACACAAAGAGGCTATTCCTACAGTTACCTGCAAAACCAACGCAGCATTATTTTTCCTGACACCCGAACGCACGAAAACATTGAACACCCAAGAAACAGACAAACAGAACTAACCATACTATCTGAACTCCAGGATCCCAGAAGACAGAGAATTCAGAGCAAGAAATCAGAACTGACAAGAACAGAAAATGGATCGTATAGAATAATACAGTTAACCAAAAGAGGTGGGCACAGAAATCAATTAATAAAGCTATTCCTGGAACTATTTGAAGCTTTAGGTAACTACATGATGTTTTCCAACGTAAGCTGTACAAAGATGCTTCATATTTTTAAACATTATACTTAACACGACAGTGGCCTTGGACGTATGTCATAACATAATAATAATATAAGGGGTTAAAGTATGAAATTGCCGTATTATATTGAAAAATTTAAACACCTTTTTAACGATGAAAAATATATTTTACAAAATATAACATAACACCCAACAGTCACATACGGAGTCCCTGCCCCCAGTAAAATGACTATCAATTGCTCAAAATTATCACTATAAGAATTTTAGAAAAATTACGACTATACACCACGTGCTTTACTATTCTCCTGCTGACGTTTATACGGTGTATAGTAGGGCATGTAAACCGGTTAACCGATTAACCGAAAAACCGATTAACCGACTGATTTTAGGTCGGTTTTTTACCGGTTTTTTTCTTAGAAAATAACCGGGTTTTCGGTTTTTTTTAATGAGTAATAAATCACAAATTAATTTCAAACTACGCCTTGCAGACTTTATTTAGAACGACCATTTTAATCCATCTAATTATATTACAACATAATACGTTAAAATTGCAAAAATACAGACAAACACTTCTCAGAAAACTTTATCATTGGACCGCATAAAACGTCGTTAGTGAATATCGTAGTGTAAATAAGCTATTACCTACTATTAAACAAGCAGAGCAAGAAAGCGAAGGCAGCGTTGCATGAGTGCACTGGGCGCCACCGTCGTCGCTGTGGCCAGCAGTCGAACTGGCAAATTGTTAATTATACCAAAAAAGTGAATTAGACTTAGTAAGTTTTAGGACTGATTAATGATAATATTTTAGACGTAACTACTTATCTTGTTGATTATAGTTAACTTCTATATTTGAGTATGAGTGAGTTGAATATTACCGAATGTTTTAAACTTTACTTGAGTAAGAGAGAGAGTTTTAATATAAGACTAAATTATTTTAATGTTTAAAGATACCTATCCCTAAACGTGAGAAAGTCAAGTGGGCCTGACAGTATCCCGGCTACTGTGCTCAAATAATGTGCTCCCGAGCTGTGTTCCGTTTTGTCGCACCTCTTCAACCTCTCTTATACCACGGGGGTTGTGCCATCTTCATGGAAGGTAGCCCATGTCCACCCTATCCCTAAAAAAGGGGATCGTACCGAACCGTCCAATTACAGGCCTATAGCGATAACCTCCCTACTCTGCAAGGTGATGGAGCGAGTGATCAACACTCGGCTTCTTGGTTATCTGGAGGAACACCAGCTGATCAGCGATCGGCAATACGGTTTCCGTCACGGGCGATTAGCTGCTGATCAGCTGGTGATCTTCTAGTCTACCTTACTCACCGTTGGGCAGAAGCCATTGAGAGTAGAGGAGAGGCTTTGGCAGTAAGTTTGGACATCGTAAAGGCATTCGATCGTGTGTGGCACAGGGCGCTTCTATC
Source organism: Epirrita christyi (assembly GCA_951392215.1). Taxonomy (NCBI): domain Eukaryota; kingdom Metazoa; phylum Arthropoda; class Insecta; order Lepidoptera; family Geometridae; genus Epirrita; species Epirrita christyi. Next base: position 13,818,499 of record OX595841.1, on the reverse strand, counting down.
GAAGCTTTCATCATATGGCCTTCCCGAGGGCTTATGTAATTGGGTCGCCAGTTTTCTTTCCGGGCGGTGCATTAAATCCGTAGTTGATGGATCCTGCTCGGACTCCATGCCCATCAACGCTGGCATTCCCCAAGGGTCAGTGTTATCACCCACGCTTTTCATCATTCACATCAATGATATGCTACAAATTAGCGGTCTCCATTGTTATACGGATAACAGCACTGGTGATACCCTCTACTCTGGCCGTGCAAACGCCTCTCGTGCCGAAGTGGATGAAAATAGGTCAGCATTTGTGTCTGAAGTGGAAAGCTCCTTAGAGCTCGTATCAGATTGTGGTATCCAAAATCTGGTTACTTTCAATACCACTAAGACACAAGTGTGCGCATTTACCGCAAAAAAGCCCCATTTACCATCGCGCCGCAGTTTCAGGGGATTCCTCTTTCCACCTCCGCGAGCATTGGGATTCTGGGAGTTGAAATTTCTAACGAGGTCCAATATGAGAGTCACTTAGAAGTAAAGGCAAAACTAACTTCTAAAACACTTGGGAGTGCTTAATCGTGCAACACAGTATTTCACGCCAACTAAGCGCTTTCTACTATACAAAGCACAAGTTCGGCTACACATGGAATACTGCTCTCACCTATGGCACGGGGTCCCCAAGTACCAGCTGCTTCGCTTTGACTCCCTACAAAGAAGAACCGTTAGAATTTTCAACGACCTCAAGCTCACCAGTAGGTACACTAGAGCTGCTGAGCCTGCGCCGAGATATCGGCTCGCTCTGTGTATTCTATCGACTTTATAATGGGGAGTGCTCTGAGGAACTATTTGATCTTATACCCGCTTCCAGGTTCTATCATCGCACCTCTCGACATCGGTTGGGAGCTCATCCACATATCATCGATGTGTGAGTATCTCGTACAGCTCGCTTTACAAGATCTTTTCTCCCACATACGTGGAAAATGTGGAATGGGCTGGGCTGGGATGAGGCTGGTTCTGAGGTTTTTCCGCTAAATTATAACATGCACAGCTTCAAAAAAAATGTAAAAAGGGTCCTCCAAGGCAGGCAACGCATTGGCATGCCTCGGGTGTTGCAGATGTCAATAGGCGACGGTAACCGCTTACCATCAGGTGGGCCGTATGCAAGTTTGTCGAGCCAAAACATAAAAAAAAACTATTTTGTTGATTTTTATAGTTTTCTCATGAAGTGAAATTTAATTTCTTTTAAATATATATAAAGAACATTTTTAATATAGTAAATACTCTATAACCTGAAGAGATACAGTTTTAATACTACCAAATAAATAAGTAAATTACACTTAGTAACTAACTATTAGGACTGATTTATCATGTTGTTGAATTTTGTTACTTTATTCGAGTAAGAGTGAGTTCTGCACATTACAATACTTTAAAATTTTACAAGCTAATTTAATTGGTGCATCCCTATTCAAATAATAAGTTCATTTTTATTAAAATTTACGGTTTTATCTTATCCTAAGACACTTATATAAAAAACTCTAAAAATAACCGATTAACCGGTTTAACCGGTTTTTGAAACATAAAAACCGAGAAAACCGGTTTTTTAAAACAACCCGGTTTTTACATGCCCTAGTGTATAGTCGTAAGTTTTCTAAAATGATACCAAGCCACGATAACTTCAATTCTACTATAAGAATTGTCAATTGATGGTAATTTTACTTGATCCCACACTAGTATTTCCTGAGTCATGGGTATCAGGAACTACGAGTAACATGGTACAATAACACCCAGACCCGGAACAAATATATGTAGTTCATACAAACATTTGTCCCGCAGCGGTCGATCGAACCCGCTACCTCTCGCATCTCAGCTGACTACTCGCCCGCCGCGAATCAAAGTATTAGGGTCTATAATGTGGGTATATGTTTATATATTTAAAGTCGCTTAGTAGGGAAGTAGGTCTATTCTCAGTCCGGACACACCACGGCCTTCTTGGACCATTCCTTCTTGGACCATTCCTTCTTGCCGTTTTAATTTTAAGTGGCACACTACTTTAAAACGGCAACTTGATACTTTAACCCTTATTATTTCATAAATAACAAACTTTTTATATCAAACCTAGAGGAAAAAGGACCAATATTCTGCTCTCCATCTGCTTTGAAAAATACAATCCCACTACGTCAGAGGGATTGACCGTATTCCGTTTTACAAACCAGCGCCATTACTTTAACGTCATAAGGATATTTAAAACCTAGATTTTCCTTAGACATAACGTAATAAACGCTAGGGACTACAGGGGGGTGATTCTCGGAAAAATCACGTACGGGATGACGTCAAATCTCGAATGACAACCATAATTTTCTATGAGCGTCATACGAGATATGACCTCATCACGTGGACTAGATTTATTCGAGAATACGGGCCTTGTTGCTGTGAAATATGCTTTAATGTCGTTTCATTCTTTTGTTCCTGTATACTTAGCAAACTTTCTGTAGAGGCATCTTCAGCACACAACTGGGCCCAAATTCTACTAAACAAATTGTGTTTGAATACAAAATAGTCATTTTTGACACTTTTCGTATAGCAAAAGTGATTAACAATTCAAACACAATTTATTTAGTAGAATTAGGGCCCTGATTGGCCTAGTAAGGAAAGTCTGGTCTTTTCTGCATCTAGTCTAAAACTGAACACTGAACTATTTCATTAGGTAGGTAACGTCAAAATAAAATATTCCATAATCCGTAAACAAAAGGACCGTTTTCGAACATCAAGCTTGTGTCAAGTGCCAAGTAAAAGCGGTGGAGGGGCGTTCAGTTTTAGACTAGACGTACCCTACATAAATGGCGTTCAGTTTTAGACTAGACGTACCGTACATTGATGCTTGTGATTGTTGAGAGAAACTCTTGTCTCCAATAATGGGAGCATCTGCCACTGATAGAAGCCGGGGTTAAAAAAAACAGCTTTCATACTGTTAAAACATAAAATTTCTGGCGTTGTCATGAGTGGGGGACGATGGTACTTTTTCTCCCAACGTCTCCCAGTGGGGCCAGAAAGATGGGGGACGCTGGGAATATACGTTAACAAATAGTCCCTACCAAATGGTCTGTATAAGTCAGGGTTTTATAAGGTATCGCCACAATGGTAGCGATTATGTGCATCATTCTGTAAATTAAAAACTGCGCAAAAATTATTGCGGCCTTTTTATTTCAGTGTACCTATTTGAAAGGAAGCGCGATAATTTTAGCGAAAGATAATAACTGGGGTGCGATTTTTGAATATCACTGAGTGACTAAATATCATCAAAAATACCGTAAATCACCATTTCTCAGGAGATGTACTGGAGGAAGCACTTGTATTGATATCATAGGTATAAGAATTTTAGTCATCAATGAGTTTCAATGTATAGAAATTTGGAAATCGGAGATTAACGGCAATTTTACTGACATTTCACACTCGATGACATAAAAAACCGCACCCCTGCACAGAATCGCTACTAATGGTGTAGTGGTGTATTTATTATTCATGGCAAGTAATCACGAACACTTGCATTTATAAAAAAAACATGTCTTTAACTAAAGACATAGGTAATAATATAAGTAGAGTCGGTTGGTGAAATAAGGCAAAAGGCTACCTAAGGTAGAACAAATCATGCTAGGTTGCAAAGTCATTTTTGCAGACGTTTTGAGACGGATTTCAGAAGCCTCTTCATCATCAGCACAACCCAAGACCGAGGGCGTTCGACGATAAACCGGCGAATACTGTATTCGCTGATTTCGCTGGCTTCCTTGTGAATGAGTTGAAGAACTACCAACACACCTATTTTTGCCGCCAAGCATTGGATAGGTGTCAGTGAAATTACAGGCACATGAGACTTTTGAACTATAATGCCTCAGGATGGGTGACGCAATTCGATGGCATATATTGCATATTGGTGGCAATGTAACCACCAGCCGTAATTATTGTAATATTTACAATAAGGGGGAAAAAACTTTTTTTTATACTACTTGGCAAGCAAACAAGTATACGGCCCACCTGATTGAAAGTAGTTACCGTAGCCTGCATCACACGCGCGCTGCCGACCCTGAGATATATAGATGAAAAGTCTCATGAGCCTGTTATTTCACCGGCACCCGTGCCCTTCAAACCGAAATACAGCAATGCGAACACTACTGCTTGGCGCCAGAAATAGGTACGGTGGTAGTACTTCCCCGGACGAACTCTTTCACAAGAAGTTCTACTAACTAACAAACCCTACATTCTTTTCAGGGGCCTTAGAACCAGATCCGAGCAGCCATGTGGTGTTCCCCGGACCGACGTCGAAGTCCAGGTTCGAGCCAGAGATCTCAGAGGACTGCAAAAAGCAAGGGTACTGCGAGAGAATACCAAACTATCCGAAGGATCATGTTAGGCAACTTATTGACACGGTAAAAAAATATCTAAGTATTTATATCTAGCTACCTATATCATAGCTATATAAAATAGCTCTCGCCTGAGAGGTGATTCATACCGGAGAAAACCTTTTTTTTCGTTTCGTATCGTATTTGTCAGCCAGCAATGTACGCATTTATTCCGGCCGCGCGAGTTCAACGCTCTCCCGGTCAGCTGACCGACCCGTAGGGCCAATATTTCTCATGTGGTTGTCATTGCTTTTTTTGACGTTTTTATTTATTAACGTATTTTTAATGATGGAAAAATAGGTTTTTGTGTTCGATATTTTATGGATATTTATAAAGAAAACACGAAAAAAACGGACCAAATGTGAGCATTTTTTTTCGTGTTATTTCAGCTTAAATATTATCAGAATCATGGTCTGAATGTACTGTTTCAGTTTTTGGGGGTAGTCTTTTTACGCCCTTTATAACTTCTATAAATATTAATTGAAAAAACTGCCAGGGCTCCAGTGCCCGTATTCTCAGATTAATCACGGCTACGAGATGACGTCACATCTCTGATGCCTATACAAAATTATGGTTTTCATGCGAGACGTCATTAGGTGCTCGAGATTTTTCTGAGAATCACCCTTAGACCTTGATAGGCTGTCCCCTTCTTATTATTACCGATTCTTTTTTTTATACTACTTGGCAAGCAAACAAGCATACTGCCCACTTGATAGAAAGCAGTTAACGTAGCCTGCAACACCAGAGGCATCACACGCGCACTGCCGACCCTGAGACATAAAGATGAAAAGTCTCATGTGCCTGTAATTTCACCGGCACCCGTTACCCTTCAAACCGAAACACAGCAATGCGAACACTACTGCTATTGGCGGCAGAAATAGATACGGTGGTAGTACTTCCCCGGACGAACTCTTTCACAAGAAGTTCTACTAACAAACTACCATGGTACCATAAAATTTATATATTTCAGCTTGGAGTCATAGACAGAGCAAAGTTTCAAATGGACGAGCTCGATATGGATGATGTTCAGATTGCGCAGAGATTCGGATCGGAGGGACTCACCTTCGGGCTCTGTAACGCTTCCGAAGCGGTAATTATTACAAGTTTATTTTTTTTACTTACTTTGAAGTGAAGTCGTGAATGGCCTACATTTTTGGCTTCCATCCATTTGTTATGTATGTCTCCAAAAGACTGAAGTCTTTTGGAGTCAGGACAAACATAACACCACCACCATCACCACCCACCCAACATAACACCCCAATAGTCACGTACACACAGTCCTGACCCCTGATCGCACACTAGGATGTCTTGTGGATATCAGGAACTACGAGTACCATGGTACCACAACACCCAGACCCAGAATTAATATTTACAGATCATTTAAACATTTGTGTCGCAGCGGGAATCAAACCTTGCGTCTCTTGCGTCTCAGCCGGTTACACGCCCACTGCGTCACGGAGGTTGTCAAAAAATGGCGTGACTGTGACTGGAAAGCTTACAGTGCCTACCTCAAGTCATTATTAAATAAATAAAAATAAATAATAATGTACTTATAATAAATAATAATTATTGAGGTACCAAGGTAAGGCCAAGCCTTAGAATAATGACGGAGGTACCTATATCAACTTATTGTGAAATGACGGGTTTCGCTAGTGGTGAACATCAAGCGTGCTATTAATAAATCAAATCAAATCAATCATTTATTTGCAAGAATACTTATTTTAAAATGTCAGGTCTCAAACGCGGAATATCCTTGGAATAGCTACACCGTATTTTGTCTCTCTCGATCGAATTTAAACCTGCCTGTCAATGCACAAGACAATACACGGTGTAGCTATTCCAAGGATATTCCGCGTTTATTAAAAGCACGCTATAATTATGTCCAAAAGAAAAGTAAGGCAGTAAGCTTGGTTCCACTTTTCGCCACTTCACAGTTAAATTGGTGGGACTCTATTTTTTTTTATTTTTTTTTATTTTATCCATTTTTGGAAAAATTACTGCTTGGTAAACAAACAAACAAGTAAAAAGTTTTTTTCTTTTTTAACCGACTTCCCAAAAAAGGAGGAGGTTCTCAATTCGGTTGTATTTTTTTTTTTTTTTTTATGTTTGTTACCGCATATCTCCGGCGTTTATGAATCGATTTGGAAAATTCTTTTTTTATTTGAATAGATATACTTCCAGATTGGTCCCATTTTTTCAGAATCCAGTTCTGATGATGGAATACATGAGGATTTTTTTTTTTTTTTTTATTCTTTGAAATCACAAGGATCATTTTGAATCATCTTATATAAAATTAAATTACTCCTGTTCCAACGCGACCAAGCCTAGAATTGAGGGAACTCCTCAAATATTGTAGGCATACGATATATATGGCGATTTTGATATTTTCAGCAACAAACCAAGCATTTGCATTCAAAAAGTATAATAATCCTTTCACCACTATGGTTCTTTCGTCATTTTTTTTCCATCCAAATATTTTGTCGAATACAATGGCGGAAGTCGGTTTTTTAAATGAAAAGTTATTTAACAAATAATTTAAGTGTACCTACTAACAAACTCAATAAATAAATTATTATTATTATTCTCTAACACCTATGGTATTTTTCTTTCAGATTTTAGTTCCTGATTCATTACCGGACAAACACAATAAGTGGTGGACTGTACTGCAGGACAGGGATAACAATATGACGCAAGGGTTTAGAGCCGAGACTTGTAATAGCAAGTAAGAATACTATGCTAGATTGTTAAGGTGCCCCCGTACACCTCGCCGAACTTTTCGGCTGAATTACGCTTCAAGTCTCTGTAATTTTTTTTTGTGATTGTTTCAAAAAACTATGCTCTTACGCTGCGTGCCTTGGTAAGGATTATCCGATTCTATTTACAAAATTTTATAAAGATCTGACTTGTAGTTTTTAATTTATAACTATTCATTTAAAAAACCGACTTCCGCCATTGTATTCGAGTAAATATTTGGATGAAAAAAATTTATGAAAGAACCATAGTGGTGAAAGGATTATGATACTTTTTGAATGCAAATGCTTGGTTTGTTGCTGAATATATCAAAATCGCCATGTGTATGCCTACATTTGAGGAGTTCCCTCAATTCCTCATAGATTCCATCATCAGCACTGGATTCTGAAAAAAATGGGAACTATCTGGAAGTATATCTATTCAAATAAAAAAATAATTTTCTAAATCGGTTCATAAACGCCGGAGAAATGTGGTAACAAACATTTAAAAAAAAAACGAATTGATTACCTCCTCCTTTTTTGGGAAGTCGGTTAAAAAGGAAACTAGAGCCAGATATAACGATAAAACTAGTAGTCAGTTCAGAAAGAGAACCGTCGTGGTCAAACTATGAATTAACGTTGTGAACTAAATAATATTAAAACCATAATTTTAGGAGCTGGTTTCTTTCTGTTGGCATTTTGAATATTAAACTAAAGAAATAGTAACATTTGCAATAGTATTAAAACGGAAAAGACACGTTATGTATTGCCCGCTAAACAAAAATGTAATTAAGCACAGCAGCGCTCTCCAACCCCACGACGACTGGTCTCTCGCTGAACAGTCTCTAACTAGAAACATCGCATGAGTTATTAAAAACTACAAAATAGATCAGAACATTTTTGTTGGCATAATATATTCTTAATCTATAATTAAGACTTACCGAGGTACGCAGCGTTCTAGCTTTTTTAAACTTACATCCAGCAAAAAATGAAGAGTGTTTCAGCCGAACAGTTCAACGAGGTATACGTGAGAACCTTAACTATTTATAATCGTGGGATAATGTACTTATATATTTTACACCTGTGGCGCGATTACGTAGTTCCGTTGCTATCGGTTTCGGTAATGTTTCTACCTATTTGAAATTATGTTTTTGCGATCACCTAATTTACGCAGTCTTTTTACCCCTTACATAGTCACATACATAGTCCTGATCCCTCACTAGGATTCCTTATGTCGTGGGTATCAGGAACTACGAGTACCTACCATGGTATACCACAGCTCCCGTTATATTTGCAGATCATGCAAACATTTCTCCCGCAGCGGGAATCGAACCGCAACTCTTGTATCTCAGCCGGTTACATGCCCGCCGCGCCACGGAGGTCGTCAAGTGGCAATCTAGCTTTGTAGACAAACTGCACTTAATGGGTAATCGCAAGACAGTATTCCAGAACTATATCGGGACTCAATCATAAATTTGGTGTCAGTTTTTCATTGAAATCTGTCAAAAAATCAGATTCAGTTCGAGTTTAGTTCTAGAATAGGGGCCTAAGAGCGTCAGATTTCAGATAGAAACAGCATTGAAACTGATTGAAACTAATAGCCACAGAGTTACGTAATCCGCAAGCTAACAGAAATAAAAAATACAGAGCTGCAAGTGCAGTATAAACAGCTTTATTGCTAGTTAATTAAAGATCTAATTTCCTTAAATTTTGTTTTTCAGAGACTCTGGATGCAACCGTTTGATAACCTTCCCACCTGGCTACACAAACAAATGCGACCAGAAATACGTGTATCGAACCGTGTTGATAGTGGAGGGGAGTAAAACAGTAGGGCAAAAGACTCTGAGGCTACCTAGTTGCTGTTCCTGTATGATCACTGCACCAAGTTTCTAAAGGGTGATCATTTTTACCTATAACATAGCACCTAGGTAGAGCCACGGAAAGCGATGTTTGAGAACAAAATTGTGAATGTGGGGTTGGAACTCCCGGCCAAGCGCTGCGCCTGCTAGACAGAACTCTCTATACCTAAGTAGCGGCACGACACGAAACTCTAGCGCTGACCGTTATTGCGCAGAAGTCAAAAGTAAGGTATCTTGGGGGGATCTCTATCTCTATCTATCTTATAATAATTGTATTGCGTGCGCGACAGATGCGCAAATATCCCTTCCACGTTTCGTTCAGCGCTAGAATTACGTGCCGCTACTTATCTACCTCTATGAAATTAAATATTTAAAGGTTTATGTAGGTACCTATAGCTATTGTAACGTCCCACAGCTGGGAATGATTCCTTATAGCACGTGTTGATCCAGCCAATGTATTTAATTAAATTACCTAAAAAAATGCCTGATGTAAACAAGTAGGTACTTACCTAAGTAAGTGCAAATTGTTGACCTGTGCAGTAGGTACCTACCGGCATTGTATGACTTTAGATAAGTGCATTAAGGTGGGTTTTAAGCTACTCATACTTTCAAAAATTCCTAGGTACTATCTACTTACCTATAAGTAACAATAAATAAAACAGACCACGTTATGGTACGTTGTACCTACCAACAATTTATTTGTTTCTTTAAAACCAAAGAGAAAGTAAGTACTCACTGTTTTACATAAAACCGAACATAATCCACTATACCTACCTATCCTATCCTACATAGGTTTATATGCGAAAGTTTGGATGTTTGCATAATTACGATCATAAGCTGTTTTTTAGACACCTGCACCGATTTGGATATGCCAGTGATGACTTACGGCACTGAGAGATGGTCGCTAACTATTGGCCTTATACACGAGCTCAAAGTCGTGCAGCAGGCTATAGAGAGCTATGCTCGGCGCTTCACATGATAGAACCCGAAATGAGGAAACCCGTAGAAAAGCCAAATCGATATGATTAATACTAAGTAAATATACATAGGTATAGGTACTGCTTGCGCGGGTCTTTCCCAGTCCTCCGATCGGAACTCCGATTGGTATACGATCGTACCTACCGTTCCCCCTAGAATTCTTAGTCGTTCCCGAACGCTCACCAAAATCATTTTTTATTATAGGCAAGGATACCGATATTTTTAGCTAGAAACATTCACGTCAGTACTTGATTTTATATTAGACTAATCTGAGATTTTATAAGCCGGCCAAATCCAAAAGAATCCAAACAAAAAACTGTCAGGAAAAGTCACACGTCAAGGTTCTAAACTTCGAATTATGTCAATGTCAATGTGACAGGGAATTTTCGGACTGCCTCAAAAAATAAAAACAAATAGTACAAAATAAATACAAACAAAACTTTAGTTTACAAACAAAACAAACATTACAAAATAACCTACTATCCTTAGGTATAAAATAAAGGATAAATAAGGTATTAATATCTAAAATATAAAATAATTGCGTGACCATTAGATACATAGCAAAGAGAATGCAATAGTATTACCTAAATAAATACCAGTAGCAATCTACTTAGCATTGCTTTTAGGTTGGTTGCTGGTATTGAAATGCTCTTGCCAATCAATAGAAAACACATATTTACTCTATTTATAACGATTCTAAGGCCGTGTTTATCAGTTTCTTATGCAAATATGTCTTCTGGAATTGTTGACGCCGGTAAGCAAACCATTCAATTTTCGATACAAATCTATCTTTAGATATCATCTACCTGATCGATGGAGGGGTGGGAGTTTGGATGAGGTGGGACGGCACAGGGGGCTGTGCCATCTGTTCTTGCCGGAGATGAGGGGTTTCTTTATTGAATTTACTGGGTAAAAATCAACTGGGTACCTACCTGATTTGAGGGGTGGTAATTTAATACATTGATATTGGGTAGGAGCATATTATATATTATAATATTAACATTTGATACTTTAGTAAATAATCAAAGTAAAAAATAAAATAAAAAAAAATCAAATAGTAAGTATCAAACAAAAAAAAACAATAATTTTTTCAATTTTTTTTTAATTTTCTCAAATAAATCATGTAAAAATATTTTATATACTTACTCTAACATCTAAAACTTCCTCACTTCATGAACCTATTCTCCAAGTTTGTTTGTGGCAATCTAATATAAGTGTGATTCATATCATTATCATCAGCCTGTAGAAGTCCACTGCATCATCAAATCATCATTTTAACTAGCTTTAATACCAAATTCACCCATTTATTCCAAAACGCTTTTGGACTAATAAAACAGATAAGTAATTTAATGAATTACTTAACATCCTACCTAGTGACTCTATTTTTACTATCAAGACAATTAGGCCAAAAAAACTTTAACCTACCTAGTGACTCATATTGTACCTACTATCAGAACAATCATTGACTTTTATATATAAACATAATAATAACCAGCTAGTATTAATAATTACCAATTCACCATTACCTTGACTGTGACATAAACATTATTCTAACTGAACCCATTTCCATAGGATATGGTCAAAATTTGAGCACAATAATATTGTAAAACATACATAGGGATAATTCAGGTTTGCCGTGAGGTCCTCAACCCACTTGCTTCCGATGATCCACTGCCCTTCTTACACAAGATTTAAGAAAGAGTTGCCTCATACATTTCAGATAAATATTCTGTCGCCTATGTAACTGTTCCAAACCCTGAGGTGGGGAAAACGATTGGACGCGGGCTTGTGAAAGAGAAACTGGCTGCCTGTGTGAACATCATACCACAAGTGATCTCAATCTATGAGTGGAAGAACGAGATTAATGAGGATAATGAGGTAGGTATCTGAAGTATTATACCACTTAGTAGTAGAACTTCTTGTGAAAGGGTTAGCCCGGGGAAATAGGTATTACCACCGTACCTATTTCTACTGCCATGCAGTAGTGCTTGCATTGCTGTGTTTCAGTTTGAAGGGTACGGGTGCCAGTGAAGCACTCAAATTACTGGCCTTCCTTGGTTTAACAGGTAGGTAGGTACTTCAGCAATTTTGAACATGAAGGCAGTTATCATTAAAAAAATTGTAACTTAGTATTTGTCAATTTCAGGCACTTCTTATGATCAAAACCCGCACTTCACAAGTAGACCGGCTCACTGAATATGTGCGCTCCAATCACCCCTATGAAGTTTGCGAAGTAATTTCCCTGCCCATTAAGAATGGAAATCTACCGTATTTGAAGTGGATCGGAGATAATGTGCCGGAAACTCAGTGCAGTGGTTGTAAGGACTAGAATTTATATGGTTAGTTTTATCTCCTAATTTGAAGGGTAGGTTCTTACAAATTGTGTGTTACGATCCAGTCCAAACTTTTTTGTACCATTGGATTGTAAAAAAAATGTATGTATGAGTAAAACAAAGTAACAAATCCTAATTTTATTCTTAAGCTAACTACTTCTTGAAAAGTGGAAATGTTTTATTTTGCATATAAATCAAATAATAGTTAAGAAAATAAAATAATTACAAAAAAAAATGTTTGCCCAAAATCATTTTAGTGTAGTTTCGTCTAATTCATTATATCGTCTATTTTTAAAACAGCGCCATCTATTGGCAATGACATGTACTACATTACCATACAAACCTAAAAATAAACGAAGTCAACATAGGATGTCCCTACACTATTTTGATCAATGTTTGGTGCTGCCGACAGATAGAGCTACGGTCTTCAAAACTTAGCTGAAATGATGGGATTCGCTGAGGATGAAAACGACGTAAATGACTCACTAATATTTTCTCTGCTGGGACTCGAAATAAGTAGGTACTTACCTACTTTTTAACCGACTTCCCAAAAAAGGAGGAGGTTCTCAATTCGGTTGTTTTTTTTTTTTTTTTATGTTTTTTATCGCATATCTCCGGCGTTTATGAACCGATTTGGAAAATTCTTTTTTTATTTGAATAGATATACTTCCAGATTGGTCCCATTTTTTTCAGAATCCAGTTCTGATGCTGGAATCCATGAGGAATCGAGGGAACTCCTCATATATTGTGGGCAAACATATGACGATTTTGATATTGTCAGCAACAAACCAAGCATTTGCATTCAAAAAGTATCATAATCCTTTCACCACTATGGTTCTTTCATAATTTTTTTTCATCTAAATATTTAGTCGAATGCAATGGCGGAAGTCGGTTTTTAAAATGAAAAGTTATTCGAAGATAAAATGGATCGTAAATTCGTAATCTTACGTATTCATATTTATTACTGTTAAGTAATGTAGTATGGTATAAATAAATAAAATGCTCCTCATATTTCACGCCCTGTCGCCTCCATACTGAAATCCGGCGAAGAAGAAAAAGTGGGAAATATTCAAACGCTTGTAAAATACGACATGCTACCTTCAGCCCGCCTTGTCGCTTCCGTTGACGGGTCTTCACCTTTGTCAACCATCTTGGATCTGCCATTACTGACCTCAGGAGCGTAGTGATGGATTGGCTAAGATCAAGAATCATTATCTCAATAATCCGTGTCACCCGCATGTGTGTATTCACGGCACATGGCAAATTATTCGTCTTCGACGATGGACCAGCCCCTGACTGTCTTTAGAAAGCTCAACTGTCTCATTTGTATTTATTAATTTTTATATACCTACCTATATTTGTATCCGTGCCGAGTGGCGTGATGTGTTCGGCCAAGAATAGACCCCTCCATCTCCTCCCGTGGATGTCGTAAAAGCCGACCAGGGATCCAGAAGAAAAGAAAAAAAAAGAAGGGGAGAAGGGGTTCAGAAAATGGGCAGCAGCATCCACCTGAGTACTCAACATGAATACGATCACCAATCCGCCTGGCAAGCGTGGTGATTATGGTTTATGGCAATTCTTCCCATTGTATTTATGGGGGAGGCCTCTTCCAGCAGTGGACGTCTAAAGGCTGGTGATGATGATGATATTTGTATAATTTTTTCTGCATATAAATATTCGTTATACAATATAAATAAAATGTAATTATCTACTGTTGTGTACAGTGAAAAATTACTAGGTATCTTCAATAGGTAGGTCTACTAGTCTTACAAAAATGTTATTTACCTAAGTATATAATGTTTTTCATTCCATATTTCGAGCAATACTCATTTCGTGCAAATTGTACCTACTCTGTACATGCATAGTAGGTACTTAAATAATCTACTATGCATACTCAAAACCCAATTTGCACGTAGGTAAGTATACAATACTGTAATAGTGTCATTCCGCCTAGGTACTAGGTTTCTAGGTATTTGATAAACGAGAGCAAAGGTCAAATTCTATAGATAAAAAATGTACTTCCGAAATATCCCTACAACGGCGCGACAGGGAGGCGCGGCGCGGCGCGGCGCGGCGGGCGGCAGCGGTGCGAAGATTCTTATCAACGATCCGCCGCACCCTACTAAAAACATTGGCAAGGCTGATAAAGTGAGCTTCACCCCTAAATACCTATTTCAAGCAAGGTCGTCGACCTTGGGTTGAAAGCTTTCTATAAGTCCTTAGAATAGCTGTAGCCATAGCAAGAAGGCAAAGAGAGAATCGCCCCGTCTCGCCCGTTTGGCTGGTCAAATTATTATCCATTTGCGCATTTACTATGCTCAAACGGTATGGGCGTAGCCAGGATTATGTCCCTGGATGGCCAAGAGCGCAGTGAGCGTAGCGAGCCGCTAAAGTTTCGGGAACAGAGAAACGAAAGATAGTAAGACGCGAAATAGTTATTTGTTATGCAAAGTTGTTATTTGGCGCGAATACGTTTCAAAGACGCAAAACAACTTTGCTGCCGAGCGAAACACGCAATTTTCACCTCACTACAGCGAGGAAAAGTTTTTTTTTCATTCGAAATCTGCTTGCAAAAGTGCTTTTTTTTATATTTTTAAAGAACCTTTCTGGTCAAAAAGTTTTTGCACGAAGATTTCGAATAATTAACAAAAGCTTTCAGAGCTTGTGAGGTGAAGATTACATTTCCGCGTTGCACACGCGATTTTATCAAGCCTAAAATAACGATGCAAGCGGTGTAAAAATATCGTTAGTGATACTTACTTATATTGAAAGTCAACACACTTATGTACTTTTTAGGGCTCCGTACCCAAAGGGTTCCAACCGGAACCTATTACTAAGGGAGGGTTCCCAACCAGTAAGCCTACACCGTTAGTCTATCTGTCTGTATTATACCTTGGCAGCCATAAGGGATAGACAATTGAAATTTTCACAGATTGTGTGTTGTTGTAGCATGAACCTTATGCAAATATTAAAACAAAAGTTCTTACAAGAGTTCTTCAACTAATGAATAAAACCTTATCAAGTAATTGTAATTTAACATCAGACAAGACAGACAAACAGATTTATTTTCTAGGAGATGAAACTCTATCAATAGAATTGTAGCTAAGAACTTAAGAGTATTTTCAGTGATTTGATTTGATTTCTAAAACTGAACGCCCTCACCGCTTTTACTTGGCCCTTGACACAAGCTTGACGTTTGAAAACGGTCCTTGTGGTTATAGATTATGGTATATTTTAATTTGACGTAATGAAATAGTGGGCATGCATTGTTGTGCAAGTCAACAAAATATCAGGCTTCCACATCCACTAATCGGCACGTCGAAACTTGAGACTTGAGCGTACTGAGCTAAATCATGAATGGGCAAGCAAGCGTAGTGTGTGCTGTCTTGTGTACTTTTACTGATTCTCTTGATAAGTATTTTACTTTGTACTACATAAGGTTTTTAAGTTCTTTTTTCTATGTATTTAGCTTCGCCCTGCTCCCACCTAGAGTATCTAGTAAGAAGGATCATATCAATCCAAGCCGTGTTTGTTGCCCTTGGTCGCGTTGAAACATGTGTAATTTTAGTTTTAAGACGATTCAAAATGATCCTTGTGATTTCATTGAATCAAATACTTAGGACTTTGACTTTATAGGTATAGGTTTCATTAAGGTAGGTTGGAATGAAAATTGTATCTATATATGTAAACTGTTCATCGGACTACTCCTAAAGTTAAATAGATTATTTAATTTCCTATTTATCAGCGGGCTAAGGAAAGAGATATGCTCCGAGTGTCACTACGTGATAGAATCCGAAACGAGAAGATCCAGTAAAGAACCGAGATCGCTGATATAGCTATCAGAATTAGCAAGTTTAAATGGTGGCAATGGGCAGATATAGCTCGCCGAACCAACAGTCGTTGGGGAGTATAGGTTCTCAAGTGGCGACCGAAGAACCGGACGACGCAGATGCAGTGTAGGAAGGCCCCTTGTTGGATCGACGATATTTTAAAGGTCGCGGGAAGTCGGGATAAAAGTGGCTCTAGACCATTAGTCGTGGCATTCTATGGAGAGGCCTATATCAAGCAGTGGACTTCTACAGGCAGATAATGATGGTGTTGAAATTGTTATTATGTAGCTTTCCATTCTGAGTAAGTTTGCAATTCTTTTTAGACTCATGTGAAAGCGATCAAGCCTTTTGGCAACCTAAGCATCGATGGTAGTTATCGATCGCATCGATTGTCTAAAGGAGCATAAAAACAATCTTGAAAGTAGCAAGCGATACAGTTCTGTCGTTCGGAGTATGACCATAGCATTCATGAAGTGCTAATTTATATGGTCTCGTAATGTTGGGTTATAGCCAGTGCCAAAAAAGTTTTCAGTTACATAACAATTTCAATTAACTCTAATCGTGACAAAAACTACCCACTAATTGGACCATTTGTATGGCAACTTACACAAAACTCCGTATGTAACAAAGGAAAGACAAATAGGTTCAAAGAAGGGACCCGCCTGAACATAGTCACATCTCGGCTTGCGACCAATCGTAGCGCGCTCGTAGACGTCTACGAGTTCCGTAGCGTTCGCTGACGCAGTGACAGGGCGGGCGTAGCGCTACGCCTATCTGGGATAACACCATTTGCAACATTCATTGTACTCCCGTGCGTTGTGATTGAAGGTACCGTTGCGCTATGGCGTCGATACTACCAGTGCTAGTAATGAAGATGATGAAGTAAGGGTTGGAAGATAACAGGAATCGTAAGCATGTCGGAGGTGTCAGGTCGGTAGTGCGCGCGGCGCTGATCGATCGTGCGGCATCGACCGGGCTCGCGCGGCGCGAACTCGGCCGGCGCACGGTGCTCGGCTCAGTCGCGCGCGGACTTGCGTGAGACGCGCGTGGCCGCGGGTGCATGGCACACCTGACTGGATGCCTCGCGCCCGAGGGGAATGGCTTCGTCCGAGGAAGAGACGACTACGGCGTCGCTCTCTGACGATGTCGAATGCCTCAGTGTGCGAAAATGGTGGTGCTTTCTCCTGTCGTCGATCTTCACGTTCCTGGCGGGGCTGTGCGTGGTGCTGGTATGGCGCGCGTGCGCGTTTGTCTGCTGCCACAAGGAGCCCGAGCTGGCCCCCAACGATCCGAAGCAGAAGGAGCAGAAGGCGGCGCGGCAGGGGAAACAGGAGTTCGAGGGTACCTTCATGACCGAAGCGAAAGACTGGGCTGGCGAATTAATCTCCGGCCAGACCACCACCGGCCGGATTCTGGTAAGTCTACCCTACATTTTTTTCTGATCAGAATTCCCTATGATAACCACTGGATCTACAAAACGATGTGCGAAAAACTTTTGGAACCCTCGTAATAACCACCCTAAAAAGGGCTTAACAGGAACGTAGGAAAGAAAAAGCAAAAGTTAGCTTATGTTAAATTATTTAAACGAGATATTTAAAACTGAAATGCGACCATCGTGTTTTAAAAGCAGAATAACGTCAATAAATTATACTGTTATGGATGTTGCTTACAAAAACAAATGAAAAGTCGAGTTTTGGTTGAATGGACAAAAACTTTAATCACACGCGCATGTACCTACAAGAATAAATCGCTGAATAATAAATCTTAGCAAAGCAGGTGGTATTTTACACACCGAGTCATTATTCAAATGGGTTAGTCTATCTAATAGACCACACTTTCGGTCTAGGGCAGGGAATTCCACGGAATATCACGCCACTTATAATCTCCTAAAACTATTAGATTATTAAAAAGATGCCTTTGCATCTAGGTCTCTTAAAGTCAAAAGAGAATAGAGGTGCCTTCTAGACTTTTGCGAGCACACAACATTTGTCTTATGTGCCTGTAATATCAACGTAAAATTTTGTGTAAGGTCTATCGATTCTAACTTTTCTAAACTACATATATATACCTACACGCTCAAAACATTAGATGGTTTCCTTATTTATTCCACCAGTCAACATTCTGCCAAATATAGGTGGGTACTAATTTCCCTCGCTACCGAATTCGCTCCTACCCTCATTACGCCGCCCACAATATCGCAGACATTTGGCACACTCCCTAACGAAAACCGATTACCGACCCATCAGGGCAGAAAGCCTTCAGCGCGGGACAACAAATTACAGAGGTGGTTCCATATAAATTTTATCGAATTTGGTTAAGCGCTTTTCGAAAGAAGGTTTTTTTAAAAAAAAAAAAACTTTTTGTTTTATATTCAATTACATTACATAACACCCAACAGTCACATACATAGTCCTAATCCCACACTAGGATTCCCTGTGTTGTGGAACTACGGAGTACCATATGATACCATAGTACCCAAGATCATGCAGATTTTTATCCCGCAGCGGGAATCGAACCCGCACCTCTTTTCGCACCGTTCCAGCCAGCTACTCGCCCCCCGCACCACGAAGGTCGTATCACAATCATCGTTTTTCAATGAAATCACATGGTTCGTTTTAAATAGTCTTAAGTAAGTATTTAGCTACACGCACCGTATCCTGCCCCCCTTTGCATACGATGGGGGAGGCCTCGTCCATTAGTGGACGTCAAAAGGCTGATGATGATGATGATGTATCAGTTTAGGTTAAATTATATACCACCATAATTATGACCACTACAGGACTACTTGTCAGGATTACAACTGACAAGCTTTGACAAGCTTTTATTTAACTTCACTTGGTTGTTATGCTAGTTATGTTTCAACAAAAAAGCTGCGCGTGAGTGGTAAAATCCTGCAACTGAATTTTAAACCAGTTCCACCGAACCGATTGAACTGAAATTTTGCATACCTGTCAAGTTCCGATGACAATACAATATTATGGTGACAGCAAGCTGGTCTGATGATGGAGACGTAAGGTGGACAACGGAATACCTCGACTAATAGTAGCTTGGCAGTATTTGGGCTCACGGTTTCGAACACTAATTTTTTTTTTTCAACAAAAAACTTATTTATATTTACAAGCTTAGGTATTCTTATACACGCTGTCTCGGACCATTTCTGAGTGCACAGTTAATTAATAATTTATTTTTTAATAATTATATTTTAACTAAAGAAATGGGTAGGTGTTTCTACTTATTCAATTTTAATGTGATATCTTTGAGATGTCATATTTCTGTGCTGGCAGCAGCTCTTTCAGTGTAGTTTTAAAATAATTTAGAGAATTGGGCCTCTGATTAATACTCAATTACTAAAGTAACTTGGTACAGTTTGAGCGGTAAGCAAACTGTTTGTAAATATCTGTATTGTATAGTATATAATTCCACTTTCTAATAGAAAGACAACACCAAGGCATAAATGCTGAACCTAATTAGAATTTCAGTAAGTAATTTCCTTTCAATGAGAATATCGTATGACGTGATAGGGCACGCAGTTTATTTTAATGTGCAAGCACTTTGGTACGTCATGGAAAATACCATGAAAATGCCATTTCATCTCGGCTCCAGTTTCCGAGTAATTGTCAGGAGTCTAGGGCGATAGGTGACGTAATACCTATACCTACTAGATTCCTGCTCGTAGCTAAGGGGAATAATATAACCATAGATTTAATAATAATACTTACGTATAGATATGAAACCCATTTATATTCTCGATGCCGACAAAATATGCATTCCTGTCCGAGTAGCCGATCTTTCTGCATGCATGGCTGTTTCCGTGCCACGTCGTGGGCATCTTATTTATCTGAGAAGAAAACCACGCTACTAAAAAAGGGGTTTAACCTGGTTTACAACCACGTAATACTACCACGTAGCAACGTGTACTGAGATGGATGCTGTAGTGTAATCCCTTAGTCGGCTGAACTCGGCTGTCATCCACGGGAGGATATGGAGGGGTCTATTCTTAGGCCGAATACAAAACGGCCTACGGTTCTACCTACTGCGGGAGTTGTACTTCTAGTAGGTAGATAATCTGGTGCCATAACTATGAACTATTATTCAGTCTTTGCTATGAGGTCACCCCCTTTAGGGACTTGTTTACGCCACGTCTGTCCTTATGGAAAGCCTTACATATCCACTATCTATGGGGAAAAATATGTAATATTGTTTACTCCCACGTGTAAGATAGTGTTTCAATCCATTATCTTAGTTACGTTCTCCGCTGTCTATAATGATAAATATAACATGGTTTTTGTAGGTATTTGGTTAGTAGTAGAACTTCTTGTGAAAGAGTTAGTCAGGGGAAGTACTACCGTATCTATTTCTGCCACCAAGCAGTAGTGCTCGCATTGCTGTGTTTCGGTTTGAAGGGTACGGTTGCCGGTGAAATTACAGGCACTCAGCATTACTGTTACAGGTCTTATAGGGTCGGCAGCGCGCGTGTGATGCCTCTGGTATTGCAGGCGTCCACAGGCTACGGTAACAACTTTCCATCAGGTAGCCGTAAGCTTTTTTGCTCGCATAGTAGTATAAAAAAAGGATACTCAGAACTACTGCGGCTGCCCCAGTGTGTTGGCGGACTTCATATGCCTGCGAATGTTTAGTTCTTTTAATCCCAATATGCGCTAATAGCATAGTTACCTCCCGCAGATTACTACTACGTACTAGATCAGGCTTAGATCATACTAATCCTATTCAATTTATCAAATTTACGACCTCTGTGGTGCTGCGGCCGAGTAGCTGGCTGAGATGAGAGAGGTTGCGGGTTCGATTACCGCTGCGGGACAAATGTTTATATGATCTGAAAAAATATTTGTTCCGGGTCTGGGTGTTATGGTACAATGGTACTCATAGTTCCTGATACCCACGACGCAGGGAATCTTAGTGTGGTATCATGACTACGTATGTGACTGTTGGGTGTTATGTATGTTATGTTAAAAATTTAGCCAGCGTCAGCTCGATCCATGGCCGAATTGGTAAAGGTAATGCCGATTAGAGTCAAAGATACGGGTTCAAACCCCGCTGGATTGGAATTTTCGTGTACACGAAACTATGTGCATAAAACGTTGAAGTCACCCGTAAGAATCTAACCGTAGGACTTTTATTGAAACTTGTTAAGCCTGAAGCTCCCAAGTCCCATAGGCAATTACTCCGCGACGACCTTAAGATTAGAAAGAAAACCCATTATGAGATTTACGAGATCATCGATCAATGTCCAATTTATATCTTCCATCTCGGATTGATGATTGCGAATTGATTGCATTCCGATTAAATTTTATCTTAAAATAGCAGTTGGGTGCATATCCTATTAAGTATTTGATTGGGGCGTGGTAACCGTTTGGCCTTTTAATCGTTTCTGTTTACCATAATGCGAGTCGAAATTGTGAGACATCTGTCTACAAGTACCGATATTAACAAGTTTAATTTGAAAGGTGCAAGAAGAAAGCCAAAATCGAATGATAAAAAAAAAATAGAGACAGTACTGAAACGAAACATCTTTGAGGCGATCATGTTGTGATTGTGTCCAATCCAGTCATTAGAAAACCTACATCAAATTCTTCGTTCTCTTCAAGTCTCAATTTTACCCGATTTATGAATCACCGCCACACCTAATCGATGACATAATACGGAATATAGGTAGGTACGTACCTACTTAGGTAATTTAAAAACGAAAAGAAGCATGATGATAGTTTACTAATCAGTAGTTACCTAGATGACCAAGTCTTAAGTGCATCACACACGCAGCAGACGCGGTAATATTTTATATGCGTATAAAAACTTATCGCATCTGAAGGTATCACACACGTAGCAGATAGGATAATATACGAAAATGATACATCCATGCGGAAACCTTCAAACTGTATTGTATTTCAATTTGTATACACAGATATAATCTGTCCATCTTTTGATATATGTCGGTGCCTACAGATGCTTGACGGTAAAATATAAGTGATCTGCTAAATGTGTGTGTTGCTCCTTGACTTTAGTATAGAAAGCGATATGGACAGATACGCGCTCAGTACAGATATCTTACCGCATCTGCTACGTGTGTGACACACTTTACTCGGAAAACTCGGAAAAACGCTTTTTCCCAGAGATGGGACCTCGCTAGATCGGTTTTTCGCTCCCAAAAACCCATATCACACATTACTCGGAAACTCGGAAAAACGCTTTTTCCCAGAGATGGGACCTCGCTAGATCGGGTTTTCGCTCCCAAAAACCCATATTAATATATATAGCAATATGGTATAACCCATATCATTTCGTCGAAATCGTTAGTTTTCGAGACGTTTTTGTTTCGAGAGCAATATACAAATATTGCTCGTTTCATAGTATTTGATTAGATTAAATGAAATAGATAGATTTGATGTAGGCGTAATCACTAGGCGCGGTAAAGAACTTACTACCAAGGGTTGAACGTTACTTATAGGCTTCTTACATTGAACTTTGAACGCATCAATGGTGTAACGAAAGGGAGTGGGCCCGCATCGATAACATCTAACTAGGTCAGGGTTTCCATCGCGCATCGCGTGGAGACCCGGCGGCGGGTGGCAGTGCTTACGGAACCGGGGTAATCTTATTATTACCTACTTCCTTATTTCAGTTTCGAGTCGGTTTATTCCCAACTGGTCACTTGAGGGCCAAAACTGCGTGGCGGTTAGGAGTAAATTAAGTTTTGACCGAGTGGGAGACATCTGGCCAAAGGCTGTGGGTTTGGTTCTGAGTAACAGGCACTAAGGATAAGAGAGCATTGAGAGCGTATTACGAGTTTTGTATTGCAACATCGATTTGCGAGTCGTGAGCGTTCAACGTGACTTACGTAGAAACTATTTAATAATCTGGGCTGTTTCTATCGACTACGCGGTACAGAATGATTATTAATTACTACGTAAGCCACGGAGAACGCTCACGACTCGCATATCGATAGTTGCAATGCAAAAACTGTAATACTCGGATTGTGTAGTGTTTCCGAATTCCGATCCTAAGGTTCAAATCCCGGTCCAAAACCAATGGAGTTTTGCACTCGAAAAAATTACCTGCGAAATACCACGTGCTCTCTTACGGTGAGAAAATCGGCACGTAATGATGTAGAACCACAAATACGAAGACATGACATGAGCATAAAAAGACACACTGCTTCTTGTACCATTGGTTACAAACTTTTCAGCTTTAACCTTAATAATAATGGTGCCACAAACAGTCTAGCGACTGATCAAAGAGCCAGAGAGCCTGCTACCATCTTGGTCTGAATTAACAAGCAATTTATTAAAACTAGATATATTTTGATATAGCAACAAAAGTGCCCATCAATAACTGAATAATAATATCCAAAAAACATAATATATGTGGTGTTTTAGTTAACAAGTAAAATAAAATAGTAATTATTTAATAATATATAATAACCAGGGTAAAATTACCAGTGTAGTCTTATTCTCAACTAGCATTTGCTCGCGGCTCCGCCCGCGTTGTATCTACCTCTATTATAAATTATAGCCTATGTATGTTATTCTGAGTATAAGCTAATACTGGAAAGTTTCATCAAAATCCGTTCAGTAGTTTTTGCGTGAAAGAGTTTCAAACATCTATATACATCCATCCTCACACTCTTTTACATTTATTATATTAGTAGGATTAAACTTTATGATGCAATCTGCTGTCTATTCATTTATAGTATATGAATCCTTCAAAACACATCAACGCGCGTTCATTTTTCGCACAGGTTTTTTGCTGTAATTTGTATGATTCAGTTTGTTGCTAAGGATTCAAATCAGTTTCAATAAAATACCGATGCGCTAAATGCGCCGATGTTTAAAAATAAAAATAGGTAGGTTGATACACACGCAGATTGATTGGGTTTCTTTGAGAGTAAGGTTCTTAGGTTGTAGCTTAGGTATTCTATTGGGAATTTAGGCTTGTTTTCTAGCAATAATTTTGCTTAGTTTGTCAGGAGTGGCTGTTTTCGAAACATTGTCTATAATACCTATATATGAAAAGTTTGTCAAAAAAAGTTACACAGTTTTAAAAGTTTTGTTTTGTACAAAAATATCAAATAATCCGGGTTATTAGACTTGAATCACCTGGGTGTATTCAGTCTACAAATAGTACCTATACTTAATGTACCTGCATTAGGTGAACCTGAGAAAATCGACATTACAATCTTACTTTTACAGAGGCCCAATCACGAACATCTATCGTTATACCTTAGAATAAGGACTAAAGCATATTGAGACGATTGTAAATGTCAAATATTAACCAAGCGCGATGTCACTGTCCAATATTTGCCATCAACTATCGTCTTGCTTATGTCTCGATAACGACAGACGTTTGCGCATGGACCTCTTTATTTCTTAGAAAAGTAAGATTGTAATGTTATCGTGCTTACGCCACAGTTCAAAATCTAATAAGTAACTAGTTGCGCTCCGCGGTTCCACCCGCATAAGTCTCGGTCCGGTGGGAACGTCGATATAGAAGGTAGCCTATATGTTAATCCAGGGTAAAAGCTATTTCCATTCCAAATTTCAACCAATTTGCTCCAGCTGTTTCAGCATGAAGGACAAACAAACATACCCACAAACTTTCGCATTTATAATATTAGTGAGATGAGATGAGATAGGTCATTGATAATTCATTAGCAAAAAACAGGTAACCTTACACCCACCTGACCGCGTGACCTGCTGTGTGTCTGAAGGTCACTGTCCTCTTTAATTATGAATAGGTGTCACTCACTGACCACTTTTAACTTTTATCTTTTATAAGTAAAGCTTTTAAATCATTTAATATCTGAAGTACTGCTTACTGCCCTCACTATACCCTAGGTACTACAATGTCCGACTGAACCCAAATTGCTTCATGAAACGAAAAGGATTACTACATATTTTTAAAAGCATGGTCATTCAACATTATATGCGCTCAGGCGCCAAGGGCTTCTACAGTTGCCCATTTAGGTAGAAAATTTTGACATTTGGCGCTCGAGTGGATATGTCATCGTTCTGTACGCCATCTTGACATTCTACCAACATACATTTGACCAGTTTTATCTGTTTATTATGTACCCTACTATTATTATAAATGTAAAAATTAGTGAGGATGGATGGAAGGATGTTTGTTACTATTTCACGCTAAAACTACTGAACGGATTTTGAAGAAACTTTACAATTGTTTAGCTTATACATCAGAATAACATATAGGCTATAGTTTATAATAACTTATAATAGAGGTACCACGAGGGCGGAGCCAAAACGGACGCAAATGGAGCTACGAGCAAACGCTAGTCACTGTATATTTATATTACCTTACCTTAGGAAGATCTATTATTGGCCTTTTTATAGCATAAGTTATATATAACAATCTAAACTGTATTTGCTGTTGATCTTCTAATAAACAAAAATAAAATAAAATATTATTATGGTATTGGTAGGGTATATACACATTTATTAAAAATATTATAAATATCAGTTTGTTATATATAACTTGTGAGTATTACTGAGAGGAACGCCACCGCATTAGTTAAATAGATCCTACCCATCTAAAGGATGGCTGGAAGAGATCGCTCTTCGCCCATTTTTACCTCTGATTTGTTTTGATCCTCTAATTTTTGGGTATGAAATAATTTGAGGGTATGTAATCTGTACAAGTCTATATATCTATAAGTAGGTATATTAATCCACCGTCTATCTAAATAATATCTAAGTCACAGTATTTTCTACGATTACTTGATTTTTTAATCCTATGAAAAGTATACTGTCTACACCATAACAATATTATGTTGTGTCTAATGTAATTTATACAACTATACAACAACTATACCATAACGATTGACTACACACACTTAATTGTATACAAGAGTAAAGCAATTGTATAGGTACACTGGTTTTTATTATCAACTCAATTCTCGGAGCAAAATTACTCAAAAAGCAGGTAAATAAATAAAAAGTCAGTAATTATAATGATATGTGGTAGTGTTAATTATCCCTTTTGATCGAGTTACCTTAAACGCGAGATGCCAATGAGGGCATTTTATGTTATTTTTAGTATAGCATCTGCGCAAAAAAATAAACTTTCGGTCTCATTTTGCGTGCCATGGCGTCCTTGCAACGCTTCCTGTTTACGTTGTAAGTAGGTTCAATTAAAAATAATTACTATGAAGTATTTATACCTACTGGAAAATAGCCCAGATACCTTTAAACTGACCTTTAAATTTTTTTAAGTATTGAAAAAACTACCTTGCCAATGCAATGTACTTATTCCGTAAAACTTGTATACCCTGATTTTTAATTTCAGACAATTTTTGTAAACAAACAATGTCAAGATATGCACTGTGAGTATAAGTGTCATGATTGTGTAGCATACGTGTAAATTCTCATATGACACACATACATGACACTTATACACACAGTGGCATATCTTGACATTTGTATGTTTACAAAAATTGTCTGAAATTAAAAATCAGGTTATAGGTACCTTTACCTACGAATTCCTACAACATTTTCCTTCACATTCCTACACATGTGATTGTAGAATTAGTGTTAAGTACTCAGGTGGATCTATCCTGGTGATCCAACATCCACGGGAGGAGATAGAGGGGTCTATTCTAGCTCGGACCGGACACACCATGACACTTTATGACATGACTGCAGTCACGCCATGACTCATTTATGAAGGTTTTATTTAAGGTGATTCCTCTCGCATGTGGCGCGAAATTCAAATTGTATTGTGTTTTTTGTAAAGCACAGCTAATCAACACTTCCTGAGATAGAGAAAACAGATTTTGCGAAAACTAGGAGACCTAGCACACATGTTTTAACTGATAGTATCTCATAAATGTCATTAGTTAAGCCACGCATATCTTTAAACCAAAAAAACACTGTAAAAATCATTGAAGAGTATTCGTAGCTGAAGTAATGATCTATATGTGAAACTATAAACTAAAACATGTGTGTTAGGTCTCCTAGTTTTCGCAAAATCAGTTTTTACTGTCTCAAAAAGTGTTGATGAGCTGTAATGAGCAAAAACGCAATAAAATTTGAATTTCGCGCCACATGCGAGAGGAATCACCTAGTTTTCGCAAAATCAGTTTTTACTGTCTCAAAAAGTGTTGATGAGCTGTAATGAGCAAAAACGCAATAAAATTTGAATTTCGCGCCACATGCGAGAGGAATCACCTTAAATTCCTTTTTTAATTTCGGACGAGCCAATACTTGGAGCCTTGGTGGTAGTGTCGGCCTAAGAATAGGACTTCTTCAGCTCCTCCCGAGGATGTTGTAAAAGGCGACTAAGGGATTACGCCAGGGGATGGGCAGCAGCATCCATTTGAGTACTTTACTCCAAACTGCAATCATCAATCCGCCTGCCAAGCGTGATGATTATGGCAAATTTTACGATGTCTGTGGCGGGGCGGGTGAAGGTTCGCCTGCGACGCCGCATAACCTGAACCTGATAAAGCCGCGTGGCCTGATGTCGCTCTGCCCCTTGACTGCTAAAATGAAAATTTGCAATATCTGTACTTACCTATTTACATGTTTGTATTAGATTATTATTTATAAGTATAACAAGCGTAGCGTGTGCTGTCTTGCATATTTTTGCTGATCTTTATTTACTTTTGACTACCTTCCTAAGGTTTTTAAGTTCTCATTTACTATGTATCAGCAACTCCTTGCTCCGAGGCACCACACAGGCGCTTCTCACCTAGTGGTAAGACGGACCATTTATGTAAGCCAAGCCGAGTTTGTTGCCCGATTCTTCTAGGCTTGGTCGCGTTGGAACAGGAGTAATTTAATTTCATATAAGACGATTCAAAATGATCCTTGTGATTTCAATGAATAAAGTTTTTTTTGACTTTGACTTTGACGCAGGAGGTTGCGGGTTCGATTAGATTCCCGCCTCGGAACAAATATTTGTACAATCTGCAGATATTTAGGGTATTTTGGGTTTTTTTTATGCATAATAAAAAATATCTATCTATGTAGTTATCTAGTACCCATGACACAAGCTCTGCTTAGCTTGGGACTAGATAATGTTGTGTGAAATGTCCAGCATTTATTTATTTATTATTTATTTAAATCTCCCATTGCACGATATGGGTTTTACGCTATGCATGCTATGGGGGAGGCCTCATCCAGCAGTGGATTCTATCGGTTGATGATGATGAAAACTTGGAAAATTGCTCATTATATATCACTTATTTGACTTGCCATAATAGCGCCATTTAGCTTTCTCTGCCACAGGCTCTATAAAAAAGCTTTAAAATTCTATTCTTTACGGTCTCGAAATTGAATTTTTTCCTCTTTTAACATGAAAAATGCATCAGTGCCGTCACACACATGCAGCCACTGTGACCTATAAAACTTTCATCGCAGATTCACTGCACAATATGTCTGGAACAGAGTCATGGGGGCTGTTGGTCAGATGGACCTTTAGAGCTTGAAATTATTTAAGAATTTAGAAGAAGATTTGTCCCACACTTACTAATTTACATACTAACAGATCAAGTTAAAATAAATACTTGTACTAAACGCCACACAACTATTAAAATAGAACAGAAAATATTTGATTGCACACCTTAAGATATGATGATTAAAACTACAATGGGCGGTCTTATCGCTTAGAAGCGATTTCTTCCAGACAACCTTTGGATGGAGAGAGATCTGTAAGATAAGAAAAAATTACCAGGGATATACGTAAATAATACCTACGGTAATAAATATAATCTTGAAATGTTCATTATTGAAATTCTATTTTCACCCTGTTACGTGTAAAATGCATCAGAGCCGCCACTGTGACCTATAAAACTTTCAGCCATCGTACAACAGAATTGGCGTAGCCACTTATAGAACAGAACTTTGAAAAGACATATTTGGATCACGGACGTCTGCCTAGTCTGACCTTTAAAAAGCTTGACTATTTTAGATCTTCGAAGCTTCGAAGCTGGATATCAAAGTGAAGGATTCGATATCCCGATTTAGTTTCATGATTGATGGATGTTCAACAGTGGCCATCTACAGGCTGATGATGAAGACTATTATAGTTTTAATACCACTGCATATTCACTGTGACACATGTTTTAGGATTGGGTTGAGTTAAGAATAAAAATGGGTTGAGTCGATATAAATACTTAAATGGGTTGACCTTCATTGGGTTGAGTTAAGAAGCACTCATGTTATTATAACCTTTTGTTAATCGGGTAAGAAAGATTAGGGAACGTTCCCATACTACGTGCCCCATTTTATTCAATTTTTTAACCCCCTCCCCCATCGGTGACCCGTGGTATTTGCTAAGCCCCCCCCCTAACCTCGAGTTTTCACGAAGTAATTAAAAAATATGGTTTTAATTAATTTTTTGTTCTCACGTTTGTCTATACGGCGGTTGCCGCGTGATGCCCAGAATGCGTGCTAATAAGTTTTAAAAGCGCCCACATTTGAATATAGCTCAAGTTAGCGTGAGACTTTTCTAGAGAATATTGACTACGTGACGAAAACCTAAGACATCTTTCCCGCCCCTGTGACCAAGCGTGGTATTTTTAAAGACCCTCTCTCCCCCTAAACATCACGTAGTATGGGTACGTTTCCTATGGTACTTATTCTATCGACAAATCTTACTATCTAAGGTAGATACCTACTTCTGCCTAGGCTATTTTAGATCTTGGAAGCTTCGAAGCTGGCTATAATGAACCTTGAACACGCACCGTTAGTTTTACAACCTTTTAACTGCTAGAAAAGAGAGAACTCATTCTTATATAAAAGAAATTGTTTGATTTATTTAAATTCAAGTTGAGATTCAGAGTAGGTAGGAATATTTACAGTGCTGTTCAATAGACCTTTTAAATTATTTTAAAAGCGCGACGCCCGGTTGACCTGATTAAATTTTTAATGCCAGGCTAAAATTGAAATGGGACCAATCGAATGCCGTTTTTGGTCAGGACTGACCCTTGGAATCTGAGCCTCGCTGTCTATTTTAGATATTTTTTTACTTGCAATTAGAAGTACGTTTGGTAGAAAAATAAAGTAATTAACTGTGTTATATTATTATTATTATTCATTTATTTCAAGAACAAGATATGTAAGAACACATTAACTTTATAAAAATTAAAAACCCCGAGTATTTTAAATGTACACTAAATTTGTAAAAATGGAACACCAACATATCGTTGTTATTTCCTATTCATTCTTTGCTAATTTTTAAACAACTTGGTAAGCAAACGAGCATACGGCCCACCTGATGGAAAGCAGCTACGATAGTAGCCTATGGACGCCTGCAACACCAGAGACAACATACGCGCGCTGCCGAACCTGAGACAAAGATGATAAGTCTCATGTACCTGTAATTTCACCGGCACCTGTACCCTTCAAACTGAAACACAGCAATGCGTGCACCACAGCTTGGCAGCACAGAAATAGGTACGGTGGTAGTACTCCCCCGGACGAACTCTAACAAGAAGTTCTACTACTAACAACTTAATTAATAAGTTTAAGATAATATTTTTTCGTGTAAAATAAATACATTTCTAAAAAGATTTGCTGATATTTTTTAATTAAAAATAAAGCTTTAAATTTATTTCAAAGTTAAACCTACAGCAACTATTGAACTTTGACTTTGACCTGTGTCTTTACAAAGTACATTGGCATGTAAGCGCTTGCACTCAAACAACAAGCTTTATCTGTAAACTAGAAGCACGCCGTTTTTACGTACTTTGTAACAAAGGTCAAGTGCGAGCAAGACTCGCGTTCTGAGGGTTCTGATCCGTTAATTATTACGGAACCCTTTTTGAGTTTCTTTCACAAATATCACCTACCCCTATTTTCAAAGTAAAAAAGTCGTAATTCCTCAATTGTACTGTGTTTCTTGGAAGTGGGTTTCTTCCGGCTAGTGATGTCAAATCAACAAAAATGTAGTGCTCTTTATCCTCTTTCGCCAACCACTGCTGAACGAAATCAATCAATCAATATCCCCCGTTCCCTACTATCAAACACACTCATCGCAAGAAGCCATAAACCAAGGCTGTGAACTCTTGAACCCTAGTGTGTACAGTCAGTTACACAAGTATTTATTATTGTTATTTATGAATTAAAAAAAATTATAATATCGTATTTAATATCTAAAGATCAACTCTCGTAAATGTTTTAAAACCATACCGAAAGTTGACTGTATCGAGACTGAATTGTAAGTTGACTGAAAATTGGTATGCTGCTCCATCATAATAACAATATATTCTACTTTCGACTCATAGCTACCGCAAATTAAAATATGATAGCGCTGTAAAGAGGAAAGAGAAATAGGAAAGAGTGAAGAGAGACGTGTCTATTAAGTTAAAATTCTACCCAAAATTCTCGGCGGTTTTATAAGGATTGAAAATTCATTTCATGTGTTCAAGTTTCGGGCACATTTCGATATAATCACTTTGCGTTGTATTGAGGATAATACCATTTGTGACGTTTACGATATCGAACGCTAGACACATACCTAATGCAAACTTTGATTTGACTATTTTTTAATACGAGAATTTGGCTTCTGACTAGGAGAATCTGCCGAATTCCGTTGTTCTTGTATCTTGTATGTAACCAATGAGTTTGTGTTCACGTGTTACATAATACGCATCCCAATTGCTTGTGGGAGCTTTTTCTAATAGACGTGCTACTCGTATTTCGATAGGTCAATGTAAACACAGTTATGGGCGAACAAGTGACCCGTTTAATCACTTCCAGTCCAATTGGTTAGCGTGGCAGTGGTCCGTGTTTGACGAATTAACGAATGTGCCACAGAGGTACGATACACAGGCTTTGAAACTTTAACGAGAGATGCAACCAAAGTTTGCTAGATGTGCAACGGAACGAGCTTGGCTCAACGAGGTGTTTTCGCTACGTGCGTAGGCGTGGCAGCGCGTAGCACCGGGTCCAAATAACGCGTAGCTACGCGTGCTACGCGCGTAGCGAAACCGCTACGAGGAGTCGTATCCAAAATCTTGACGTGAACTTACCTACGATCATACTAAGTCTTGATGATTTAATTTAGGAGTCGGACTGATCGATTATTAATCATAGTTGAGGCCTTGCTTGGGTGTTCTTCTCGATAAGCAGCATACAGCTCCAATAAAAGACTAAGTATGTTTCTTCAATGGTTTTAATCTCACAAAGTATTTAAAAGAATTACAGAACATGAACGATCTTGCATTTGCACACGCAGCCAGAGTCAATAAAAAACGCACAGATTAAAAAGTTATCTGTGGTATAAATTAGTCATGTGGCGCTGCGTCAATCATCATCATCAGCAGCCATTAAACGTCCACTGCTGGGTGTGGCCTTCCCCATAAAATGCAATGGGGCAATTGCCATAATCACCACGCTTGGCAGGTGATCGCATGTATTCGTGTTGATTACTCAGGTGGATGCTGTTGCCTATCATGTTCATCTATGTTGGTGTAATCCCTTAGTCGACTTTAACACCATCTACGGGAGGAGATGGAGGGGGGGTCGATTCTTAGGCCGGTGACACACGATTGTTAATGCTGATCGTCAAATCTACCAAATCTGCTGACTCCTTAGGTGTTTTTGCTATAGGTACCAGCTTATCAAATTTTTTCTTGCAGAGCTTTTATGCCTGGAAAGCTGTTCTATCTCTTTTAGATGTAAGCACGATTTCCATCAACTTCAGTTTTCGTACCTGTGCTCGGTTTATAGCTTACTTTTTACTACTGTCGGGTAATGTTTGGGCACGTTTCCATGTAGCCTGATATTTTATTCACAATCACTTTGCAGGTGCGGTGTCGTGTGTTGTTGTACATAACTTTTCATTTAAAAAACCGACTTCCGCCATTGTATTCGACTAAATAATTTTCGATGAAAAAAAAATTATGAAAGAACCATAGCGGTGAAAGGATTATGATACTTTCTGAATGCAAATGCTTGGTGTCTTGCTGAAAATATCAAAATCGCCATATGTATCCCTACAATATTTGAGGAGTTTCCTCAATTCCTCGTGGATCCCATCATCAGAACTGGATTTTGAAAAAAATGGGACCAATCTGGAAGTATATCTATTCAAATAAAAAAAGAATTTTCCAAATCGGTTCATAAACGCCGGAGATATGCGGTAACAAGCATTAAAAAAAAAAAAAAAAAAAAAAATACAACCGAATTGAGAACCTCCTCCTTTTTGGGAAGTCGGTTAAATAATTGTACCCTGCCGTAAATGTTGCACGTTGGAAGTTTAGAAAAAAAAATATTATACTGGCGTGCAATAAAATAGGGTCACTTAGAAAAATAACAATACCTCCTAAACTATCCAAGATATCGAATTGAAATGAAAATCATATTAAAATATATCTCATACGGTATTCAATACAAAAACTTTTGTAAAAAAATATATTTCACTTACAATTTATTTCAGGGAGCTATCTGGCATAGTTTAGGAGATATTATCCTAGCTCTTCCTAGTGGCCCCTTTTTACTGCACGTCAGTTTATTATTAGATTACAAAAATATGAATAAAATGTCTATGACACAGTGAGTTATTACAACACTACACTTTTTTGTAGTTAATTAGAAAATCTGTTCTGTAGTTCCAATGTGTAATATATACGACCGGGATACTGTATTTCGTGCTGTGCCCAGGTACCATGGTGCGTCCGGCCTACGAATAGACTCACGTAGATATCGTAAAAGCTCTCTAAGGAATTACACCAGGGGATGGTCAGCAGCATCCACCTTAGAGCTCAACAATCACCAACACGCCTGCCCAGCGTGTTGATTACGCCAAATCTCCCCATTGTACTTTATGGGGGAGGACTTCTAGCAGAAGACGTCTAAAAGCTGATAATGATGATGATGACTATATTTCGTTAAGTCATATTCATATTCATTTATTCATATTCATATTCATTTATTCATTGCTTTTATGTAGTAAGTAATTTATATTAGTAAGTATTGGTCTTATATACTAGGTAGTTAGTACTTACGCATAAACCTCGTTAGGGCGCTGCAATTTTATTATCATTAAATTATTAAATTGTATGCTGCATTATCATTTATTCTTTCTAACTTTATAATTTTAAATTGAAAATTGGTATATAATTTTAATTAAACAAGTAGGTACATAAAATCATTTAACAAAGCAGGTCAATAAACAAATGTCATAAACAATGTCAGGACTATTTTATGTCAAAATTAAATTACAAAAATGTTAAGAATCCGCTAGGACAAGTCAAATCAATTAAATTATACTAAAAACTTTAAAAAACCGGTAAATTATGAGTCAAGCGCACATTCATATTTTCTAAAGATTTCAAACCTATAAAAAATAAATTCTATAGAAATAATTTAGGTAATATAGGTAGGTAATAATATAGGAAATATAGGTTTAAATTCTATTGAATAATCTATCTAGAATTTATTGAATAAGTTTGAAAATGTAAAACATCAATGGATAAATTCTCAATTTACGTAAACATCATCATCATCATCGTCATCATCAGCCTGTAGAAGTCCACTACTGGACACAGGCCTCCCCCTTAGAATGCCACGACGGTCTTATTACCGACCCCCGCTACTTCGTAAATAGTTACCACACACAAATATGTAGTTTATCATATACATCTTAGGAGAATAAATCGCAGTAAGAGTAGCAATTTTGAGGGATACGATAAAACTGTGATAAAATGGGATTACGCGGCCTTTGCCGGGAAAATATTGGGGTTCTTGTTTTGTCCAAGTGGGCATTTCGGTCCCTTGACATAAAATAGTTTTTTGTTTGGCTAGTAAAGGATTGTTTATCAGTAACATTACATTGTTCCTTGTTTTTGCTCGTCCAATTGTTTCCCCAGTTTCCCTTTTGTAGGTCGGTTACCTCTAAAACATACTTAAGTATTATTACTAAGGGGCTGTAAGCATAACGGTGATTTTATAGACCAGGTGCTTCGAAGTGGACAACCGATCATAAACTGATCACCACTCTCGCTATAGAGCAGTGACGAATGTCAGAATTAAATTTCCCACCCTAGAACTTTTCTTCAGTTACCTAGTATGATGTTCGTCTTCATACAAACACATCGGTAAGACAAACATGTCAAATGCCTATGTCGCACCTATGCCGGTACACGTTGGGAACGATATTATTGAAGTTGTTGACCACTATGTATATTTGGGTCAGACGATTCAACTAGGTAGGTCCAACTTTGACAAAGAGGTCAGCCCAAGAATCCAACTCGGATAGTAAGAGTCAGGGAAACTACGCCATATCTTCTAATCACAGATTTCGCAGAGCCTCAAGACGAGAGTCTGTAATCAGTGCGTGTTGCCAGAGTTGACGTACGGCACTGAGACGCCCTCTGCAGTAGAAGGACAAACCCTATTAACCTTATTATCAATTTGTGACCTCTTTGCTTCATATCACTTTTAACTGTCATAAATTGTCAAAAAAATATAGATATAAATAGATCAAGTTATCAAGAGTTTATTCAATGACAACATTTCAGCAAAAGAATGTTTGGTACGTTTGGCCAAAGTTAACAAAGACGAATTAATTCGTCTTAAAGTATTAGTTCAAATAAAATTTTACGAATTGTAACTAATCAATTTTATTTTTGTTTTCTATGTGGGTCTGTACTTCTGCCTTAATGCAAATGTGTCCTTCTGCTAATCTGGGATTTTGCTTATCTGTCCTTCTGCTACAGAGGGACTGAGACGTGGTCGCTAACTATTGGCCTTATACACAAACTCAAAAGTTAAACTAAAACATTAAAAAATAACGCTCGGATATGTCTTATCTTCGTAAAAGCCACGAATTTCTTATATCAATGGTCCATTAGTTCTAAAGTAGCAAAAAGGCATCGTCTTGCGGAAAACCGCTGAGTGGGTTCCGAATGGGCCTGTAGTATCTCCTAATCCTCGAAAATAGGTCAGTGGGTGGGGTCCTATCGATTGCCGCCGTGTGCAGCTCACCAGGACCTTGCTACTTCAAAGTGGATAACTATTTTGTCGTTGTGAAAGATTTCGTTTTTGGTAGCTGAAGTGATATAACTTGTTGAAAGCAAAATGTTTGACTTTTGACCTAGATAATAATAGGTTCGAGTATTTTAAGTAGAGTAGAGTAATCTTGTATCGGTTATTCCATCCAGTCCTACTAGAAATTCGATGACCTAACTGTTTAGACAAAAATATTTCAAAAAATGTCCAGGAGCTTAATAATAAACTATGGAATCGCCTAATCGGAAAAACGTCCAAGTTTAAATAAGGCCAACTAGAAAAATTACCAGATACAGAAAAGGTCCTCTAGAAAACTGACCAAGAATAGAAATAACCAACCAGAAAAATTACTAACTAAAGTGACACCTACCTACCGTATATATACCGTGGTACCCTGTATTTAACTCAAAGCCTAACCTAAACGAACAAGCCTTTTCATCAATTGATAATTTTTTTATTTGTACATTTTTTCAATTGGACATTATTATAATTGGACATATTTATTGTTGGACATTTTTAGTACTGGACATTTTAATAATTACAATTTTTTATAATTGGACATTATTACTTTTGGACATTGGTTTTGGACCTATTTCTTTTATGTGCAAATCGCAGCATTTACTTGAGTACTCAACACCAATACTGCGGCCAATCCGCCTGCCAAGCATAGTGATTATGGCAAATCCGTAGATATTCACTGACATAACTTTCAGAGTTACAAAATTGTAGTGGCAATAGGTGGGCCATTTAGCTCACAGAACTGAGGAAATTACTACGGAATATAGATATTAGGCCTTAACATTAGGTACTTCGGATGAAATTAAGTTACCGATTTCTTTTTACACAAAAATCATATTTTTACAATAAGTTTTTGTTTAAAAATGTATTTTTCAAAACAAGTTTTTATTAATAAGTAATCGGAACCGTGAGCTGATTAAAATAAGCCTAAACACTGCCAAGCTACTAATAATCATCGAGGAGTTCCGTTGTCCACCTTCCGTCTCCATCGTCAAATCAGCTTGCCGTCACCATAATATTGTATTGTCATCTGAACTTGACGGTATTTCAGCTCAATCGATTGGGTGGAACTGGTTCAAAATTCAGTTTCAAGGTTTGTCACAGTATACTAGGTCGAGTTAAATAAAAGCTTGTAACTGACTTACTGCTCGTGAAAAAGTAAGAACTACATTCGTAGAATTTATACAATTATTTTTCACGGTTACTGCCTCATTTCTTCCACCAGCTATATGATACTGACCTTCACGAATAGCTAGGGCGGTAAGGCAGAGTGAGTAGGTAGGCACGTTCGCAGGAGCGCGGCCTTCTTAGCCGTTGAATTATTTTATAGTTATTTCGAGTGGCTCACGAAATGAAAAACGAATGCCCTGTATGCCGATGCTTTCTTTATTACTAGTCTGTTTATTGAAAGGGTTTAGGTGTTTAGTTGTAAACTTGAGAATCTTTTTACGATGCAAACGTTACAGATACACAGTCTCTCAATATGTCGATGACATCATAATGTATTTTTATATATTTAACTCTCAATTAAGCTTCACGATAAAAATAAGAACTTTCTATTTAAAAAACATTAAAAAAGTTTTTCGGAACTGTGAGCTGATGAAAATGAACCAAAACACTGCCAGGCTACTATAAATCATCGAGGAATTCCGTTGTCCATCTTCCGTCTCCATCATCATAATCAGCTTGCCGTCACCATAATATTGTATTGTCGTTGAAGTACATACAGACATAAACAGATATATTTTTTATACATGACAGGTATAAAAAAAAACAGCTTAAACGGATTGAGCTGAATTTTTTTCAGGTCTGAACAACTGGGTGGAACTGGTTCAAAATTAAGTTTCAAGATTTGTCCCACACTAACTAACGTTCATACTAACTAACATAATAACAGGTTAAGTTAAATAAAAGCTTGTAATAAAATAGGGCCCTTTCGTAGTGTTCCGCACCTGTTTTCAACATGCAAAATAAATAAATTGGTAGCAACCATAATGTAGCAACATTTGAATCGACCTTGGTATAGAGGCTCAGGCTTATCTTATATTGATCTTCGATTCCGAATTTTGTTATGCATCATCAGAAACATATCAAAGCCGCAATAGACAGTCACAAGTCGATGACATACGGCGCCTGCCCGTGACGTATAAAACTCCAATTCCTACTATGACGTCACTACCACACAGTACATACCTACACTCTTTGGCGCACTGCCATGCCAACTGTCCAGTGTCCCCAAACCGAATATTAGATTTTATTTATAATTTTGTATTTGTTTTGAATAATATTTTTCAAACACGTGATGTTCTTTATGGGGTGTGGTAAATGTGTTAACTTGTTGTATTAGTTATGGCTGATTATAAAAACGCCATGGATTTAAACGTTGATGATTCATCGTGGGTTTTAATAGTGCTTTTAATAATAACCAAAGCTACTCAAAAAAACTACCATATCTACCACTGATCAATCTTGTTGGTATCCTTGAGGTATGAGGCTCTAAAAACGGTCTTTGAACAATCAAAGCAAAGAGCTTTTACTTAGGCGTACGTAGAAAAATTGGTTGAGGCAATATACTGACTACCATGAATGTAAAATCGAATAATTTATGACAAGAAATTACCTACTAAACATTTATGAACCTGACAGGTAATTTATGCAACTCTGTGATATAATTATGGGTCATAATTCTAATTTTCTAAAATAACATGGCGTTGCTAATATGAACAGAACCATTATCCTTGCCCTGTAAGTAATTACGTATAATTACATGCATACTAATATGTACCGTGGTGTGTTCGGCCTAAAAATATACTCCTCCATCGCCTCCCGTGGATGTCGCAGAAGTCGTTCTCTAAGTCGGCTTTTACTTAGCCACTAAGGGACTACACCAAGGAATGGGTAGCAGTATTCATCTGAGTACTCAAAACCAATACTGCGATCACCAATCCGCCTGCCAAGCGTGGTTATTATGGCAAATCCCCCCATTGCATACTATGAGGGAGGGCTCGTACATAACAGTGAATATAGCTGATGAAAAATGAGTTTGGTATCAAACGAAAGGGCTTCAAGGGGGACAAGTTCATTCCAAAAATATATCAGAACTACCTCTAAAAGATGTAAAAAAAATAAAAGGTTAAAAACTAACAACATTGCTAAAATTTGTCACTGTTTGGCATCATCGAATAGTACGAAACGGCAATATTTTAAAGCATTGCTTAGCTTTTTTTTTACTAAGCTACGGATGCACTCCACTTTATCGGCACACCCAAGGACTTGGAAATGCTATCACACACGAAAGGCATTAGCTTAATGATAATAACTTTTCATTTAAAAAACCGACTTCCGCCATTTTATTCGATTCATTCCCACTAGTCCCTTTTGGCAGTCCCTTTAAACGCCGGAGATATGCGGTAACAAACATAAAAAAAATGGGACTTTTTTTCTATACTAAATTTTTGGATGGAAAAAAAAATATGAAAGAACCATAGTGGTGAAAGGATTATGATACTTTTTGAATCCAAATACTTGGTTTGTTGTTGAAAATATCAAAATCGCCATATGTATGCCTACAATATTTGAGGAGTTCTCTCAATTCCTCATGCATTCCATCATCAGA
The DNA here is from genome assembly GCA_951392215.1 of Epirrita christyi. Classification (NCBI taxonomy): domain Eukaryota; kingdom Metazoa; phylum Arthropoda; class Insecta; order Lepidoptera; family Geometridae; genus Epirrita; species Epirrita christyi. Next base: position 13,778,778 of record OX595841.1, on the reverse strand, counting down.
ACTGGATTCTGAAAAAAATGGGATCAATCTGGAAGTATATCTATTCAAATAAAAAAAGAATTTTCCAAATCGGTTCATAAACGCCGGAGATATGCGGTAACAAACATAAAAAAAAAAAAAAAAAAACAACCGAATTGAGAACCTCCTCCTTTTTTGGGAAGTCGGTTCAAAAATACAACCGAATTGAGAACCTCCTCCTTTTTTGGGAAGTCTGTTAAAAATGCAAATTATAGTGTGAATGTACACGCTTTTGTGAAGTTTGTCAAGTTTTTACATGTATTGCACTTATTTTGCTAGATGTCGTCACTTTATAGTAGTGCCTAACTCCTGAAGGTGTAAGTTAAGCTTTTACGTACTTAATCTTAATACTCTAGGAATGCATTTTTATCCAGTAAACTTGGTCAGATTTATGCACCACAACTCAAAATTGATCTTTCTTGGTATTACTAATATTATTAACAGTATCCAGCTAGTTTTGGTTTCATAGTTATCTAAAGAGACCGTAGGTCGTGGTGGGTCCGGCCTAAGAATAGACCTCTCCATCTCCTCCCGTGGATGTCGTAAAAGTCGATTAAGGGGTTACACCAGAAGATGGACTCAACACAAATACTGCGATCCGCTTGCCAAGCGTGGTGATTATGGCAATCATTCATTGTGTTTTATGGGAAGGCTTCGTCCAGCATAGCTAGCATGATGAGTGAGCACATGGTAATGTTGGCTTAAAACCATCTAGATAGATGGTTTTAAGCTAACATTACCAAGTGACTATACTATAGTAGGAATAATATTAAATAAATATACAACACTATAGGCAGTGTTGTATATTTATTTAATATTATTAATTTGGCAATACTTTCTATGAATTTCGAGTCATTGTCCTCCGTTTGGCAACGGCCTCCTGCGGCTCTAACGCATCAAATGACTTCGATGACGAATGGTGTGAATCACTCATTCCCATTGGCAGGCTGTGTCACACCCACGATTCCGATTAATATGAATTTTCGTCGGACAGGTCTGAATCAATCAGAGCGTAGATTGTATTATTTTCAACGGATATCGTAATTTATGAATCCGTCTTCAAAAATAGTGAGTTTTAAAAGGCCGCCCCAATCGACCTTTCGATGTTTTTCTTGATTCCTCATTTTACGAATTATAATTAAGGTATTTTGCCTTGATAGAGCGCAATTCCTATCACTTAGATGTCAATAGGTCCACTATCCACCAAACCTCAAGCCGTTAAATAAAACGTCACACAGAAAACTGTCTTGTGTCAGTAACCCCGTCTGCATGCTACAGTATTATTGTCGATTCACTTAATTACCAGTGAACAGTTGAACCGATTATCATGCAATCGAATTGCTATCAACACATTCGAGTTGTTGACTCTTCTGTCGCGAATCACTTTGTGGGGGGCATTGACACGACTTAAAAATAGACAAAAACTCTTAAACAAATTAATAAATAGATATTCTATGGCCCTACGTTTCATATACGCCGTAGTCTTGACTGGATTACCACTGATTGCTATGTTGATTGTTATTATGCAACGGATTCTGCCAACACTACACGGTATGGATTGCCAATTCCCTGGGCCTATAGATAATCGTTCATCCAAGCGAAGGCGTCAGAAGCGAAAGAAAGGACGGCTTGTACGGCAAAGAAAAGGATGATATGGTCATCTCCATGCTTAAGCTAGCGTCTTTACGCTACGCCAACTTTCGCATTGTCACTATGTCTAGCCAACCGACCTTTTGACCGATAATGGTTGAAAAATAAACAATAGCAATAGGTAAGACAGTGTCCGTAACCCCTCTGCATGTTGATTCGCAAAATTGCCACTGATTGCTTTGCACATTGTCATAAAATAGGCTTATATCAACATTTGAATTGTTGGCTTCCCTCGTGAATCGACAATTGTGGGGTTAAATTGGTTGGCGGTTCGAAAGTGCTGTGATTATGTAACATAAACTGTGTTACTGGGGAAAAGCTGTTAGGGTTAAGGTTGTAAGTGGAACTTGAGCTTGGTTTTCATTTACGATTTTACTTTACTATGCTCTGTTAAGTTAGGTTAGTGTTAGGTAAATAAGTAGATGCTAATGAGTTCTGATCGCGAAAGTATAAAAAGGCAACTGTTTTAGAGGACATTCTAAGATAATACTATTATTAATATTTAGTGATATCTTCAGCAAGGGATGAACCTGAAGGAAGGAACCTCGCGATGATTAGATTCTATTTTCCCCAAAAATGAGAGAAAATTCAAGGCAAATGAACTCAGGAAGCGTAGAAAATACGGTCAATTTTGCAATCAGCTTTACGGAAGAAATCGTTCAATTACCAAAATTCTCGCTATTCTTGTCATATCTATCTATGTTCCTTAAAATTTAAGAGCTTTTATTGAACGAGCGAAGCGAGTTCTCTGAGTCAAGTTGGAAGAATCGGCGTTTGTATGTATGTGTGTATGTATGTATGTTTGTCCGATGAAAACTTCCAAACCGTTAATCCGATCTTCATGAAATTTGGTATGGGAGTAGATAGTATTGGTACAATTTGTAGGTAAGGTTATGAGCTATATCGGTCAGGGGGTTGCTGAGATATTGGGGTTCAAGAGGGGGTAAAAAAAATAAAAGTTAGACAATCAGATCAAGTGGGGTGTCTAATGAAAGCGCTTGGGTTGGACATTTCAAAACTGTTTTTAATAAGTATTTAAACTTAGTAGTTTCCGAGATATTAGGGAAAATAAAAAACGTAAAAATCGAAAATTCTAGGGTACTTCCAGCAATCCCACAATGCTGAAATTTGGTATGCTTGTGGCTTTTGTGTCACAACTACAGGGAAAAGTCTGAAATTGAAGAATTTCGAGACATGTACCCTATAAAACAATAAACCAATATAATATCCGTTGTTGACCTCCCATTTCTAAGAATTTGAATGACGTTGGAGTTCTATGATTTCGTCAAAAGGACGTTACCAATTAATTCGTCAGGTACTTGATATAGGTACTAACAGGTATGTAGTATTACGCCCCGTTGCTTAGCCCTATTCAAAGGTTATTTCGATGATGTGTAGAAATTAGAGTTGTTACAGATAGATCCTGTTGACCTCGAGGTGAAAATTTTCAAAAATAATAATAGAATAACTTTTCATTCAAAAACCGACTTCCGCCATTGTATTCGACTAAAATATTTGGATGAAAAAAAAATGCATGAACCATAGTGGTGAAAGGATTATGATACTTTTTGAATGCAAATGCTTGGTTTGTTGCTGAAAATGTCAAAATCGCCATAATATGTATGCCTACAATATTTGAGGAGTTCCCTCAATTCCTCATTCTGAAAAATGGGACCAATCTGGAAGTATATCTATTCAAATAAAAAATAATTTTCCAAATCGGTTCATAAACGCCGGAAATATGCGGTAACAATCATTAAAAAAAAAAAAAAAAAACGAATTGAGAACCTCCTCCTGTTCTGGGAAGTCGGTTAAAAATGGAAGTTACTTGGTTTAATAGTCAGGCTGATAAAGGTGTTAACGCGAGGTCTCAGTTCGGGGCGAACCACTAGTTACTATTTCGTCAAAATCTTGCTACTGCATTTTAAACCAGTTTCACCCAACTGATTGTAGTTGAAATTTTGCGAACCTCTCAAGTTCCAATGACAATGTAATGTCATGGTAACAGCGAGCTGATCTGATGATGGAGACGGAAGGTAGAGAACGGAACTCCTCGATTATTAACAGCAGCCTGGCAGTGTTTGGGCTCATTTTGATCAGCTCACGGTGCAGTTAATAACTAATTTTGCAAAACCTTCTTTTTTTAGATACATTTTATAACATAAAACTTATTTGTTTTAATAACATCCATATACATATCATAGATATACACTCGAGAGCAATGAATCCGGGTCACTTAAAGAATGTTAAAAATCTCGGAAACTAAAAATGATAGATTAATGCAATAAATTGTATTTAATAGACAATGTAATACTCCTTAAATGAAGGTAAAAAAAATATGAGTCACCATACATTTTATTAACACAAAATTACATAAAGAAAAAAACTGCTGATCTCTCCTTAAAACAAAAATAGGAAACATGAAATTTTTGAACTTTATTACGATTTTCTTGAATTTTAATACTTCGTATTGCCTTCTCGTGCTTCCATTACTGCGTTTACGCAGAAAAAAAACAACAAAAAAACAGAAATCAAACAATGATAAATGACAGATTACAAACAAAAGCAAAACCAAATGCTGTAATTTCGTAGTTCCATCTTCGAAAGTGGCCCTTTTTCAAATTTGATTTTTTTATGATATAACTTTACAATAACTAAGAAGTTTTAATACCTTCATTTAAGGAGTATTACATTGTCTATTAAATACAATTTATTGCATTAACCTAGCATTTTTAGTTTCCGAGATTTTTAGGATTCTTTAAGTGACCCGGATTCATTGCTCTCGAGTGTAGTTGTAACTTCACAATATCTTTCAAAGGCTATATCAGTAAACTAGCTGCGCCCCGTGGTTTAACCCGCGTGAAACATTGATGAAAATTGATTATGATGACGATAAAAAGTAGCCTATGTGCTAATCCAGGGTATAAGGTATCTCCAGTCCAAATTTCACTCAATTCCGTTCAGCCGTTTGAGCGTGAAGAAGTAAAATACACACTCGCAAACTTTCGCATTTATAATATTAGTGTGATTCTAGTAGATACAGGTAGGTAAGTAGGTATCATGTTTTGTAATCTTTAGAGCTTACTTTACTTTTACTTTCGTGCTAGGTTGTTAAAATCTAAAAAAGTTAATATTGGATGCCTTTATTATAGCTAGGTTACTATCTAGGTTTTGACAGAATGTAATATACATTCTGCAGACATTCCACCCCAACAGCACAGAACAATATAAGCCAAGCCAACAGGCACGATTCATAGCCTTGACCCTACCAGGATTCCGTGACTTGAAGTCGTAAACACAGCTTCAGGCAGTTATACTATCTAGACTTGGAAGTAATGGTGATGTTTCAAGAAATTACTTCCTTTAAAGTTTACAAATAGTTGTATTTTTCGGGAGAGTCGACGACGTAGTTTGTCCCGTACATTCCTAGAAAAGGGAATAGTGGGGCGTATGCCTACCCCTATAGGATCATAAGATCTTTGACCTATTTATATAACATGCTTAGTCGTTTCCACACATTTACTACAGCTTTAGTTTAATTCGTTCAATTACTGAAACAATTTTCAGTCGCCATTATTATTTAACACCCACGAGTGTCGATTGTTTATTGATCACAAACAGCAGTTTCCAACAACAAATCATTTAGATGCTCGTGAGCACCATCAGACGTGACCGCGCTCCATTCCGGCTATTCTTGTCCGGCTAAAAATAAAACAGCCATGTCACATAACGCGACATCGTCAGCCCCATCTGCTTCATCAATTCAAACCCTATCACCACACAAATAAAGACCACATGACCCATCACTCGGTGCGACATCAAAAGAATTCACTACGTTTGCTTTTCAAGGCAATTTGAACCTTAACCTAACCATATAAATGTCAAGTTCGCGAACTTGGTAAACGTATGCTCTTCTATCAAGGTATTCTGAGTTTTATACGCTTGACTATAAAGGTCAAGCAGAATAGCATGATCAAATTAAGGTTTTGTGGGGCTGAAATTTTCTGTTCAGTAATGACCGTTAAATTACGGGGTAGTAGAGATCTATACAATGATAGTTCCTGTAGTCATGGGGGTAAAGAAGCTGAATTGACCGACAAAAATGATAGAAAACAAATTGTTACAGGAGAAATAGTAGAATTACGTAACGCTGGGTTGAATTATGAAGTAATGAGTTTGGTAAATGATATATATCGAAGCTAGTAACAACAGCTAATACGAAAAAGGAAAGGAGTAGCAACGTGAAATTTCAAAGTTTTATAGAACGCTTAGTTATAAGGAAGACTTTAAAAGATCTAGTCAAATTACATAAGCTAGAAAATGCAAGAAAAGCAAGCCTGAAAACCTATTACTAAATAATAAGTTCAGAGGAACACAGACAAATCAGGAGCATAGGTTCAACGGTTTCAATAACCTAGGAAGCAATCTGTAAATCATGTTGGATTCAAGAAACTTTGGTTTAAAGTCCAGGTAACTCGTAAAACAGATAAACCGTTTATTTTTATTGTGTACTGAAACTGCAAAATATTAGTCACAGAACAATTAAAAGCGGTAGAACGATGTACACTGTAATATAATGGTGATGAAACGACAGTAGTAGGAATATTGGCAACACGCCTAATTGGTTTAATGGGTGCTTTGACTTCAGAATGGTAACAATGTGCAGATTATGATAATTCCTTATTGAGGAAACCGGCAGCGTGCGGCGGGATTTTGTTTGAGATCAATGCACAGAACGTGGAAAATATGGCACACACAGAAATGATCACTTGATCAATGATAGATAAAAACCCAGCACATTAAAAAAAAGAAGAATTAGGAACCTTTACGATAAAACTGCGAATTAACCAAGAACCCAACACAAAGCACATAAAACACACAGGAATGTAAATTGATTTACACTGTAGTGATTTCTGCTCTACAGCCAATCGACACTTGTCTCAAAGGGCCATCTACTGGCCATCAAGGCAGTCCAAAAATAACCATCAAAATGTCTCTGGCCTTGCATCAAAATTATCTTGATTTGCTTTGCACAGTATAAAACTGATTACTTTCCAACTAAAAATATACAGCCATATTTGACGATGGAGGAAGTCAGATTTTGGTTGCTTGGTATCTAGATAATGTTTAAAAGCTTTAAACAAAAAAAAATAATGAATGTAAAAACTTTTTGCATAACATTTTCACTGTGGTCCCAATGATTTCCCCTGGAATCATAATTCTGAAGCAAAGGAAAAACCATTCAAATTTTATTGGACCAGCAATCAAGGCGTAATCGGCAAAAACATAAACTACTGCAGATATATTTGTGAAGATGGTTAAAAAGAAGAGGATGCCAACGCCCTTACAACTCTTTATAAATAAGCATGACGATGTTCCATTAATAACACCAATTTTGGAAACATTGTGAGCGTTTATTTAAGAAATATTGTTATTGAAACGACTGGAAATGAGTTCTATAACAATAACAATCCCAAGTGTGTAATGGGACTTTTATAGACTCTTATCAAGTCTATGCGCTATTAAAGTATTTCTACCACTTTTCTTTCTTCGTTGCCATCTGAACAAAATTCAAGAACCGCAAATCGTGGGTGGTAACTTTCCAAGATTTTCAAATGTTGTAATTTTTCTGGCCTCTATTTATTAAGCCCAAGGTTTGCTATTGTAAGGCTTCTTAATATAACATCTATCTACCTTCTGATAACCTGTTGCGTTTACAGCACCCAACATTTTTGTTCATTGGTGGCTTATCTGACCGAAGCTTCAGATGTTTGTAGTTTTTTGCCTTTTTTCCTTTTTGATTCTTTTCGATTCTTCTGTCTCGAATTTTATTGACCTAAATTACGGTTACGTACTTACTCTAAAAACACAGGTTAATGCTGAAATGTTACATAGGCAAACATATCTAAATAAGCCTCTAAAGATAATAAAATTTGCCTTAGTGTATCTGGCTTAAGAACAGGCACCTCTGTCTCCTCCCGTGGATATAGTAAAAGCTGACTAAGCTGGATACACCAGGGGATGGGCAGCAGTATTCATCTGATTACTCAACACCAATACTACGATCACCAATCCGCCTGCCAAGTGTAGGTAGTAACTACGGCAATTGCCCCCTTTGTATTCTTAGTACAGGCAAATTAGCAAAAAGTGTGGACCTAAATCGTATAGTCGTGGATTCTTATGGAAACGTTAGATGACACGAAAAGAAGCTTATCCTAAGTTTGCACCGTTTCTGGCGCTTACGGAAATAAATTTTAAAATAGAAAGAAATTACTTGATGCAACTTAAATTACGTATAGAGAGACTGTCTTAGTGCATTATGATTTTAATAAAAACCACGTGCATGTAGGGAACACAGTGTTGAACAAATGCATCTTCCGTAAATTAATATCAGTATAAAACTTCCGGCGGATGTAGTACTAATTAAATGAATATGTTTAAGTCAATTTCCAGAACTACATTAATTTTCCCCGAAGTAGAGCGACAATCAAATATGGAAAAGTGCCTTCCGTGAGACGCACCAAGGTGCAAACCTGGTAATGTATTTCGATCATTTTTCTGATAAGTCTATCAATTTGCACACTACCTTACTTTTCCCGGAGCCGTAATAACCACAAAAAGATTTTTTTGTTAATTTTTTTTTTGTATGTTCCGTATGTCGGATTTAAAAAATACTTGGTGCAAATGTAGATCATAACGGTTCAAAGTCTATGCCAAATTGCACCGACTACTTCTATTTCCCCCATTAAGTTACGGATATTGTAAGATTTTCACCCTATTTCACCCTGTTCCGGAGGGTGAAATTACTGATGCTTATTATTAGAGGTGATTTTTAAGCCATACAAAACAATTAGAAAAGTTTTCATGACTACATCTAATTAGTTCCACACTTTTGCAAAAAAACACCTAATTTGACTGTACTATATGTAGGAGGTCTCTAACGGCTAATTATGACTCGGGTACCCACTACATAAAAATGAATGAAAAAATTTATTTAAATTATAAACAAGCAAATGTAATACGCATGAAATGTAAAATGTAAGATTAAAATTGTGACTAGTCTACAGATCCTGTATCGAATATCTGGGTCTTATTTTCAGGTGTTGTTTGTTTGACCTCAATGCATGAAATTAAAACAATTTTAAAAAGCATTTCCGTAGAAAAAAAACATACAGAGCCACAATAACTGGATCAAGCTAAATATAAACAAGACAGGATGAGAACTTTAAAACGGTCGTAAAATGTAATCCCATGCTTTAGTTTTATTAACTATAAATCAAAGGAAATCAGAGCGTTTAACCTTGAAAAGGACATTAGAAAATAATAGTGTAAACCACTTAAGAGAAGGTTACCAAAAAGGCACTTACGCCTTTTTGTACGCGAACGAAGCTAGCTTTTGTTTTGGCTATTATTTCTTCAAACTCCATGAAATTTTGTACACATGATCAGTACATTATATAGAACATCTCTAGTGGCATTGTCTAATGCCACCAGAGATGTTCTGAAACGTGCCCGTACCTGGAAACAGCAAGAGGGAGGCCATTTTGAAAATTTATTGCGATAGTTTTATTAACTTAGGTACCAGATTACTTACAATTTGTATGAGAAAACATTTTATTAAATGTGACTAACTTCTGCTGCTCAGATTTTTTTCTTCCGATACAATTAAACAATCCTTACATGAAACTGAGTCGAAACGCGTAAAAAATATTTTTGATCAAAACTACTCATTTGTATGGAGAACTCACGCTTGACCAAAAAAATAACTTTGCCAAAATCGTTTTCATACAAAATGAGCACATGGTTCCAAAGACAGTTTTCCCGTATCTCTTATGGATTCGGATATCCCCATACTGTCCCATTTCAAAAAAACACTCTGTATAGAAATGCGGTTTGAAAGTTTAAAAAAAAATTGTTTTATTTTTTAATTTGTGATTTGGTAACCATTTAATTTTACAAGAAACTAACGCACCACGGGTCTAGCTAGATATTAGTATACTGATCATGTGTGCTAAGTTTTATGGAGTTTGAAGAAATAATAGCCAAATTAGAAGCAGACTTCGTTCGCGTAAGAGAATAAACTTCACAGCGTTCATTTAAAATTGGTAAAGCCGACACTCACGTTGAAACAGGCAAGGAATTCGTTTTATTTATACCTTAAAATTTGTCGTTCGCTTCCGAAACTCCGGATTTCTGTGTCACTATTAAAATAGAAGACTAGAATACTTACTTGCGTAAAGCGACTACTCTAGTAATGAATACTGAATGTAATTCAGACTATATTATATTTGTAGTCGAGTGCAGTAAACTGAATTGCAAAACAATTACTTTCATGTAACATCATAGTAACGTGGTGGCCTCAGCTGGTAGTAGCTATAGGTAGACTATAGCTTTTTGTCTGAGTAGTTTTAACAAATGTTTTATATTAGTTGTTCTGGGTATTTTCTATGAATAATAAAAAATATCTATCTTTGTAATGTATTGTATTGAGTATATCAGATATCTAGTACCCATAACACAAGCTCTGCTTAGCTTGGAGCAAGATAATGCTGTGTGAAATGTCCAGCATTATTTATTTATTTATTTTATTTATTTGTCTGTTGGTTTTAAAGTTGTTTAATGTCCTGGGTGACAGAACTTTGTTCGGAAAACTCGGAAAAACGTGATTTTGCCTGCAAAACCGCCCTTAATCAAATTTCATAGAAATCGTTAGACGTTTTTGAGATCTCAAACATACTACTAAACGCATATACATACAAATATTGCTCATTTCAAAATAAAGGATACATCAAAGATCACCAAATAAATAAATATTTTTAACGTTATACCTATCTGTCTCGTATAGGAACACGATTTATTATCATTTGCAAACAGATTTTAAATATTATTGCAGAAGCTTTCGCAATGTTATGTTTTAACGAGAGGATGTGAAGCTTCATCGGGAGTATTGAAAAAATATTCCACATTCTGAAGCGTTTTCATTCACAGCTGTATAATAATATTATACTTTCAATTCAAACATCATTAGAACGAAGTAAGTTCTAGTTCACATTCTCAAAGCAGAGACCAATTAATAGTAGGAATATCTTATCACAATTGGAATAATTCGATGTCTCTATCTGAGCCGGCTGAGATGCGAGAGGTTGCGATTTCGATTCCCGGGACAAATGTTTGCATGATCTGCAAATATTTGTTCTGTGTCTGGGTGTTATGGTACCATGGTGTACTCGTAGTTCCTGATACCTACGACAAAGGGAATCCTACTGTGGGATCAGGACTATGTACGTGACTGTTGGGTGTTATACACTCGAGAGCAATGAATCCGGGTCACTTAAAGAATCCTAAAAATCTCGGAAACTAAAAATGCTAGGTTAATGCAATAAATTGTATTTAATAGACAATGTAATACTCCTTAAATGAAGGTATTAAAACTTCTTAGTTATTCTAAAGTTATATCATAAAAAAATCAAATTTGAAAAAGGGCCACTTTCGAAGATGGAACTACGAAATTACAGCATTTGGTTTTGCTTTTGTTTGTAATCTGTCATTTATCATTGTTTGATTTCTGTTTTTTTGTTGTTTTTTTTCTGCGTAAACGCAGTAATGGAAGCACGAGGAGGCAATACGAAGTATTAAAATTCAAGAAAATCGTAATAAAGTTAAAAAATTTCATGTTTCCTATTTTTGTTTTAAGGAGAGATCAGCAGTTTTTTTCTTTATGTAATTTTGTGTTAATAAAATGTATGGTGACTCATTTTTTTTTTACCTTCATTTAAGGAGTATTACATTGTCTATTAAATACAATTTATTGCATTAATCTATCATTTTTAGTTTCCGAGATTTTTAACATTCTTTAAGTGACCCGGATTCATTGCTCTCGAGTGTATATCTGCATTCATCCGATGCTCATTCACTCTTTCCAAACTCATTCTCAATTTTTCGACATTCCACATCAGAGGGCTCTTACCATGAGCTCTTATAGCTTGCTCGGTATGATTACTTATTTTTGCTGTGCGCACATATAATAATAATAATAATAAATGCTGGACATTTCACACAACATTATCTAGCCCCAAGCTAAGCAGAGCTTGTGTTATGGGTACTAGATAACTGATATACTTAACAACAACATTACATAGATAGATATTTTTTATTATACATAGAAAAATACCCAGAACACCCTGAACAAATATCTGCAGATTGTACAAATATTTGTTCCGAGGCGGGAATCGAACCCGCAACCTCCTGCGTCACAGGCGTACCTTCGCCCGCCGCGCCACAGAGGTCGTCATGTATGTTTATATTGCAACCAAGATCAAAACAATAATTTTGGTATCCCTTTTTTTATTTTTATTTGTGGTTGTAATGTGTTTTGTGCGTGTAAATAAATAAATAAATAAATAGATTCAGTTAAAAAAACTATTCAGTACAAAATATCGGTTCCGTGATGTCCGCAGCTATATTTAAAGCTTCGAGCAACACGGACGCGCGGATCGAAGATTTAAAGGCACAGTCGCAGAAGGTTTATAGGCTCCTGCGATTAAAGTTATTCAATGATGACGGATGTCAATGACGAACTGATATTTTGTAAGGCCTCTGGTATGTTTTGTTTACATTTGGACCAGTGTTTGTTATGCCATTTTCATTTTCATTCGAAAAAATAAAGAGGTTCTTCTGCGTAATCTTAATTTATGTTGAAGCTAGATTGTATACCTTATTCTAGACACCGGAATACGCTCCCATTGTCCCGCTCACAATACCACCGCGGTCTTTGTGCACAGTTTAATTGCATTCGTATTCCAACCAGAATAGCAATTTGGTTTGCAGCTAATTAGGCGTATAGTTGCTGCTCGACAATAATTTTAGAAGACTGCAACAGAGCGGCTGTTTTGACTAAAACGATTTTGGGGTGTGGTTTTTGGTGAATGGCAGCTTATTTGTAATTGATTGCATGAGATTAGATTCGGATGTTTAAATGTTTTTAGTTTGAATTTTTTTAATGGTTAATTAAAATACGCGTACAACACGTACAACAGTCGATTCTCGCACATTGATCCTTATACTATGACTAAGTTGACATTCAGAGGGCTCGTTGTGAAAACTCTCACTCATGTGAGGGAGTAAGTGCACACTCACGCATAAAGACTTCTTAAAATCCACCTTTTTCCTTTTCCTACCTCCTCTTGCTTGCTTGCTGTTATATAAGCGTAAAGTTGAATAAATGGAAAGATAAATTAAAAAGGATAAATAGTATTATTGGTTGCAATGTGTTACCTACTATGTGTATAAGTTGTACCTACTTACTTTATTAGAGGGATTGTAGGACCTTTTGATTGGGTATCAATGATAGTTACTACTGTCTAATTTGTTCAATTACTTTAATAATTGTATCATTTATTGGGTTATTCTCGCATATTTTATATCTGCCTTCATTCTGTTTCCAAGATACTTGTAGTTTCTTCTATGTATATGATTTGTTTAATCTAAGCCGTTGTTGGCGTGTCCCTTGTAGGTTATCCTATGTAATGTTATCCGTTTACTATTACCTTGTGCATTTAAAGTGGAAGCCTGTTATTGGCCGTACTTTCTGCAATCTTAGCCTTAAGTTTTTTCATAATGTATCGCTGTTGGTTTCCCAATAAATAAATAAATAAATAAAAATGATCTTCACCATTTCAAAGGAGTAGACCTCATCACCAGTCCACAACAAAGACCTACCTAGTCAGTCCTTTTACCAACGGAACCAATATAGGATCACGAATCTACTGGACGAAAAATGTTGTGGTACATAATAAGGGGTCATTCCCAGTCCTCCGATCGGAACTCCGATTGGTAGGAGGAGCGGGAATGACCCAATCAAATAATGCAAAAATTAAGGCAAATGAGTTATTTTTTTAATTTCCATGTCTCTGTAGACTGGCGCACTTCTTCATAGGTTCACTACCACGTGCTCTAAATAGCATTGCTTGTACCCATCACCCTGAGACAAAGTGGAAAGTCTCATGTGTGCAACCCATACGATCTCTGTGGCGCTGCGGGCGAGTAGCCGGCTGAGATGCAAGAGGTCGCGGGTTCGATGCCCACTGCAGGACAAATGTTAGTATGGTCTGCAAATATTTGTTCCGGGTCTTGGTGTTATGGTACCATGGTACTCGTAGTTCCTGATACCCACGAGCCACGACACAGGGAATCAGGGAATCAATCTAGTGTGGGATCAGGACTACGTATGTGACTGTTGGGTGTGTTGTTGTTGTTTGAAGATATCATACGTCATACGTAGTCATGACCCCCACACTAGGATTCCCTGTGTCGTAGTGTGGGTATCAGGAACTACGAGTACCATGGTTCCATAACACCCAGACCCGAAACAAAAATTTTCAGATCATAAGTACAAACATTTGTCCCGCAGCGGGAACCGAACCCGCAACCTTTCGCATCTCAGCCGGTTACTCGCCCGCCGCGCCACAGAGGTCGTCAAAGATTGGCCTAACCTTCTTACATACCTACTCCTGATTTATAAATTTACCCGACTTTCATCAGCGATCGTATTTCTGCTCCAGTGAGTTTTAATTTGAAATTCTTACAGATACGTTTACCCTCATGTTGCCCTCGTGCGTTTGTGATGAAATTCCTTCGCCGAGGAATTTCGTCGTTTTGATTCTTAATAGGTACAACTATTTATCCTTTCTTCCTTTTGTGAGTTTAATTTAGGTTAGTAATAAGGCTGTCCAAGGGTCGTATTAATAGATCGAACTCAACTCTGAGAACGATTTTGAGTAGGTACTTACACCAAAAATCATTTTTGTTTGAGAATTTTGAAATTGGAACTAGTGAGTTCCAGTTTCAAAATTCTCAACAGTCTTGTTATTGTAGATGACAATTAATTCAAATTGACAAAACTGGTAGATGTAGGTCTTAGAATAATTAATGTATGCATAGTATAACTATAGGTATGCCCTGATTTTTAATCTTAGACAATTTTTTTGAACAAAGAAATGTCAATATATGCCACTGTGTGTATTAGTGTCATGTAAGTATCATCTATGTATATACACATACATGACACTTATACACACAGTGACATTTCATTGTTTACAAAAATTGTCTAAGATTAAAAATCCAGAGTTATAGTTCTTTTTATTTTTCGCTACGCTTGTTTGTTGTTAGGCAGAAAAATATTGAATCCATATACAATCATTATTTCTCATTCGAGGTTGTTCACTCGGAAGTTTTCTTCGATATTTGTCATTTGAGATTTTTCATTCGAGATAAGTATAACATTCGAGATTTTACATTCGAGATTTTTCATTCGAGTTTTTTCATTCGAGATATTTCATTCGAAATTTTCAATTCGAGATAACAGTTTAAATGGGTTGAATGAGGTTTGTCATAATCACCGCGCTTGGCATGCGGATTATTCAAATTTCCTAGGATTAACATGTAATACTAAACAATATTCTCGTGCGTGACCATGGCCATATATCATCACAGTAGATTGCTATCTTACTGCAACATAATTTAAATTCAATCCGTATTTAAGCAGCAAGCAACTCTTTCCTCTCTGGAAGACATCGGCCTTGAAGAATCACTTCGGGCGTTATTATGAATTTGGGTGACCCAATTTTTTGGCCCGTACTTACCCTGCACATGTTTCTCATAAAACACATCGCTCCGTAGGGTACGGGAGTTACGTTATTCCAAAAATGTATAAGGCATTCGATTTCCGTCCCGTTAGCCCTGTACCCTTTTATAGGCACCACCGCACCGGTTTGGAAAGAGATCCGCATTTTTAGTCTTACGGCTTTTGGCACAAAGTTGAATGTGCCCTTGTCAAAGAAAGGTTCGTTTAATGAGTCTTCGATTATGATCTTGACCTTTAAGAAGGGTTAGTTTTTTGTGTTCAATAAATCTGGAACTTACATTTCAGGTGATGTAGGTAGAGTGACACATTTCTAAGTCTACTTTCCGATTCGGACAGTTATAAGGGTCAATGATAGGACCAGTATACGTCTCATAAAACAGCCCTTTTTGTACAGAGATAGAGATGGTAAGATCCCAGTAAGATACCTAGTCATCATCAACAGCCGTAAGACGCTTACTGTTGAACGAGGCCTCCCCCATATAATGCAATGGGGGATTTGCGAAACCAACACGTAATCTGTGAAAATTTCATCTGGTTATCCCCCCCTCCAAGAGATCCCGAAAATTAACCTTTGGTGTTTTCTAAACATACTGAAAACGCAATTAATTGGTCGATTGTACCAAACTCTGAAAACTCAATTTCCCAGACTATTTATTTGGGTTAATGGTTTGAACAGCATGTCCTGCTGCATAGCAATTAAAACTTAAACATTACTTGGAAGTCAAAAACGGCCTTTTCAACCTAAAAAGCCACGACCCTTGTAGACGGGGAGCAAGTGCCGATTTCCGTATCTCATAGTGTTGAAATACCTTTTGAGAGTAATTAAGTAGGTAGTTGATACAATTTACTGCAAATTACTTGTACAGATATCATTGCCTTTATCCTACTACATGGGGTCGGCACAGCATTCAGCAGTTTTCTTTTCTATAACCCCTTCTTTCTCATTCCTTCACTCATTCATTCACTCCTTACACAAGTCATCTTACACGCAATCGATAAATCTTTTCTTGCCTACATAGTGAATTTTAATCTAGTCTGATGCTGCTACCTGCGCCTCTATTGTCTAACGAGGTTATTGCATTCGATTACAGTTTTACAGTACACTGCGCTGTATGTTTTGAATATTTCTGCTCTTGAAAAGATGCTAAAGCACGCTGCACAATGTAATGCGAAATCTTGATTGAAAGTGTTGCTCTTTCCATAAGTATAACAAAACAACCGATTCGGGACTTAGCGGTCGACGCTCCAGCACTATGACGTATAAATACCGTCACCAGGCTCTGGGCACTCGGAAATTACATGTAAACGTACTATGACGCCGACTTATGAGTCTGAAATTCTCGTAATGTGCAATGGAGCTAACATAAAACAATTACTTCCCGACAATTAGTCGGGTTATTAAATGTATTGTTTAGTAGAAAGAACGCCCACGAATTCATCCGCGTATATAGTTTTTTCCATACATACTTCACCACGCTGCACTGTATTTTTTTCATGTCAGAATTCTTTATATAAATATCTTTATTTACTGAAAGAATAATTCAAATAGTAAAAGTATACACAACTTATTAATATTTTACACAGAAAGAATGATACAAATATATATAAAAATTAATAAATACAAATTTAACAGTTGAGCTAAGTATCTTAAGACCGTGAGGTAGGGCTGCTCCTTTGTCGAAGCCGAATAATATGGCTATTGGTTTAAATTTGTGCCATATGCCGCGAACAAACATGCTGGTGGCACGGATTATTGAGATGATGATTCTTGATTTTAGCCAACCCATCAATACGCTTAAGGACCTATCCTAGCGGTCAGCGATGGCAGCTCCATGATGTTTGACGAAGGTAGACATTTGTTGAGGTTTTTAGGAGGTTGACCATTGCGTCAACCTCCTCATTTTTAAAGCATCACTACCTAATTACTTAGTTGCTAGTTATCAAAACTTCGCTTTTCTCATACAAAAGTTACCGTTTGACAGCCCTGGGTGGTTGTTCTCTATGACCTAAGAGATTCCTTGTCAATAACGTGTGACGTCACCCATGCTATTTAGCGAAGATTCCACGCAGATATCGTAACGAGCCCGCGTTATGTCACGTTTGGTCATAGCGAATAAGGGGGCTGATTGCACAATTTACGCCTGTTTGCAACAGGCGTAAACTATTGCAAACCTGTCGCGAGATAGAGAATAGCCCTGCCGGTCTACATTTTTACATTTCAAGTAACTATAGCACCCTATTCTTGGCATTTCTTGGAAATCTTAATTTCATGCATTATGCAAGTCGCTTCATCAACCTTCAGCGGATGAAGGAGCCAGCCTAGAGCCAGCCAATTACAAACTAGATTAACCTCGGATTAGCGAATCTTCCCTTGCTCCGCCTTCAAGGCGTCACCTTCGGGAGACCAGGCTGCATAATTGGATACTGTAAATGGATTACCCTTGTTGCACGCAGTTATTTTACAATCCAATAATAGAACACAAGTATCTTAACCGCATTCGAAATAAGGTACAGCATGACACAACCTCAGACAAATAACTTATCCAAGCAACTAACAAACGACTTCTATTTTCTGTTATGCTGTAAGTACCCTAAGTCGCAGGATTTATTTATTTCATTCTTTATTGCACAACTAACATTGTATAACAGGATGATACCAATCTAAATCTATTTTTACCCGACAACAGCAAAGCAATATTATGATGATGATGGGTTATGATTTTTGCAGCCTATGTATTTTTTTTTGTTAATGTATGTGTCTATGTTAGTTAGTTTAACTGCTCCCTCGTAGCCTACCGAAATTTATATAGCTCCAAAAGTACTAGGCAAATTGAGGGTCATAATATGAGGTGTCTTGACGTTGTTATAAGCTAAGTTATAGCTATAACGAAACACTAAATTCAATATGGCGGGAATCGGAATTTTCAAACTTTGAAAAAAAAACATGCATATCAAATAAAAGAGCTTGAATACAACCAAAAATAAATCACACTAATACCACCTACCCCATCAGTAAAAAGATGTAAAAAAAACCAAATGTTTAAAAACTAATACCCGACTACGCAAAAGCTGAAAAAACAAGTATCAAAATGTTGTAGAGAAAGGCCAAATCTACGATTCTAGTTTTTTTTTACTACTTGGCAAGCAAACAAGCATACTGGCTACCTGATGGAAAGCAGTTATCGTAGCCCGTACCTTTCAAACCGAAACACAGCAATGCGAACACTACTGCTTGGCGGCAAAAATAGTAGGTTAGTACTTCCCCGGACAAACTCTTTCACAAGAAGTTCTACTACTAACAAACTTCAATGTTGTGTCATGCTTTGTATCCTACTTAGCTTCTATCTAAATACTACTCAGGTAGTATTTGGCTACGCAACGTTAATAACGAACTAAGTATATATATATATATATATATTTTTTAATTAATCTTCTCGAATTGTAGACGCTGCTATACTAGTTAGTTTGATATCCAAAAATCAGATTACTTCATGCACCTTTAAGTAAATAGCTTTCGTAAATTGATGAACGGTTCAAATCACCTTCATCAAAGATTCTAATATTTCAATGACAATTCCGGTGGAAGATAATAATATATAAAGTTTCAGTTATTATATTCGTGTACATAATTTTACAGAAAGTAGATACTGTAGCAGTAGCGCAAAGTTAGACTATTCGGTATTGTACCGTTGTAGCTAAACGTTTGGAAGTTGGAGCAGACAAAGTTTTGTCTGTTGGGCTGGTCTGAACTCTGAACGCGGTTTCAGCTTCAGTATACGGGTAATACCTCAGTACATTATGTTATCCAGACATTTATTTTAGATACATTTTGGTGACTTCACGAAAACTATTGCATTAAAATATAATTTACTAGCGTTTACCATATTTTTGGGGTAAAAAGTATCCTATGTTTAAATATAGCCGTGTACCAAATTTTTTAAAAAATGGGCTTTGTGTTTTGGCGTATAACCACGACACGTCCAAACTACTAACGTCGCAAATAAACTTTAATATTATAGTTGATGTTAGATTATATTATTACATTATATTTACATTATTAATTACATATTATAAAATATAATTTTTAATGCAATTATAATATAAAATAAATACATTTAGTTAGGTATTATATTTCAACATCATCATCATCATTATTAACATCAGCCTGTAGAAGACCACTTCTGGACATAGGCCGTGCCATGATGAGCGGGCTTGTTATTATATTTATATTAAGTATTATATTAAGAGTTTATTAATGTTAGAGACTTATATAAAGGTGTCTAACATTAAATTACAAATATATAATTGTAGGGATTTTTAATCTTCTTAATTGTTTCCGTCCAATAACGATGAGATAATAGGTACAAAGAACTAGGACAGTGGAAGTTCAAGAAATAAAACGGCTGGTTCCTAAGGATCTGCACTCAAGTCTCGGGCAAGTTGCCAAGTCGGACCACTTAAGTGACAAGTTGATGCAATCCATTTCTGGCCTATTCGTAGCATCCAACTGTGAAATTATTTCAGAAAGTTTGTTGAATGAGTTTTTCTCAGCTCCTTGTCTTAGCTAGTCTTTAAAGTTAGTCTGTGCCAAGTTATACTGTTCAACTTGTATCTACTACCGCTTGTTCTATCACAAAGGTATCTACACTACATTGTTGTGTTGTATCTTTGGCATTTCTAGTGCATATCGTTCGTTATAAGATAATTAAAAATACTATGCATATTAAAAAATATATCTATCTGCTAAAGTCATGGTACACTATAGCAAAAAGACGTTTTGTACATGATTCCAGTTTCGTATTCGATATTCGTGCATTTTCTTTGGGTTTGATTTATTTTTGATGACTTTGGATGTGACTATGTCACTTCAGCATAGCCTGGATTGGCTTGGCCACATACTCTTCTACTAACTTATCTCGGGCTGAATCATTTATTGCGGCTTCGATTCCCGCTGCGGGACAAATGTTTGTATGATCTGCAAATATTTGTTCCGGGTCTGGGTGTTATAGTACCATGGTACTCGTAGTTCCTGATACCCACGACAGAAGAAAACCTAGTGTGGGATCAAAACTACGTATGTGACTGTTGGGTGTTATGTTATGTATGTTATGTCATGATGGCTGAAAAAACGTTGTTCTCAATAGTTCTATTAGCAGTTCCTTTAAAGGAACTACTGAGAGTTTCTTACCCCAATTGCATTCCTATTAAAAAAAAACATGCAAAATAGTATGCAATAACTTTTCATTTAAAAAACCGACTTCCGCCATTGTAATCGACTAAATATTTGGATGAAAAAAAAATGATGAAAAAACCATAGTGGTGAAAGGATTATGATACTTTTTGAATGTAAATGCTTGGTTTGTTGCTGAAAATATCAAAATCGCCATATGTCGCCCACAATATTTGAGGAGTTCCCTCAATTCCTCATGGATTCCATCATCAGAACTGGATTCTGAAAAAAATGGGACCAATCTGGAAGTATATCTATTCAAATTCAAAAAAAAACCAAGTTGGTTCATAAACGCCGGAGATATGAGGTAACAAACATTAAAAAAAAATACAACCGAATTGAGAACCTCCTCCTTTTTTGGGAAGTCGGTTAAAAAGGATGGAGTCTACTCGTATACCGTACCTACCTATTCATCGGCTGATTCACACTTAGAAACATGAGCACAACTCATGAATGTTAATGAATGAACTCATAAACATAATTAAAATGGAACTCATGATAGGTGTGACTATATTTGAAACTGAGATCACCTGAGTATAATAATTTAACTCGACATATCGGTTTCTCTGGATGATTACCTACCTTTGATGTTTTGAGAACGTGATAATGCAGAACTGTAGTGTAGCCCAGTGAACACCGCTGTCTGGTCCAAATCTCGAGGGTTCTCTTGTTCTCTTATATGTGGAAGTTTGCCTACACGTTCTATGTGCAAATATTAGCATCCCTATATTGTTATGCTTTATCATATTTTTCTACTGATACTTATTTTTAAAACATACTTTCTCTTTCTATTCCAGGTCGTGTTGGTGTTCATTCTCAGTATAGCATCACTCATCATTTACTTCATTGACGCATCAAGGTAATTTCACTTCCATCACTCTTTTGAAATCCATCATGTTGCTAATTTATTAATTTTAAATATCTTATAATGCTGAAATCATAAGGAATACGTGAGTCAATGCCAATAAATAAATGTGGTCCAAACTGTTTGCTGCAACTAGTGTATAAATGTTAGCTTCTGTTTTATTTATCAGCTGAACTGTGTTACTTAGCAGTGGCTTATCCGTGACATGTTTTGTTTGTTTGTTGTATGTACTTATATGTGTTTAGTTAGTGTTACCGATGTTAACGTGTTCAATTTCAGTGAAGAAGTGGAGAGATGCCAGAAATGGAGTGACAATATCACTCAGCAAATCGACCTTGCCTTTAACATATTTTTTATGGTCTACTTTTTTATACGAGTAAGTATTTCTTCACTTTTAATGATTTACTTTGTCTAAAGTATAATTTATGTAATGCCTGTTTTTTTCTGTTTCAGTTTATAGCAGCTAGTGACAAACTATGGTTCATGCTCGAAATGTATTCATTTGTAGATTACTTCACGATACCACCATCCTTTGTATCAATATACCTGGATAGAACATGGATAGGTGAGTCTACTGCTCCATGTCAATAACCAACTTTATTTAAATCATAATCTAAATAATTAAATTATTATTAATAGCCCCTATAATTATTATAGAATGTGTTTTATGTCAATTTACTAAGGCACAATTCATTTCCATGTTTTGAAATTCGATATCAATTGGAGGCTATTTGATTTCATCAACTGCTACAATCCATTCACAAAAATGAATTACAATATGATTTTTAACATTTTGAACGTGTTTTACAAATGTTCCTTTCTAAATTTCAGGACTGAGGTTTCTCAGGGCTCTACGCTTAATGACCGTGCCTGATATTTTGCAATACCTCAATATTTTAAAGACATCGAGCTCTATTCGGTTGGCGCAGTTAGTTTCAATATTTATATCAGTGTGGCTTACTGCAGCCGGAATTATTCATTTGGTAAGTTTAATAATGTTATACTAACATGCACTGGTTAGTAAAACTATCTTTCAGTTTCGTTAGAACTTGTCACCAATAATTTTGCCTGTTTACGGTTCCGTATTTCAAAAATTAGCAACAGAACCGTTATAGGATCACTCTCTTGTCTGTCTGTCTGTCACAGTCTATACTCTCCGAAAATATTAGACTAAAAAAGTCGACATTATTACTTATACAGAGTTAAGTTACCCAATCACGGACGTGTAGCGTAAGTTATTCTGATTTTGGGGGGCAAAACAGAAAATTTAAAAAACAATTGTCAAATGCAACATATTGAAAGAGCTCGTTATTAGGAACTTCAACATATTTCTATAATTTTAAACTTTGCATTTAAAGGTATTTTACGAAAATATACGAAAATCGAGCATCGGACATAAGGAGGGACTTACACCAATCAAGCTGGGGGAACCCCCAAAATCAAAATTCGTTTATTTTCGCTATGCTTCCGTTGTGCGGTCATGTAACTCTGTATATGTAGGTACGAAATTTTAACTTTATCCTACTGTTGTTTCGGAGGAAATAGGCTGTGACAGGCCACAAATAGACAGGCAGAAACGAGACCGTGAGTGATCCTGTAATGGTTCCGTTGGTACCTTTTGAGGTTCGGACGGAACCCTAAAAACACTGATTGGAACATCAAAATGCCTTGTGCTCATATCAGTCGGGTCATATAAAGTTTTATATAGGTAGATGTAAATTATACATCACTTCTTATTGAATAATTCAGCCACTGAAAATAAATACTTTGTTAACCTTTTAAATTATTTGTTTCAGCTGGAAAACTCCGGTGATCCGCTAGAGTTTGAGAACTCGCAGAAGCTTTCATATTGGACCTGTGTGTACTTCCTTATAGTCACCATGTCCACAGTAGGTTACGGAGATGTGTTCTGCCATACTGTGCTAGGCAGAACATTTTTGGTATTTTTTCTCCTCGTTGGCTTGGTAAGTTTCATTTACACTTATTCTCTCGCTATAACTCTATTGACATATTTTTACATGAATAATTTGATACCACAACAGAATTGATTCTTAACTTTTGCAAGGGGAGGCAAGTTAATGTTCCAACATTTACAATAAAGTTAAGTGAATTGAAAAGTTTAACCTCAGTAAATTGATTAGTGCCGGGCTTGCTATTCCTTGCATTGCTGATCTGATAACAAAGCAAAAGGAAATAACCGAGACTTGCCATTTAAAGGTTGAGCAAATAGTTCACATGGGACTTGCTAGACAAGAGTACTGATTTACCGCACAGCTCGTTGAATGATTGTAAGCCTGACTAGTGCACCATTACTCTAGAGAGCATGTAAATTAATTCGGTAACCGGAGAGCCGACCGGTTGAGGACCCGGCTCGCCAGGGGGCTGATCACAGCCGCGATTGCCACAGCATCGTCTGTAACGCCGCCTCCTAATGCGTGGCCGTGGCCGTGGGCCGCCTTTGCTCGAACGACATCTATCTACTATCGCCGTACACTAAAATATGCTTAATTTCAAGCGACCGCATGGGTGTATTCTGTTTTTTTCTTTTGCTTTGTTACGTTACGTGATACTCACCATAATGTGCCGCCGGAGGATCTCTCTCGCCTCGCTCGAGTGTACTGTAATGGGTACCGTGGTACGAGTCGAGCCCCTCGCTCGTCCGACCGTAGGTACCGCGTCCGCGCCGACTGCGCACGCGGCCCACCCAGCGGCCCGGCGTCGCGCCGCGTCCCACCCCTCCCACCTCGCGATCTCTGCATGCCGCACCTGTGCCTGGCTGTGTTCCGTTGCTCACATCACCGGTAGACATACACTCTCGTTCCTTTTATTTTTATTTCGCTCCGCTACCGGCTACACTTTACGACTCTTTCGTCACCATAGAATGTATACCGAGACTCGAGGTGGACATTGTCGTGCATCACGCGATGGTGTCCGCGTGCGCCTGACTCGTAATTCGATCGACACCGTGGTCTGTTGCAGGCAATGTTCGCTAGTAGCATTCCCGAAATTATAGAGCTGGTAGGAAGTAGGTCCAAGTACAGTGGCGAGCTGAAGCGCGAACATGGAAAAAGGTATCAGTTTGATATATAAATTGATCCTCGGAAGTGAAGGCGACTCATTTCTAAGCAAGGCGCGCTACTTTCGCGCGTCATGCTCGCCATGATTCGCCCGATCTCTCGGAGAAAATGTGAGATCATCACCTATAAGAAAGCTTGCTCAGTGCCGTCAGATGTATTGTGTCATCTACTCGTGTTCACTCGTCGCCCTCCTCGGCGGTCGGCGAGAAGCGTGTCGCCTCTCCTCTACCGGACGAGCTGCTCGCGCAGGTAGAGCCGGGGCGAGCGTGACCGAGGCGGGCTTTCGAGGCGGCCGGCTTGTGAATGCGTCTACCAAGCGTCTATATCGAATGCCCACCGTTCCACCGTAGTACCAAGATCCGGTCGAACCAATTTCTTTTAAGTTCCGTTCATCGATTAGTTAGCGTAATGTATCCTTAGGCTTTGCATGCACCCGGTCACGAGTCCCCGTACGGCTTACGCCGGTCACAGCTCCCGCCGCTAAACTAGCTAGCTCGGCACGGCACCCAAGTCCCGCTCACCCACACCACCACAGCCACAGCCACCACGCAGACAGACGACACTCAGGCTCAGGCCACACAGCCTTGTGCGAGCGCGAGGGTACGCGGCCGCGGGCCGGGCGGGCGGGGCGGGCGCGCGGCGCGGGGCGCGGGGCAGGGCAGCGCGGGTATACTCACCTCGAGGTGTTTGCTGTGTATCGTAGGCTGTGTTCGCCAGCTGGATCCCCGAGATCACGGAGCTGGCGGCGCAGCGCAACAAATACGGCGGCCGGTACACCAAGGACGTCCGCCGCAGGTACCCTGCTCTCACGCCCCCGCTCCACGCGGCTTCCTGCCTTCCTACCTCTCACGGTTTCGATCTTGGTTGATTGAATGCGGAGTTTGCTAATGAAATTTATTAATCCTTCACTAGAATCGGTCTCTCGGTGCCGTGGCGCATGCTCGAAGAGTTAGCTCCCGGCGGCCGCGCCCCTCTCCCCGATCACGAGAGACAGGTGCGCGGTCGACCGACGCACTACTACATGCCTTTTTTCGTAAATTTTACTCGAGTTAACTTGAGCTTTTTAATCCTTCTAACGAGACTAGATCTGGAGAGAGCCGATGTAAAATTTTGTAATGCTGTCGATGAGTAGTGTTTGGTTTGTTCGCTTGCACACGATGCCTGTCGCCACGCTGTAGCGCTAGCTCTGGCACCTCGCCACGAGTCCTGACGATCACACACACAGCCAGTGCCCGCGCCGCCCCGCCCGCGCCCGCGCCCGACCGCGCGCGGTCAGATCCCACTGACTGATGCTCGCTGCGTGTCACGTGACTAACCGCCCGCCGCCGTGCCGCGTGCCCACAGCCCAGTGCCCAGTGCCCACCGCCCGACGCCTACGCCCGACGCCCGTCCCGAGAGGACCTGTCGGCTGAAGCGAGCCGCCGCGCGCCGTCAGCCCGCCCAGCTGACCGGGGCGCGGCGACGGCGCGCGGCGGCTCCCTTCCGCTGCGGCCCTTATTGAATCACCACTCGATTGAATGTGAATGTCTTGTTTTGTCCGTCGGCGTTTAGGCGATATTTGCCAGTTGTATCCCAGAGATAATTGACTTAATCGGCACTAGACCCAAGTATGGCGGCACCCTCAAGAATGAGCGGGGACGCAGGTGAGCCGCTGTCTTCACTCCGTTCCGTTGAATGTGTTCCGTGTTGTGAATCTATATTCTTCCTTTTCCTCTCTTAGCACGCTTCTGTGTTCTCACTTATCTAAGCGGGACGCGAGTCCCGCGCATTGTCTTTGTTTTTATGAGTCGATATTGATTGTAAATTTACCTTTGAATTTGAGTTCAGTTAAAATAGCGAACAGCAGATAGTGGCTAGTGTTATCGCTCGATATATTTAGGTTTAATCATTATGTTCTGTTAGTATCTGTACGTAAAGGAATGTTAATGGTAAAGCTTAGTTACGGAGAGTTAAATGTTGAGTGGTACCGTATCGTAGTGCGTTGTTGGAGTTGTGGTGTGCGATGCGAGGCCTCGACAGCTCCTCTCTGGGCGCGGCGCCGCCTGCGTGGGGCGCTGTTGAAGCACCTTCCCGTACCGCCGACTGACCTGCCCCCGCCCCACCCCTCCCGTGCCTGTGAGTGCCATTGACGAAACTGCATTCCGCCCACACCGCTCGCTCCTGCCCCCTCCTGCCTGCACGACTCTATTCTGTAACTGTTCTGTACTCTTACTCTTAATGTTGACCCTCTTTAATGTTTTGATCTGTTATGTACTTTGGATCGATCCCGTCGGTTTTTTTAGTGTAATGTATTTTCGTAAATAAATTCATAGAGCGTGGCAAGGCTGTGTGCATTGAGGACATTTTTTAACGCAAAATTAGATTAGTTCGACATACCATTTAACACTTATCGAAATCATCCTAGAAGTGAACACGAATCATTTTTAATGAATATTGAATTATTGATTTGAAAACTGTTTGTACTTAATGTTTATGCGGTCTTAAAATTCAAGGTAGAGTTTTAAAAATATTTTAAAAGAAAATGATCAGTTCTTTGCCACACCTTAGATGAATAATAGTTTGCATGATTGTACATAGTTTTGCAGTTTGCAAAGTAAAAACCTTTTTATCTTTCCACTATTTTCTATTTCTGTGATGATTTTAGTGAGTTTGAGAGCCTCTCCCTTCTTTGGTTTTTAACTAACAGCTTCAACCTCTACATTTTACTTTCCACTATTCAAACTACTACTACTTACATTTAACCCTCTCTAGAATTTAAAATTACTAAAATCTAATACATATCACGAGCACTGAACTCACAAGAAAACAATGGGGATTCCCCGATACAACTGTAGTTACCTATCTACTGAGTTAAAATCTTTAGTGTGAAACTGTTTTATCTAATCACAATGTTGCTTTGCTAAAATGTAACGTAATTTTCGCCCAATAATATAATCGATGAACCAAACATTTCACTGTGTTTAAATATAGGTTACATTACCCTTTTACAATACACTTTCACTATTCAATCATGATTTCTGTCGTTGAGATGAATGTTATGTTTTACAGTTGCTGTTATCCCTTGTTGCCATCCGTTCCTGCAAGCCTCCCTCTCCTTAGTCCCCTGTTATATTATTTTCTAGTGTGGTAGATAGTTACACAAGTCCTGACCGAAACTGAGCTTCATAGATAAGTAGTTCATTTCTTTGTGGAATTCAAACTCTTTACTTATTCACTGGCTAACCAATTGTCATTCCAAATTCATATTCAAACCCTTTTTAATGTTACAAAACAACCACAAACTAATGGACAAATTAATTTTAACTGTAAATTATGGAGGTTATGTTTAAACAACGTCTTCATTTCTCAAAATGATAACTTGACACAAATGCTTTATGAAACTATGAATAAATTTTGCATACTATGATTCAGATTTAAAAATGGAGACGTTGTATTTCTTTTTGATTTGTAGATTTTTCATGCTTTAATCACTTACTGTTTTGTTTAACCCTGTTGTGGCCCGTTTGTTTAAATTTCTTATTTTCAATTTTCTAATTAACCTCTTGTGGTCCCAGGAGTTAAATAAGACTTCAAATTGCTGTTCTATCTTTTCTATCTTTACTATTTAAGATATATTGCTTTCTGAAAGTTTGCTTACTGGATTAAACAGCTAACGTTGCAAAATATTTAAATTTTTGCAAAACAATATTGCATAATTAATTCTCTGCCAAGGCTTTCTTCAAGAGCTTCTGAAGCTTTAAATATTACAATTTGCCTTTTACTGTAGCTGCACTTTTATCTAGATCTGCTTACTGGTATACTATAACACAATAAATGTTTCCAGGCACATAGTCGTATGTGGACACATAACATATGAGTCAGTGAGTCATTTTTTAAAAGACTTCCTACACGAAGACCGTGAAGATGTGGACGTTGAGGTTGTTTTTTTACACAGGTCAGTATCTTTCACTATTACAATTTTATGCCTTTTTACAAACTTCTAAAACTCTTAGGCAATGTTGTTTGATCAATAAACTACATTGCAATACAATTAAACGTAAAGTAAGATTTGTAGCTCCATGTACTACAAGATTTGAGACAGTCAAAACACACCAAATCAACCCAAACCAGAAACTTATCGGAAACCTTAAAAGTACCTCATCATCATCATCACCAGCCTGTTTACTTCCACTGCTGGACGAGGGTTCCCCTATTGATTACAATGGGGCAATGTGCCATAATCACCACGCTTGGCAGGCGGATTGTTGATCGCAGTTTGGTGTTGAGTACTCAGGCTGCCCTTCCCCTTGTGTAATCCTTTAGTAAGGCTTTTACTAAATCCACGGGGTGAGACGGAGGGATCTATTCTTAGGCCGGACACACCACGGCAAAGTGGTTTATCATGTTCGATCGAACGACGCTTTCAGAAAAGAGCCCGATCTTGAGCTGGAAGGTCTCCTGAAGCGTCACTACACCACCGTCGAGTTTTTTCAGGGTACAATGATGAATGCCGTCGACCTTGAACGAGTCAAGGTTAGAGTAAGACAAATAGTCCAGGCATTAGAACCGCACGGCCGTTATCATTACAACGCGTCTACGTGATTATTTTTTTTGTATTATGTGCATAAGTGAAATATTTTTCTTCTGTAAAGGTGCTCTTTCATAGTCACTGTAGGATTTTATCACTTTGGTAATTTTTATCTTGTGATTATTTTGATGCAATCATCGCTTCTCACGGCGGTGCGGCGGCGCCTTCACTAGGAGGCGTCTCCGCACAGCCAGACTGCGACTTTTGGTAACTAGCGTTGCATGGTAAAGCCTTGACAGGCGGCGGACTGTCCTAACTCGGTCTGTAGTGATAACTTAGCGTTGATGGCAGGAAACCGCCCGACTTGGAGCTCGAAGGCCTGTTCAAGAGACACTTTACCACCGTGGAATTCTTTCAAGGCACCATTATGAATCCAATAGATCTTCAGAGGGTAAAAGTAAGTAGCACTGCACATGTAAATGTGTTATTTTGGGCGTGGTGTCGGTTTTAAAACTGTACAGACTGTCGTTTATAGAAGTAGAGCGAAGCTCGTTCACTAACTTGCTCGGGTTGTTCTGGATTCAGTGTTCCCTTCTGTACCTGAGCGCTGTCTGTGCGTGCCTGCCGCTATGAGTGTGCTGCCCCGTCTCAGTACCGCACTGTACTGACTCGAGAGCTGTGTATCTATAACTTCCCTCTGGTTCCTTCGCCGCGCCCACAGGCCACCGTATCTACTTGTACCAAATTGGTGTCGTTTGCGATGCTGGCCCGTGTGTTACTTCGATATCGATTTTACTGTACGTTCAGATTATTGGCATTAATGGCTGCCGACGAAAGGATTCTGTTTCAAAATTTAGTTTATAGTAGTTTCGTCCGAGTACAGTTGTCGATGGTCGAGCGTTCGTGGTAAGTTGTTGCATGGCTTCCCGGAATGCTGCAGTCTTGGCATGCTCTTTACTTCCACTATACACCCACCTGCTTCTTCCTAAATGGACACTACAGATATCGATATTATGAACTCAATAAATAGTATCAAATCAAGCATTAAACAATTTCTGTGTACCTCCTATTTCACTGAGAGTACCTTCCTGTTTTTTACTGAGAGTTATAGAAACCATGGTGGGAAATCGTAGTGGTCATTTTGATTGTTTGTGTTACTCCGCTGTTGTTTGCATGCTTCTTCATGCTTATTTAGTTTCAACAAAAGTGTAGTGTAGTTTCCGTTGTTTTTTTTTTAAATATATTTCATGTATTTTTAGACCTGTTTTTTTTACAACCCACGTGCAAAGAAATAACATTTCCAAAGAACTAAACCACAATCATATCTATAGTCTGATGAAATTCGACAATGGTTGATTCTTTGTAGCATTTAAATGATCGCTAGCCCTAATACTAATACTTAACTGAAATAAAAGAGACCGCGATAATGTTAGTGCATTCTACCTTCAGAGAATGCTGCTCAGAAACACCAGCAATGATTTACTTGAAAGTTGTTCCTTGGTAAAAATTAACTTGATCAGATTACGGGCTTTATGCAAGGTAATTTTATTGATGACATTATAAAACTTTGCATTGGTAAGTGATATTGTAATTGAATATGCTATTGCTAAACTAAAGTTCACTACTCCCAGCAAAGCATTTGCATCTAGTGATGCATAAGCTTTCTTCTAGCCTTCTAAGGACATGCCCATCAAAGTGGATAATCGACCAAATCTTCCATAATTTCTGTGTCTTTGAAAGTTGAATTTACAAAGCTTCTAAAGCCCTACTAAGCTGATATCATCAAACCAACCAATTCTTCAATAAATTATCTGTGTAGGTACACGAAGCGGATGCATGTCTGGTACTAGCCAACAAATACTGCCAAGACCCAGATGCAGAAGACGCAGCAAATATTATGAGGGTCATCTCGATAAAGAACTATTCCGACGACATCAGAGTTATCATTCAACTAATGCAGTACCATAATAAGGTGAGTTCATTTGTAAAGTTCTCAATCAAAATTAGGGAGCCCGTTGAAGATCTTAGATTACATCTAAGATCATTGATCTCCGGGGGTCTACATTGGTGAAGACCGCGAAAATACTGGAATTAAAGTTCTGGAATTTGAGACCATTTGTCATGGTATTGGATTGAGGCTTTTTATAACTGGAACATCCGGTAACAACTCATCCGAGTTTCAGTTCTTTAGATTCTATTTTATTCTACGTTACATTCATGCTATTTTTATTTTTTAGGCATATCTTCTCAACATTCCGTCGTGGGACTGGAAACAGGGCGACGACGTAATCTGCTTAGCGGAGTTAAAGCTCGGGTTTATAGCACAGAGCTGCCTCGCGCCCGGTTTCTCCACCATGATGGCAAATCTTTTCGCCATGAGGAGTTTCAAGACGGTCAGCCTCCTTTTGCTTTTATACAACACTTTTTATTGTAAGACAGTTTATAATAAGTTTAAGCCTAAAGGAATGGCTCTTTAGGGGGAAACCAAAATAAAACCAGTTGGCAAGTGTTGATCGGATGTGGGTTTTGATTGCATCTCAGTTGAAAATTGTTTTTGTTTTGGTTACTACCACATGTGAGAATGGGCTCAGTAAGTTGTCTTCAAAACATAGTATGCTCAATAACATTTGGCAGCATATTCAAACGTATCCCTCAATTTCTTCGATCATGCTCAGGTTCTAACGACTTATGCGGCATTTCCACAGTCCCAAGAAATGGCTATGTGGACTAATGACTACATGCGAGGTACCGGGATGGAGATGTATACTGAGAAGCTAAGTTCCGCCTTTATCGGGATGGTCTTCGGCGTGGCCGCAGAGTAAGTGGGCGTATGACGCTTGCAATGTGACAAAGACCGAGTCACAAACTTTTCTATACTGTAAAGTGTTTGAGCATACATCGAAAATCGTCACTAACCGATGACGCATAGCTTCTCTCATTAGTGTTAAAGTTTGTTTGCCGGCTTCACGATCTGTGACATCTCGATGTTTTTTAAGTCTCATTGTTTTACAATAGGAACTACACTGAATAACATGCTCGATAGGATAGATCGAATAATATAGGGAACTAATATTAATGAACATTGATGGAGCTCGTCGTCGGAGATTTCGGCTCGAGAGTTGGTTTCCCCGCTGCAATAACTAACAAGGCACGAGCTTTAGCGTTTCCTGTTGATTGCAGTCCCCCGACACTCAAGCTTGGCAGAACGATTACCTGCAGGGTACGGGATGTGAGATGTACACGGAAACACTGTCGACCTCCTTCACGGGAATGAGCTTCACACAAGCGAGCGAGTAAGACTCTCGATCCTGGGCCCGCCTGCACTGCACCTTAGACTCTGTGCCGAGTTGCTAGCCCTAGCAGATACTTGCACTAACCAGCCCCTCTAGGCAAGCAAGCGTGAAAATGTACATATAGCAGAGTCGTGTAGATGGCCGAATGTTTTAGTCAACCTCATCGGCGTTTTGGTCACCTTTTACTGCGCTAACGTCTAATGTCTATTATTTTTAAATACTTACTTTTATCTTCATTTACAGAAATTATAATACAACTAACACAAGTCTAGACTTCTTCAGCAGCCTTTAGATGGCCACTGCTGTACGAGGCTGATAAAAACCACAAAATACCTTACCACCTTAAAAGGCCTTACCACGCTAAAACATTTAAAATTTTAAAAATACAAATTATTCCGGTGAGCTAACTAATGACCGTTGCAGACGATCTAAAGATAGCTTAATTGATCCACATCACTACAAGCTCAAGACGCTCTGGCCACGTTGAATGGCAATACTAATGCGTTGAGTCAGATAAGAGCCAGCTCTCGGGTTACGCGTCGTTTCCACCAGACTTCCTAAAAGAATTCAGAATTTATTATTTATATATTTATACTTGCCTAGAGGAGCAGAATTAGATCACATAGGATGGTAGAACTAATTGATATTCTGGTTTTCAGAATTATATGCATGTGGAATGGTTATATTTTAGATAGTGGTATGTATTGTAGAGTTTTTGAATGCAACGTTTAGGTTTTTGTAAGACATTTGTTGATTGATATTTAGTCATTTATTAGAGTTAGATATTTCTCTAGATCTAGAATAGGTATTATTGGATGAACTCGTACAATCTACTTCAGTGCAGTAAGTCAATAAATAGGTCTTATTTATTTCCGATCTGATTTTTCATTTTATAGCATGATTACAAACTCACTGACCTAAAGTGGTCAGTGGTCTAAAACTATGAATAGATCAACTAGTGATCAATTTTCTGTGTAAATTATATATTTTTACGCTTTACATGTTGTTCCTATTGTATTAATTTTTTTAAATTATTTTTATTTTTTGTGTAAGTATTTATTAATTTACGTGTAGGTAAATGATTAATTTTCGCATGATTTGCACAGCTTTGTTTTCATGTGGGTACCAAATAAGTTAGTGCAACAACACGCCGCTAACAATATTCGCTAGAAAGTATTTTTCTAAGTAGATTATTATGTGCGCGTAAGCAATTTGTACGAGTAGAATAAAGCACTTATTGAAATTATAAAATAAGAACTATTTAAAAGCATCAATAAAATGATGAGAGATTTTGACAAAAACTGCAGCACTTTTTTCTCTGATCAGGTTATGCTTCACAAAGCTAAAGTTGCTGCTACTTGCAATAGAGATCAAAGGTGAGGAAGGAGCCGACAGCAAGATTTCCATCAACCCTAGAAACGTGAAGATACATGCCAACACACAGGGATTCTTCATTGCGCAGTCAGCTGATGAAGTCAAAAGGTATATGTTGCCAAAAATGTAATGTTTAAACTATTATTTCTGTATGTAATTTCAAAGCAAAGTTAAAACCACAAGTGGGTGTTATAAGTTGATATACCTACTTCATGTTTCGAAATGCTATAACTTTTTAAACAGATGAATGTTTGTTTTGACGAGAGACTACTACTTCTTGTCTCTGTGCGGTAATGCTAATTGCGAACCGTGGTACAGTATCTGGTACTCGTATATTCTTTTTATGCTCATTACTGTTGTTTTCGTTATATTTTGCTCGCATTGTTTCATAGTGAACGTATAATTAAAATACGGAAAATTCTCGAACTTCCAGAGCTTGGCACTACTGCAAAGCCTGCCACGAGGACATCAAAGACGAAACACTAATCAAGAAATGCAAATGCAAAAACTGTAAGATCATTGAATTGCTTTCACCCACTCCCCGTAGCCATAAATAGCAATAATATTATTTCAATCAATTTGATAACCATTTGAATAAATTTAAACTAGTAACGAAATTCTGTGACATTCTTTCTGGAGATATATTTAATTGTTGTCTGTTTACACGTGATGTGACTTGTAATATAAATCACTATATGAACACGTTTCCATGAGTACGTCTATAATGTCACATGTGTAATATAAACACCTACAATGGCCGTTCTGATTACGGACTCATCGACACAGCCAACCGTTGTTTTCGATCTCACACTGTATAAGTTCTTTATATTCAAGAGACATTAATGGAATATTGTTCGGCTAAACTTTTAGTGACCGCACACCAGCGGAAGGTTGGAGCCGACATAGGTAACTTGCACCACACCTAACCTCACAAATTGACGTTTTCCGATATTTTTTTTCGTGTCTATAATTTTTGAGTTGCTTTAGTGGTGTTGCGTCCGTACCTCACAGACTGGATCGGCTGCAAGGCATTTCTTGACCCGTGCTCGTTCACACCCTACTTAGCGATCATTGTGTATGTCCGCTCGCTCTTGAATGAAACTGCCACGGATGAAGCACTCAACAC
Organism: Epirrita christyi; assembly: GCA_951392215.1. Taxonomy (NCBI): domain Eukaryota; kingdom Metazoa; phylum Arthropoda; class Insecta; order Lepidoptera; family Geometridae; genus Epirrita; species Epirrita christyi. The sequence goes on along the minus strand of OX595841.1, from coordinate 13,743,996 downwards.
AACCATTTCTATGCCTTTTGAGACCGCTCTGATTTGTATCGACACTGAGAGGTTTAGTGCATCATACGATCGAACCGAATTCACAATCAGGAACTTTAAATTACACAAAATCACATTTAAAATGTTTTAAACCACATCGATGTAAATCAGTAGAGTTAACATTGATATGATGCACTCAAAAGCCCAGCACAGAAAGTAATTGCATGTAAACATAAAGTAGAACTAAATATCGCAAACAGCAAATTGCACCGTCATTGTATCCCGAAACACTTAGATTACAAATCCATGAAAGCATGTCTCAGAAACAAAGAGAGTGAAGACAATCAGCTAAACGACTACCCTGAGAGTGAGCTTCCCAAGACAAAGACTTTATACAACAGTCAGGCTTGTCTGTGCTAATTGACATTGATTAATTCGAGGAAAGCTAAAATACCATCACATCACATCACCCGCGCTTGTGATAGAATCAAATTCGAAATTAATAACGCCTCATGCAATATTGAGCTTGATCCTATAAATTTAAATTAACATGTGAATGTCAACCCACAAGCGTTAGGTTAGGTTCTAGGATGCATACGTGTTTGTCAGTTTTTGGATTTTTACAGATGTCGGAATGATGATGATGCAGTCTGGGATGGTGAAACAAACTGTTAATACGTACCGTGTTTACGACGGTACGGCACGATAGTCCCGAGAATCCGTATTATCATACACTTTAGTTTGTTTGCATTAACTAACCATACGCTCATGAACAATATATAAATTGAGCTAAAGTATATACGCTAATACACGATTAAACGATACACGCAGCTAGTTTATGGCAGCTGGGCTATATCACAAAATATTAACTTGAATACGCTTTTACGTACATTTATATTGACGAAGTTAGAGTTATGTTTGATATTCAAATACATACCTAATTATAGCATTTCACTTTCGCCCACAAACTCCACGGAAGGATCATCATTTCATGAGACTTTGATTACCTTTATACCCGAATATATTTTATTCTTATCTTTCACATCAGCACCCTTGATAACTTGTTCTGTGATAAGGTAATCTGAAGTCTTGCTAGACTCTCTATCGGTGAGATTATTGAAGGACTGTCCTTAGCTTTGCATCTGTGTATAAGTACCTACTTCTCTCGGTTTATGTTTATTTGCGTTACCACGATAAACAGGTTAAATAAATAGCTGTTTAAACACCAAACTTTAAAAGGTATTGTTTCTGGTTCAGTGGCTACATTCAGGAAAGGCGTACGAGCCGTCCAGATGGTTGGCAGGGCAAGTACGTAACCTAAATGTATAAACTCAGTGTATAATAACTGTATACTGTATGTCAATGTTATGTTCTTTGCGACACGCGGTCGGGTGCACTACACCACGGCACCGCCGGCGCGCACATAGCAATCTCGTGTCCTGTTATCATTGTCTTGTCTGTCTGTATACGTTACTCTATGTGCATTTATACAGCAGTTAGATGTTTGCCTCTCTTTAGCCGATATTATAAACATCGGGAGAAATAATGTGATGTCGTTTAATTTATTTTGGTGTTGTTGTTATAATTATGTTATTATATCGAAAATATTTTCTCTAGGAGTATTTTGATCCCTGATTTCTGCATCGATTATAGTCCCTCTGAATATTGATGTTGTGAAGTTAATAGATTTATCTAAATAATATTTTTATTATGCTTATAAAATCTATGGAAAATTCGTTGACCCTGCTTAGGAAAGTTTAATTTAGATGAATCCGCCTCGATAGAACAAACTCGATAACTTGCAGTCATTGTCTACTGCGCCTGGTCCAGTCCAGAAATTGGTATTTTTGCTGCATTTCAATCTCATTCCAGTAATTCTTTGATTGCCTTCATCTGAGTAATTTTAATTATTAGGCTATTTAACAGTCGCTCCATAAGACCATAGAACCATTCCTCTTACATTAGTGATACTGATAACTCATTACTAAATAGGATTTTGAATCCATTTCAATTTACCCTGACCATAATTAGTATAGCACATAGAGCTTCTCTTTAACTGTTTTATTTATGTATGTTTTAGTTTTCTGCTTTAAGTATGGTTCTCTTTTTAGCTTTTTCTGTATGTTTGGTGCATGGGGTTTTGGTAGAGGATTTGGTAGTTTAGATTAGATTGTAGTTTTATTATAACTATTGATTGATTGTTTGATAATGTATTTTGAATAGTTCGGTTTCACCTTTATTTTTTTTAATGCTTAATCTAACTTCGTGTGAAGCTTATAATATCATAAATTAGCTTACAACCACAAATCAAAACGCTTTCACTCAAATTTTTTAAAGTTATAATTAAATTTTTATGCGAAAGCTTATAATTGCAAAAGGTGAAACCGAAATTGATTGATCCGTAACGATGTCATTGTTGAAAAAGCCACACGCTGTATGATATTGCGATGTGCCAGTAGGTCTCGTGTTACTGAGTGGTGTATCGGAATGCGAATATGTGCTGATGTTTTGCAGATGATCACCATCCTCCCCCCACCTTCACGCCGCCAGAGTTGCCCAAGAAGGTCCATGTTCGAGGTACATCTCAGGCTCAAGGACTGAGTGATATTTTTTTTCGTTTATTTTTTGTCTTTCTCTATCATCGGCCCACACTAACCATTGTACCGGCAATGTGCTTCGTCCCAAGTTACCGAAAGGTGTAGTGCACTTAGATGCTTCATCACGCATTTCTCATAGAGAGCACTAAACGCAACGGTCGGAAACCGTTGGAAATCAGTTTTGAATCGCATGAGACCCGGCTGACGTAGACTAACACCACTAACTACCGTCGCTTGAGCGAGCGACTTACCCTTAAGCAAAATAGCCGCCAAATTCAAAAAGTAATTAACCGTACTCCGTTTTCCTTTTGCGATCACTACTCTAGAATGGGATGAAATCAAAATTTAAAGTTTCCATCGATATGTGCTTCTTGGTAAACTCTAAAGCGGATGTTATATCATTTGTGGTTTGTACCCCTGCGCCGAGCATTGCAAATATTCATGCATTGCATTTATCTATCTACCCGCCATATTTTGTATTTTGAAGTAGAGTTGCCAGTTAATTTTAATCCCATCTTTTGAATATTTTAGTACAATGTGACAATTACTGAATGTGATGGCAACACTATTTGAAATTTTATATTGTTCCGCTTTTGTTGTAGAACTTGAAAATCTTATTACCTTATGTTCAATTTTTAATGAAGGATAACCTTCCTAAAGATCATTATAAATGAAATTATTATGAAATTCAGTTTAAAATAACAAATGAAATTTTGCTTGAATCAAATTTGTTTTGCCTCAGATTATTCAATAACACTACAAAGCATTTTTTAATAAAATTTCAGGCGAAATTGCGAGAGAAAGGGGAGAGGATATTAGTTGTAAGTATTCAAAATATTTAACTATAATTTTCCTGTTATATTATAATTTGCCTATGCATAATCTCTTTTACCTACAAAAACATGATGGTTGCGGGATTACCGAGTCCTCTATAAAGCTTCCATCCCCTACCTATTGATTTGGAGTCGTCATGGAAATATCATCAGTAACCCCTCCGAACCATACAACATACCATACCATGCGGTATATGATTATATACCGCACTTTTTTAACAAATATTTATACAATATCGGAAATTTTACAGTAATAAATCGAAATCATCGAAACGCTGCGCCCACTACGTTGCTATCACCGATGGCCAACCAACTTATGAATACAACGACAACGAGACAAGTTAACAAGGTTAAGCCGAACGTGAATAGAGCACCACCTGATACGTAAGTAGACGTTTTATTAAATTTTGAATAAATTAGATAAATATTTTCTGGTGACTACAGTAACTAACTTCTCGCAGTTTTCAACTCTGGCAATACTTACCCAACCCACCAATGTCAAATGAAATGTTTGTCTTATTGAAATTAATTGTCAGTTATGTTGTTTATAGAGCAATGAAATGACGTTTTCATTCATTGAAAACTAAATAAAGAGCGATAAAAGTTTAACTTTGCTAAAGCGAATAAATTTTCTGCGGGAAGTTGCGTTAACTCAACTTAGCCTTTGCACCGTTAAAATATATAATCAAATAGATAAATAAAATATTGATAAGTATAAAAATTATACCCACAAATAAAATTTTAACCTAATCTCTACTTATTTATTTTCTTCCCATATTCGAAGCTAAACCTCTCCTGTCAAGTTTTTCACGTGCACTGCACTGAACTGTCCTGTCCTGCACTATATGTGAATAAAATAATATCCCTATGGATACATAGGTAAAGTTTATATGCCAAAAGAAACGTAGACGATTCTCTGGCCCTGTGTTACAGGAATCCCCAGGAACAAGATACGAATTACCAGGCGTATCACCTTGCCTACGAAGTGAAAAAACTCATGTAATTCCAATAAATTATATTTCAGCTAGATATTTTTTATCAGTAGTTTGAAAACGTGCAACAGTGCATTCATATTACGTAGAAGCACAAGTGAAGTCTGCCATTCAATTTAGTGACAGAGATACACAGAACTGAACAAAATTCTCAATTAATGTTATTTAGAGTAAATACAAGAACTTGTATGTTATTTTAAAAAACACATGAAGTCGGATAGCAATTTGAACTTTAACAGTGATTAAATTTTATAAGAATTACACATTTAGGGTTCATAATAAGAGGACCTAAGTTATCTATATCTTCAGTGAAAGCTAGAGGTATTCTCTACCTGATGGAATTGGGTTGCTTGTTCAAAAGCTGCCACACTTCCCAATATCCAGGAAAAGTTCAACCCTGGCTGGAGGGAAAAGCAGCAGCTTTTGAGCAGGTAACTCAATTCCATTACGTAGAGAATACATCTAGCTTTTATTGAAGTTATATCTGATCAAAATCCTGAATGTGCATTCATTCAAGTCAAGTCAAGTCTTAGGCCGGATCTGATACTAAAATTTGTAACTTTTGAAAAAATTTAAACAAGCATTATTTGATCTTTAGTATAGATCTTAAAGTTTAAAGACTAAAACAGATAATACATTGTTCTTTAGAAGATTCGTTCAACATTATAGAAAGGCAAACGAGAAAGACTAGATAAAAAAATAGGCAGACTTCCCTTGTGAAGAGTTTTTCAAATGTAGACAGTAGTGCTTGCCTCACGACCTATATAAAGTGTTTGAGCTTTAAATCGAACAATATTCTACATATAAATTTATAGTGTCTATTGTGTATTTTATTTTGCACCTCGATATAGCACGTCTCACAAATTTACAATAAGAGCATGTCTATATTTTCTCTTGTACTTATGCATAAAATCATTGGTAGTATAAAAGGTGAACTGTAGTTTTAGTAGCGACAGATTTTGATCTTCCTTTTTAAATTCATGACCAAAATTACTTTTAAAAGACAAGTAGATCAAGCTTTTACTCTATAGAGTATGATTAATTCACAACATAGAGCACATTAGATTAAAACAAAGCGTAAAAAGAGCTTTAAAATTACCCACATAATCACAATTTTGAAAAGCACATCATTCGCAGAACACAGAAATCCATATAGCCACCGTGTTCTGTGTGTGTGCATAAGGAAGTGTTTTAACATGTTTGTTCTGCATAGGCCAACAAGTAGGAGTAGCGGTACGAATCAGAACAGCAACGGAGGCGTAAGCCTGCCAGCGGGTCTGGCGGACGACCAGTCGAAGGATTTCGACTTTGAAAAGACTGAAATGAAATACGACTCCACTGGGATGTTCCATTGGAGCCCCGCCAGGAATCTGGAGGATTGTATATTAGTAAGTTTTTTACAGTTTTTATATAGGTACTTCCCCTCTTAAAAGATGTGGTCATAATGAGCAATGATCTAAGACCTATACATAAAAACACATCAGTTTATTTTCAGTCACATAGATAAAGCCATCTAATATCTTGGCTCTTATATAAAAACTCACTCTAGTATGCTGATAGCGAAGCATAGAAAATATTAAACCCGGAAGCATCACTTTGTTCACCCATTCTTTGAGTAAAAACTCGGTCAATATGGTGTGATATTTAGATATTTAATATTTTTGTTGGTTTCTGGAATCTTCTACTACAAGTCTAATTTCATGATCCATAGGACAGAAACCAAGCGGCTATGACAGTTCTTAATGGCCATGTGGTGGTCTGCCTGTTCGCGGATCCCGATTCACCCCTCATAGGGCTGAGAAACCTGGTTATGCCGCTCCGAGCGTCAAACTTCCACTACCATGAGCTCAAGCACGTCGTTATAGTGGGCAGTGTCGAATACATCAGGAGGGAATGGAAGATGTTGCAGAATCTACCCAAGATTTCTGTTTTGAATGTGAGTGCTACCTATTAAACTGGAAACCAGAACCGCGTGAATAATTTGCAAAACACTTCCTCATTATTGCCCATTGCCACTGAGGAAAAAAATTCAAGAAATTTCTTGCAACTTGGTAGGTACTGCCAGTTTTCATCATTATGGCAAAGCTTTTAAAATTCAAAAAAGTTGTTGCAACTCTTGAACTCACTCAATAATTTGCTAGAATATTGTCCTTTTGTAGTTCGATTATAAGTTTTTCGGAGAAAGGCCTCATCTAGCAGTGGATGTCTACCGGCTGACGAAGTAGAGTTTTTATCCAAAATATTACCTAGGGATCTACCTAGGTACTTCAATATGGTATTTATTATTAATTCTGGTTTCAGGGTTCACCGCTAAGCCGGGCCGACTTGCGGGCAGTGAACGTGAATTTGTGCGACATGTGCTGTATTCTGTCAGCGAAGGTACCATCGAACGATGACCCGACGCTGGCCGATAAGGAAGCTATACTGGCTTCGTTGAACATCAAGGCTATGACATTCGACGACACTATAGGTAACGCAATGTTCTTGATTCACTCTGTTTCAACTGTTTTAAAAGAATTACATGATCCAAGGACAGTGGGTAAATTTATCTAAAGAACGATCTGCTATCATTTTATCCATGCACCGTGAGACTATCCAAGTAAAAAACATCCATGAAACCAGAAAGTGTATCTTTTAAGTACGTACAGATATGTCAGCTGTCTCTAATGGTAAAAGGCATAGCTTGACTACAGGTCATTTAAGCATGCCTGAACCGGTTTGGTTGAATCATATCCGGGGTAAGTTTTAAAAACTCTATCTAGATGCCAGTGCAAGATGTTAAAGTTGAATTTGTCCCAATTTCGTTAGTTTTTGCCCGTGTGGTAAGCTAATGCTAAATGTCCGTCAATCTAGGTAGCGTTTTATTTGTTTGACTGTCTGGGTGGTTTTGACTTTTCTGCATTGATAATATTTATTCTGTTATAGGAGTGCTTAGCGCAGGAGTGGGGACGAACGGAACGAGTAATGCAATACCACCGCCAGGGCAGCCCCCTGCACCAGTGTTATTGCAGAGGAGAGGGAGTGTGTACGGCGCAAATGTGCCTATGATCACAGGTGAGTTTCAGTAGCCTTCATGTACAAACTACATCACCAACAGAACATCTCTTTCCTGGACATAAGTTGCAGTGGTGAACTTGGAAGTTACTAAAAGGTTTCGGACTTAAGTTGGCCGCAGTCGAGATAATTTGACAAAATGCATCTACTCATCCCAGGCTAGTATGTGCATTATTGTGCATTGTCTGAACTTGCCTCTGACTACCTCCTAGTAGGATGTCCAGGATCTGAGGATATTCTTCTCCTCAAATGACCCCTTATTGTTAAGGATCGTGACTACTTGCAAGTAAACCTTCAATAAAAAAAATTGACCACCTTCCACGATCCTCGGCTTGGTGGAGTGCGACGTTTACTGTAATTTCCAAGTTCTAGGACACCTGTCTCTTTATTGGCTAACGAACTGATAATGGCTTTCGATTCCGATTTTACAGTTCATTACGCTTTATGTTTTGAATATTTCTGCTTGTGACAATCGCTTTGGACTCCTCTTGGTCGTTTGGCGTCTATTTTGTCAGCATTTCTACGATGTGACCGAAGTATTGCAGAATTTGGAACATGCAAACAGAGGAAAGGCGTTTGTCGTTCGAGCTTTAGTTCCTTCAGTATAGATACGCAGAGGATACTTAATACTCCATGATATTTACAGAGCTGGTGAACGACAGCAACGTACAGTTCCTGGATCAGGACGACGACGATGATCCGGACACGGAGCTGTACCTGACGCAGCCGTTCGCCTGCGGAACCGCCTTCGCTGTCAGCGTGCTCGACTCCCTCATGTCCACCGTGAGTGTATTCATCAACCAGTTATCACATTAGTCTTCGAGTGCTTTCAAATAGGTAACCATCACTCTACTAACACGGAATAGTAAGATTTCCTGATTAAAGACAATATCAGATGGTGAACCGAGTAACTTTCAACTGTCGAGGTCTATGGTTTTGAGTGCGGCGCATGCCGTGTCTGTCATTCACCGATACTTGGCAGATTCTTTGTGCTGAAAGGGCAGCCGATGACAACTCGTCTCCAACTCCTAGAGTCACCTTGAGTTGTTTTTGCGAGTGTTAGATTTTTTTATTTCTGTTAAGACTTTTCTTATCCCTGTAATAAATAATGGTGAATAAGCATGATACAATTTGTGTTCCAGACGTATTTCAACCAAAATGCCTTAACGCTGATCCGGTCGCTGATTACCGGCGGCGCCACTCCAGAGCTGGAGCTCATTCTCGCCGAAGGAGCTGGTCTCCGAGGAGGGTACTCCACGCCTGAGAGTTTAGCTAATAGGTATGTATCATGCCATTTGCATTTTATCTTTTGTTTTGTTAGCGATGTACGGCGGACCAATCCTCATCCAAGGCCGAAATATCGGCTTCCCACAGAGTCACACTGTCTTCTCCAGTACAGCAAAAAGTTCTCAGATAATTCGTTACGTCCACAATTTATTTATTACGTCCACGTTAAATATCGACTATATTTAACGTGGACGTAATAAATAAATTGTGGACGTAACGAATTATCTGATTATCTAAATTAAAAAGCATCCTAGTAATTTCAATGAATTCAATACTTTTTAATTTGAATTTCAATGTTATCTAACCATCTCTTTCAGGGACCGGTGTAGGGTAGGCCAGATCTCGCTGTACGACGGGCCGTTGGCGCAGTTCGGCGAGGCCGGCAAGTACGGAGACTTGTTTGTGGCGGCACTCGGGACGTACGGCATGCTATGCATCGGCCTGTACCGATTCCGCGACACTTCGTCTTCGTGCGACGCGAGCAGCAAGCGCTACGTCATCACTAACCCGCCTGATGACTTCTCGCTCCTGCCTACTGATCAGGTTCGTTCTGGTTCTTTCTAGGTCACCCTGCGTTAGTACACCGATCATATACAACATGACATCCTCTTGTGACGCGAGCTGCAAACGCTACGTCAGCACTAACCGTCCTAATGTCTTCTCGCTGCTGCCTACTGGTCAGGTTCAGCTAATAGATTTCGTTTGATTAAAACAGAATTTAAATTTAAGAAAGCCACTATTCTTTAAATGTATAATTGGACAATTTCTAACTAGAATTGGATAGTCAAAGTAGACGAAAAAATTTCTTCTCCAAAACATATTAGCGTAAATAGTACCACCTAAAACATTCCACGTTTGTAAGATCATCGAGTAGAGAACCGAAATATAAAAGTGATTTTTCATGCTCTTATTTTCATAAAAGGGCTCATAAATGCCATTTTGATTGCAGGTATTCGTCCTAATGCAGTTCGACCCGGGCGTGGAGTACCGCTCGCAACGCCGCGCCGGCTCGGCAACCGGCAGCGGCGGCAAAGACGACGCCTCCTGACTATTGCTGTGCAGCGCCCTCACCGACGGACCCTACTCCTACATCTAGGCAGTAGGGTCCTCCACTCCGACAATCCCACCCAAACAATGGGCTTAACCGACAATCCCCAACTAACAACTGTGGGTAGACTACCCCTGTCGTTTCATCGGTCCCTCGGCCCAGACATTATAACAAGCTAATGTTATTATTGTGAGGGTATTACCAACGCAATCGACCGATCGACGCCCATCGATTGATATGATAGCTTTGGCTAATAGACGGATTGACCATCAATATCTGTAATTAATATGGTATCTCCAGTATCCTTTAAAATGTATACGTCAGATCCATGTTCTCATTCTACTATCGTTCTATTGGTGTGGTAACAACCTTACCGTTCTGTCGATGGGTCTTGGCCGAGTTGAAGTTAGCCGTTTAGCTACGCAATATATTTTTAAGAACTAATTTGTCCATGATCTTCTCAACTACCAACTTCAGCTCGCCCATGATTCTATCTACCAAGGACCGATGAAACTGACTCTAAACTTTGCACATTTCTGTTGCGAAAGTGATACTTAGTATGACAAAATTCGCGACATAAATAATGCATCAACTGCCCAATCTTTTTAGCACTGCACTATTTTCTCAGTTCTCCCTCTTAACTACCTGTTTCTTTTATTCCTGCAGTTTTGTAAGTCACTAAATTATATCTAATTTACTTCGACTCGCTGAATTTTAACCAAAATCGAGTCTCTGCGTGGAGATTGTTTCCCGAAAGCGAATTTTAGATATCTGGGTTGATTCAGAATGCAGGGTGTTGATAGAATAAAAGGGAGAGTTGAGTATAACAATGTACACAAACTTTTAATTTGATTTTGGCAAACGTTTTACACATACAATTTGGATGCACGACAATCAGTTACACTCTTCAAATGCACACACTTGAGCAAGATTTAGCACTATAATAGTTTTGTTACTTCGTGCTATGTAAATAAAGCAACCTATTTATTGGCATCGATTTCGAAATTAATGGTACCACTAATCTAAATAATAATACTTCAAAATATATTTGAACCGTTAACTATTTATAATTAGTAACTATACCTTTTAAAAAAAGACAATGCACTTAACACCTGTTTAAGGAAGTACTAACATTTAATGGTTCACTTGTAGAGGAATAACTTATAAACCCACGATATAGGGAACACAGACGAACTAGTAAATTGTTTTTATGTAACGAGTCTTTTAAGTAAGCGAATATAATAATATTTAAAAAATACATTTATATTGCAAGCAATGTTTTAACAGCTTAGTTCGTCTGATGAGGGCATTAGAAAGCTTTAAACGTTTGGGCTTTTAATTATTAGCTAAGGCAGCGTAGCATAATGCAAATACCACCTCAGAAAAAATGTCAATAGGCAAGGCACAGTGCAAGAAATTTTCACGTCTAATAATTTAATGTTATAAATTTAGTTATAGAATGGTGATGGACGTTATATTTACATGCACACATACACTTTTCGTGGTTTGTTTGTTTCTGACAAACCTCTCGCTTATTAGGATGAGGCTTCTTGGTTAGTTCAAATGTTGTCTATCTTATTGTTAAAAATTTCCATCTTTTACTCTACATTTTCATCTTCAATTTTCTATTCCACTCTCACTTTCTTTCAACCATTTGGTGTAATTTTATTTCTTCATTTGACTATGCGCGCCTTATCCGCCATTTTGCGTATTTGTTACTTTTACCAAGCATATATTTATTTTTTCTTTCTTCTTGAATCTTTTTTTTTATGAAATGATATTGACGAAGCTCAATATTTTGAAGAAACCTTTTAAACTTTTAATTGCATGACATGGCGTATTATTTATGTCTGGCCAAACTTATTGTAAGCTATAATTTATCTTGTACTTTTATCTTTTTCTTCTTTGTAGAAACCATTCCTTTGTATTCATTAGAATGTTTCTTTCATTTTAATTATGAAACGCTATTTATATAAAGCTTTTTAATTGATATTAGTTATATTTTAAGCATTTAATATATTTATTGACTGATTGATTGTTAAACACATCATAAATTATAAATTCGGTGTGAATAATAGACATTATAGTCATTATTTTATTATAGTAGTTATTTTTTATTTGAATTCACATTGAATTCTTATTTTATATGTGTTAGTTGTTTAAGTTAAAAATTCAGTCATTGGACATATTATAAATGCACTTATTTTAGATGTCCTGTTTACAGTTCCATCGCTCAGTTCATTTTATGATAGTCTTATTTTTATGTTGTACTTTGTAGATTTTTATTATTTGTTGATATTATTGCTTGAATTTTTGCGCGGTACTTATGATGATACTTACCTTATGATGATATTATAAAACGTTTTAAAAAAAACTTTAATGTGCAAAATTCTGCACAAAGATTTCAAGCATAACTTTAACTTAGCTTCTTATTACTTCACTTAGAAATAGCACATTTTTGTTTATTTTTTAATAAAATTTGTATAAAGCTTTATTTATTTTTTATTTTTCTTTTTATATTTCCCCATAATTGGGCGGGGGATTGTCAAAGTGGACGTGGTATATGGCGCTGCACATTAAAGAACCTATGAACTATAACACAGGTTGGATGAACTATATTCAACGCGTGGTTGATATTCAAATAGTTGGTTTTATGTTGCGAGGACACAGTGCAAGTGAATGTCGCTGTAAATATTATGTGATATTATTTTCAAATGACGTTGTTGAGACGGGCTTTTGAAGCCTGCGATGTATTTAGTGTTAACTCGGGTGCTTTGACGATTGTGGACTCTCATAGATTACTACGTTGATTGTATTAGATAAGGCATACCTTTAATCGGCTGCACGCGAAACATCGACAAATCCGTGCAGCTGTTTAGAGCACCTTTTAGAATTTACTAGTTCATAGCTACATTCGCAACACAAATTAGAACCATTCTAAGTAAATCGGTTAGTATCCAAACGCAATAATTTACTTACAAAAAAATTTTACAAGATGTTTGATGAAAGAAACCCAAGTCTGCAAGCGACACGCACGAAATATCACCGATTATTTTTTAAACTTAATATAAATAAATACCTAAAAATTAATAAATACCTCAATTTTACTGATAGTGAGTAAAGTTTGATTATTTCTAAAGAGTTTATCAAACATCCTGTACATAATGTTTTCATGTCATTATAGAGTCATGTCATTCGTCTAGATTATGCAAAACCGGCCTTAATTACAACTAGGTTTAAATGTGGGTGTTTTTTGAATATTCGATTGTGTGGTCAAACGTAAGTCGTTCAAAGTGTCAGAGTGAGAGTCTCCAGTACCGACCTCTCGACCTCGGGAAGAGATCCTCGGTCTCAAGTCCTGGTTTAATTAAACCTCCAATGACAACACAGTACCCTAGCTCCTGAAGGATGAATGCAAACATACTTCCATATTTTGTAAAGTCACATAATCAGTAATCGAAAAACGAAAAAGTACAAAAAAAGCCAATCAAAATAAATGAAAGCAAAATTATAGGAAATTTTAAAGCACAGTTTATATTGAGCCTCCTTTGTTATAGACACGAATGTCTTTTAAAATTCAATGTTCTAGAAAGCGTATTAAGTTTTAATTGTTAAGGAGATTTTAAAATTGTATCAAGAAAAATATATTAAATCACCGGGCGTAACGAATGTAAAGTTTTTAAATGGTTGTGCACGATAGGTAAATAAATTATTAAATTTAATTGAATTGGTCTGTCCAAAAAATCTTATTGGCTTATTCGGCCAAGCATACGAATTGGCTTCGCCAAATATTTGCCAAGTGTGCGTCACCCAAAGAGCTTACACTGAGAGTAAAAGTCATTATAAATGGTGAAGCTAAGCAAGGGAGTGAGCGTGATTTTGAAGTGTTCAACGGTATAAAAAAATATTTGTGCTGTAAAAAACAGACGAGCTTCAGCTAATAAGGCCCTCTCTCCTCAGTGATAGCTCCTTGGCACCACCGCACATCAGATAAGTCGTTTAGTTGTAATTTGAGCTTGGTACATCGGTAAGTAGACCCATGCATGGAGCCCTAGCCAAACTAGGTACCTAATATTTAGAGTACCGTTGTGCTAGATTCGACACTAACCTTTAAACTTTTAGCTAGATCGTTGTACATAGTCATATGTAATTTTGTATGTACGTAAGGTTTTTAAATGTCTCCTTTGCATAACTAGAAGGCTACAGTTACACTAAAATTTACAGATCGTGCGTAGTTCGTTGTGATTAGACTTCGATGTCACTGTATGCTAGCCAGGTAAGTTAGTTCGGTCGTCTCATTGTAAAAATGTAAAATACACGCTATCGATTTGGTATATCTGAATGTTAATTAGGTATTTAATATAAATGACGTTTTTTCTTTACTATTTTTATACAGCATTACAAAGTATTTAACGCAATTAAAAGTTTATAGAGGTGAGTCAGTGTGCAATTCGTAACGTATGATAGTGTTTATATAATCGCCTTAACGAGAGAGAATTATAGCTGAGTCCTTCTGCGTGATTTCTTGAAGTCTAAAGTTATGTTCCAGTGTATGTATCGTAACTTAAACAGCGTGCATGTCCCTGAGTACTGTATACTATACTCAACATACCTACTAGGTCAAACCTGCCTGATAGAACACAAGGTCGAGTCTCTAATAGATTTCTAACAAGTATAATACGGTTATATTAATCACGACGTGCATATTTCACAAAATTGTTCTCAGTTATTTTTAAACGACAAAACTTTTAGTTTTACTCTCTGCAAACGCTTACATTGTTAACATAGATCAGTTTTTATCTAAGCGGTTAATTATAGATTTAGGCGGGAGATGTATATCATAGTCCGAGTGCCCGCGAGCAAAAAAAAATTATTTTGTATGGGCTAAGGACACCTAGTCTACCAACTTTCTGAAAATTCTCGAAACCGCGGCGTTTTTCCTCCACGTTGCTCGAAAGTCGACTTTTTTATGGTGGGCAAAAAAATTCTATATATATTTATGTTGTTTTTTAACAATCGTACTCGCATGAGATGGCGATGTTACGCGCGAAACAAAACCCGTCCGACAAAAATCCACCCCAAACCTGCTAAATTACGGGCTTTCAAAAATGTATTAGTAACCAGCTGATTTTTTCAGGATCGCTTAAGAATTATATGTGTTATATAGATGTGTCCGATTTTTTTTTTCCGATTTCGCTATCTGTCTTGTCAAAGTCGTCTATTTCACGAAGGACAAAAAAAATATGTATAACCATCGGACAAAAACGGTGTTATTTGGCAAAAATGTATTACTTAATTCGCGAAGGAAGAGAGTAGGTACCTTCGATGTACGTAAAAAAAAGTATTTGAGTATCACTTTTTTAACCACCATAAGAAGGTCGACCTTTGAGCAATGTGAAGGAAAAACGCCGCGGTTTCGAGAAAAAAGGGGAAAATTGGTAGACCAGGTGTCCTTAATCCATTCAAAAAGTTTAAAACAGTAACTATACTTTTTTTTTGCTCGTTTGCACTCGAGACTACAAATATCGTATACAAATAATAATAAGGACGAAACAAATCCAGACAATCCTGAGACGAGTTATATAAACGAAACTACGCGTGTGCTATCCGCGTATCGTAACAACTGTTACTGTTCTATAGATAAATAAGACCATTACTGAACTACAGATTAAAGTTGCTGTAATTCGAAGATCAAATCATCAATTCATCTCGCGCCGTTTCAAAAACAAATACGGTTACAATTTAACGACTTCTCTCGTCAAAATATACACTAAAAACGCCTATACGCAATCTATTACCTACTATTCAATGTTCTGTGTGCATTAAATCTTAGAATAATTAACAACATTGTTGACTATTGCTAATAGCTTGAGGTTGTTACGTTTTTAGAACGGAAAATGGTGAATTTTTCAATGTATTATATAAATATACGTAACTTTACGCTCTCTATAATGTTCGCTAGACCCTTTTATAAGCTGATTGCCATCTTGTCGTGTTGTTACACACTAGTACTGTCTAATTAAAGTAGTATCAATATATAATGATGGCTGTGAGATAATTGTAAACAATTTAAATTATATTTGTGTAAATGAGAAAATTATATAAATAACAACGTAACTGATCGCTCTATCGCAAATAACGGTCTCAGACTGTCTTTGGCTCTTCATCAGAAATTATCAACTACCGTCGAAATGTTTCTGGATTAATACAACGAGATGTATAAATATTTTTAACAAAAACATATTTTGTGATGCATGAACACAGAAATTAAATTATGTATGTTCCTAAAATAAATTACACGAATCTCTGAGAGTACAAATTGTAATTTCTGATGAACGGGTTGTTCAAAAATATGCAAGGCTTGGCGCGAAAACTTCATTGAAGGGAAGGGTTGCCATAACAATGAAATATCAACATCGACTCAGAGCATAGGTACCCATTTTTTTTATAAAACTTCTGTCCTGTTATCATTATTATCTTAGATCAGAAATATTATTTAAGGTGTTATAGAATAATTGTTACCAATAAGAATTTAGTTTTGTTTAGCATCTAACGAGAACTAAGTGATATAGAATCGTGGCAAGTGTGGCAACCCACGAAAAGCTCACAGCTTTCTCTGCATTTGCTCAAATTTTTCAGCATTAATTATAAACCCATATTTCACCGCTTCTAGTTTACCATTTACGATATGAACCACCATTTAAATCCCAAACAATGTTAGATTGCCTTCGAGTGCGTAGACAGCCATTTTGTGCACCTAACAAAAACAAAATGGCTGCACACATGGGCAATATAACATTACCAGACTGTTCATATATCACACCACAAGAACAAATTATTTAATTGTTGATGTTGATTGTTAATAAATGCAAATAATGTAAATATCAAAATAAATTCTGTATTTGTATTTGAATAACTCTTTCACTGACCCTCTTCGTAATGTAATTTTAAGATTATGTGTAAGTTTAGAATAAGAAAATCTATAACTAGATCCGGAACTTTTAGAGAATATAATTTATTTAAAAAACACAACATTCATTTCACTTCGATAAGATTACAGTCAAAAATAGTGCTTTGCTATAAATAACCTAATTCTTATTTCGACACATTTCACACACAATCAAAGAACGTTAAAACGCTGACTAGTAGAGTAGACTAGAAATATTGAATTCTTGCTTTTTATATTCGAGATAACATATCAAAAAATGTGTTTCGTACAATCACACACAAAACACACGAAATTACTTAAAATTACTTCATACAATCGCTCTCCTAATTTCGTAATACAAATAGAGTTTTCAAATTCACATGTTGCAAACACACTGAAATTTTCTCGAGAAAAACGATTGTCCAATCAGTTTTATACAAGAACTTTTGTGGTTAAAGATATTTATTCTCAAACTTTTTGTTTGGAAAGATGCTCCATTTTTTTATCAAGAATAGAACCTACCTTCTTGGTTTTATAAAAAGTCAATACAACTCACCAATCTCGAACACATCTTCAAATTGTCTTGGTGCAAAATACCTTCAATTTTGAATAAATTGTCCATCAACGTGTCACTTTATCCAAATGATAAAATTGATGATTCCTCTTCCGTGACTTTAAATTGTTCTTTTTGGCCGAAGCCACTTTCCTCTTCTCGTCTTCTAAAAGCAGTGGCGGTAACGATACTTTCCTTATGTGATATTGGTATGAACTATCCACTGTTTTCTGAGATTCCTGAGGTAATTCCGGTGAGCAAAGAGGCTCTAGCCTCGCTAGCTCTCTATGTCTAGCTCTACTATCTCTACTATTTAGTATCGTGTTACGGTCTGACGCACTGAGTGCTATATAGTTTCTAGTGTCAAGTGAAACGAAGGACTTAGCGCTATTTCTATCACAGTTTATTGAAGAGTCTGGTCGGGAGTTCCGCATCCATCGAGACGAAGCTACTTCAGATTTTAGTATTGAGCTATTTTGTTTCTTTTTTGAAGGGGGACTGCGTATTTGTAATGGCGTGATTTGTAGGAGAGATTCGAATGAGTCGGGGAGGTTCTCGTCTTCGTAAGTCGGGTAGAAGGATACTTTCTCTCTGAATAGCCTGAAATTGAAATTATTTCCGTTACAATTTTCAATATCACATAGGAAACGAAAATTCCTTTTTCTTTATTTAATTTTATTCTCAAAAACTAACAGCTAAGTTACCTATACTTACAGTTTTACCCAAAATATAAGTCGCCCCGATGTACTTGCGCCGTAGACCAATTTCTATAGCGCGGGAAACTTCTTTCTACCAATAGCAAACGTTCGATTAACCAATAACAACGCAAGATCTTAGTTGCGTTGTTATTGGTTTGGCCAGTAGTGCGCCATCTTGTTCATTAGTCGACTCTGTCCGACAGTGTACGAATCATGTCAGCGGGACAAAGCTATACTATACCTTCGGCTACTGTCGGATACCAGTCTGCGCTTTTTTGCGCAAACGAAAACAGTTGATCGGACTTATTTTCTGGGTAAAACTGTACCACATTAGTAAATCAAAGTGTGTCCAAAAAACATAGGCAAGAATGTGTAGTAGTAGGAAGTGTTTGTCCGGGGAAGTACTACCACCGTACCTATTTCTGCCGCGAAGCAGTAATGCTGCATTGCATTGTGAAATTACAGGCACATGAGACTTTACAACTTCTTCTGCGTGACAGGCATAGTGCAACGCCACGAAGGGTGCATCGAAGGTGAACGTGCCTACGAGGTATTGCGGTTATACTGGGGCAGTTACAGATATACCCAGTTCAGCAAACTACTTAAAATGAAATAAACGAATGTATCATGCACGACGAATGCCGGCCACGTCCATCGACTTCCTGCTAACATGTCGTCGTATCGAAGGGGGCCTTCTTACTCCAGTCAGACTCATGCCCTGCCCATCGGAGTTGGATTCGACGGCTGACCTCTAAGTCGAAGTTCTTCCTAGATAAATCGCATAACGTAGACCTCTTCTTCATCAGAAGGTAGACATTACTGCTGGATGAGGCCTCCCCCATAGCATGCACAGCGTACAGCCCATAGCGTGCAATGGGGGAATTTGCCATAATCACCACGCATGGCAGGCAGCTTCGTGTTCGCAGTTTGGTGTAGTACTCAGGTAGATGCTGCTGCGTAATCTGGTGTAATCCCTTGGTCGCCTTTTACGAAATCCACCGGAGGAGTTGGAGGAGTCCTATATTAAAAGGCTGTGTTTCCACCAAAGATGTTCTAGGCAGCTGAGCGGTGCGATGATGCGTAGCGACGCTGTGTAGCGTGCTCTTTTCAGAAGCGAGCGAGCGGGTGAGGTGTGGTGGGAGCGTAGCACAGACTGCTAGTAGTTTCTCGCTCGCGTCCATCCTTTGCACACATCCCTTGCGCACATCTCTCGCACACATCCCTCGCTTGTTTTGTGCGTATACAAAACCTTGCTCTGCTAAGCCGTTTCCACCAGAGCTGCGCTGAGCGAGGCTAGGTAAATTAAGTGATTCTATTGGTTTTTAACAAACGCATCCCTCGCTACGCATCCTCGCTCATCTTTGGTGAAAACGCAGCTTCAGGTTGAGACTACCACAGCGCTAGACCTATTTTATCTTAATACCTACGGCTTTTAAGACAGGGTACCGTACTTAGGTTCATACAAGTCATCCGGTATGGACGCGATGGAGGGTCTCGGGGAGTTCTGAGGCGTGACGTCAGTGCTGCTCTGCGACAGTCGCTCCTCACTCTCGCTGAACTGCTCGTAGTCATTATAGTGCATCGCTATTATCTCGTCATGTTCGATCTGTCGAAACGAGGTTCGCTTTTCGGGAATAAGTATTGCTTTTCCGACAACCCTGAAAATATATTTACAATAATTATAATAATAATAATAATAATGACGACCTCCGTCTATCATGCATGAGGTGCGGGTTCGATTCCCGCTGCGGGACACATGTTTGCATGATCTGCAAATATTTGCTCCTGGTCTAAGTGTTGTAGTACCATCGTACTCGTAGTTCCTGATACTCACGACACAGGGAATCCTAGTGTGGGATCAGGACTATGTATGTGAATGGTTGGGTGTTATGTTATGTTAATACAGTACTAACTACTTTCTACTACGATTCTTTCTTGGTCAACCTGCGTAAGGTCAATGACCGCAGCTTGAGGTATCATCACCAGCCTGTTTTAGTTTATTATGTTATGTATGTTATGGTTATCGCAGTTGGTGAAAAGTACTCAGTTGGATGCTGCTGCCCATCCCCTGGTGTAATCCCTTATTAAGGCTTTTACAACATCCACGGGAGGAGAAGGAGGGGTCTACTTTTATGCCAGACACATCACGGCACGGCGGCTAAAAAGTGTCTATTGAATAGTTAGAAACCAGTGTGGTAAAAGAATTTAGCGCGTCTCGACCAACACTAACTACGAACAGAAACATTGGGAGGGTACGAGTCACTAGTAGAAGTAGCTGAGTAACTAAAGTGACAAAAACAGCTATGCATTCAAATTACTACCTACACAGCTAGAGTATTCAAAACATTCGAAGCGTCAAAAACTTATTCACACTCTGAGCTTTAGTTCAACTGAGCAAACTTTTCAATTAAGGTCAACAACCCAGTTACCCAATTGTCGAATATAGATAGATAGATTAACACATTATTGATCACCACGCAGAAACAATAAACAAGTAATTTTACAATAGAAAAGCAATACAAAAGGCGACCTTACCGCTGAGAGCGATCTCTTCCAGTCAACCTTTGGATGGAACGTAATGAGCAACGCTATAATCAGAGACAAGTAAATTTGTCTCTACTATAATGAAACGAAGCGAACGAAGTCGCGATCTTCGACTGTCAGGAATCGAACACGCGACCTCCTGCCCCTCAGTTGGTTTCATACGCCTTGCTATGGGGGGTAAATCAATAGAAGAAATTGAATCCGTATCGCGGCCAAGGTTCTATAAATATTTAATGTTTGTCAAATTTACCTATTAACAAGATTGGGGAGGGTAAAGGTTTCCACGTACACCTCGTCGAATTTTTCAGCAGAAAAAGCTTCCTTTTTTTATGGTTCATTGTTCTGACTTTTAGTTTTTAAATTAATTAACACCAATACTGCGAACACCGATCCGCACCAGCCGAGCGTGGTGGTTATGGCAAATCCCCCCATTGCATTCTATGGGCGAAGCCTCTTCCAACAGTGGACGTGTAACGGCTGATGATGAACCCGAAAACAGTTGTAGCAACACAATGCAAGGCCATCATCGAAGTTTTGACTGGGTAGGTTCCCCAGGTCCAACATTCAGGCAAAACATACAAAATCCCGTGTTTCGGCGCCAGTTTTTTTTTATGTTACCATTACCAGTGTATTAATTATGCCCCTCTGGACCTACTGGACTGGATTGCTCGAGTTCTTACACGATTTTCTATCTAAATGAACCAGGTCAAATACTTAAGGCGATATCGTTTCATGAAATATTATGTTCACGACCTATAATGAGATCTAGAATTTTTTAGTTTTTGATAAGAGTTCTATTGTATTTTGTTTTCGCGATCAGAACATATATTTATTAATAATGTCACGGGTATTTATCGCATGTTACCTTATTATTTATTATTCCCAGCGTTTCGAATACGTTACAGCAATCGTGGTCGCGGGTTGACCCCGGAATCGTTTGAATAGTTCTTATAGCAGCCAAGAAAAAAATATATGATATTTTAAGCTTTTTAACCAACTTCATAAAAAGGAGGAGTTTCACAATTCGGTTTAATGTTTTTATGTAGTGAATTCATAAATTTATTACACATTTTGAATTAATTCACTCAATAAAAAATCAAAGGTAGGTACCACGTTTTAAAAATTGAAATCCAATTTTGAGAGTTACTTCTTACACTTTTTAATTTTTGAAACATTTAGTTACTTATTAATTACTAAGTAATTGAGTTAGTGAATTCATCAACAAAATTTAACAAAACTTTAAAGGGCATTTTTATATCATATTATTTTATACACCAAAACACGGTATCAGTGCATGCGCTCGCCTTCTCCTGTCCCAGACACACAAAATTTTTCGTTGAACCTATAGCGCCTTAACTACTCATTGAAAGCCGATTTGGCAGCTAAAATGTTAAGGATTAACAAGGTCCCGTTTTTCCGGTTGAGGTTAACATTAACTATTAACCGCTAGGTGTTAAAAGTGACGATCTGAACTGTCAAAACGTATGTTCTTTATTGAAACTAGCTCAAAGTCTAGCGAATTCTTCTTTTTCTTCTTCTCGAAAGTCTAGAGGTTACAATATAAAATAGACAAACAAATATATAGTAACAATTCCGCTCCTCTCCAACGAAAACTCTGAAAGAATTCGACACGTGTTTCGCCTCTCAACGAAGCATCATCAGGAAACAGTAGGCTCACTGCGTGCTAGAACGACAAAGACACACTACTGCAAAAACTCCGCAGCCATGTTGCCTGAGGTTAAATAAAAATGCACTTCATGGAGTAGCTTCCATTCTGATTGCAATGCATTTCCATTTTATAGCATGACATCACTCAAAATATGTAATCTCAATATAAAGGTATAATAACTTGAATTTAAATAAATAAATAAATAAATAAATAACAAAAAACTACCATTTGTGCCACTGTATATGAAGGCCTTTATTCAGTCCACCACATAATTCAAAATTTATGTTTGATTTCCATTTAAAAAGCTCTGTTAGCTAAAAAACAATATTTAGATTTTTGATCTAAAAAAACTCACCTTAGCTGTGGATGTAACTGCCTCCACTGCTTGCACTCTTCGAGAATATTTGGTCTGGTGGATTTCTCTCCGTCTTCATTGTAGATTGTCCTCTCTATCCGATTCCACTCCTCGGATAGTGTCTTTGTAGCTTCTGCTGTGCTCCGTCGGAATATAGACCCTGAACTGCTGTCGCTTTCCTCACTGTGGAAATCTGGTGTACCTGCAAGGTAACATGTGACAAATCAGTTCTTAATATGATTTAGAATACAGCAAAAGTGTCAGTTAGTAACTCACTTTGACAACCTCTGTGGCGCGGCGGGCGAAGGTTTGCCTGTGAACCAGGAGGTTGCGGGTTCGATTCCCGCCTCGGAACAAATATTTGTACAATCTGCAGATATTTGTTCTAAGTAATGTATTGTATTAAGTATATCAGTTATCTAGTATTCATAACACAAGCTTTGCTTAGCTTCGGGCTAGATAATGTTGTGTGAAATGTGCAGCATTTATTTTGAGTATGTTGGGCAACCTCTGCGGGTGAGTAGCCAGCTAAGATGCAAGAGGTTGCGAGTTTGATTCCCGTGTGGGACAAATGTTTGCATGATCTACAAATATTTGTTCCCAGTAGTCGTAATTCCCGATACCCACGATACAGGGATTCCTAGTGTGGAATTAGGACTATGTATGGCTGTTGAGTGTTGTTTTGTTATGTATTGTATTTTGTGTTGGAATTTATTATGATTTCTAGAGAATCATACCTGTCTCACTATCAGAGAAGAAGTCCGACACAGGCGTCCCAGCTCGACCCACACTATTCGATAAATAAGGGTTTCTAACGTAGGAATAGTTAAGGTTTCGGTTCAGCAGCTTGCTGGTATTTGCAGAGAGCGTAGGCAGTTCCTGGCCAGAGCGGTATCCGAACTTCTGCTGGTTGATATTCGGTAAGCAATCCGTCAATTTTCCGTAGTTCTTCTCGCGCGCGGAAACATAGTTTCGGGCAGACATAATCAATTGTTAGCAATGAAAATTGTTTATTTTCATATGCCAAATAAAAAGCAAATAAATCAATTTTGGAACTGTGCTGCTGTAAGACAAGATTTCCATCCAAATGATTTAATTTTATTTCAAAATAAACACAATTTTGGTTCCAGTTTCTTCAGTAAAATTTTTAATTTTTATGTTGTGAAACTAAACAATCTTTGTGAATGTGAAAGAAATAGATAAATGACATTTGTTTCTTTGACTGATCAGAATTTCGTTCAGAAATCAGAAATGACACTGAGTATTTCTTTCTACGAGTGAAGTCGTAGACAGCTGTCTACGGGTGAAGTGGTGAAGTGAAACAAGCAGAACGCTGAGGCAGAACGGTATGAAAGAGGTGTACTACATCCATGGAATGAACTCTGAGGAATGAACACACAGAAAGACTCCTTGCTTGAAATGTTCCTTGCTCCAAGAGAAAGACAGAGTAGGTTACGAACAAAATAGTCAAAATGGTTGTCGTACCCTCAGCAGAACAATAGCTAAATCAAGTCGTGCCATGGGTCGTGCGTGCCTGTATTTATTCTTCCATGGTCGTGCCCATATAAGCACAAATACCAAATTACCATATTATCTGTGTCAGTTACTTGTCATTTTCAAATGTCAATATTAGCACTCAGTCAGTGCATTTTTTTGAGGTTTTGTGGAGGGGCGTGAAATCGATTTTTTGGAATATTGAAGAGAAAAATTTGTGTGAAATATTGAAATAAGATAAAATTCTTTACAAAATGTCGATAATTAGTACGAAAACTGGTGATAAAACACAGGATGAGGTAAGTTTAATTTACAATAAGTCATTTATAACACAGTATCATTTATAGCTAGCCGCTCTAATAAATTTATCTATTTTCGTAAAATGCTGGAGCAATGAATTGCATTGATGATCAAATAAGCCGTGAACGGTGTGAGTCGTAGGTAATTTGAATAATTAGATTGCTGTGAACCTCTCGTCTCTCGTTAGAAAATGAAAATGACGCAATGCGCCGCATGCAGTCTTAGATCGTCAGCCAGGAGTGTTGTTCCTTACAGTACAATTCATAAAAAAATAAAGTAATTATGTAAAAGTACAAAGAGAATGCTAAAAGTACGTTCTCTGTTAAAAACCAGGATGCAATGCTATCAAAACAGGCTGCAGCATCAATATTTTTATTTACGCTTTTATAAATACTTATGTATCAAGTATAAAAGAGTAAATAAAAATACCTAAATAAATATAAAAATAAAATAATTGTTTGAGTGTATGCAGGAAAAAAGAAAATTCTCACTTCAAATTGGTCCCCTTATCTACCCTAAGGGTTAAAATATTAATAAATACTAATCAAGTTTAAGTGCAATCTGATATGTAATCTATTTTAATTAGTAGAAGACTGGCTGCTTTAATAGTTAAATGATTACCAGTTGATTAAAAGTTGAAAAAGAAGAAATATTGCCTGGAAGACATTGCGGTTCAGCGATAAGACCACCTAATTTGCTACTGCTAATTTTAATTAATTCTAATATTTAAATAATGTATTCTTGGTGAACAATAAAGTGTTAATAAATCAATCACAGGCTATGAAATTATATTATACAAAATCTTTTTTCTCCTGAGAACGGTTTGCTGGCAAACCATGCTCTATCAGGCTTTTTATAAAAACTACCACCAAGCAATAAATGTTTTTTCATACTTGGGGTTCAATAGTCTGTTTCTATAGTATAATATCTAAATACTACCTAATTTGTATTGGAACTAGTTGCATAAACTAAGTTAAGATTTACTGTGACTTTTTCCCAGCTGTAAGTTTTATCTATTCCCGTTTTCTCTTCCCAAAACTCATTTTGCTATCATCAAAATAGAGTAGACTGTGACAGTTCCGTACCAATAAACTAACAAGCTGCTTGTTAAAAGAATTGTAGGAATACAATTTAAATTTGATTATTTTAGAGAGACTGACCCTCTTATTCATAACCAATTTTTAAACCTTTGATAGCTAAAATAGCTTTTGTCTTATTTTGACGTATGTAATTTTACATCAGAGAGAACAAAACAAAAGCTATTTTAACTAAAATAGGTTTAAAAAATTATTATGAACAAGGGGCATTATGTTTAGCAGCAAACAATTCAGAAAACAATAATTGATGGTGAATAAACTATGATAATAATTAATTATGTTACTAATAATAATTAACTGTTATGATTGTGAGAACTCTAATGTCATATATACATATTCATATATTAGTTATTTGCACCATAAAATGAATTACAGCCAAGAGCAGTAATCTAAATAACATTTACTTACCTCGGTAGGGTGTACTAAAAGTTATGAAATATACATCTCTTTCAATAGTATATCTCGTAAAAACAAAATACTAATCACACAGTAGAGTCTATGAAAAGACAGGCTTCATTAATGTTAATGTTAAAGAACTCCCTTTTCCGCATTCAAACTCTATGTATGGTCCATTATGCGTGAGGGTTAACTGGCTAGATAGTTAGCCAGCCTAACTCCGTCCAGAAGCACAGAAGCTTCCTGGGGTCTTCGCAGACTTCGCGGAGTGACCTCGGGTTGTTGAGGATTTGTTCACGTTGAGCTGCTACTCCCACGCGTTCCAGGACTACGTGGGCAGCCGATTCTTCTTCGGTCAGACACCCCCTGCAGAGAGGACTGTCTGTGGCTCCGATGTTATAGAGGTGTTTGTTCAGGAGACAGTGGCCAGTGAGTGTCCCCACGATGGTACGAAGGTCTGGCCTTGAAAGGTTGAGTAGACGACGCGTGAGTCGTGGTGAGACAGCCGGAAGGGCTGCTCTTGACTGTCTGCAGTCCGTGGTCCGTGCCCAACGTTCGTTGTGTTGGTTTAGGGTGCGAAGCCGCATCCAAGTGCGTAGCTGAGAAAAGGGTAGAGGAAACAGGCTTCATTATAATCACACCTAAAATTGTCAACAGAAAATCCTGATGCCATATACCTACATCCAGCAAGTGCCGGGCAAGCAGATCCGGACTAAGCTGGCATCGGCGCTAAACTACTGGCTGAAGATATCTGATGAGAAACTCACTGCGGTTGGGGAAATTGTGCAGATTCTACATAACTCTAGTCTGTTGTAAGTATCTGAATGGGTAATAGGTACAGAAATTGTGTTTTTTAGAAACAATATTTTTTTCATACTTGTATTATCAAATCAAATCAAAATAATTTTTATTCATTGAAACCACAAGGATCATTTTGAATCGTATTATATAAACTTAAATTACTCCTGTTCCAACGCGACCAAGCCTAGAAGAATCAGGCAACCCCCACCCAATCAACAATCACCCGTGGTATGTCTACTAAGGGATTAAACCAAGGGATGGGCATCTACCTGAGTACTCAACGGCGATAATGCAATCAGCAATCTGCCTGCTAAACGTGGTGATGGCAATTCCCTCCTTTGTATTTATGAGGAAGGCCTCTTCCTCAGCAGTGGATGTCTAAAAGCTGCTGATGATGATGATGATGATGATTGTGTGTACATCATCAGCCATTAGACGTCCACTGCTGGACAAGGGCTTCCATCCCACATAGAATGCAGTTGGTTGATTGGTGATTGCGGTCATGCATGATATAAAATACTCTGGTGGGTGTGGCTGCCCATCTGGTATAAGGGTGAGGGTGGGGGTGGCTTTTTCTTAGCACACGCACATATAGATATGTATCTATTAATTTATTTATTTTTGACGACCTCTGTGGGGCGGCGGGCGAAGGTTCGCCTGCGACGCAGGTTGCGGGTTCGATTCCCGCCTCGGAACAAATATTTGTACGATCTGCAGATATTTGTTCAGGGTGTTCTATGTATAATAAAAAAAAACATCTATCTATATAATATATTGTATTAAGTATCTAGTACCCATAACACAAGCTCTGCTGAACTTGGGGCTAGATAATGTTGTGTGAATTGTCTCCAGCATTTATTTATTTATTTATTCAAGGGCAATTCATTTTAAAAGCCATGAAACCATCATCAGGAAATTCCAAACAATTGCAACATTTCACAATTCAATAGTGAATTCAGATGAATCACCACTTACTCAAAATAGAACAGCCATCATAACAATAGAACATTCCTTGAATCTTCATCTGGGAATACCAGTCCTACTTTAACTGATAAGAACTCCACATTTTAGACACATACATAGTTCTGACCACACTAGGATTTCCTGTGTCGTGGTTATCAGGAACGATGAGTACCATTACCAGAACACACAGACCTGGAACAAATATTTTATTTTGCTTTAACAATTTTCGGAAAATTTACAGCTAGACAACGATGAAAATTATAAATATATAAAAATAACATGCCAAAGACATGTTATTACGATGAAGGCCAATTAAAATTTTTCGCAAAAATGATTAATTGCATTCAATCATTTTGTCCCGAAGCGGGAATCGTATCAGGAGGTAAATTCTCGCGCTAATTGACATAATGTCGAACCGACATTTTCATACAAGATCTGTCAAAACTAACAGTAGTCCGATGAACGAGGCAATTCTTTGTATGCACACCCTAACAATAATTCCTCTGTCGCTGAAACTTTGCTGTGTGATAAAGTAAGGTTTATAGATTACGGTTGACAGGTTATCTAGGATTTTTTTTATTTTTAAATTAGGTATTCCTACCTAAACATGGAAATCACTTATAACATTCGGTGGAAAATTGCTCAGTCTGAAATTTCTTCGGTGTATGTTAGTATACATTAATAAGTATAGATATGTAATGGTATCCAGGAATATTTCGATTTCGGTGAGGCAGAAATTAAAGAATATCTGTTTTTTTATCACAACTTTTTCAGGAAAATTGCTCAGTCAGTTTTTATTTTTTTGTACGCGTAAGGTTGTTTAAACGAATCGCCTTGCAGAGTTATCTAAAAGATTTGCCTTTTCGTTCATAGCTTTATGGTTTTTTGGAAATAACTTTCGGCGGAAAATTGCTCCGTCCTTTTTTATTCATTTATTAGTTAAAGTACACTTAAATGCAACAGCATTTTAAAGTATCCAATAAAATTTCGGCGTCGCATACGCATTTTAGACTATCAACATTACGCGCACAGCCGCCGGGAGCTACTTTTACTACTTCTTGAGACAATAGTTTTGATCAATGAGAATCAATATATATATAAGGCAAATATCACTCACCTACTTGCTGACTCTCACGATATCTCAAGAACGAAATAATAATAAATAATGTTTCTTTCGGCTTCTAAGTGCTTGTAAGTTTAATATTTGTATGAAAAAAGTTAGAGCCAAATTGAACCTAACGTCATCACATAGAAGTTGAAAGCCGAAGCAAAATCGTAAAGTTTCTCAGACGAAAAAAAATGAGAGACAGAGTCGTCGTGAACAAACAGCTACAGAGGGTCCACTCAGAACATAGCGCCATTTCTGGTAAGGACACATTGACTTTACGTTTACATGTATTCTCACGCAATCTCGAGCAGAGCTCAGTCGCGACTATAATAGCGAGTGCAGGCATTTGTCACTTGTTAACAAAATGAGTAGCGGTATTATTACGCTTGCAGTGTATTTGGTTGTTTAAATACAACCAAATGAAAACGTTCTTCACCTTTCCAAACGAGATTGTTTGTAACTTGTTCCAACTCCTAATAATCTACTCCTTTTCAAAATTCTGAATGAATACAGTAGCAACCTTAGTGAGTCAGGCAAGTTTAGGTAATTATTTTCAAGGACGGTGGGAGCGGACCTTCTGTCTATTTCTATATTTTGTGGTCTTACCTAAACTGTCAAATTTTGTAACGTGGATCATTTCTTCTTCGATGCGTTGGCTGTTTTTATGACGACTTCTAGGTGGCCAGTATGTTTCAATTGATTTCTAACGAGATTTAAAAAAAGTACGACTACATACAAAATAAGCTTGCCAAGTGCGAGTCGTAAGTACTCGAGTAGGTGTGCTGACTGACGGTTTTGAATGTGGTAGTTTTCCATGATTTTGATATATTTTCAGTAAGTAATTTATTTTAATTTTTTATTCAAAAACGAGTTGAGTGTCCCTGGGAGAATTTTCAATAGCGTTATAGTTTTGATTGTTTTAACAGACACTCGCGATAACTTTCGTTTAATTCTTCATCGTGTTCTCAATATTCTTATTTTTTCCACATCTTTTTTACGTTATTTTGGAGATAAGTTTAAGGACAGCTACTTTTAGGCGTTTTTTTCGGTGTAAAAGTGATAAAAAGTTGCTCATAGTATCATCCAAAAAAAAACAGAACCTCGATAACCAAAAACGGAATGCGGATCCCTAAGCAAAAAAGCTGTGTCAAAAAAGGAAAAGCGGTATATCTGGCAGCCCTTGCGCGGAGCGCATGCGTGGTGCGGTGCCCCGCTGTATTATCAGAGGCCCAAACACGAACATCTAAAGTTACGAAGACACGATAGTAAACTTCAAATATCTACTCACAAATATTGAAAATTTCAAGTCACTCCTGTGCCTTTGGCCAATATTTGACGTTTGAGATCGTCTCGATTGCGTCTCGATAACATTAATTGTTCGTGCTGAGCCCACAGAACTCTGCGCGGTACGAAAATTGTCTAAGTATGAAATGTTGATATTTAAAAGTTTATGTGTTTGTGTTTATGTGTTTTGGCGAAATTTTATTGGATAACTTAAAATTCTATTATCATAAAGTATACTGTAACTAACAAATGAATAAAAATGGACGGAGCAATTTTCCGCCGTAAGTTATTTCCAAAAATTCATAAAACTATGAACAAAAAGGCAAATCTTTTGGATAACTCTGCAAGGCGATTAGTTTAAACAACCTTACAAGTACAAAAAAAATAAAACTGACGGAGCAATTTTCCTGAAAAAGTGGTGATAAAAAAACAGATATTCTTAAATTTCTGTCTCACTGAAATCGAAATATTCCTGGATACCGTTACATATGTATACTTATTAATGTATACTAACATATACCGAAGGAATTTTGGACAGAGCAATTTTCCACCAAAAGTTATTAGTGATTTTCATGTTTAGGTAGAAATACAACATTTAAAAATAAAAAAAATCATGGATAACTTGTCAACGTAATTTATGAACTTTACTTTATCACACTGCAAAGTTTCAGCGACAGAGGAATTATTGTCAGGGTCAAACCCCCTCACTGACTGGACTACAGCTATTTGTATGCAAGTGTCGAATTCAACATTATGTCTACAATTCGAGAATTGCCCCCCTCTCGCATCTCAGCCGGATAATCGCTAGCCGCGCCGCTGAGGTCGTCAATGTTAGAACTAGATTTTCGGATTGAAATATCTAATTTCTGTTTTGATTGTAATAAAATTCTCATTGACATGCTCTGTCTCAAAATTAGTTGTTCATCTGGCGATGTTTTCGAAATGATGTCTCTCTACAATTTTGAAGACAGTTTTTGTTGAGATTCGTTTTTTTTTTAAATTATATAAATAAATAAATGCTGGACATTTCACTCAACATTATCTAGCCCCAAGCTAAGCAGAGCTTGTGTTCTGGGTACTAGATAACTGTTATACTTAATACAATACATTACATAGATATTTTTTATTATACATAGAAAATACCCAGAACCCCCTGAACAAATATCTGCAGATTGTACAAATATTTGTTCCGAGGCGGGAATCGAACTCGCAACCTCCTGCGTCGCAGGCGAACCTTCGCCCGCCGCGCCACAAAGGCGAGGAGGAATTGATGAGAATGTGATATGCATAATGTGGTTATAAAACTTTTGGGACTACTTAAATTGTAACAATGTTTAGTTGGGTACATCTTTTATGCATATCACCCAGTTAGGTAGGTACATTTACTGCAAATTTTAATTATGAGTGTTGAAATAGTCGAAAATTAGGTAATAATTTATTTATTTATTTAGAAAAGATAGTTTTAAAACCATTTTAGGAGACTTTTTGCTTCATCATCATAATTAGGGTTCTGTACTTCAATAGGTACGGAACCATTATATCGGGTTTTTTTATAACTTTTGTTTTTAACCAGAATCGACGACATACAAGATAACTCGATCTTACGACGAGGTATACCTGTGGCCCATTCGATCTACGGCGTAGCGAGCACCATCAACGCGGCCAACTACGCCATGATCGTCGCTCTTGAGAAGACCTTAGAGCTGGGACATCCCTTGGTGAGTGATAACATTAGCTGGGACAAATTTTTAATTTATCATGTTATCAGCTAACTTTAGTCAAATGACAAAAATTACAACTATCATCATCATCATCAGCAGTCTTTAGGTATTCACTGCTGGACGAGGCCTTCCCCTTAAAATACAATGGGGGGGGGGAATTTCAAAAAAACAATCAATAATTTGGTAACAGATTGAAATGAAGTATCGCGTTAATTTAATCGCTGTTTTGTTTTTGAATGCCACTTCCACATCTCTATTGATGACCTCTGTGGCGCGGCGGGCGAAGGGTCGCCAGCGACGCAGGAGGTTGCTGGTTCGATTCCCGCCTCGGAACAAATATTTGTACGATCTGCAGATATTTGTTCAGGGTGTTCTAGATATTTTCTATGTGTACTAATAAATATCTATCTATGTAATGTATTGTCTTAAGTATATCAGTTATCTAGTACCCATAACACAAGCTCTGCTTAGCTTGGGGCTAGATAATGTTGTGTGAAATGTCCAGCATTTATTTATTTATTCTATTTGTTATCCAACAAAACAATATCTGTACAAAATTCTAATCAATGGATCGTTCTATCGCATGAATCATGTATTCCAACCATTCAGTTATGGATGATCGCTAGGTTACAAGCAGCATACATATGTATATGTATTCTTTAAAAAATACCTATGCTAATGTTGCATTGTATGTAACAAAATTTAAACATATTGGCAAGATGAATATGTAAATAGGCATCACACCTCATAACACAAATTCTAAACTTGCTGAAATGAAAAATGACTTGACTTAATATGTTTCAAGTTGCTGTATTTTTTTCTGGTTTATTGTTTTAATAATCTGATAACCGTACCTTGTTTGGTCTTATCCGATTATACCTATTATTACATTTACATTTTATTCGTTAACATTTTTTAATTGTTTATTTTGTTTGAACTTTTAGCAAAGGTATCTTTGGGTAGGCACACAATTTTGAATACTGAATATTCAAGCCCGGTAGGTATGCAGATTATTGCAGATGGTAATGCAGGTAGGTAGGTAAAAAACCTACGGTACCTATTTTGTAGGGTCGGAACCCTTCAAAATAACTAAGGTTATTTACCAGTACTTACCTAGTTTTTTACTAGGTTTTAAAAAAAACCTTAAAACCTTAACCTTTTTTCAACCTTAGTTTTTTTTAAAGGATCACTGTTAACCGTCTGTCTGTCAAGTCAAGCCCCTTTTTCTCAGTAATGGCTAGCAAAAATATCTGCGAGCTTAAAGTACTGTAAAAAAATAAGCTTCTAACTCAATGCATCAAAAAGATGACAATGAATGTCTAATTTTTGCATAAAAATCTTTAAAATTAAAATCCTTAGGGTTAGTTCCAGTAACCTTACAATTCTGACATTTGGAACGCTAGTAGGCATTGTCACACAAATAAAGGAAAATAGACGAATTTCAACTTTTGTACCCCTAAAATGGGATGGAGAAATTTATATAAAAAAGTGATATTACTTGCGAGGTGAATTATGATTAATACTAATATTTTTTATGTTGGTACTCATGTTATAGCCATGAGTTTTAGGTACCTACCGTAGAATACCTAGAACGAATTCATTAATTATTTAAATCGTCGGGAACATTTGATACAGATATACCGCTGGCTCGCCTCAAACACGTATTATGCTGTCATCCGTCCGACACTATATTTTCAAGTATCTATACACCACATCGTGGTGGCGTGGTGGTCTTGCCCTGAGAATAGGCCTTCAACTCCTCCCGTGGATGACGTAAAAGGAGACTAAGGAATTACGCCAGGAGATGAAAAGCAGCATCCATCTGAGTACTTAACACCTAATACTGCGTTCACCAATCCGTCTGCCAAAGTGGTGGATTTCTACCATCTGATGAAGTATAATATAACACCCAACAGTCACATACATAGTCCTGCCTGATCCCACACTAGGATTCCCTGTGGCGTGGGTATCAGGAACTACGAAAATAAAATAAAAAGAACGAACATTGGTTTCGCAGCGGGAATCGAACCCACAACCTCTTGGTTCTCAGTCAGCTACTCGCCCGCTGCGCCACTGACGTAATCGGTTGGCGTGATATAGCGCTCCATAGTATTTAACAATGTGTCTAATGGCTTCCGTTTTGTCCAATAGATACGCAATAAGGCCAAGGTTACCAGCAAATGTGATTGTTACAGGCAACACAAGTGTACACAGAACAACTGCTAGAGTTACACCGCGGGCAAGGAATGGAGATCTACTGGCGAGACAACTTCACGTGTCCTTCCGAGGAAGAGTACAAAGAGATGACTGTCAAGAGTAAGTACAGTTATATACCCGTGTGTATTCAATCTACACAAGTACACAGAACAACTGCTAGAATTACACCGCGAGCAAATAATGGAGATCTACTGGCGAGATAACTAAACTAACTAAATAGATGACTGTACATAAGTACCTATAGTTTTCGTCTGAGAGTTTCTGAGAGCATTCTCTGTGGCACGTTCTCTAGATTATAACAAACAAACAAACATCTTATCGTTATGGATTGAGATATAAATAAATAAATAATAAATGCTTGACATTTTCACACAACATTATCTAGCCCCAAGCTAAGCAGAGCTTGTGTTATGGGTACTAGGTAACTGATATACTTAATACAATACATTACATAGATAGATATTTTTTATTATACATAGACAATACCAAGAACACCCAGAAAAAATATCTGCAGATCGTACAAATATTTGTTCCGAGGCGGGTATTCAAACCCGCAACCTCCTGCATCGCAGGCGAACCTTCGCCCGCCGTGCCACAGAGGTCGTCATATCTCAGTTTGCCTTGAATTTAACCTACTTTCCTATCAAAAGCGCAAATACAATCTTGCTCATAGAATAGGGTCAAGAGCGATAGAGATTGTTGTGCTTTGCATTGTAATTAGGTAGGAAGGTACGTACACTTGTCGTTGACATTTCGCAAAGCTATCATACCTCTGATACTCTGCCGACTAATAAAGACGGAAGGTTATACAATAAATACACTCGAGAGCAATGAATCCGGGTCACTTAAAGAATCCTAAAAATCTCGGAAACTAAAAATGCTAGGTTAATGCAATAAATTGTATTTAATAGACAATGTAATACTCCTTAAATGAAGGTATTAAAACTTCTTAGTTATTGTAAAGTTATATCATAAAAAAATCAAATTTGAAAAAGGGCCACTTTCGAAGATGGAACTACGAAATTACAGCATTTGGTTTTGCTTTTGTTTGTAATCTGTCATTTATCATTGTTTGATTTCTGTTTTTTTGTTGTTTTTTTTCTGCGTAAACGCAGTAATGGAAGCACGAGAAGGCAATACGAAGTATTAAAATTCAAGAAAATCGTAATAAAGTTCAAAAATTTCATGTTTCCTATTTTTGTTTTAAGGAGAGATCAGCAGTTTTTTTCTTTATGTAATTTTGTGTTAATAAAATGTATGGTGACTCATATTTTTTTTACCTTCATTTAAGGAGTATTACATTATCTATTAAATACAATTTATTGCATTAATCTATCATTTTTAGTTTCCGAGATTTTTAACATTCTTTAAGTGACCCGGATTCATTGCTCTCGAGTGTAGGTAGGTTAAATAAATAAGAAATGTGTATGAAAAAAAAACACAATGTATACTATATAATTATATTATGGCGTAGATTTCCGAACGGGCAGAGTTTGAGTTGGATTCCTCGGCTGACTTTGTCCAGTTACCAAGTTAAATCGTCGACTCTACTACTAATAAAATTTATGTTTTATTATTTTTATTACAGAGACTGGAGGTCTTTTCATGCTGGCCATTCGATTGATGCAGCTATTTAGCGACAATAAATCCGACTTCAGCAAGCTGTCGGCTATTCTGGGGCTGTATTTCCAGATCCGAGATGATTACTGCAACTTGAACTCACAAGAGGTAAATAACATAATACCCAACAGTCACATGTAGTCTTGATCCCACACCTAGGATTCCCTGTGTCGTGGGTATCAGCAACTAAAACGCACAACACCTAGACCCTGAACAAATATTTGCGGAACATGCAAACATTTGTCCCGCAGCGGGAATCGAACCCGCAGCTCTTGCGTCGCAGCCGGCTACGCCCGCCGCGCCACCGAGGTCGTCAATTTTAGCTCTCTCAATTAGCATGTTGAAGTGGTAATGGGTAGGCTTAAGAGGGCGTACTATGTGATTTTGCCCAACAAAATCGATCTAGAACTCGGTATTTACGGGTTCTACGAGTTAAATATTTTGGAATATGAAAATTTTCTATTTTTGCATTTATTGTGTAAAGTTGAAAACACGATATGTAAAAAAACCTCGATAGTTTTATTTAATGAAAAAACCCTTGTTTCCCACACGTTTTGAAATAAATCTCAGGAACCCTACGGTGTTTTAAGATAAATTTTACTACAACAAGTAGGTAATAACTATTTATTCTTATGCTAAAATCAGTTCTTTGATAAAAACTTTCTTTTCGCCATAATAAACAAAAAACTTCATTTTTGTGCACGACACTCGCTAGAGCGAGCGAGACGGCGCGCGGGTTATTGTCTGCGTTAAAGAGGGAGCCTAAATTGTGGTATAGTGCCCTAACCGCTCGGGAATAACTGTTACGGGGAGGTGAATATCCAGCAATACACGTGAATCGGATGATGATGATGATTATCTATTTAGCTCGACTACAAGATCTTGATATTTGTAATTTAAATGTTAACAATTCAATTTAATTTATTTTTCTCTGGAACGCATAGGTACTCTTGGATTCGTCAAATTACAGTTTGTTGAACAATACAAAGATACAAAACATTATAAAACTAAACTCAAAATAATTTTAGACTCCGTGACCAAAAAAAACTACTAAAAATAATTATGGTTACAAATGGTATTTTTATGCGGCTGTAGGGTGTCTTGTCAGAAATTGTAAAATTATAGTGATTAAAAAAAACACGTCAAATTAGTAAATACCTACCATAAAATAATGCAGTATTGTGTGACAGTGAAATTGCGCCTATTATATTTCCGCACAGACAGATTGGTAATTTTTTAATTTGATTGCAGTATACGGAGAACAAGAGTTTCTGCGAGGACCTGACGGAGGGCAAGTTCAGCTTCCCCGTCCTGCACGCCATACGGAATCAGGAGGGCGACAACCAGGTGTTACGTATCCTTTTCAACATTCACACACACCATTTTACAGCTGTCATCGCGAACTATATACATACATACACATACTATATACATTTGAAACCATTCCCCTTCTAAAAAGCTTATTGAAAACTGAAAACAGTGAATAATAACTTTTCATTTAAAAAACCCGACTTCAGCCATTGTATTCGACTAAATATCTGGATGATTTTTTTTTAATGAAAAAACCATAATGGTGAAAGGGTTATTATACTTTCTGAATGCAAATGCTTGATTTGATGCTGAAAATATCAAAATCGCTATATGTATGTCTACAATATTCCCTCAATTCCTCATGGATTCATCATCAGAACTGGATTCTGAAAGAAACCAGATTGGGACCAATCTGGAAGTATATCTATTCAAATAAAAAAAGAATTTTCCAAAAAATTATATGGAAAAACCTCCACGCGGACGAAGTCGCGTGCTTATCACTAGTTCTACAATATACTCCTGAGCTCCTATTTTAGACATCCTCCGACAAAGAACTCGAGACGTGGAAGTGAAGCGGTACTGCATCTCCTTGCTGGAACGACTCGGCAGCTTCCGGTACACACGAACCATCCTGATCTCGCTGGATAACGAAGCTAGGAGAGAGGTAAAACCCAAGCGAATGAGTCTCTGACAAACCAACACACAATTGACCAGTGTGGCGGGCTACGGTACAACCTCAGCGTTCTCTCAATCGAGAGAAGTGGAAGGAAATGGGCCCAGCTTTTCCTTCCACTTTCCACACAGTCTTTGCCCAGCTGTGGGGTCTTATGTGCCAGTCGCAGGAAGTCGGTGTATGGAGCCGGCTCAAGACTGGTTGTCGTATTAGGAAAGCTTATTTTTTTTATATTAAGAACAACAAACAATTACACTCAAAACAAGAATACAAATATTACTAAACGTGCACAATCAGCCCCATCGTTCACGAATTGGATATAAAAATATGAGGGTGCAGGGAAAATGCTTAAGTCCAGCAATGGATGTCAAACGGCTAAAGATATTTATTTTGACAATATTACACTTAAAATACACCTGGAGGGCGATTACGTAATTCTGTTGCTCAATAGCAACAATCGTTTTTTTTTATTTAACGTGAAACGTTAGCAAAGTTGCGCCAAATTCTTTTTTTTTTGTGTTTATGTCAATAAATTATTTGTATAGTGTTGTATTGGTTAATTGATATTCGTAGCTAAACTAATGATATTTAATTAAAACATGTGTGGTGTCTCCTAATTCCCTCAAAAACAGTGTTTGCTATCTCAAGAAGTGCTGATGAACTATAATGAGTAAAAAACACAATAAAGTCTGAATCTCGCCACTTTGTTAACGTTCCACCTTAAGAATGTATTGCAGAAATCGCATGCATTTAATTAAAGTACATAATGTAGGCATTGCAAGGTCACAAAAAGGTTATCATTGACCTTCAAAACAATACAATAGCAACAATTATAACAAAAAGCCTCGAAATTGCTTGCAGCAGGTAGTAACGCTTGAAATATTTACCGCTGGTATAAAGTACGTTTTGGGTAAAAAGGTCATTCTTAGTCCCTCTGTAGATCAAGACACGTTCTTGGGTGACCTTGATGACGTAATCACTGCCGCTAATGCGGTGTGTTTACCCTGTCATCCAACCATGACAGGGTAAACACTTCTTCATCAGCCGGGAGACATCCACTGCTGGATGAGGCCTCCCCCATAGCATGCATAGCGTACAACCTATAGCGTACTATGGGGGGATTTGCCATCATGCTCGGCAGACGGATTTGGTGATCGCAGTTTGGTTTTTAGTACTCAGATGGATGCTGCTGCACATCTTCGCGTAATCCTTTAATCGCCTTTTATGACATCCACAGGAGTTATAGGAGTCTCCTATTCTTAGTTCGAGACTACCACGGCCAAACACTGTATCGATATAATTATCACTAAAAACGGAATATTTACCATGATTTTTGAGTTGTTTTACTGACTGATATCATAACAACCAACAGTCATAAACATAGTCCTGATCCCACACTAGGATAACCTGTGATGTGGGTATCAGGAACTATGACAAAACCCAGACCCGGAACAAATATTTACAGATCATGCAAATATTTGTCCCGCAGCGGAAATCGAACCCGCACCTCTTGCGTCTCAGCCGGCTACTGGCCTGCCGCACCACGGAGGTCGTTACTACGAGTACTATGGTACCACCATGTGTGAACGTGTGATGTAACACAAGTTCAGTTTTTGCCTCGACGTATATCGCGGCAAAAACTAAACTATAGGAGACTCGCGTGGTCTCAATTCGGGCATACCAGTAGTACAATAGCTACCCAAGTCTCTTAACTCGTGTTTTATTCCTCAGGTGGCCCGT
Source organism: Epirrita christyi (assembly GCA_951392215.1). Classification (NCBI taxonomy): domain Eukaryota; kingdom Metazoa; phylum Arthropoda; class Insecta; order Lepidoptera; family Geometridae; genus Epirrita; species Epirrita christyi. Next base: position 13,704,734 of record OX595841.1, on the reverse strand, counting down.
CTCGGGGGCAATCCCCATCTCGAAACACTCCTGGACGAGCTACTGAGCTGGCGCGGGCCACGACACATCAAGGATAACGAGCTCAGCGCCGATTCCGTGTAATGCGCATGCGCTTAAAACGATGTGCTAACTGGTCATTAGTTTTATGTTATTCGCGAAATACCTCCATGTTTTATAAGTATCGCCATAATATTTAGAGTAGTTTAATAGGGTCGCAATTCCAAAATGCTATTGGTTGAGTTTTTTCGACTTTTATATTCGATCAACGAATACGTATTAAAGGCATAGAGACTTTAACACCTGTAGCTGTAGAGGATATCTTCAGATACATAAGAATATCTTTAGATACACGAGGATATCGTCAGATACATGAGGATTTCGTCAGATACATAAGGGATATCAGCAGATACATTAGGATATCTTCAGATACATGACTATATCTTCAGATAGATTACTGTATTTTCTGAAACATGAGGATATCTTTAGATATTATATGAGAATATCTACAGATACATGAGGATATCTTCAGATATATGATAGTATCTTCATATACATGAAGATATCATCAGATACATGAGGATATCCTGCTAGGGTGTCAACTATAAGAACATTAGAGAATTTGAAACAATTAGTTTAAAAGCATTCCAAAAATTCTACCACACTCAATCAACGTACTTCGCAAGGAAATACTACCACCATACTTATTTCTGCCACCAAGCAGTACCTAGTGCTCGCATTGTTGTGCTCCGTTTTGAAGAGTATGAGTGCCGGTGAAATTACAGACAATTACAGTCTCAGAAAGTTAATGGGTCAGTAAAACTGTAGGTCTAAAAAACATACAGATGATTTGAGAAATTTCTCCTTTTGGTGAAATAGGTTTAAATATATAAAAATTATAATCGTGTGAGCTTTGAGCATCTAACGCTTAATTGATATAAATGTTATGTACTTATTTTGTATTAAGTGCGCTGTTAAGTTATTGTTAAGTAAACGTGAGAATTTTTTCTGTAAATCAATATGTGTTAGCTAATGGGTAAAATATTTAATCGCAACATAATTTTGCTGATTTATTTAAATATAACTAAAATAGCTTTTTATTAAGTATTTTATTATTATTTCAGATATTTTATTTTTTATAAATCAATGAATTTATGATTTTATTCTGAATTGCATGAATGTTCCATGGTTTTCCTGAGTATTTAGATGTATTTTTTTATTATTTTATAAATAATTAAGAACGACCAAAAAATTTGTCTAGGGTGTGTTCATAATTTTGGCTTTAGCGATGCTTAGCTTGTTATGGCACATTCATATCTGAGCACGCGTGCACATGTGTTAAGAGTGTGTACACTGTGTTACGTACACAGTGTACGTATTTGAAGTCGCGCACATTCATGAACAAGTTCCAACGTGCAATATGGCTGACAACCCACTGCGGCGCTCGCTGTGCACAGACTTTATCTGCGTGGATGCAACATAAACCACTTACAATAACGTCTTCGTTGCCACCTAACACTTCGATACAAAGCGCAGCTACGTCCACGTGCGTAGTGTCCGTGCGCCGCAGTGGGCTAACGGCTTAGACAGAGTATCCATGCGAAAGTTAGCAAACCGCAACTAACTAAAGTTTAGAGATGACTTAAGTGATTTCTTTGTTCCGTGCAAGCCGTTTCTTTGTTATTTAGCTAGTTCGAGTCTGTCGTTTTCGCTTGGGTGTCCAATTGTCTAATGCTAATGAAAAACGTTGCACACACACTCAGGATGCGTCGAGTTTTGCACGCTACTGCCAAAAAAAATGCTTCGACAAAAATTCCATATGAGATCACTAAGATAACTTGGCCCCCCACTAATTTTTTGAATACAGATATCCATTGAATGTCATCTTTAACACTTTCACTGCTGAAAATACAGACGTCTGTGTTTTTAGTTTTTGGGTGATTGCATTTTTATATATTTTATTTTTTCCTCGGTAAATTTTTTCCTTCATCAGAGCGTCGATAAGCAGACGTTTGACGTGGCCCTACAACTGCGGCTCACACACGCATCTGTGTTTAAATTCGATAAACCGCATTTACACGCGGAACCGCAGTGAAAGTGAAGTCTCTATACAACTGCCCCCTTATTCGCTATGACCAAACGTGACATAACGCGGGCTCGTTACGATATCTGCGTGGAATCATCGCTGAATAGCATGAGTGACGTCACACGTTATTTACAAGGAATCTCTGAGGTCATTGCGAATAACCACCCAGTTCAGACTGAACAGCAGACCAGCCCCCCTATTCCGTAACTGAAAGTCACTTGGTGACTAAATAATAAAATGACCATCAATTGCTCAAAATTTACATTAAAAATTGACAATTGATGGTCATTTTACGGGTCAAAGGTTAGTCACCGAGTGACTTTCAGATACGGAATAGGGGGCTTAAAGGGCGGGTCGTGTTGCCTTAGTATATATATGCGTATATACAAGGTTTATAATAAAAAGTATTTGATAAAAAAGTATTTATTAGCAAAGGTAGTTGTACTGGTAGAGATTTTCTGTATTTTGTTAGTTAATTTTTACGGGAAGTAATGATTTAAAATTAAATCGGAGTGCGGCTTAATTAAAATAAGGATGATCTCTATTATTATTATAATTAAAAGCAAGAAAAACATCGTTGAAGCGTAAAACAAGTCTGGTTGAATGTTTTCGTTATTTTTATTTGATTAATAAATTATAGTTTTGTTCAATAAACTTTTATTTTATTATGCTTTTGTCCATACTTACATGTCGACATTTGGTTCAATCGTTCATTCAATCATTGAACAATTTACTTTGAAAAAAATCTTAAATATTTTCACGGAATTCGTGAGTTCCTGAGTATTTCGTAGAAACTTTGTTATGCGTAGTTTCCAAATAAAGTTAAATATTAGTTGGTCCAATAGGATTTTATCATCATTAGCCTGTAACATGTCCACTGTTGGACATGCATCGCCCAAAGAAATGGAAAGGTTTGCCATTATCATACTAAAAAGGAATCATTCTTATGCAATGTTGGTAAATATGCTAGCTAAAAAGTACATTAAAATTTATTGAGCTTTTTTTATCTTTAGGCGTCAAGTACTTATTGCGAGTTGATTCGGATATGCCATGAGGTCTTTTACTGATTCGCTTGATCCTTGGTCACTGAAGCACCCTGGAACGTATACCTAGTGTACAGTCGCCTACATCAATATGCCAAGCTAGCCAGATATCCAAAAATAAGCTAACCACTTTTGTTCCAAAAGCAAGTATCCGTTAGGTAAGCATATTTTTGGATACCTAGCTGGATATTGGTGTAGAAGACTGTACAAATAGACAACTACTAGCCAAATATGACAATAAAAAAATTACTAGGTCTTTGCATATATCCTCAATAACTTTTTTATAAAAATGTACCTCTACTGTTATGAATATAATTTCTAAAATAAACGTTTTGTTTTTATTTTTTCCCTTGTTGAAAGGTTTAATTAGTAACTTATAAATATTTTTAACATGTGTACTGTACTTAAGTCTTCCATAACTGACAATAAATAGAAAATTAGATTAAATTGGCGTTGTCTCTGAATGATCAATCCCATCCATTCACAACACAACCATTCAACCTCGTATGGGCGTAGTTAGGGGGGGGTTTAGGGGATTCAAACCCCCCGAAATATTCAAAATGTTACATAATAATGTACGCATACATACCTGCATACAATGTAGAAGGAAGTTTCACAGTCTACATTTTCGTATTTTTGCAAACTCAACATTTTAGGAATTCAAGTTTCTGCAAATTCAACATTTTAGGATTCAACATTCTGGGAAATTATTCATTTTCGGATTTCATCATTTTGCAAAGTCAACCGAATGGAAAGGATATTATACTTTATTGAAATAAGGAGAGGTGAGGAGTTGAAATTATTACACACAGGCACACTTATTGGCTGCAGATCATGCTAACATTTGTTTCGCAGCGGGAATCGATACCGCACGCTCTTGCGTCTCAGCCGGTTATACTCGCCCGCCGCGCCACAGAGGTCAGTCAGCACATGATCAGTAGGTACACTTATATCTAGAAACCTGGTGCGTTAGTTTTTTTTTAAAATCCTTGGAAACTCTACAGACCTCATTCCATCGTACCTATTTCTAAAATTGAGTGACCTAAACCTCGATACCCCAAAAAAATATCGTCGCAGATCGTAATAATACAGTCGGTATATCGTCGATATACCGCAGGTAGGTACTCTAATACGCCTCCCGTAACGACGGCAGGGTCATCGGGTACGGCCCTAGGCGCCTTGAGATTTTCTGAGGGCCACTTCCTCTAGTCCTCCGGGCAAATCCCCGTGTAGGGTCTACTGCGACCAATTCCTGTGGGTAGGGTCTGTCAGACCCGAAATATCACCATTAAAATCATTCATAGCCAGAGTATCTCATGGCGATTCCAATAAACCCAAACACGGTTAGGATACATTGTTTTATGACGGAGTTCTGGTGCCTTCCTTCAGGCTTCATCTTTGGATCCTTCATATTACCTACCACCTTTGAAATCATTTATAGTCAGAGTGCATCTCTTGACAATTCCTATATGATCAAACGCGGCTAGGATACATTGTTTTATGACGGAGTTCTGGTGCCTTCATAAGAATCTGGATAAAAATATGAACCTCCTAGCTCAGAATCGATATTCGCAAGTTGAGCCACTTGAGCCCATTCAGCAATTCACTGCTTCAGCATTTTACGAAAATAGATAATTAGTAAGGTGGTACCTACCTATAAAAACGGCGAGCTAGAAATGATGTTATGTGTTTTAATTAAAGTCCGTGGTTATTAATGACTTTTTGTAAATGAAATTTACCTCATCCTTTGTTTTATCAGCACATTTTGTACTAATTATCGACATATTGTAAAGACTTAAAAAATAGCACTGCCTCCGAGGAATTATCTATAAAATTCTGTCTACGATAAAATTATTATCAATTCCTCTGAGCTGCCTGCAATGACAATGACAATTAGCTGACACAGATATAAGTCTCAGAATAAGGCTAGTCCTTATTCTGAGATATAAGTAGTTACCTACAACCACTAAATGACAAACTTTTGGCCATGTTTAAAAAATCAGCAAGACATAACTTGAAATGGAATAAATACAATAGAATGTATATGTATAATTTGTTACAGCATCCACCTGAGTACACCAAAATGCGATCACCAATGCGCCTTACCAGGCGTGGTGATTATGGCAAATCCCCTCCCATTACACACTATGGGTTGTACGCTATACACGGATGAAGAAGAAAAAGCTATCATTTGTAATCGGGCCTTTAAGGATTTGTGTCCAGCCTAATAAACCCCTCCGTCTCCTACACACCAGGGGATGGGTAGCAGCATCCACGCAATCACCAATGTGCCAAAATGGGATATGGGGGATAATGCCAGTAGGGGGGAGGCCTCGTCCAACAGTGGACGTCTAACAGCTGTTGATGATGATGATGATGAAAGTATTTGTTAAAATGAAAAACCGAGCTAAATGTGTATGTACTTTATTTTTTACAATTGTCACAAACTACAGCACTGCGACTCGAATATATTTTCGTTGAACAAATTACTTGTGATCCGTAATATCAGCCAACATAAATAAATCTATCGATAAAATTATTATTACATTAAAATTTCATAATTGTCACATTAAAATATTACAATTTAAAAATCTAAATTCATATACAAATAATCTCTTAATGAAACTAAAATACGAAAGTCGAAGCGGTTTTAATGGAAAAAACATGATGTTTTATCACAATGTTACGGACACTTAACGAGTTCCTCCAGTAGATTCTATCAAATATACATAAAGTTACATTTTAAACATAAGCATTTTAGTTTCAAGAAAGCAAAAGGTTACGTAGAATTTGAAAGCCAGTCTACATTGTAAGCCTCCCGATGCTTTCACACGACAATACTATTATAGAATACATTTCTAAACACTTTAATTGATACAAAAAGGTCTACTTTAGAAGATTAAAATCGTGAACAACCTCGTGCTTTATTGAAAAAAATCAAGTTAAAAACTACTCTCCATTGACGCAGAACATACTTCCCTTATTTTAAACTAGCTTGAAAACAAAAATATTCTTCAGAAATTATTAAATGAACTATTCATTGGTAACATTCTGAGGAATAATTACAGAACACTTACCCCCTTATTCAGAATCATTTTTAAAACCTATTTTAGTTAAAATAGCTTTTGTTTTGTTCGCTCTGATGTAAAACGGCATACGCCAAAACAAGACAAAAAATATTTTAGCTATCAAATTGTTTAAAAATTGATTATGAATAAGAGGGTAAGATGTTTTAAGACACGAGTGCCAGTCATAAACTTTCCTTTATTTTCAGTCAAAATTTGATTAGTAGAAGTAGTTATTATTTACGTCAAAATTATTAGTAATTTTTGTCAAACAAAGATCGAAAGAGAAGCATGTTTCGCATTAATGGAATGTTGACAATCTATAAAATATATTACAATTTATTATCTTATTAGAATTAATACATTTTATTAGCACACTAAAGTAAGAATTAATATTAATACGCACAGCACACACCATTCATGTGCAAGAGTTGTCATTTTATTCGTTATATATTTTCCTAGCGATGGTCCTGCCATCTATCTAGTGGTAAGCAGTTGTGTTTGCGTATTTCAGCCCTGTCATGGCGATAATGGTTTATCACGGGGTAAATGTTACATTTCACAGTTAATCTATACAAGAGCTAAAACATGTGTTCTTTGATTAGGGACCAGTTGTTCGAGATATAATGACAATTCTTGGTATTCGCACAACACTCTTCAAGCATACAATTTTCTGTCTGTTTGGGGTCTTTGTGGTTGTGTGATTTGTAGTTTTTATGAGAAATTATTTGCTTTATCGAAATCACGCATAATAAAGTTAACCAAATTACAATATAATGCTAAAAGGCACGAAGCTGGCTAGTTACTACACATTTTAATTATTAATTACATTAAATTTCGTACAAAGCTTTTTTTTAAGCAATAAAATATGTCAAAAATATAACCTACATCATTGCTTACAAAATTAAATTTTGGGGTAGGATTATGTATGACGGGTATTTTCCAGATTTTCAAAAATACCCAGGTGTTTGTTTTTTTACATGAACATCTGTTGGGTTCTATCGGCAATTACGGTCAGCGTCAGCAAACAATAATTCACACTTAAGCTAGCCCCATAGTAAAAGTTCCCCGTTCTGGATTTTGAACGGGACTCTCAATCGGCAATTCCATACCGACAAAGTCAATACACATGTGTCACACTGACTCAGGTCAAGCCTTAACGCATATTCTACTTCTTGAAATGGAATATGGCTTGCATATCTTTGAAATAGCTTGATCGAAAATATGCCTTGACAACATGCCAAATATTAGACAACTTTTATATACCGACTATTTTGGACAACTAGTCGACTATTGGCTTCTGGATACTGATAATGAATCTAATCTTAAGAAGCCAATAGTCAGGCCTTATTAAGCCAGTTATTCGGCTGAAAGTCAAAGGTAAGGTTGATAAGGCGATTATTAATTAATTGGCCTGACTCAAGAAAAGTATATCCGGTCTTAAGAGTTAGTCAATAGCCGGTATATCACAACTGGGTCCCACATATACGCCAGTTGGGCAGTTTATCCCCCGTGTTAACGTGAGTGGCCTTCACAAAAGATAAAAAGTTAATTTGAATGTAATTTTAAGTTGTTTGTATGGGCCACTAACGTTCAAACGAACTGGCGTATGATTGTGGGACCCATTTAAAGGTTGATTCAGACTAGCGAGCGAATTGCTCATTCTTCCCTCACTCATCTAATTTGTCTAGTGGAGTGGAGCAAGAATGAGCAACCGCTCGCATGGGGGGTCACCCTGAGCTCTTATTCAGTTCAAAAACTATTCAGTACTAAATATCGGTTCGTCGTTGACATTCGTCATCATTGAATAACTTTACGCTGCGGACATCACGGAACCGATATTTTGTACTGAATAGTTTTTTAACTGAATCGCTATAAGAGCTCATGGCAACCCAGCTGTTCTAAATTACTTTTTGGGAGCAAAACATTGTTCTACAAGTTACTACAAACACGCAACAACAAAGACAGCGGGACAGAAGGTGCCAGCGTGCGAGCGGCGCGGGTGCATGGTGGACGCTCACGGGATCCAGCCAACCACGTAGCTGCGGCTGCGCACGAACTGCGACACGCGACGGATGCGACCACCTAGACAATTTTACATTTTATTACAGGATAACAAGATTTAAACGACTGCAAACACAGTTGAATTTCACGTAGCACGCCTCACTCAATAACTAGAACTAAACCCTATAGAACACTCTCTTGGGTTTAGTTAGTTACAGTGACATTATCAAACTGGAATTTAAGTTACTTGGTATCAGTTAAAGCGTGTCGTTGGCAAAATTCGCCTCAGTTTAATCAGTCGCTGCTGAAAATACAATAAATGAAATGTTTCTGAAACAACACAATGAGTACAAGCAAATACATTTTTATACTATCACCTATCTTGGAAGGGTAATTAGTTCCCCTTCCAATTTTTCTGCTTATTAATTTGTATTCATCTGTTAGAGCTGATATTCGATTGAAAGAACTGTAGCGCCACAGGGCGCCGCATAGATAATTAAAAATACTTAATGATTGATAAATGTACACTGTACATTTTCAGAAAGATTTAAGATTATTTTGTGTCATTAAATGTTCACAAGCGCGTCGCATTGTTTATATCAAACACTAGCTCTTAATCCCCGAAAATATTATCTTTTGACCCATTTGAATGAGGTTGGTACGTATAACATATTCAGTGGAGTGGGATTTCAATGCATAATATAGCATACACAATAAACATAACGGGTGGCAACTGACAAGTGCATGTCAACATTTATTGGTCGAACCGACATGCACACAAGTTGGGGTTGTCGTGCACCTTCGTGCATTTTACTTACGAATTTATAGATACCAATCTATCTTTGTTTATGAAGATAATGGAATACTGTTGATGCGTCGCATTGTGATATTCCTATGACAAATTACTAGAAAAATATGAGCAAATGTAGCATGTATTTTCTTGATGCCAGAATTGTCTTTTACAGTTGCAACCACGAGACGTGAGCGTGGAGCGTTGGCGCAGGGGCGCACGAGTAGCCAATGGTCGGCGATCGACTGACACGCACCAATCATGCGTCGCCATGACACGTGACATCGTGGTCACGACTCGTGGCGCAAACTGTACTCATTTATAACCCACTTTTCTGTAGTCTTTTCTATGATAACAAATCAGAATAAAGGGTGAACTTACCACATACGAAGATTAAGGGTCTAAGCGCTGTTCTGGCTCCGGCGCTGCTGGCGTACTGCAATACACACAGGGACACGTTGACACACTTTTATATACATACAGACGGACCCACTAACATTCACTATAATTTTTCACAAATGCCGCCCTGATTTGTGTAAAATCAGCCAATAGAAACGCTTGTAAGCGACGTGCTTTCAAATGGACACGATTTTTTGATCGATATTAGTCTGCAAGGCCTATTGCTGTGACCGTGGGTCAGGGTCCACCAAAACGCAAGCCACAGCAAGGCCTATGGACACTAATGGGCGAACCTTGATCTAACTCATTAGATGCACACAGCCTTTGATTAAAAATATAGTGAATATTAGTGGAAAATATCAGAGTACAATTTGGAATGTAACATCATAAATGCATAGGAAAATACAACAACATCATAGTAAAATAACATTTTCAGTTAATAATACGTCAGACCATGCTAACTCGTTAGGTGCTTAGTGCGTCCACACATTCGGTTAGATAACACGTCATGCCTACAGTTAGTACAAGTTCTTTACTTTTTTATTTGTCCCCCTTTATTAATAAACGTTGAATAGCTGTTGAACTAGTACACTAGAAAACATTCTGTATGTTTTCCTGTTTTTTTTCTTCAAAATATTGGCTTGCCTTTCTACTTACTACTGCACTACATAAAGTTATTCCACGGCTATACAATATTTACTAGGTTGGGGGTTCATTTAGTAATTCAATCAGTGAGTTAAATGCAACAGACTGCATCCCGTCTCATTTGGAACCCCACAGCTGTACGTAGCTCTAAAGCAGCACTCTCGTTAGCAGAAGCCACTGAGCTGTAAAAAAACGTTATTTCCCGAAAACAATGTCGGATAGGCAAAAAAATAACTGGAATTTTACCGATGTCCGCGATCGTTTCTACAAATTATCTTTTGCTATGCTCCCCTCTCGGCTAAAAATTAAATGTTATATTAAAAACATGTCAAGTCAAAAAAATAATAAATCTGTATTAGTGTATTGAGTTGACGAAATTGAGGTTTTTGAATGAGAGTAGCAGAGTTTTTTTTAGGATCTAGAAATAATTATTTAGCAAGTGTAAAATAGTGTTAAATAGTAACCTACCACTAAATCCATGCGATTGAAGCAAGGGACGTGGCATATTTTCATAGAAAATATCTATCATCTGATTAGGTGCAGTTTTATAAATTCCATATTTTTTATCAAAAAAGTACACAGTACAGGAGTATTTTTAATATATAAGACGATTTAAAATGATCTTTGTGGTTTCAATGAATCAAATTCTTTTGTTTTGATTTGATAACCGAACTACATACATCAAGTTATAGCAACAATGTGTAGGGACGTATTATTGACGATCTTAAGTCGGTGAAACAATAGATGAAGAAACTATTTCAATTGAAGGAACACCATTTATGGAGGTGTTTACAATACTAGAGACAGTTGGCTAAAATTGTACTAAGGTACAACATAAACGTATAAAACTGCACCATTTATTTTAGTCTGCCAACCAAATCGACATTATAATAAGCTAAGCGAAGAATGTTAACTGCCGTGCTAACATCATGTACCACAGCCGTGGATAACTGGATACCTCGAAATTATTGGCTACGCGCCCCCTTTGGTAGGTTGTTAAAGAATCTGAATTGAAGTCGCAGAGTTAGGTCTTTCCGTACTGTAATGGAATAAAATACTCTCAAATACATCACACATGGTGTATGTTGTTTGGGGGTCAACATATAGTTGGGTTTGGATAGGAACTTGAACAACTCATCTTATAAATATTATAAACTCTACAGCCAAAGCTCATTTTAACGATAATAGTCAACTACTGCGATTTTAAAATTCGAATCAGAACTGGGCGCCATTTTGTATCGTCATTTCTCGTAAGAGACACACAAAATGGCGCCTCGTCAATCGTATTCCCATTGGAAACGAATTATATTTTGCCAAATCAATCAAGGATATTCTGATCAAGTCACTTGCGAAAACATCCTCAAAAAATCTTCTGGTTCTGATACGTTGTCCAAGTTCAATTTATGTAAACTAACTAATTAACAGTGTAAACCCTCACTACTACAGTTACACAGGTGGGTCACGCGTGAGTGTGTGTGTCATACGGCGCGACTACTCACGAGTGGGGATTGAGGTTTATGTCTGGTCGCTCGGCTTTAACGAACGTATCCATTCCATTCATTACTACTTCTTCCGATGCTTCTACATCCACTGGTATAACTCTCTCCGTGGTATCTATTTCTGCCGGCACGTCTATAGGTACATTTGCTTCAAGTGTTTCTGTATTTATCGGTACTTCTGGCAATTTTGCTTCTACGACGACCGATTGTTCGACGTTCTCGCTTATAACCGGTTTTTCATCGGTAGGTGTGACGGCTTCAGCGCTAGGCGGCGTGAGATTGAAGAAGGAACTGTCGACGCCGACGGCCGGTGGCCGGCCGCGCGGCAGACGCAGACTGAGCGATGCACTAGCTCGCTTTTGTACTCGGCAATCTGACATCATCATGGTAGTATTTGAGTTGTTATTGCTTGTATCTTACGCAGTTTTGCAGTAAGCTTTGAATTAAGCATTTCTACTGATTGAGAATGTTACAGGATTTATTTACTTGTAAGGGATGTATTTTGTCAACTACACTAAATGACTAAGGTCTTTTACAGTACTGATAGTTTTCCATAGCTTATACGCTTTTGACAATGTTTCCAGCATTATCTATCAGTAACTATAACTGACAAGCTTTCTTTTGTCAGCATTATTGAAAGAGCTCCAAGTTGACAACATTATTTAGGATAACTTGCGTAAGATACAAGATTTTTTTTAATAAATAACATTTTTATTCTATTCAAATACAGTATCATGTTGATACACAGTGATATAATGAAAATTAGACAAATCTGTGTATAATTACGTAATTATTTCGTTCCATTTTTAAATGATTTATATACGTAAGTATCTGTTAGAGATATTTCGGTATTTTAGTTGTGATGATGCATAGAATTCGACGTTGTTATTTATCAGCGAGAGCTAAGTTCTCATTGGTTGAAATGCAAATGACGTGATATGCCAATATTAGTTCCTCATTGGCTGATAGTTTGTTGTTGTTCTTATGATGTATGGAGAAGCCGAAGCGACACGATTGAATGTTACGTTATTACGGTGTGAATGATTAAACTGTCTTGTATGTTTATGTGCATGAGGCAAGTGTGCGTGTGTTACAAAGGCCTTTACTGGGTATGGTATAGCATATAATGTATAGAAATTTGTTTATATAAGGGGATAATATTGAACCTTTTTTTTATTTAAAGTTAAATAGGAGTTTATTTCATCAACTTCATGTCATGGTACAATATCTAAAATAAGCATACAGACTTGGTACTCTAAAGAAAATCTGGAATAGGCCCCTGTAGATGTCTTTCATACCTGTTTGTAAATATTTTCTGTATGAATAAATTTATTGTATTGATTCATTCTACATAATATTTTTACTTGTTTACTTTTGTCTGGTAAAAATCATAGGAAATCATACTAAGTTGTTCTTGAGCCCAAATTCGGAGCAATTGTTCTGTAAACATCTAATAATGAGCAATATCAAAAACAACAGACTTGTCAATGTAAACTGGACCGTTTAGTTAGAAGCCTATTACCATTACCCAAATGAGGCTCATCAGAAGCCCAACTCTCGTAATTCCAAATTCAATTCACAGTATAATCTTATCTCAGTCAACTGTCCCTTCTGTCACTGCGTGCGTAGACTTAGTAACTATAACTTAATCTTTGCATGCATACGTTATCTTTCTCGCTCTAACGAACGCCTTCCAGACCAACAGAAAGGTTAATGATGAATCTAAAGTTGACTGAGGTGAGATTATATTATGAATTGAATGTCAAATAATTACGACAATTGGGCCCCTGATACTAAACAATATTATGTGATGTGTGATGAGTGAGCGAGATGGAAAGACACGCCCGCCATCTGTTGCACCCATACATGTGATGATCATAAACATAGGAAATTGTCTCTCTCGTTACGTGCCCCCAAACACAAACAAATATGAAAGTGTTTGGGGAAAACTCGTCCAAACTTCGTTTTGATCGCAAACCGCATTTTACATTATCATTTCAAGCTTCCCTAGTTGTAATATCAACCAATCTCAATCATTTCATTGTTTGGATGTTTGGACGTTCCAAACGTTTTGTTACTCAATGAGGGCTTTTCATCTTCCATAAAAAAGTAGTTCAAATTGGTTCGATAGATGTCGCTGACACAACTCTAGCTGTCAATATCGTCAAATGAATTAGCTGTGGTGTACGCGTACTAAGCTATTATCTAACTAGTCTTTTGCTATTAGTTATGATATTCTGTTTGTGTTTGCTTCTTGAGTGTGCGCTAGTGATTTCGTTGTGTTTTTAGAAGTAGGCAAAAATAAATATCACGAAACGAAAATATATCTACGTTGTTGATGTTGACATTTCACTTTATTTTGACACTTGACAGCTAAGTACAGAGCAGCGCCATCTATTTTCAACGCTGAAAGCATGATTTGAAACGGTAGTGAAAACCCCTCATTATGTCGTAAACGATTAACCGATTTTGTTGAAATTTGGTACAAAAACCTATTATGAACCTGGATTAAAATATAGGCTACTGTAATCGGGATAGCAAGCAAGTGAAACCGTGGGCAGACGCTAGTAAGTTAAAAAGTAAAAGTAGTAAGCAGTAAAGCTTTTTGATAAGCTAGTATCCTACCGCGGTTTCACTCGAGTAGTACCGAAAAAAGTAGCTAAAAGTATCTGTTTAGCCGGCGTGATCTAGTAAGAAACATCCATCCATCCAATCTTCAATATCGAGATTAATTATAAACAAAACAAACCCATATGAAAAGGTTTACGAAGAATTATATCAGAGTTTCTGGACCGAATACATTGGACACACCTTTTAAATAAATAAATCTGGAATAAAGGTTAGTTAGATAAAGAAATACCATACTTACCTATGGGGAATACCAGAACAAAATGTCTTATGTGGAAAATAATTCATGAATTTCTTTAGAATACATGTATACCAGACAGAAGATATTTAATAATGTTCTGTGTATCTCTCGCAAGAATCAATAATATATCTAATTTATCTTCTGGCCATAAAATGATACCAATAGCCACGGTAATTTAAATTCTATTATATTTTTCATGATACCAAACCCAGCCATTTACGGTGACCACGCCTATTCTCTTTCTGCACAGACTATTATCTCACCGTAGGGTGGGTTAAGAGGACTGGCCGAATTTTTCTAGTTCTGGCTTGGTAATAGAGTCTTTGACCGTGTTGGTATAAGAAACCAGTGTGGTGAGTGAGCCTCGCATCATCATCGGAAGCTCATTTCATGCAATTTCATATTACAGTCCACTTAAGTAACAAGAATTTTTAATTTTGATAGCATTAACAAATATTTAAGACAAGAACCAACAAGTTCCCAAAACACTCTTTTCATCTTTTGTGCGCATAATGGCACATTCCGTGGGTACGCTAACTACTCGCCTTGATGCGATAGCCAGTCCCCCAATTCACCCTCCTTTTAATACCCCCATACTCACTCCTATCTGTGTTCATTAACTGCTGACGCCGTTCCGGACGTAGCTGTACAGAACTGGCGATTTAACAAGGCCACCCTGAAGTGATTTGTCCGCTGCTCGACATAGGCCTTCTCCATAGAATACCACAATGCAATGATGAACGGGTTTGAGCGACCGCCATACCGCAATCTATTACAAAGTAGTCGGTTCATTAAGGGGTTGTCCTACACTGCATCGTCCGGTTCGTGGTCATCATTGGAGAAACTTTATTCCCTAAAGATTTGACTACTTCTTTCCTAAAAACAAGTTGCAACATTAAACGGCTTCATGATAGCCAAGATACAGCAGCCGTACTGTTCTCGAGGTGCAATCCCAGTCGGAGCAGCATCGAGTTCTGTTCTACTAGGGACGTGATCTCCATTCAAACATACTTCTATCGATGTTCCTCTGCAGATGGCTAGCGACGCGGTGCCGGGCTTAGCTGTACTCGGGGTGCTATCCCAGTTGGAGCAGCATCGGGTTCTGTTCTACTAGGGACGTGACCTTTATCTCATACTCACTTCTATCGATGTTCCTCTGCAGATGGCTGGCGACGCGGTGCCGGGCGTCGCTGTACTCAAGGTGCAATCCCAGTCGGAGCAGCGTTGGGTTCTGTTCCACTAGGGACGTGATCTCCATCTCTATCTTATTGCCGAGGACTTGCGATCGCTGGAAGAGGATAAATAATATAGATAAAGAATAATATAGATATAGATAATATAGATATGGATAGAGGATATGTTTGAGCATTTGATTCCAGTCATGATCATTGTGTTCTTGTCCATGAGACACTGGCTGAAGCGTTTGGTTGGCCGGTTTACTAGCATCTTTAAGTCACCAATGTCCGAGTTACGGCAGCACCGACACCCCTAATTTTAGGTAGGCTTGTGCGGAAAGAGAAAGGTCGTGGGGCATAGCAATGCTAAATTATCTAATATTATGTATATGTGTATGTGATCAACGCTGTCTCATCATTATAGCTCGACTACAAGATCGTGATACTTGTCATGAAACATGGAATAATAAAAAAAAGATATTGGTAGTTCCATTTTACACCACAACCATTCTCTTTCCGCACAGACTCTATCTACAACTAGGTATAGAAGTTTGTCGTCTATCACTACTGGACGTAGCGTGATGTTGAGCTGTCAATTTGACATGCGTGGAATAAGAATTAAAACAGGCTACCAAAGTGGCAACGAAACAGGGTCTATTTTAAGTTTACAACTACTTATAGTCCATACCTGATTGGAAGCGCGGAACTCCTCAACACTATTGGTAGTTAGTAGCGACTTGACCAGTTGCACAACGCCAGCCGGACTAATGAAGTTGGTCTCCACATTGACTACTCGTAGGGTTGAGTTCTGCGTCAGTGCGTCGGCTAACTTCAGAGCGGTGCGGTCGTTGAGACCTACATTCACAAGGCAGAGTACCTCTAGGTGGGTGTTGGTTTTGAGACCTTCGAATAGCTTCTCAAACTTCTCATCGCTAATGTTCTGAAACAGACAAAAAGCAATTATGATTTTGACGACCTGTGTGGTTTAGGTGGACGGACGCGAGACGGGTTTGTTTTCCGCTGCGGGACAAATACATTGAACTGTTGAACAATAATTCATTATTGGTGTATTTTGCATAAAAATTACCTTAATATTATTCCAGTTGAGATCGGTGAGCTTCTGGTCGTCGCTTTTAACCCGTGTGATAGTGTCTTCAGGGTCTGTGTCGTTGGGGGGGTCCATTGGAAACACCTGGAACGTACACAAAGTAGCGTCATCATTCGCGAATACTGCATATTGAGGCGGTCGTGGTGGGTCGGCTCAAGCTCATCCATCTTGCCGTGGCATTTGAGGATTCTATGTCTTCTACGAATTCTTTCGGCTGATGATAATGATGCCTATTTTCACTAACCAATATTTATCATACGGACATGTCAAATTGTCAGATTACTATGAAACTGTTAGGTAAGTGGTGAAAATGCTTTTTTTTATGTTCAGATTGGAATACTGCGATTCTAGAGGATATTTAGATTTTGAAGTTCAGAGAAACAAACAGTAGTTATAATTTCTACAATTTTAGTGCAAACTTGCCGTGACTTTAAGAATGTAATGCATAATTAGGAGTCTATCAGTTCATAAGAAAATACTGTACCCACTTTGGGTTTGGTAGCTTTAGTGATGCCGTCCCACCCGAGTCCAACTGGCTGGCCCTTGTTCAGCAACGACGCGTGGTACTGGTCCTGATTCATCATGGAGTGGAAGCCAAGGATAGCTGGAAACCACAAATAAATACAAGTCACACAATATTTCTCAAATAAATCTGTTAAAGGTGAATATCAAGAACGGCTTATTGTTACGTAGAAGTCGTTAAATATAAATAAAAGTCAGTTTGGTTTCTATAGTAGGATAGGCTTGCCAAACGCAAATACTAGCGGCATTTTATGATCTCTTTAAAATTTACTTAACAGAGCCACATTTAAAGAGTAGATCATAAATGTGTGCTAATGTGCTGCAAAACGGTTTATATCAATTTCCGCTTATGCTGTTCGGACTGCGTGGAGCGGTAATTTTGCTTTTAATCGAACACTTCATTTCAGCGTTCCAGACAATCGAGCGATTGCAAAAATGATCTGTTGGTAATTCAATTGTCTTTTAGTTCATTTCTGATCGTTGACATTGTTAGTGAAATATCAAGTGCACGTTTCAATGCGAGTTAAAATAGAATACTTGGCTTACTCTTACTACACGTGTATCAAGTGAGTCATATTCTCAAACATTTCAGGTGTTTTGGAAAATATATCCATTGCTCGGTATGCAATCAAAGTGAATCGAAATGTAGCAATGTGTCAAACATCAGTAAAAGGGTATTTTGTAACATTGCCATTATTTGCAATTTGTTTTTACTACAACTTTCTACTAAAAAGTTTCTAACACACCGTTAATAACTAATCGTAATTTGAAAACACAACATGTATCGAAACTTTGAAACTTAATTACAGCCTATAAGGATAAAAAAAATAGAATTGCATCTATTCTTAATCATATATTTATTAATGACATATTATATATTGATTCAGAATAGATAACAAAACATAACAGCCCCAACAGCCACATACGTGTTTTGATCCCACACTAGGATTGCCTGTGCCATGGGTATCAAGAACTACGAGTACTATGGTACCATAACACCCAGACTCGGAACAAATATTTGCAGATCATACAAACATTTGTACCGCAGCGGGAATCGAACCCGCAACCTCTTGCATCTCAGCCGGCTACTCGACCGCCGCGCCACAGAGGTCGTCATGATAAGATGGTATCGTGGATTGATACCATTATCAAATTAAACCAATTGCACTATGATTAGAACTTCTTTAACTAGAGTGTTTCAAGTATCTGACACAACATTTTACAATACATAATCTTATTCAAGATGGTTACAATCTAATGAAACTGAGCTAAAACAATTCAGATAAGAAACACACTCATAACTCAATAATTAGTTTATTTTTCACCTACATCAAACAACCAGATACGATTTCACCCATCATTCCTACAAATTATCACTACATTGTATGATATTAATCACAGATTTTCGTTACCGCTGCATTTGTCTCCGCAATGGAATCACAAACAATTTTTCTTGTCATATCTATTAAAAGTTTGCGTGTAACACTGGGTGTTTGCCAAAATGTCACGCACAAGCTCCTCTTGTTATTATTACAAAAGACACTTTACATCAGTTATAAAGATTATGACACATAAAACAATTTCTTAACGTCGCTTCTTTTTGTCGCGAAAATTTTGGGGCAGTGTGCCGTAGACGCTTTTAAATAGAATTTGCAGGAACGTTTTGGCTTCCTAGGTTTTAGAAACTTCTCGAACTAAGGAGGTGTTGGGTCACTGGAATGCGATCACGAACCGGAAGACAAATGAAGATCCTCCTAGATCGATGACATTATCAAGAACGCGGGAAGACCGTGAATGAAGTCAGCTCAAGACCGTACGTTGGCAATCTATAGGGAAAGCACGTGTCCAGCGTAAGTATTCTGATGAAGATTGATAAAATTAAAGATGACAATTTCAATTTAGATTTTCTAGAAAATGTAGAGGAAGTCTAGTTTTGTAGGAATGTTAATTGAGCCAATCCACAATATTAATTTATTTGAGTAAATGGCTTCCACTAGTCCATTTTATGCTGCCCATCTGCCTGTCAGACTATTTTCGTTGACGGAATTAAAACAAACGCAAAACTATTTCGAGGAACTGAGGAAGGAAAATACATTTAATATTTTATTAAATTTTAAATGAAGTTTGCGTATGGAATGTTTGGGTCAACGTTTCAAAACACTATCCGATTACCGAGCTATTTGACAGACGTTTGTAGTTTCTAATTGATTTTAATCTGATGATGGATCCCAGGCTACATCAGGTCACAAACGTCTTAGTGACGGATAGACAGACGGTAGACTCATTATGTGTGACATTCTATATACTCAAATCCAAGAACTTTCATGCAAATAAAATTGATTCCATTCCGGTGCCTCTACAAAACGTAACATATCTAAATCATAATTACATTTTTAAAGTGCCTATTGTTTTATTTAAAAGGTGTTTTTATTAAGTCAGACAAAACTATACCTATTTATCAAACCTACATAACCGTCTCCCACTTTTAGCGTGTCTATTAACAATTATACCGATATAATTGCATACCTACCGTTAATAAAGTTACATAGTTCAAATATTGATTACGCTGTTATTGTCATAACGAGGTAAACAATTTTTTTTTTTTATTTATTTATTTATTTCCACATTGTGGATAAGAAGTTCTCGTCCTGCAGTGGATGTCTACAGGAAGAAGATAAAGATTTAAAAAAAATGCATTTCATTTATTTTTAATTACATGCTAAAGAACAATGTCCACCAAAGAGCAGATGAGAGATGTGTAAAATCACATCATCAATGAATTATTATATGTATACCTCTCCTTCAAATTTTTGGCTAATATAAACTACGAATCTGCAGAAGAGCATGCTACACCTAATCCATGAACTAAAATCAAAACTGGCGCAGGCGGTAAGGATCTACAGAAAGATCTATGCCATAGTGTACTAAAGTCGCCAGCGAGCATCGATAGTGTAACTTACCGGCCAGGTCAATAATTTCCTCCTGCGAAGCATCCGTGAGCGCCGCTTCGTACTCGTCGCCGAGGTCGATCGAGATCTGCTCGTCTGCGTCACGCTGCTTATCTGGCGTAGGCGGCGGGATCCACTGGAAACGACATCATTTTCATGTAAGTATTAGTAGGTACGAAGGGAACGGACATGCCATGTCAGACTTTGTTCAAGAATAAACAAATCAAAATTCAGATTGCGAATCGCGATCTACTAATAGGCTCTTGTTTTGCCCTAACACTTCATCGCATCTTTCCATTTTTCTTTGGTATCAAAAATATTCGCCACAGAAACTGGTCCTCGTTCTCATCTCATCACGTTGGCATTTTTCTAATACAACCGTTTTTCAAAAAGGATCTTAAATAGCCGACGACACTTCTATCGCAAATGTTTTTCAAATATTTTTTTGCGCACGGGCATCGATGAAGGTTTTACTACAATTAAATTGAATTTATGATATCTATAAGATTGGCTCTAGCACGCCTGAGTGCAAAAGCACTGCAAACTATGATTCCACAACTGTCCCCCTCTGAAAACGTCAATATCTTCGGCTTGTTTCTGAATACGCAAAGTTTTTTGTGACACACAGTCGCATTCAAGATCATACGGAAGCTCAGAAGGGACGCGAGGTCTTTGGCCTGCACTGGGACGGTAACGTCTAAATAATAAGAATAACCTGGTCTTTGGAAAACATGATGAAGGAAACATCGTGAAGAAAACCGGCATGTCCTATGTAACTTAGAACCAATAAATCGAAGGCATAATGATATCTACCAGCACGCATTGGTGGTCCGTAAGACCCGTTCACTCTCGTCGAGTTTACGCTTGCAAAGAGTTAAACTATCTAGGCAGTGAGATCATTTTAGACTGATCACGCTCAACTAATCTCAAGAGCAAATGTATTACCGCTCTGCAAATCATTATTGTTACGGTTCTAAAAATAGATGGCAAAATTACTAAGTGGCAAGCTTTAAAAACCAAAGCAAAACAACAATAGGTCGCTAGATTTGGCTATGTTTCAAATAAAATTATTACGTCACATACGTAAACTGTGTTTCGTGTTATGAAGGTGAAGGTCGAAGGGCCGAATACCACAAATAGTCTACTGATAGGTCGTAAACTGTAACCAACGAATTGAATGATAGTTCTATTCAATGAAAATAAATTCAATTGAATTCCAAAATCACAAAATAAAAAAGCATATTGGTTTTACAAGATCTCGCAAACTTCGCATCACAAGGTATCGTACTCATAAATTTAATATTGTCGTGCCCCCTTTTAATAACGACACGGCCACCATTTTGTTTTTTTTAGAAAAACAAAAATCCAAGAACCAACCCTATTTTAAACATGAATCAACTCATTTGTCAAAATCGGTTCAGCGTTTTTCGAGTTCTGAAGGTACATACAAACATACATAGACGCAAAGCTTTGCTATGCCTCACTAAAGTGTTGAGCAAAAAGAAACCGAAATCTGACACCCTCCCCTTCGATCGCGTGTGCTCTACTCGGTAGGGCTATTCTCTATCTCACGACAGGTTTGCAACAGGCGTAAATTGTGCAATCAGGGGCCGTAGACAAAGTAACATTCTAATGGCGATGTCGCCAGTAGAAAAGTCCAAAATGTATGGGATTGACGTTAGCTTTCGATATGTCACGTGGTCTTTTGTATTGAATTATGACATTAGAAATGGAATCGCTTCGAAGCGAATGCCACTTGGCTAGGCCCTCAGGGCTGCGAAACGGTACCTTTTTTATGAGAAAAGAGACGTTGCAAACCTGTCGCGAGATAGAGAATACGGGACCGGTTTACTACGCAAAATCCATGGAAGGAGTTGCAGGAAAAGACCTCGGGTTAGCGCACCTTACCTTGAAATTAAATAGATGCCATAGAGCTAAAATGACGTACCTTCTTCCCTCGTACGACTCCCGCGACGAAGGGCTTCACTTCCGGCCGGTCAGGCGTCTCGAGCGCCTGCTTGTTGATGTGTTCTATGAGCTTCTTCCGGTTGAGAGGGCCGGTGGGGTTCTTCTCGCAGTCGTAGTTATTCCTTTGGTCGGGGGGCAGGAAGTTGTCCTGAAAACACATGTTTTAGACATTAGTTTCAAGACAATATCATGTCTTATTTTAGCTATCATTTTGATGGTTCTTGCAAAAGACTTCAAGTGACTTCAAGGGTCACGTGATGGAACGGAGGCCAATACATAGCATACCTCCGTGGCACAGTGAGCGAGTAGCCGGCTAAGACGCAAGAGGTGCGAATATTTGTTCTGGGTCTGGGTGTTGTGGTACCATAGTACGCGTAGTTCCTGATACCCACACACAGGGAATCCAAGTATGGGATCAGGGCTATGTATGCTACTGTTGGGTGTTATGTATGGGGTTTGTTATAGTAACAGACAGGCACATAATAGATAGAGTGCGTCTAATCTAAAACTGAACGCCTCACTTTTTCACTACCTCAAAACAAAATATTCCATAATCCGTAACCGTAAAGTGTGTCGCACATGTAGCAGACGCGGTAAGATATATGTATCTGAGCGCGTATCTGTCCATATCGCTCTCTATACTAAACTCAAGGAGCAACACACACGTAGCAGATCACTTATATTTTACCGTCAAGCATCTGTAGGCACCGACATATATCAAAAGATGGACAGATGATATCTGTGTATAAAAATTGAAATACAATACAATTTGAAGGTTTCCGCGTGAATGTATAATTTTCGCATATTATCGTATCAGCTACGTGTGTGATAACTTCAGATGCGATAACTTTTTATACGCATATAAAATACTACCGCATCTGCTACGTGTGTGATGCACTTTAGGACCGTTTTCGAACGTCAAGCTTGTGTCAAGTGCCAAGTAAAAGCGGTGGAGGGGCGTTCAGTTTTAGACCAGACGCACCCTGTTAATGGTATGAGTGTTATAATTTAATCAAGTAAGTAACAGTTTTTAAAATATTCTTAGATAATAATGTATGAGGTCGAACTTTTTACTCCTACTTTTCTATTACTTTGTTAGATACTTTTGCTTATTTCTAACAGTCTACAGGAGGTCAGTGAACCAAACTCACGCAATAGGATTAACAAATCGATTGAACAAAAAATTACAAGGCTTTCAATAGATTAGCAAACGTTAATAACCCTCGAATTTCGATGCAATAAAATAAAAAAAGTGTTTGTGCAACTGCATTTACGCAGAAACGTTATCGCTTCGAGGAAATACAACCTAGTCCAAACCGCTCAAATACCACGTACTAGGGCATGTAAAAACCGGGTTGTTTTAAAAAACCGGTTTTCTCGGTTTTTATGTTTCAAAAACCGGTTAAACCGGTTAATCGGTTATTTTTAGAGTTTTTTATATAGGCGTCTTAGGATAAGATAAAACCGTAAATTTTTATAAAAAAAATTGGTTGTCTGTAAAGTCGGTTTACTGACGATAGTTGAACGTGACAACGTCTTCTTTGTCGCTCGTTCCGCGCTCTCGCTTGCACTTCAAGCCTTACATGGAACGCCTCAGAGCGAGGCAACGCCGCATGAGTCATGTTTTATCGTGCGTGCAGCCGGCTCTATCGAATCATAAGACGTTGTCACGTCAAAATGAACATATTATTTGAATAAGGATGCACCAATTAAATTAGCTTGTAAAATTTTAAAGTATTGTAATGTGCAGAACTCACTCTTACTCGAATAAAGTAACAAAATTCAACAACATGATAAATCAGTCCTAATAGTTAGTTACTAAGTGTAATTTACTTATTTATTTGGTAGTATTAAAACTGTCTCTTTTCAGGTTATAGAGTATTTATTATATTAAATATGTTCTTTATGTATATTTAAAAGAAATTAAATTTCACTTCATGAGAAAACTATAAAAATCATCAAATTAGTTTTTTTTTTATGTTATGGCTCGACAAACTGGCATACGGCCCACCTGATGGTAAGCGGTTACCGTCGCCTATTGACATCTGCAACACCCGAGGCATTGCCAATGCGTTGCCTGCCTTGGAGGACACTTTTTACATTTTTTTTGAAGCTGTGCATGTTATAGTTTAGCGGAAAAACCTCAGAAGGGAGCCCATTCCACAATTTCCACGTATGTGGGAGAAAAGATCTTGTAAAGCGAGCTGTACGAGATACCCACACATCGATGATATGTGGATGAGCTCCCAACCGATGTCGAGAGGTGCGATGATAGAACCTGGAAGCGGGTATAAGATCAAATAGTTCCTCAGAGCACTCCCCATTATAGAGTCGATAGAATACACAGAGCGAGCCGATATCTCGGCGCAGGCTTGCTGGTGAGCTTGAGGTCGTTGACGATTCTAACGGCTCTTCTTTGTAGGGAGTCAAAGCGAAGCAGCTGGTACTTGGGGGCCCCGTGCCATAGGTGAGAGCAGTATTCCATGTGTGGCCGAACTTGTGCTTTGTATAGTAGAAAGCGCTGAGTTGGCGTGAAATACTGTTTTGCACGATTAAGCACTCCAAGTGTTTTAGAAGTTAGTTTTGCCTTTACTTCTAAGTGACTCCCATATTGGACCTCGTTAGAAATTTCAACTCCCAATGCTCGTGGAGGTGGAAAGAGGAATGCCCTGAAACTGCGGCGCGATGGTGGGCTTTTTTTGCGGTAAATGCGCACACTTGTGTCTTAGTGCAATTGAAAGTAACCAGATTTTGGATACCCCAATCTGATACGAGCTCTAAGGAGCTTTCCACTTCAGACACAAGCGCTGACCTATTTTCATCCACTTCGGCACGAGAGGCGTTTGCACGGCCAGAGTATCACCAGTGCTGTCATCCGTATAACAATGGAGACCGCTAATTTGTAGCATATCATTGATGTGAATGATGAAAAGCGTGGGTGATAACACTGACCCTTGGGGAACGCCAGCGTTGATGGGCATGGAGTCCGAGCAGGATCCATCAACTACGGATTTAATGCACCGCCCGGAAACTGGCGACCCAATTACATAAGCCCTCGGGAAGGCCATATGATTCATCATATGGCCTTCCATAGCTTCGATAGAATATTATGGCTGCGATAGAAGCGCCCTGTGCCACACACGATCGAATGCCTTTGCGATGTCTAAACTTACTGCCAAAGCCTCTCCTCTACTCTCAATGGCTTCTGCCCAACGGTGAGTAAGGTAGACTAGAAGATCACCAGCTGATCAGCAGCTGATCGCCCGTGACGGAAACCGTATTGCCGATCGCTGATCAGCTGGTGTTCCTCCAGATAACCAAGAAGCCGAGTGTTGATCACTCGCTCCATCACCTTGCAGAGTAGGGAGGTTATCGCTATAGGCCTGTAATTGAACGGTTCGGTACGATCCCCTTTTTTAGGGATAGGGTGGACATGGGCTACCTTCCATGAAGATGGCACAACCCCCGTAGTGTAAGAGAGGTCGAAGAGGTGCGACAAAACAGAATACAGCTCGGGAGCACATTATTTGAGCACAGTAGCCGGGATACTGTCAGGCCCACTCGACTTTCTCACGTTTAGGGATAGGTATCTTTAAACATTAAAATAATTTAGTCTTATATTAAAACTCTCTCTCTTACTCAAGTAAAGTTTAAAACATTCGGTAATATTCAACTCACTCATACTCAAATAGAGTAGTTAACTATAATCAACAAGATATGTAGTTACGTCTAAAATATTACCATTAATCAGTCTAAGTCTAATTCACTTTTTTGGTATAATTAACAATTTGCCAGTTCGACCGCTGACCGCAGCGACGACGGTGGCGCCCAGTGCGCTCATGCAACGCTGCCTTCGCTTTCTTGCTCTGCTTGTTTAATAGTAGGTAATAGCTTATTTACACTACGATATTCACTAACGACGTTTTATGCGGTCCAATGATAAAGTTTTCTGAGAAGTGTGTGTCTGTATTTTTGTAATTTTATTGTATTATGTTGTAATATAATTAGATGGATTAAAATGGTGGTTCTAAATTAAGTCTGCAAGGCGTAGTTTGAAATGAATTTGTGATTTATTACTCATTAAAAAAAACCGAAAACCCGGTTATTTTCTAAGAAAAAAACCGGAAAAAAACCGACCTAAAATCAGTCGGTTAATCGGTTTTTCGGTTAATCGGTTAACCGGTTTACATGCCCTACCACGTACGTATCCATTCCTTTCGGCGAAGTCTACCCGCGGAGTACCAAGAAACCAGCATATTTTCATAAAGCCGGCCAAGAAACCAGCACTATCAGTATTTCTTTAGCATGTTGAATGCAGTATGTTAGTGCATGATCTATGGAACGAATCAATAACTGACCCAATTGATAGTGAACACACAACTTTAGAGATATTTAAGTTCTCGGTAAACATATCAACAAATCGGTACGTAAAAATTTCCCGTTTTCGCCTTGCGTCTCTTCGAACTAATGCTGTCACTCCTTGAGGTCGCCATGTAGGTAGGTATACTAATTTCACTCTTAGAAATTCAAAGTTGTACTAAGGTATTATGAGGTAAGTAAATAGCTAGGTAATTATATAATATGCATGAACACAGAACGCGTATAAATACATATTTTTTCGTTGATTTTCCTGTACTAGTTAGATAATAAGCATAGTTGCATTTCAGATTACAAATTGCTTTATAATTATTTGAAACAGCGAAGATATGATATCACGTCAAGATATACAGACGATCTCTGTGGCGCGTTGGGCAAGTAGCCGGTAGAGACGCAAGAGGTGCGGGCTCGATTCTCGCTCCGGGACAAATGTTGGCTTGATCTGCAAATATTTGCTCCTGGTCTGGGTGTAATAGTACCATGGCTTTCGTAGTTCCTTGATACAGGGAATCCTAGTGTGGAATCTAGGACTATGTATGTGAATGTTATGTTATAGTCACGTATAAGATCTGTGGGGGTCAGATCTTATACGTATAACGCAGACTATAACATAACACCCAAAGTGATTGGTGCAATGCAAAACTCGTAATAGGCCTTCTGGACTCTGTATTGGACTGTGGTCTCACTACACTACAGGAAAACATAGGAATCAAACCAGCTTCTTCTATTTATATTATTTACGGCATTTCAGATTTTCGAAGATTTTTATTTTTTCGGTAGGATGATGATGGTGATGATGACAACCGGATGAGCCGGAGATGCCTGAGAGAGGTATTTGATTGCTTTAGGATCAATAAGGTGAGAAAACAGCGTGAATTTGTATTAGGAAAGTCAACCGATTATACAAGTTTAAATAACCATTATGACTTAGACATACACGCTTATCATTGAATTAAAAATGATAAATGCAATGTAGGGCGTCAGTTACATTATCTTTGCTACCAATAATTTCAAGTGATAATTTAATTCAATGATAAAAATTACTTTTAAACGTTTCGTGCTTAAATCAAGCAGTTAACACAAAAAGGTGTATATGTTTAGCCTTGTATTAATTAATATTTATACAACTGAATCTTTATTTCTGACATACAAATAAGTAATTAATTAATTGGCAGCCTTCTAGACTTGAATTGAAAAATCTGTCTACCAAATGATGTACTTATGTAGGGTACTGGTAAATGTGTCACCAATTAATATTGCATTTTTGCTTGAATTACATCATACACTAGTGGGCAGATAAGACTGCATGACCCATCTAATTGATAGCATGGTATTTTTGCTCAGCTACCATCAATATATCAGTGGAGTGGGTAGGTAATTTAACAACACATTTTGTGCTAATTTGTCACCAAAGCCATAATGATGTATGTATTTCAAAATAGTATTAAAAATTAAAATAATTAAAAAATATTTATGAAGGAAAACTTACACCAAAATCAATTTTAGAGAGAGTTAGGTAACTAGGTACTCGCTTAGAATAGACCCTTCCTACTCCGACTGTGGATGTAGTAAAAGCCTTACTGGATTCAATGGGGGAGGCCTCGCCCAACAGTGGACATGAACAGTCTGGTAATGGTGATGAACTAAGTACTTTGAAACATTAAAGAACCAGGTTTTTTTATTTTTAACCATCTTCACAAAAAAGTAGGAGGTTCTCAATTCGGTTGTATTTTTTTTTCCGGCGTTTATGAACCGATTTGTAAAATTCTTTTTTTATTTGAATATACTTCCAGATTGGTCCCATTTTTTTCAGAATCCAGTTCTGATGATGGAATCCATGAGGAATTGAGGGAACTCCTCAAATACTGTAGGCATACATATGGCGATTTTGATATTTTCAGCAACAAACCAAGCATTTGCATTCATAAAGTATCATAATCCTTTCATCACTATGGTTCTTTCATAATTTTTTTTTCATCCAAATATTTAGTCGAATACAATGGCGGAAGTCGGTTTTTTAAATGAAAAGTTATTTGGTCATCTTTTTTTATAGGATCATCAAATCAAGACAAGCCATGTTTGTTGCCCAAATTTTTCTAGGTTTGGTTGCATTAGAACAGGAGTAGTTTTATTTTATAAAACGATTCAAAATGATCCTTGTGATGTCAATGAATAAAATACTTTTGTCTATGACTTGATTTTCTTGTTCTTGTACATTGTTTGAATTTGATTATATTTTATTGACCTTTCAAATCAATAAGCTACATAAATGTAGTTTGATTATAATAATGTATTTAAATTTGTGATGTAAGTATGTTGAGTAGGAAGCAGGTTTTGTTTGAGTTGAAAATTATGTAAAAGACATGTTTGACGACCAGCAGAGCATTAAGTTTTGATATTACAAAAGTTATTGTTGAGTAACATAGGTATTTTTAAGCCTGCCTTTGTTTGCCCTGAATATGTGATCATTAGTATGATATTTTACGCAATTAGTAAGGAAAATTCGTAACATAATTGACAATTTATTTATATTTTGTGTGAAATTTAAATAAATAATTTGACTATGTTGATAGTTTTTCTACTGGTATTCTATCAGATAAATGATTTGGATAAAGCTTGACACATTCCATTTTTAAAAAGAATGGTCCTAAAGACTCTCCTTGGAGGAGACCAAGGACTGCAATAGATTGATGGTTGTGATTACAAGAAAAGTCAATAATTTTAGCTATTTCATATTGCAGTAGCATTTCATATTTCAAAGACATTATAGGTTGCATAAAGGATGGATAGAACAGCTCAAGACAGTTTGTTGTGGCATTCAATGAAGGAGGCCTATGTTCAGCAGAGGACTTCTACATAATGACGATGATTATGATGAACATTTCAAATTGTGTCATATAAATTCGGAATCTGCCAATAAACATAATGTAAAACAACAATCAATAAACAAAATAGAGGTACCTGCTACTCCCAGTGTGTACATTCCAACGGAGTTGGGCTGGTGCCAAAAATGCCCATTCATTAAAATTTTACTACCCTCACCAGGTAAGATTAAGGTGTTAATGAAAATATACTACTGAGTTTGGGAGTAATTTCAAACAAGAAAAAGCAGAAATAATCTTTAATGGAATTAATCGTTGAATTGACAAATGGCCCACCTAAAAGACAAGCATCTTTTAGCACCTTGTAAAGAACCAAATAATTTGTTATGTGATTGTATGTTATTACAAATAACCTCTTACCCCCCCCCCCCCCCCCCATACATGACACCCAACAGCCACATACAAAGTCCTGATCCCACACTAGTATTCCCTGTGTCATGGGTATCAGGAACTAAGAGTACCATGTTACCACAACACACAGACCCGGAAAATATATTTGCAGATCATGCAAACATTTAGTCCACAGCGCACCTGCAGCACCACAGAGGTTATCCTCCATACAATACCAACTTTCACATTTATTATGTTAGTTTTTTCTTCTTTTCGGTTCAATTATTTTTTATTTTTTTTATTTTATTAGGATTGTCATATATAACAAAGTTCAAATCAATTAAATTCAATTACACATTCAAGTTTCTTTCGCAAGGATTGAATTTTTATAAAAAGATACAAGGTAGCATGTGGGAATGGCTGTGTCTTTGTGTTTGAATGTCGAGCCATTATCACAGAGATGCTATTGTGTGGTGGCCTTCGTAGCTTATTCACAGTAATTTGTGGAGCTGTACACTCAAGGGATAAATCAGAACTTATATAATTTGGTGCGCTAGCAAATTCTTAGGTCATAGTTTAATTTGTACTTAATGCTTATTGAGTTGTTGTGATACTATAACTTCTTCTACGTTGCCCAAATTAGAGACATTTTGAAACATTAATCCTATGTAAAATATTACCAATGAAATTTATGAAAATGGCTAGAATTTTTAATTTAGCAATGAGCTATTGGCATTGTGTGTTGAAGTGCAAGTATATCAAGGTTGATAGGCCAATTTCACTTATTTATAAAATAACAAGAGCTATAGAAAGACCCTATGGTGCTTATCCAAGCACAAGTTCTAAACAAAGAGGTACTTACGTCAGGGTCAACCTCCTTGGCCAGCATATTCAACTCTTCCGTCGTGAGCTTCGAGAGGAGTTCGTCCATATCCACCTCATCATACGAGGAGATGTCCCGTCCGAATAGCTTAGCCGGGGTCGTCATCGTTGTGGTCTTCGTAGACGACGATTTCTACAACGAAAACACAACACTTTTAATAACTACACTACACTTTTTAGGTTATTTCACTGATAAAACTGCTACCGATTATAAATAAAGCCAGTGATAGGGAGAATGTTACATAATCTACTCATTATTTGTGAGAAAAAGGAGGTTTTACATCGATTCGTGGTTGATGACACTTTCGGCGTTCACCACACCCTCAATTTTAATTGATCGGTGACTTTGTCTTTGCAAAGGATGGTAAGCGGTTTATTGATGTGGTGTTTTCATTTATTTACGTGAATTTATAATTATTGCACATTTCTTACATTTATGTAAATAAGAATACAATGTTTTCTTCGGAAAACGCAAGCACGCAACGAAATGACCAAACAAGCGCCCTCTTGAAACGACAAATATGGACTAATAATGTCAAACTCAAAAGAGTAAGTGAGAGCAAAGTTACAACTTTTCATAAAGAGTGACAGAGGCAGGTAGTAAGTGAATAAAGAAGGGATTGGTATTGGTTGGATGATGGTAGGTAGAGTCTGTCTGCTGGTAGTTGGTTTGGTTTGGTAGATAGAGTATTCGAGTCGTAGAGTCGGTGCAAAAGAGATTACAATACCGGTTTCTTATCGATGCGGTAAACACAAAAAATAAAAGTGTCGAATGAAATAAAACAAGAGACTGTTTGTCTGTGAACAAAAGAATCTGTGAGGTTCTTTTGTCCAACCAATTAAATCAAACCAATTTTTTTTTTAAATTGGTCCAACCACACTCCATAATATTATTATTATAATTACCACATTATTGCTCAGAGTAGGTAGGTATTGTTGGAATTGTACAAGCAAATTGATAGGTAGCAAACAAAGAAAATAATTATGGTAGCAAATCAGCTTACCAACTGATTGAGAAGAGAGCTGTATGGAAATGTAGAGTCAACCCAGATTATCCTTCGCTAGCTAACAGATGCTCGAGTAAGTACCTAGTATGTATGTAATTCGAACAAGACCGATCTTCACTGCGATGATAATATTGAATGACAACTCAACAATTTTACTATTAAAAAGACCTTATAGGTCCGCAGAACCTACCTACCTACCTAGGTACCAATAGACCCTATGGTTTTTTTTACAAAAGTTGTTTTATTTTCTTCATAATTCCTATGTATAGGTACTTTTAATACCAACTAAGACCTAGTAAGATCCTTTTCATGAGAGTTCCATCATTTTGCCATCATGTTCAAGAGAAGAAGAAGAAAAGAGAAGAGAAGACCTATACTAGCAGTAGTTTTATGTTTTGGTAGAGTAGAGTAGGTAGGTACCTACCTAGTTACTTAATTTTTATGTTATCTAATTCCATTCCTTACTTATGGGAAGGTTACCGGTAGGGCGCTTAAGCCCTTTTGTACGCGAACGAAGCTTGCTTCTATTTTGGCTATTAGGTACTTCATCAAACTCCATTAAATTATGTTGGTACACTAACATGATCAGTAGGTAGGTACACTAATACCTGTAACCGTGGAGCGTCAGTTTTTTTTTTTTTTTTTTTAAATAATTGGTTTATTTTGTTAACATATCATTTTATAAGAAACTCACGCACCACAAGCCTAGATATATGTGTAAGATATTGTGTTCAAACGTTCATGGAGTTTGAAGAAAATACAGCCAAATTACGAGCAAGCACCCTTTTGCTAACTACCAGTGACATTCTCTTAAAAAATTATAAATAAATCCATAGGATAAGACTTTGGTTCACACTTCGGTCTGTCTGTCTGTCTGTCCGCATGGTCCACAGTGTGTTGTTTGTTTCTAATCAAGCAACTAATAAGTACCATCATCATCATCATTGTTTTTATCAAACTGTAAATGTGACGTGTTAATTTCATGAACAATATATATATATAGCCTATAGAGATAATTTCGTACCCACGTTAGGTATAACATCATATTAGCACTAGCTAGACTAGCCATTTATTGCATTGTAATGTAAAGGGAAAGCATCGCCTTTATGAATGCGTTATGAAATCTTCGTAGGTACCTACTACCTAGGTTATTTTGTTCTTTTACAATGTTTTTATAATTAAAAAGACTAATGTTTTCTACTGAAATTATATTGAAAAGAAAGATTTTTATTTTTTTAAACAACCTACTTTTGTCTCCAAGTTTATATCCTGATAACCTCATTAACACCAAGGCAGCAAAGGCCTGCCAAGACAATCACTGAACACGCCAATAGTTGTTTAGGAAGAGCTCAGATGCTAGCGGGTATTGATTGATTTGAATCGATAGCGTTGTTCTTGCTGACCACGCGACGATAATTCGACAGCTGGCTGCTAGCCAGTCTGCTATAATTGGTGCCCGCCAGGTCGCCACAACGGAGACAACTGACTGGTATTCTTAGCCGGCCATTCGGCCACTGGCCTTCCTACAAACAAGCGAGATAACGCTACAAAAAAAAATTACAGCTCTCACACGTTCCGTCTATTCAATAAACTCGCACTTGACCCAGTACCGGATAGGGATGTTCCTTTCCCGATATCGTCAGGTCAACGAACTTTTGCCGCACTAAAAATAGGTTATGTGTGATGCCTCTGGTGTTGCAGGCGTCCATAAGCTACAGTAATACTTTCCATCAGGATTTAGGTGGGTCATATATGCTTGTTTGCTTGCCAAGAAGTATAAAAAAAAAGGTTTCAGCGTGGCGAACCTTGCTGTAAATGTGTCAGCCTCTGAAAAATAAATCTGACATCTGTCAACTTTTTAATGCACCGATTTCAGCAAGCGCGCTTTAATTCGTTGATCAAATTCTAAAATTCTACACAGAAAAAACAAAAATCTCATAAAATGTCGCTACCATTGGGACCTCCGCAAAAAGTGTCACCTCTGATAAGGGGCGCTAGATTTGCTTTACTTATAGCAGGTATCGTTTACGCTCGAGGCAAGCAAAGTCTTTATAATTCTATGGAAGCTTCTTACCAAGAAGAGGAAGCCAAAAAGAAGATAATACGGGACAAGCATAATGCTATTTTAAAGGCAAAAATAGCAAAGGAAGAGATGGCCGCGGTCGCGCTATTGGAATCTGGAAAATTGTTTGACGTACCACCGGAGGAATAATTTGCAATATTTTTACTAATAAACATTAAGTTGAATTAGAAAAAAATAAAACATTGAAAGTGATTTGCTTATTTAATTTTCAAGTCGTGACTTTATACCTACCAACTCCCATAAAATAATTAATAAGGTAACGGTCCACCTCACGGGCGTAGCCAGGTTTTAGTTTGTTGGGTTTAAGAAAATAAAACACAACAAAATATACACGAAATGACATTAGCCCTTAGCGAGTGAACATTTTTACCGGCGAGCATAGCGAGCCCTGAAGTTATGTTAAGTTATGAAGTGTAAACAGCCAAATCTTTTGACTCAAACTTATCTTTTATCGATTTATATTAATATAATAATTTTAAAACTTCATCGCTCCATATTTAAATAAGATAATAATGTAACATTTTGAATATTTTGGAGGTTGAACCCCTTAACCCCTGATAGGTAGTTCTATAGAAGAAATAACTTAAAGTTATTTCTCTTTCTTTAAATATTGGCATACAGTACTCAGGTAAGTACGTACATACTAAATATTGCTATACCCACACGTGCATACTATTTACCACATGTGAACTGCCAACAATAGCCACTTTCTCGAGCTGCGAAAGTTAAGAAAAGCTGACACTTTTCACCTATCAATAGTGATTTACCTAACTGTTGCATTGTTACACATGTTACTTCGATATTAACATTCGCACGGTAAGATCGTGTAGCTTTCTACGTATGTGAGCATGTGGCTTGCAACTAAATAGAGGCATAGGGTCCCGTTTACCGGTTATTAACAAAATTACCGGACAATCCGGTTTCCTTACGGACTTAATGGCGGCGGTTGCGACTTCCATTCAGCCAGAGGCGAAAGTTTATTGTTTTGATTGATAGGTCTCGTTAGGTCACGCACGTTAAATACAAACGACCAGCGGTTATGTAAGGTCACGCAGCTATTCGTGACATGTTTATTCAAAACTGAATTGCGTTAAACATGCGCTCTACATTGTGATAGAGCTTAGGAGAAGGTCACTGGTAGCTAGCAAAAGGCGTTTATTCCGGCGCTTATATCTAGACCCGTGGTGCATTAGCTTCTATTTTGGCTATAATTTCATCAAACTCCATGAAATTTTGTACACATGAGTACGCTAATATCTGGACACGTGGTGCGTCAGCAAACTTCTTTCGCGCGCAAAAGGGGCGTAAGCGCTCTACTACTACTACTCTCTACTCTACTCGGTAGATTAAGAGGGCGCTCCCCCTCATATTATTATATTTACATATAATATGTATGAATCGTCTTTTAGACGCAAATACTAACAGAATAAGATTGAATATCGCACGACCCTATCTTGCACAGAAGTAAAGTCTCAAATCATATATTTAATTTATTATGACAATAACTAGCCTAGGTAAATTTTGGTTTGGTCACGGATAATAAACTATATTTTCCTTCGGTTAGTATTTATTTTGGATATGTGACTGAAGTTATTTCCTAGAAATTTCAAAAAATCTAGTTTAATAGCATAACTTTCAAAAAAATAAAGTATCGAGTAAATGACTGCCAATTGTGTTTCTGGCTTGGTCACGGATATAACAAGTTTGAAAAATCATGTATTTCAGTTATTTTATTGATGTGATATCTGGTTTAGTCGCAATAACTAGGCAAATCAGCATTATATTTTCGGAGCGCCCTCTTAAGGGATTCAACCTCTACCACAGTATGCCTCGCATCATCGCATCTAAAATGTAGAGCATCTAGAGTAGTATTGACCAAATGTAGGTACCGAAATTAGAGACAATGGAGAAACAGTTAGTATGATGCTAACAATGATGTTGGTTTGTTGGTATAGTATGCTCGCTTCCTATACCATAGTCACAAACCCAAGTGAGCATAGAATCATAATTCATAGATACGGTCAGATCATTGGACGGGAACAATCAAGTTGCGTACAGTACAGAGTACCTACTAATACCGTAACTTTATACGTAAACACCGTAAAGAAGTGCCTATCCCGTGAAGCGAGACCAAGGTAATGATAATTTCCTCACGTCATTACTGCTGAAGCACCGTTTGAGGGGAACTCCTAGTCAACACTGGTTCAACGGCTTCGCGTTCTGGAATACGTGCATATTACAGAAGACGTATGAACTCGGAACACTTTATGAGGAGAACTGATGACAGGGATCGCTATAGATCTACTGTACTCTAACTCTAGTGCTCGCATTGCTGTGTTTCGATTTGAAGGGATAGGTGCCGTGAAGTTACAGACACTTGAGACTTACCCCTTAATCATAATTATTTTTTAAACCTATTTTAGTTAAAATATCTTTTGTCTTGTTTTGACGTATGACATTTTACATCAGACTGAACAAGACAAAAGCTATTTTAACTAAAATAGGTTTCAAAAATTATTATGAATAAAGCCCTTCATCTTTATGTATCAGCGGGTAGGCAGCGCGCGTGTTTTGCCTCTGGTGTTGCAGGCGTCCATAGGCTACAGTACCTAACTACTTTGTGGGCCGAATGCTTGTTTGCTTGACTAGAAGCATAATAAAAAACCCTTTTGCTTCATGTTATGTCATGCTCTGGTTATAGTTCAGACCTTATATCTTTTGAAATAGAATCGATATCATCTCAACTGTTTATTCATGGGGCATGCAACTGTAACGTCCTAGATAGTTAAAGCCGTTACTAATAAATCAGTGGTCCACATTGTCCGTCACAATACACATGCATAACTCAAACATTGCTGGCGTCAGGCCACGGCATTGCCCATTGTCAACCGAGAGACATACGATGTAACGATTATAGCCATTTACTATTATTTAATTTGTTATTCAATACGACTATTTTTAATAACAATTGTAATCTTACACAATACAGTATCAAGCTACTGCTTGCTGCCTATCTATTGAAATTGTGAATTGGGGATACAGTCGCATTTTATTGAATCCTATATTTTCCAATGTGAGAACCGAAATTTTTATTTGATGAACTTTGAATAATAGCTTGTTTATTACATCGTTGCAAGCCCACAGGCCTTTCTATTTGGTATATTAATTTTAAACCACGAATTAAATACCGAAACATGCTTGCAAGGAAAATTAACGCGACAGTACAGTAAATTTGACCATTATGACCACAACACAAACAAACAAATGAGAGTGTCTTGAACGGTTAGATTTTTCAAGTACCTTTAGCCGTTCTTGAGTAAAAGGGTTTTGACAGACAGCTAGACGGTCAACAAGTGTTCCTATAAGGGTCCCGTTTTTTCCTGCAAGGAACCTTAAAAAAGCCTACCGAAACTTTCCAGTTACTGGTAGGCTATTTCAACAAACTTACAACTTTGATAATAAAAATGAAGTGCGTAAACTGTACTTTTAGAGGTGATTTCACCAACAAATAAACAGGCGATGAAACAACTGGGGGTTTAGTACGGGTTTTGATAGTTTACGAAACTATATGAAGTTTCGTTTCCTTCCATACATTTACTTGCAGCGCCCCTAGCGAAAACGAGAAGAAAACTAAGGACGCTGTCAGTATATGTATTGGATGGAAACGAAACTTCATATAGTTTCGTAAACTATCAAAACCCGCACTAAGCCCCCTGTTTAGCCTAATCAATGCTATTTGACAGGTGTTATCAAAGATTACCTGTCACCTTGATCTATGATTACGGTAAACACCCGTTTATTTGTTGGTGAAATCACTCCTTAAGTATACTTATTTTTTAGCGGATCGTTTCATCAACTTTGAATGAGTTTCTTTTACAAATTGTTCGTGATTCGTGAACTCGTGCATTTGCAATCTAACGCTAAACAATGAATAAATAAATATTTTTCCTACTGTAGAATTGCAAAGCGAGTGCTCTGCGTGATAGCACGACTTGTATAATTACGTACACCTATTGCATACGAGTGCAGTACACGGTGCATAATGCAACACGTTTTCAATGATTCATTATCATCATCATCACCAGCCTGTTTACGTCCAGCAGTGGACTTAAACAGCACCAACCTGATGATGAATAATAAAATAAATAAATAAATACTGGAGACATTTCACACAACATTATATAGCCCCAAGCTAAGCAGAGCTTGTGTTATGGGTACTAAATAACTGATATACTTAATACAATACATTACATACATAGATATTTTTTATTATACATAGAAAAATACCCAGAACAACCTGAACAAATATCTGCAGATCGTACAAATATTTGTTCCGAGGCGGGAATCGAACCCGCAACCTCCTGCGTCGCAAGCGAACCTTCGCTCGCCGCGCCACAGAGGTCGTCCAGGAGGATGAATGATGTTTATGATGAGGTAAAATGCCCATGTGATGGCAAAGTTCCGAGCATAATAGCCAGATTTTTTTAACTCATGCTATCAGTTACCTATACTAAATAAGACTGCATGGTTAGGTAGTTGATGGTTTTCAATTCCCTTTCACAATTTTTAGGGTTCCGTAACTAAACGGGGAAAAACGAGACCGTTATTGGATTTTGAATCGTCTTATAAACTAAAATTACTCCTGTTCCAACGCGACCAAGCCTAGAAGAATCACTTTATTTAGTCTCTTTTATAGGATATCAGTAGAGATCATGGAACACCTGATTGTTTGCAACTTGCAACGTCAAGCTTCATCGCGTGCATTTTTTGCATGACTAGTCCGAAATTTCCGTTATTGGACCGGTTTGTCACTGCAGACCGTTTTTGTTACAAAAGTTAACGAAAATAAACTACATTGTGTCCGACATTTACCGGATTTAAACTAAAAAACTAAACTGGAACGATTGAGGAAATCGGGGTTTGAAATAAAATTAGGAAAAAGTGAAGAAACTTCGTACCTCTTTGGGCGTGGCGACTAGCTGGCTGAGATGCACAAGATGCGGGTTTGATTCCCGCTATTGGTCAAATATTTGACTGTTCTGTTGTTGTGGGTATTGCCTATCAAACTGGTAGGTAATCGCTTTTAATTACCATTTTGCAGTACATTGCACCGCGTGTTTTAGCTTCTCTTCCAAGAGCAGAAATAGTCGAAACATAAAGCGCAATGTACCATAAAATTGTATTCGAAAGCGATTATCTTAGGTAAATAGTGAATGTGATTATACCTCTTTCTTTTATCGTAGTCTTTGATAAACAATATCGTAGTCCTTCGAGCCGGATACAGGTACGTATGGCTTGGCTTGACCTGAGTGAAAACTGTTAGGTATAAGTACTACATAAGTAAGAAAAATAAGATTTTTAGTTATACCTAATTAAGTCAGTCAATGATTGTTCCAGTCTATTCTGTTATAACGGCATCATCAAATCACCGATGTAACCATCCAGCACGATAAAAATCGATTCGACAAAATGGAACGCAAATCGAATTGCCCAATTGATCGGTAATAATTGATTGATCTGCGGCTAAGGGACACAAATGATCACTTTCACAGGTAGTTACTTAAATGGCGTATAAAAAGTGAAAGCATAGTTTTTAAACAATTAAATAAGTAAATACTTCTCAGTGTTATTTATTGCGTAATAAATATCGATTTCACTGTCGGTACTTATATACTTTATTTCTTCACACGTTCTTATAATAGTATATACCTACCTATAAGTATTTAGTTAGTTTAAGGCGCTACCCTGACCGAATGACCTTAAGGTGTTCGCCTCTACAATACATCGCAAATTATTTATTTTAGTGACACCTATGTAGTCCGTTCTTATAGTACTGCCATCTAGCCGTCCGTCCGAGAGCCGGCGGCTGACTGGTCCTCTCCTTGCACACAGCCAGATTCGCACGGATTCATGAAATATAATTCATAAAAAATAAAGAGGACCCATTTTTTAAAAAAAATCATCGTGTAATAATTCTACTATTCAATTAACTATCCAATTGTGTAAACAAAAAAAATCAGTAACGTGAACTTTAAGAGAAGATGTACAAAACCATGATTTATTTAAATTTTTTCATGGGTTTATTGTCGAGTACTTACGACGTTAAATCATTAAACCAATCGTGGAACTTGATGACAAAATGACAAATATATGTGGTGACTTTAAATTTTTTTTCTGCTTGCTTTATTTAACGAGGAGAGAGGCTTGAAAAAAACAGCTTGACGCCGTGTTTGGTCGGGGTACTGCCTTAAACACTAACCCACTTATTCATAATCATTTTTAAAAACCTATTTTAGTTTAAATAGCTTTTGTCTTGATTTGACGTATGACCATATGATATTCTACATCAGAGATAAAACAAAAGCTATTTTAAATAAAATATATCTAAAAGCGATAAGGGGGTAAGCCGTCTCCTCTTGTGGATGTCGTGAAATCCAACTAAGGGACCAAGGGATGGGCAGCAGCATCCTGAGTACCTGAGTACTCAACACCAATATTCTGTCTACACTTCCTAATAGCAGATATAGCAATGAACTGTGAACGCCCCCTCCAGGGGCAATACGGTTCGGCCTTGGGCGAGGACTTCACTATAATACGAGACAGGCAATTGCCATTTCCGCCGAGGGAAATATAGTGCTTTTCTCAAAAGAATACAGGGAAATAAAACATACTTTTTCTCGTTTTTCCAACTCATAAAATTTTCATATACTTTCATGTATTTTTCTTTTAACTTCGCTGGTTTTCCATTGCCAATTTGGCTTCTGATCCTAAATCTGGTGGAGTACAATCAATCTCCATTTCACTATCTGAACCGTTGGAACTCATTTTAATTATTAAAATATTTATTAAGTATGAAAATAACAAATCAAGATGTTTTTTCAGCTTCCCCAGCACGCCGCCCCGTTTCATACAACATTGCAGGAGCGTTGTAATGTTCCAAATTTAAAAAACGCTCCAGCAATGAATTTGATTTTCTTTGTCCGTAAATTCGATACTTCACGTGTGCTTTTTACAAAAATAATGACAACATTTCCATGCATGTTTGAGAAAAATTACTTACTTTATTCACTTTTGGGAGAGCCAATTTTAATTTTGAAAGCTAGCAGGTAAGTTCTTACGAAGGTGATGCCACAGCGTCTGCTCACATAATCCAATAGAAATACTTTAAGTACATTGCACTTAGCACATTAGGCCTACATAGCCGCTCTACTTAGTAATGATATCACTTCGCCTACATCTCGCCGTCGCTAAACAACTTAATTAGATAGCAAGTTGTGTACTTAGTTCAAGTAGGTAAATAAATAGCTTAGTTTATTGCTGCAGCTTACGAATACATAGGTACCACCATACTATACTGTGTGGCCCTTAATTTTAAAGTGCCTAACTGTGTGTTTTTTTTATTCTCTTTGATTTTTCTTAAAATTCTTCCTCATCAGCTGTTAAACGTCCATTGTTGGACGAGGCCTCCCCCATAGAATATAATAGGGGGATTTGCCATAATCACCACGCTTGGCAGGCGGATTGGTGATCGCAGTATTGGTGTTGAGTACTCAGGTGGATGCTACTGTCCATCGCCTGGAGTTCTATGTATAATAAAAAATATCTATCTATGTAAT
Organism: Epirrita christyi; assembly: GCA_951392215.1. Taxonomy (NCBI): domain Eukaryota; kingdom Metazoa; phylum Arthropoda; class Insecta; order Lepidoptera; family Geometridae; genus Epirrita; species Epirrita christyi. Next base: position 13,663,439 of record OX595841.1, on the reverse strand, counting down.
GTATTGTATTAAGTATATCAGTTATCTAGTACCCATAACACAAGCTCTGCTTAGCTTGGGGCTAGATAATGTTGTGTGAAATGTCCAGCATTTATTTATTTATTTATTTATTAATACATGCAAAAAAAATATCCAAACGAGAAAAACACAGAAAATCCTACACAGTTCTACAACAACAGGGCTTAAATACAATAGGAAAAAAAATCCTCATAATTTTATTAAAATTGTTGTACACATCAAATTTCCAATACAAAAGATTTCAACGCGCGCTTTTATTTTCTGATTTACGCTTTCTTAATAGAGTTTTATTCTTTTGAAAAATATGGCTTCTAACGAATGAATGAATGAATGAAAATTCGTTATTGTATGCCATACATAACTTAAAAGGAGGTCACCGGTAGTTAGCAAAAGGGTGCTTACACCATTTTGCACGCGAACAAAGTCACGTTGCTTCTAATTTGGCTATTATTTCTTCAAACTCCATGAAACTTTGTGTTAGTTAGTTTCTTATCCTAGATTAGTTACAGGTCATAAATCTAAAAGAATTTACACAATCATAAAACACTTGCTTTAGTTATTATCCTGAGAATTGAATACATATTATGGTTACCAAAAATCATTAAGAAATACGAATTTTTAAAAAAGGTAATGACCGTAGGTAGGGGAGAGTAGGGTAATTGAGAACGCCGGGTAATTGGGAACAGCTAGCTAAGTAATACTTCCCCCATACTACACCGTCCCGCACCTGTTCAAAGGACGCTTGCAGAGCCCCTCAGTGCGTACACGAAAGTGAGGGGGAAAGGCTAAGCGCACGCTGTCACGGTTAGTCGAACAATTTTTCTTGCATTTTTGATATAATTTTTGTCTTGTGTTATAATAGATGTAAATATCATATTTTTTAGTTCCAATGCACCATATTTCTTTACTTACATGCACGTACCATCTGTTCTAAAAGCCCACGTGGTTTGAAGTTCACCAAAAATTATGTTGAGGTTGGCGGTTATTTTGATTTATATCGACTACTTCGGGTAATTGGGAATGACGTCAGGCGGGTAATTGGAAACGTTCCTAATTACCCCTTGCGTTCCTAATTACCCCTAGTACTGCTGGTTGATTATGTAAAAATGATTGAACATCACAATTTGTTTTAGATGCCGCGAAATTACATAAAAAAGACTGAACCTGTTAACTGCTTTCCATCAGGTGGGCCGTATGCTTGTTTGCTTGCAAAGTAGTATAAAAAGAAATAAAAAAAATGGTCGGCACTGTGTATTTAATAAGTTCCTAATTACCCCATACTGTTCCTAGTTCCCCCGCGGGATGATCTCAATTACCCCATAGGTTATCGGGTAAAAAGAAACGGCAATGTTTTTTGTTTTCGTTCACATTTCCAATAAAACGTTGATTTTTAAGATTGTTATTGTCGTTAATAAGTAGATAGATAAGCAAACTTTATGCTGCAATAGAAGTTGATTATGTTTGTGTCATTTTTCTATTATTTTTGAGCGTTAGAATTTAAGTGTTCCCAATTACCCTACTTACCCCTACCTTTTTTAAAAATTCGTTTTATTGTGTACAAAATTGCATGGAGTTTGATGAAATAATAGCAAGCTTCGTTCGCGTACAATAGGGCGTAAGCATAAGCACCCTACCGGTAACCTCCTCTTAACTAAGCACCAATAAAATTAAAGTAAATATGTATAATGGACGGTCTTATCGATAAAAAGCGATCTCTTCCAGGCATAACCAGCTTCTAATTGCTGGATTTACACTAAAGTGAACGAAAACACTAAAAACACATTCAATAAATGGATTAAAAAACCCCATAGTGAGTCATCACCAATGTTAACGTAAACTTATTTACAAAGAGAAACATTTAATATGGATCAAAAAACAAGAAATGGTACAGCAATCATCTTCCTATGTTTATTTACAGCACAATATGTCACTTTAAAGCATAATAAATAGGGTAAACGAGTCTGCACATTCCTCGGCCGACTTTTGCCAAGGTTAGATTTTACACCTACACTGAAAAATAAATGAATCTACTAATATACTTCCCAGATTTAAGGTATATAAGCTATAGGACGTAGGAAAAATATGTTTTCTGTGGATTTTTTATTTAATTTAAAGCTTTACTGGGTTAAAGACGCATTTTTTTCAAGGATGTATCGCTAATCCACTCCATACAAACTGAAGTTTGTTCCTAAATTGCATTGAAATTATTAAATTTTAAGGATACAATTTAGAGACTAATATTTAGACCGCGATATGTCAGTTTCCCAATGTAGTATAGTTTCAAAATAGCATGGGTAAATGGGGAATAGTTTTTCTAATAAATCTTGGAGCCGGTGCTGTGATTTGGGAAATATACAATTTAATTGAAAACTGATAAATCTCAAGTCAAAACAATATTAGTGTAGTCTCTTTACTATAGACCATGTCTACAAACAAAACAAGGAGTTTGAATAGTTAGTTTCTAAAATAGGTGCAACTAAATGTGTATTGAGAGGGCTCAAGCGTGCAAGCGGTACACTCAACCTCCACAGGTCTAGATATTAGTGTAGTTACTAATCATGTGTACCTAGAAACAAAATTTCATGGAGTTTGAAGAAATAATGGCAAACTTCGTTCGCGTACAAAAGCGTGTAAGCGTTTTACCGGTAAACTCTAAAAAATAGCTTTTGTCTTCTTCTCTCTGATGTAATATGTCATACATTAAAATAAGACAAAACATATTTTAACTAAAATAGGTTTCAAAATGATTATGAATAAGGGGGTAAATAATTGAAGCAAATTTTGATCAAATTGCTTGTCTTTTAGTTGTAGGTACACAATTTGAAATACTGGAGATGGAGGGAGTTAGCGGAATACATTTTCTACTATAAAATACATACATAAAAACACGCTTTTTTCCCCGAAGTAGGTAGAGCCTCATAGGGCCTCTTTCCACCGTGGGTTGCACAGTCGCAAATTCTACTATTATTTATAGTTATTATTATCAGATAATCATAAAAGACATACCAAACCATGAAGACTACCGGAAAAAACTTGCCGTTACAAGCCCAGATAGGCATACCTAAAGCCACTTTTAGATAATTATTTAGCAACAGTTATGTGGAGGTTTGCTATAGCTTTTCTTTCCTGTACACGTGGTAAGAATAAATTAAGATTTTATAAACAAAACGCAATTAGAATTTTTGCCTCGACATTCGAATTTGTCTACATTTGAATACTTAAATGTTATATTTAATTGAGCTGTTGTTGCCAAAAAATGTATGTATTTTGAAAGTCAATGAACTTAAGTTTCAGAGAAAATAGCTCACCTATTCTGAAATAACTTTTTACGGTCGTTCCGTATTTGAGTAAAATATAAAAACAAACAAACTTTTTACACTTAAAACGGTTTTATTGCCAAGCAGCCATTTGTTTTTTGTTTTTTTTTTTCATATTGTTCTTAACTGTTTCTTATAGAGGGAGCCGTAAGGCAGGTTAATAACTTAACACTGACCTAGTTTTATAAAATACCCTACTATTGCTAAGAATATGTCCATGAACACTTTTTGACTGTCTCTTTTATTCCAAAACTCTACACGAGGCCAACACCTACTAACCCTGCCCCTTCTAGCTACCCTATAAAAGTATCTGTTAGAAACTGTCAATGCTAAGGATAGGTTGAGCCTGCTCAACAAGAGACCCGTCATGGGATTGGAGGGCGCTGTTGTTTAGCGGGTAATACAATAGTGCGTCTGTTCCGTTTTGATCCTAGTAGAGCTCTGGCTAGACGACCTCTGGCGCGGCGCGGCGGGCGAAGGTTCTACGACGCAGGTTGCGGTTTCGATTCCCGCCTCGGAACAAATATTTGTACGATCTACAGATATTTCAGGGTGTTCTGGGTATTTTTCTATGTATAATAAAAAAATATTTATCTATGTAATGTATTGTATTGAGTATATCAGTCATCTAGTACCCATAACACAAGCTCTGCTTAGCTTGGGGCTAGATAGATAATATTGTGTGAAATGTCCAGCATTTATTTATTTATTTAAAGCTATTAGCATTTCTTTTAGTTTTTTCTAGTTTATTATTTAAAATGCCGAAAAAATAGAAAGAAACCAGCTCCAAAATCTCCTAATTATGGTTTTAATAATATGTAGTGCACAACGTTAGTTCACAATTTGGCCACGACGGCTCTCTTTCTGAACAGACTCTAGATGTTAGATGTCATAAAATTCCATCAATCAGAGATTCTACCAAAAGCTCTACTTGAGACTTTCGTAAAACGCAAGACAAAAAAGCAAGGAAAAATAGGTTCTTGGAGTTTATAAAAAAATGCAAGAGAGCCTCTACCGAATATTTAAAGCCCTACAAACTCATTACCTTCAAAATGACAAAATATACGTGCTTCCGTGGAATAGTTTCTCTAGGAAGCCATTTTCCACCATCTAAATCACCTCAGTTGGCACTGGTGCGCACTGCGCTTAATCATAGCTCGTGATTAATTAACTTAGCCGCCTCTTTGGGTGGTAGATACTGTAGTCAAAGAAATGAATTAGATAGGTGAATTGTTTCCTTGAAATGAATGCAAGGAAACAATGTAACACTCATATTTATTACAGAGGAAAACATTAAGTAGACACCTAGGTACCGGGTTACTCACAATGTTATGAAATTCTATGATACACAGAAAACAAATCGTTAGGTTAATTGCATAGTTCCTGAACTTTACAAATGATGGCTTTTCTGCCCGGTTTCCTGCGTTACCGTGTCACGTTATAATATAACACGTGTCTGTCTTTCAGCATTTGAATTTTTGTTTTGCTTTTTTTTATTTACTATTTTTGAAGGTTTTGGAACAAGAAACAGATCTGAGGCCGTACCATGAGCTCTTTTAGCTATTCAGTTCAAAAACTTTTCAGTACAAAATATCGGTTCGTCGTTGACATCCGTCATCATTGAATAACTTTAATCGCAGAAGTCTTTAGGCCTTCTGCTACTGTGCCTTTAAATATAGCTGCGGACATCACGGAACATATTTTGTATTGAATAGTTTTTGAGCTAAATCGCTATAAGAGCGATCAGGCCTCAGGGCCTGTCTGATCACATGAAAGAGTTCCGTCAGATCACGATATCAGACAGTGTGCTATCACCGCGCTTGGCAGGCGTATTACTGAACGCAGTATAGGTGTTGAATACTCAGGTGGATGCAGCTGCATATACCCTGTTGTAATATGTGAACATATTTTTCTTCGACGTTATATAGAACTCTTATACGATCGCCCAGCCCTTCTAAATTATCTCCTTGAAAATTTGTAAAATACCTTGATAACTTGTAAAATACCTGAAACTATAGAATTTTATTTCGAAAAATCTAGAGTTGCATGACCTTAGATCAGCGTTTTACTAGCCTTCCCCTATTTGAGATAGCTATAAGTATCATGGACTTGGTGTGTCCGGCCGAAGAATAAACCCCTCCTCCTCAAGTGGATATATGCAGTAAAACTCTCATTAAGGCGCTACCCTGACCGAATGACCTTGAGGTGTTTGCCTCTACAATACATCGCAAATTATTTATTTTAGTGACACCTATGTAGTCCGTTCTAATAGTACTGCCATCTAGCCGTCCGTCCGAGAACCGGCGGCTGACTGGTCCGCTCCTTGCGAACAGCCAGATTCGCACGGATTCATGAAATATAATTCATAAAAAATAAGGAGAACCTATTTAAAAAAAAATAGTCGTGTAATAATTCTACTATTAAATTAACTATCCAATTGTGTAAACCAAAAAATTCAGTAACGTGAACTTTAAGAGAAGATGTACAAAATCATGATTTATTTCAATTTTTTCATGGGTTTATTGTCGAGTACTTACGACGTTAAATCATTAAACCAATCGTGGAACTTGATGACAAAATGTCAAATATATGTGGTGACTTTTAATTTTTTTTCTACTTGCTTTATTTAACGAGGAGAGAGGCTTGAAATAAACAGCTTGACGCCGTGTTTGGTCGGGGTACTGCCTTAAGGGATTACACCAGGGTATAGGCAGCAGAATCCACCTGCCAAACGTGGTGATTATGGTAAATCCTCCCCATTGTATTCAATGGGGGAGGCCTCAACCAGTAGTGGACGTAAACTTGCTGGTAATGATGATCTGGAGTCCTATCAATGGGAAGAGAGATAAACTGGTTTTCGTTCCCAACATTTAATGCACATAATCTCCTATATATTCAAATTCACAAGCTCTGCATCGCTGCTAAGATCTTGTTTATGAACATGGTTTAAATACGAACGCTGGTAATGCAGATTTAGCTCGGGATTAGAGGCGTGACGTCATGTCAGACGCGCGTTCATGCATTTGAATAACTCGGTTTAATTCACATTTCTTGTAATTTGGTTCACATGGATGTTTGTTAGTCCTTGAACCCGTTTTCATACGAGTACTATCTAGCTAAAAAACAGTTTTTTTAATGCAGTAGGGCTAACGTCGACCAAAGCGGAGTGGGACGGAGATGCGATTAATTTAATAACCGTCTGAAGTTGCGGTGATGAAATTTCGACGCGATTAATATATCCTCTCTGCTTTGATAGATACCTATCGGCCTTTTTGTCTTCATGCTGCTAGATGTAGCCTCTTTTACTTCTAACCTTTGCATAGTCGATCTTATCAGTCTCTAGTGAGTAATTACCCAAGCTTCACATTTTGTGTTCTTACTTACTAAACGAACACAAAAACGCCCATTGTCTTGAAACTGAGATAAACGCTGATTACTTAGCTACTAGACATGCCTTTACAATGAGTATAGAGCAGACGAATGACGTCATCCATCTTGTGTAGATGCCTCAATCCCAGAGACTATTGGGTGTTTCTAATCTACAATTAGTTTTATAATGTTGGTATGATTTTGAATGATTTCATAGTATGACATTTAGCAATGAATGAAGAGTCTTAATTGGAGGTTGTAGGTAGTTCTACACGTAAAGTTGACCTTTGCGTAGGTAAGTCACCGGAAGAACCACTGCACTTTCTATTTACACACAACCTTGTTACGTTTATTTTTAGACATTTATTTGATTTCCAAAAATGTACGTATCTCGCCGAAGCCGAGCGCTTGGGATCTATTTTAGATCGTAACATCGCTCAATTGAAAAACGTCGTATTAAAAAATGCTCTTGTCGTACAATTTTCATCTCTATCACCTAAAGCGAAGCTACTTTTTTCTTTGTTTTCGATGCAGGGTAAACAAAATCAGAATTTTTCATGTGCCATTTCAATGCCCTCTGCTAGCCTACTGCGAGCGTCACAGGCTGAATCACTCGTTATTCGGTTTTAAAGAATCCCAAGAATTCGGTACCACCCTCTGTGAAAGTTAATTTAGTTGTCAAATACGGTCTAGATTTGTCAAAGGTAAGCCTAAAAATAATTCGAAAAATCATAGTAATATTCATCATCATCATCATCATCAGTCTGTAGAAGTCCACTACTGGACATAGGCCTACCCCATACTACTTATACCTACAAATATTTTAAATGCAAAAGTCTTGATCTTTGTTTGTTACTCAATCACGCCATAAATTTGAAAGAAAGAAAAACAGTTTATTTATGGTCTAACAAAAAACACACAGGCACTACATATCATTATTTACATAACAATGACAAAATGTGTGTGTCTGTTGCAAACCACACAATTACTAAACCTATTTCGATGATATTTGGTAGGTACACAGATTATGACCAGGATTGTGCTTTAATTATGCTACCTTTTATCCCAGTGGTGGGCAAAGCCGCGGGTCACGAGACACTCGTGAAAAATAAATGCATTTCAACTCAGACATGTCACCGCGGTAACACTGCTGGTAATTTTTTTACGAGACATGGCTGAAGGATTTATTGAGTTTTATTTCGTTATACATTCTGTAACTGCACATTTGAAATATCGAGATAATATATTATCACTCTAGGAATAACTTAAAAAAGTTTAGAATCAACTATTTTGATTGTCCGGTATTTTGCATAAGTGCTAGCAAGCGTATGAGTGAGCGTCGAAAATGCATATAAAGTATAGCGCCTCTATATTATTACTACTACGTATACACTGAAGTGCCATGGTGTATCTGGCCGAGAAAAGACCCCCCCCCCCCCCCCCCCACTCCTCCCATGAATGTCGTAACTCGTAAAAGCTGACTAAGAGGTTACACCAGGGGATGGGCTGCAGCATCCACCTGAGTAACTACTTATAACACCAATACTACGATCACTAATCCACCTGCCAAGCGTGGTGATTATGCCAAACCGCTCATTGGGGAGGCCTACGTTTTATAACAAACATACATCCAAACTTTCGTATTTATAACATTAGTATGGATTGCGACAACTCGTAGCAGTACCTACGTATTTGTAGTAAGATCTTGTAAGTAGGTAGGTAATTGGCTTTTGGCTCCCAACACCAGTGCGATCAGTTGGTTGTCTCAGTAATTAGCACTTCTGCCGCCTGTCATCGTGCTCTTGTGATGAAATTTCCAAATCCCATGTTGCTTGTCACAACTGTGCCTATCTTATAGAAATGGGTCAAGAATAAATAGGCCCGCTTCGCTTTGGTCGATAACGGCCCTAACTTTATGATCCAAATTTGAAATCAACGTTCAAATATCTCTTACTATACTTATAAAGTACCTCTCGAAGGTACCTTATTGGCTTTACACCACTATACCTAATCGTTTTCGGCAAATCTAGTACTTACATCTTAAGGTTGTTTGGAAGAGATCACTCTCAGCGATAAGATCGTCCACTACTTCCACGCTTATTAAACAATATAAGTACACACAATACAGTGTTATTTATATATATTTATATATGTACTACTTACAGATTTTTTCAAAAGGTGGTATTATCAGCGCACTGCTGCGTTATAGTCACCGGTTTTGTGATTTTAGCAACACTGTCTCTTCAAACTCAGCTCGACTACAAGATCTTGTAATGTAAAAATAACAACAAAATAAAAATTCGACGTGGCTGGGTTTGGCTGCCGTTTGTCCTCTTTCAACACAGATTATAGATAATAATTATAACATGTTATTATATTACTTATACTTAATTATATTGTAATACTAGTTGCGCCCCGCGGTTTCACCCGCGTGAATAATGATGAAAATTGATGATGATGATGAAAAGCAGCCTATGTGTTAATCCAGGGCGTAAAGTATCTCCATTCCAAATTTCACTCAAATCCATTCAGTAGTTTTTACGTGAAAGAGTAACAAACATCCATACTCACAAACTTTATAATATTAGTAGGATAGAATATTAAATATATATATATATATATATATATATATATATATATATAATGTATTATTATGATAATATATTATGCGTTTGCCATCCGCATAATCAAAATGATTGGATTAATTATTAAGAGATTTATGGTATTGTAACTGGCATGGACCCTGTTCGTAACTATAATAATTAGATGTGATCTAATATCTCTCATTTGTATGACTAATGTGCAATACTAATGCCAAATATCGCACTCTGGCTTCTATATATCATTTTTTATGTTAAATCATTTTGGGTTAAGTATAGCGAATATGCGTAGAAAAATGAATGTCATCGAGTGAACAGGAGTAATTTAATTTTATATAAGACGATTCAAAATGATCCTTGTGATTTCAATGAATAAAGTTCTTTTTGACTTTGACTTTGACTTTCAAATGTCAGTAAAATTGCCGTTAATAGATAGATAGATAGATTAACACTTTATTGTACACCATGAATACATAACAGGATTTATTAAAATTAGCAGTACAATGGGCGGCCTTATCGCTGAGAGCGATTTCTTCCAGGCTACCTTTGGATGGACAGTAACGAGCGAAGCAGTAACGAGTAACGGCGGGCGGTGCACAGAGTAAAAATAATAACAATTAAAGAATAATAAAATGTAACTTTTACTTTAAATTCGAATACATAATATACCTACTTTTATATAATAGACTAATAAATAGTAATAAGTTAAATACTATAATACGCCCTGATAAAAGAAAAGTTTTTTTTTTTATTCCCCGATTTTCTAATATTTCTATACATTGAAACTCATTGTCGACTAAAATTATATTATTTTATCAATACAAGTGCAACATCACACATACATGTGATTTGATGTGTGTGTACATCTCCTGAAAAACGATGATTTGCGACATTTTTGATGATATTAGTCACTCAGTCAGTGACATTCAAAAATCGCATCCCTGACCCTAACTTTATTATTAAAATATCCATAGTGATTTATAATAATCATGTTATATAAAAAACAAACAAAAAAACCTCGAAACGTCAAAATAGAACTTTTGTAAAGCTCTTCTTGATGATGGAAATATTATTTGAATAAGGAAAAGAAGGCAAACTTAGTTAGATATTTTGCTTCCTATCGACGACGAAGTTCTTGATTTGAGCAATGATCTAAGGCAACAAGAATAGCAGTTAAAAGTTAAAAGCGTCTGACTGCATTTCAAACAACAAATAGGCATAAACATTAGGAAGAGGACGGGGTCGATGACCGCTGGAGTCTGGAGGCGGACGCTTCCCAGATTTTAATGCAAACCACTTTCTTACGGTGTTTATGAGAGTTTATTTAATAGCGAGACAGAAAGTGGGGTTCTGACATCATAGATTGATGGAACTGCAGCTGCGTCTTTCTATTTTTGTAGCTCATTTACTTTTTTTTACTTTTTTTTCTATTTCGTGGATGAGTTCAGTTTTTTATGTACTTATTATAAGATTTAAACATAAAATTTTTTTTTTTTAAATTAAAACCTTAAATCTTTTATTTGTCTTAAGAATGTTAATAAAATACTTAATTCAAATTTTAAAAAGTTAGTATTACCTATGGTTAAGGATGTATGTAGGATTTCGTCAACTGGAAAAATCGGGACAAAGGATCACTTTGTCTTGTTCAAGGTAGTCTGGAAGAGATCGCCCTCGGCGATAAGACCGCCCTGTGCCGACTGTGCTTCCACACGTATATAAAATGATTACCTATTTCAATGTTTTAATTTTTAAAATAAAGTGCTATCTATTATCTTTGTTGTCCGTCTGTCCGTCTAGACTAGACCCTTTTTCTCAGGAACAGCATATGGTATAAATTTGAAATTTATACCAAATATAAAAGTCTGTGAGCTTATAGTTCCATAAAATAAAGCCTCTAACTCAACGCATTAAAAAATATGGAAATTTAATGTTTAATTTTTATATGGAAAATTTATAGACCATTGCTAAACTAGGCGGCTGCCTGGTTTTAGATAAACCAGAGATAGTCCAAGCTTATGTCATTTTTGGCATAAGCGCGGAATATCTAGCCCGAAAGCTGCTTCTGGAAAACAAACCATCTTCTTTTGTATTACAGTCGTATATACCCTAGTTCGATATTTAAGCCTAGACTAAGTAGTCCTGGTTTAAACCCAGACTAAGGGCATTTTTTATAATAACGCCCCTAGTGTAGGTCCAGTGACTTAACAATTCTGAAAGGAATGCTTTGTGACACAAATAAAAGAAAAAGTGTTAAATTGAGGAGTTTCAATTTTTTTTACCTCTAAATTGAGATGGTGAAGTTTGTAAGAAAAAGTGTCTGAAACTCAAAAAGAGCTCTGAAGATTTCGAAATAATTTACGGATCGGAACGAAACCGACAGGTTGCGAGCCTCGCTATAGCATTTGTCTATCCCTCGCAAAATCATCGATTAGCTCACAATACCTAGGATTTTCATCAAATTTGCAATTGTCTCCAATGATTTCAAACTCAAACACTGTAAGCAAGTGCTCTAAACGATACTTCTAACAACTGCAAATAGATTTTGAAGAATTTGTAGGCAGTATCGATGTGGCGTTTCGCAATCGCTTAACTCTCTAGGGCTTACTGTTATAACTTCTTCTGCGAACTGTTGCACCATAACATTTGGCCCGATTACCATTATTGCCACAACATTGTATTTACTGCAACTTTAATCCACATCCTTACACAGATTCAATCACAGTTGCTACTTAAATCCTAGTTTCTATGCCCTGATTTTTAATTTCAGACAATTTTTGTAAACAAACAAATGTCAAGATATGCCACTGTGAGTATAAGTGTCATAATTGTGTAGCATAAGTGTAAATTCACATATGACACACATACATGACACTTATACACACAGTGACATATCTTGACATTTGTTTGTTTAGAAAAATTGTCTATAATAAAAAATCAGAGTATATACAAAGTGCAGGGGTGCAATTTTTGAATGTCACCGAGTGACTAAATATCATCAAAAAGGCCGTATTTCACCGTTTTTCAAGAAATGTACTGGAGGAGCACCTATGATATCGATACAAGGAGCACTTGTATTGATATCATAGGTATAAGAATTTTAGTCATCAATGATTTTCAATATATAGGGTAATCGGGGATTAACGGCAATTTTACTGACATTCAGTCCCTCGATGACATTCAAAAATCACACCCCTGATCACTAATAGTTGGTATATTACCGTTACGTCCGATACCACCCCTTCGCGAATAAAAATCTATTGTAAATGGTTATTTTTATTTTATTTACTTATTTTTATTTTTGTTTATTAGAAGATCAACAGCAAATACAGTTTAGATTGTTATATATAACTCATGCTATAAAAAGGCCAATAATAGATCTTCCTAAGGTTAATTATAATTCAAATACTTTACAGCTCTCTAGCTTAGGTATACGTGAGTAAATGTGAAATTATGTGTTATAAATTATGCCAACAACTTTGCAACAAATAACCAATAGATAATAGCGCCAAGGATTTTAAGTATTGCGTGATTTTTCAAAGGGGTGTAAATTGTTCAACAAAGTTTTAGTAAAAACGCTACCGCTTTTCCGACTTGACTAAAATTTTGAAGACTTGGAGAGAGTGTAACATCGCAAATTGCAAAATAAAATACTTGAAACTGGCACAAGGAGTGCGAAGGCAAATAAAAAAAAACATATTTAAAAAGCATGTAAGATGTTATAGCTGAATGAAATAGCTACAAATTAACAGATGAGCTATCTATATAAATACCGTTGCAAACAATCTAAAGATGGCTCAACTGATCTAAATCACAACTAGACGGAAGCGTCTCTAATTATAAAATCTGTTCTTAGTAAGCTTTAGTTCTACTAGTTGTTTGAAATGTCATATCGATATACAGGGTGTTTTTTTTAAATGGACCAGTATGGGGATATCCGAATCCATAAGAGATACGGGAAAACTGTCTTTGGAACCATTTGCTAATTTTGTATGAAAATGGTTTTGGCATAGTTATTTTTTTGATCAAGCGTGAGTTCTCCATAAAAATGAGAAGTTTTGATAAAAAAAAAATTATGCGTATCGACTCAGTTTCATGTAAGGATTGTTTCATTGTATCGGAAGAAAAAAATCTGAGCAGCAGAAGTTAGTCAAATTTAATAAAATGTTTTCTCATACAAATTGTAAGTAATCTGGTACCTACGTTAATAAAACTATAGCAATAAATTTTCAAAATGGCCTCCCTCTTGCTGTTTCCAGGTACGGGTACGTTTCAGAATACCTTAGATAGTTTTATTAACGTAGGTACCAGATTACTTACAATTTGTATGAGAAAACATTTTATTAAATTTGACTAACTTCTGCTGCTCAGATTTTTTTCTTCTCATACTATGAAACATTCCTTACATAAAACTGAGTCCTAATGCACACCAGGTTAAGTTTGTATGGGAATAACCCCAGCACGCGAAGTCACGGGCTCGTCACTAGTAAGTCTGCAGCTTGTAACATTGTCTCAAGAAAACTCTGTTCTAAAGTAGAGCAAGCGATCCAATGAATCATAAGGTGTTTACAAGCCACGGTGTTGCATTAAACATTGTTTTCAGAATAGCATAGAGTTTTAACATAGAGTAATATTGGAGTAGACACTCTACCATGTATGAGGAGTGAATTACCGTTCGTTATTTGATGGAAATAGGTATACAGTTAATAGATGTTCAGCCATAGTTTCCATTTTTGTAGCCCTTTTTTTTGTGGGTGTTTTCCCAACGGCATTGCGGCATGGCGGCATCCCGCACTTCAGCAAGTAGTTGTTTATTCTCAAAAAGATAATAATTATCACTTACATGAGAATCAATTATACATATTAGTAAAAATAAAGTAGGTCGTTCGTTAGTTAAGGTTGTTGTTCTATCAGCAAGGTACTTTTTATACGTACAAAGAAAAACCTTAAATTTTCTTTATGCAGTACTTAGGCATTTTTTTGTTTGAATTATAAATGAGATTAATTATGTAGTTGCCTACCTAATCCTATCCAACTCAATTTATTCAGTAACTTAGCTCCAATTCTAGTAATTATTGAACATTCAATTTATAATCTAATCTCATTTCAGTCAACTGTCACGTCTTTCACAGTGTCGACGTATTAGTAACTATTATTATCTTTCTCGCTCTAACAAACGCTTTCTTGAGCGATAGAAAGGTTGATGATTAATCGAAAGATGACTGAGATGAGATTAAGCGATCAGTCTTCTATAAATAAACTAAATAATCAATTTTAAGTAGTGACTGAAAACCGAATTAAAAGTCAAACAGAAAACTCATAAGTATTTTACCTACATCGATTTTTGTTTTCTGGGAAAGATGTGCACTTTAGATTACAAAATACACTCTATAGTAGTATAGAAACAAAGAGCTATTACAAAACTAATTATATTACAATCGATAGTAACTACCTATCTAAGCATACGCTAAATGTGATTGTCTACTCATTGAGTTGAATTTTGTAGCACGATTTTTGGTCGTGCATCACGAACAAATTGTCGTGATGTGATAGTATGAGACAATCGCATTACAAAAGCAAGCATAATGAGAAAGAGACTATCTTCTAATGAAAACATTAGAGTTGTAATTTCTTATATCGACATATTCTGAAAGATTTTATCGATGTCGATGACGATGAAGCAGAGCTTTTGTATATAGCGTCTTTTATTAAACATATTTGAGTGAGTTTGAAGGACATCTCCCAGCAATTATTTGTTCATGAGACACTTATGTTATATGAGCCATAAAGCTGGGTTTAATCAGCATAGACAACAAAAATTCGTTCCAAGACTTACGCCAAATCTTCACAAAAATAAAACATTATATTAAAGCAAATGTTGAGGGATTTTTTTTAAACGAAATTTTATAGTGATGTCTCCAGATTTTTATCGATAGTGACGCAAATCAGTTTTAGAGAGTTATTATATCTGCCTGGTGTTAAATGAATGTGACATCAAAGTGTATCTCATCAGTTCTGGTATAAAGTTTTCTATTTGAAGGATGTTTGTTTAGTAATCAAACGTGATATTCCAAGAAACAAAATTGTAAAAATGTGTTGTATTTTGCATTGCTCACTAGAAATTCTGTATTTTTAGAGAATGTGAGTTAATGCGTCAGTTGATTTATAAAGAGATGCGTGACAGTTGACGGTTTAGAGTGGGCTGGTAGAGTTCGCCTTCACCTTGGACCAAACGCTGCTCTGTATCACGGGGAGCCAGCATTGACAGCGCCCGTGACACCAGCGCGCTGGACTTGTCCAAAATAAACACCTTTAACAATGATACAGGCGGACGTAATAAAATATATGTGTCGCTAGTTGCTTTCTCTTTCATGTTCAGGAAGGTGTTCCGTCATTAGTCGTTCGGATCAAATGCAGCTGGAACGACAATATTTCTTCATTTTATATGAACGAATTCTCAACTCATCTTTCCCAAAGTGTGAAATATTTATCTGGCGCACATAATGTCTGAGGTTGAGTCATATTCAAGGACGCCTGGAGTGGATGGCGTGAGTCACACACAAAGCAACTTACTGATGGTATACGCGTTCTTGTAGTTGTTGTGGTGATGGTTTCCTCGGATTCCATGGTCTCGACCATCTCCCCGTCTTTGCCGGACTGATCGTTCCATGATCCGAAGAATTCCGTCATGATTCCCGACAAATCCTTTATCACCCACTGCACTGAACTCCAAACTGCTTCCGACACACATTCACTGCACTTCTAGACCAACACATCCAAACGCGTTCACGTAACGTAATTCACAGGTGAACTTTCGAGAAAAAAGATTTTTCAAATTTCGATTTCGATTTATCCTTTTATGTCGTTGTGCGGTGCATCCATTGCACCCTGTTAGCACTAGATAACACCACTAGACACGCGATTAACTACGACAGGAGCACTCTTTTCCGCTGAAACGCGGAGACGGCCAGTGCTGATGTTGTATAAAATCCTACTGGAAAACTGAAATAACCGCGGCGAACAAAAAGCACCAGCCAAAACATTTCACGTGCGAGAATATTATTAGTTGGACGATCTAGCCGAAAGAGTAAGTGTCGCTACGACCTTTTACATTAATTAATCCAGAATTAGGTATTTCTGTTTTCCGCGTTTACAATTTAGGTGCGAAACACTGACTTGTCATTTTACATTGTGTTGTGTCCTAAAGCGTTTTGTTGTATTTACAGTAACGTAAATTGCTCTTTATGGTTTTTAGGTGACACCTTTGATTGCTTTGTTAAATTCAATAAACAATTAAGTTTCTTTACTTATTAGTGGCCGCCGAGTATTTTTAGGTAGGTTTCACCTACTGTGATTGCGTTGAATTTATTTGTTCCACTGAAAGAATTTTTCATTATGATAACTTACTATTATAAGATTTGGCAGATTATCAGAGTTTTTTACGATGTCTAAATAATTAAAATCAGGTATTTAAAGCAAAAAATTCAATTCCTTCATCACAAAGAAGATTATACGTATTATTCATTCCAATTAGTCAGCTAATTAAGACTAATTAAAGCAGCTAATGACATTCTGGCATAACTTCACAGTAAATGTGATGAAGTACAGTAAAATGATCCAAAATGCCGAATGCAATTAGAAATCTTCTAGCCATTTTAAATATATTTATGTAACACTGGGGCTAGATGATTTAATTTTAATTTCACTGGAAGCTGTTGTATGCAGCCATCCAGAGTGGCGTCAGCGTAGGCGCTAACAGCTCCTCCACTTAATATAAATACACGGTTCTCCAAACAGCCGCGTTAAATCCGTACCACCAAGAGGGATTACTATGCGAGTTGCTATTTTAATAGTTTATCGATAGAGTCGCCAATCGAACGCCGGCACAACACTAGAGTTCACAAGCTTTCTTTCCAGCATGACGCATTTGAATTTACGACTTTATTGTCTTACATTATAGTTCAGGTTGGGATGTGTTAAAAATGTCATTCAATTATTTCAAGACGTTTTTGCAGGAATACGATCGAATCATTAAAGCTGAGTGATCATTATTTGTAAACAAGTCAGTAACAGATGGTGAATGTCATGCAACTCAATTCGTTAATGAAGATGTTATATATATTGTGCGTACGTCATCACAAGATATATTTTTCCGATTAATTGAATCAAAAGGACAAAATTAGAATAAAAACAATTTGGTATTTTATTTTGCAGTACAACAAGAGCGCGATGAACTCATTTGGTCGAATTGATTACAGGTTTTTTTTAAGTACAGACTCTCTTGTGTTTTATGGCTTTGATTACATTAGGTAAGTAGGTACAGTAGATATCTACAATTTAATTATGTGCGATATTTATGTGCAATAATTATCCACTTACCAGGAAGTTTAATTAAAATACGAACCAACAAACCTCTAAGGTTTGCCCAAGGAAGCAATTTCAGGAATTCTTCTCGCCAATTTCGCAAAACAAAGGACATATTATTGCTTGCTTTCAAAATTTGCCCATCATCGCAGGAAATACTCACGTGGCATTGTTTTCGTCCGTTTTTCACATCTTCCTGTTTGGCTCCCCATCACGTATTCCAAGGTGACTTACCTGCAATTAGAAATTAGCTTTCAGTGCAACGCAGAAAATTGCTTTCAGGAAAATGTTTGGCGCGCTTTTTTATGTCACTGTCATTGTCAAGGATGCTTGATAGCTGTCAGCGCGCACATAAATCCTGCAGTTCCGGTGACTCTTCATTTAGTTGGTGACGCACGTCAGTATCTATGAGTATGGTATTTATGGATACTTGGAAGTAGGTAGGTAGGTATACGTTATTATACGTTCCTACCTGAGATAAAGAACTATCGCCGCGCCCCGTGATTTTTGCCGTGGTTTGTCCGGTCTTTCCGGCCTAAGAATAGAACCCTCCACCTCCTCCCGTGGATGTCATAAAAGTCAACTAAGGGATTACACCTGGGGGCAGCAGCAGCATCTACCATCCCTAACTGAAAGTCACTCGGTGACTAACGTTTGACAAGTAAAATTACCATCAATTGCTCAAAATTATGGGTTATTAAAAAACTTCCCGCTCGTCCCCAAATGGTTCAAGTTCACACTAATACCAAAAGTGAATATCTTAACAGCAATTTTTGCTACTTTCGTTAATTTATACACAGTTATCATTAAGTATTGTCGATTGATGGTAATTTTACTTGTCAAACGTTAGTCACCGAGTGATTTTCAGTTAGGGAATAGATAGGCAGGTGTTCACCAGAGAGGTCCATCAAATAATATTTAAAAAAAGTTCCATATTTCAGGAAAATGTAGAAGTGCTTACATAAATGACATAAAATGCAAAATTAGTATCAAACTAAAGTCTATGGTTTTTTTATAAAATGTCCGGTTTTTGTCAAACATGAACGAATGCTCTGTGTCTGTGAAGCTATTCCGTTTTTGTTTTAGGCACAACCCTAATGTATAAAAATAGTTATAACTGCTGATTTGTGGCTGATAGCCATTCATTCAGATTAAGCTGTGATTTACGGTTATTTTATTACTTTACTTATCTTCTAAAATACAGTGTATTTATTAAAATTATTTCTTCCTAACGTTCCTTCGTCCAGAGTTCATAGATTCAGTGATCGCTTTGTTTGACCCCTCACCTACACGAATCCTAGTTGACCTTCCAACAACACAATATTTGCAAACGATTTATTTAGCGTGGTTTAGATCAACACCAATTAATAAAAAACGAATTGCGTGACTTTTTAAAGTGGTGGAAATTGTCCACCAAAGAACCTATTAATAAAACTGCCAACGCTTCTCTAAAACGTTGCTATGTCCAACGGGGAGGGGGTTTAGAAAAAAATCACGAAATATCACAAGGGGGGGGGGGGGGGGCTGTTGTTAGATATCACGTGTATTTAATTTTTCGTCAAACGCGCGATTTCTAAATCGAAAAGCCTTAAATTCGGAATAAAATTAGATTATACTTTATACCTACCTACCTGTATTTAAACGCAAAAATTTTTAAGATTCTTACACTAATTGATAATTAATTTTAAAAATTCACGTGATTTTGGGGGGGGGGTCTTAAACCTCACCACGTATCACCAAGGGTGAGGGGGGGTTAAAAATGCTAAAAAAAACATCACGCGATTAATGGACGGCCCCTTCACGCATAATGGACCATCCATAGAGTTCTAATGCGGAAAAGGGAGTTCTTTAACATTATTGGACGGCCCCTTGACTGAGACTTTGATGACTTGGAAAAAGAACACTGGCAAAAGCACAAGCCATGCGACGGCAAATAAAAAATAAAGAAATAATAAATTTATAATTTTATCATTGGCTGGCTATCCCGACTTCTAGTCATAAATATAAGAATTTATTGGCATAACGACTCCGATTATGACAATGTTTGGCACCTAGTTACCTACTATACAACGTTTGTCAACACTATACACGTGGTTGTTCTAATCAATAATTTATTAAGTAAGTATAATTTCAACCCATTTGAACACGGACGGTTTTCAGAGAACGAAACCAAGATTTGTATAGTGACAATAATATTACATATTTTTAAAGCATTAAATATGATAATATACAATGTATTGTAGTGATAAAAAGTACTCTCCTAGGATTGACGCGTACTAAAGCTACATCCTGAATATACATAGCGCAAATAAAAAAAGAGTTGTTTGATCTGAGTTTTGGAACGTGATCTGAGATATCACAAAGTATCTACCAATACTAGGTTTTTTGTTATTTCATAGAAAAATCTATAGATGCCATAAATGTAACATTCAATAAGCTACTGCTTTGCGTAGAGTCAAGACTCTAGAGTCATGACACCAGAAAACCCGTAACCTAATCCTAAATCCTGTATATTTTTAAACACCATTTTTTCAACCTATTTTAGTTATAACTTTTCATTTAAAAAACCGACTTCCGCCATAGTATTCGACAAAATAATTTTGGATGAAATTTTTTTTATGAAAGAACCATAGTGGTGAAAGGATTATGATACTTTCTGAATGCAAATGCTTGGTGTCTTGCTGAAAATATCAAAATCGCCATATGTATGCCTACAATATTTGAGGAGTTCCCTCAATTCCTCATGGATCCCATCATCAGAACTGGATTCTGAAAAAAATGGGACCAATCTGGAAGTATATCTACTCAAATAAAAAAAGAATTTTCGAAATCGGTTCGTAAACGCCGGAGATATGCGGTAACAAACATTAAAAAAAAAAAAAAAAAAAAAAATACAACCGAATTGAGAACCTCCTCCTTTTTTGGGAAGTCGGTTAAAAATAGCTTTTGTCTTGTTCTCTCTGACGTAAAATGTCATACGTCATTACAAATAAAAATGATTATGAATAAGGGGGTAGAAGTAAAGAAATATCTTTGATTGATTCAAAACAAAGATATTTCTTTACTTTAAATAAGTAGGTATATACACACACCTACATAGCGTACATAGACACTTACTGCGATCACCGAACCGCCTGCCAAGCTTGAAATTTTATTTTATTGTATGCAATGAGGGAGGTCTCGTCCAGCACTGGACGTAAACAAGCTGGTGATGATGATGATGAAGTAGGTACCTAATATTATAATTAAGTATATATAGGGAGCTGTTCTATAATCAAAGTTCAGTGATAACTGTGTATATTTCAGTTGTCGCCGTCTTCTTAAGTTATTACAACTCCATCAGACTCTACCTACTACTCTACCTGTTCATGTTTTAGCACCTTTTCCAAAAGCCCAATAAGCAGAGGGCGATTACGAGTTTTGCATTGCAAAAAGCAATTTGCGGAATATGAGCATTCAATGTCATCTGAAACTCACTAATGACTAAAATTCACCTATGATATTAGTAATACAAGTGCCTCCTCCAATACATCTCCTGAATAACTTTTCATTTAAAAAACCGATTTCCGCCATTTTATACGATTAAATATTTGGATGAAAAAAAAATGATGAAAGAACCATAGTGGTGAAAGGATTATTATACTTTTTGAATGCAAATGCTTGGTTTGTTGCTGAAAATAGTAAAATCGCCATATGTATGTATGCCTACAATATTTGAGGAGTTTCCTCAATTCCTCATGGATTCCATCATCAGAACTGGATTCTGAAAAAAATGGGACCAATCTGGAAGTATATCTATTCAAATATAAAAAGAATTTTCCAAATCGGTTCATAAACGCCGGAGATATGCGGTAACAAACATTAAAAAAAAAAATACAACCGAATTGAGAACCTCCTCCTTTTTTGGGAAGTCGGTTAAAAACGATGATATGCGGCCTTTTTGATAATATTTAGTCACTCAGTGACTTTCAAACATCGCACCCCTGTATGTTGTACTGTCTAGTACTAAATTATGACAGCCTTAGTGTTGCCAGTAAAAAAAAAGCTTAATGATAGGTTTGTTGTTCCAAAACTGACAAATAGGAAGTGAATAATTATCATAACTCACACTGAAATATTAATGTGCACTATGCCTGCTCCAGTAAGTGGTTTGGCAGTGTACCTAGTAAATAATTTTACACAGTGGAAAACCTCGGGCGTCGACTCATTGTTTTTGGCAAAAATTGTAATTGTAATTGACGATAATTGTGTTTTGTTGTGACTTTTATAAAAGGGTTTTGTGTGCTCTTTTAAAAATAAACTACAACTGAAAATTTTAAAATAAGTTTTGATGCATTGACTTACATACTTATATACATACATATTGCATATTATTACTTATTACATATTAGGTATTTATAGCATATTTGGATATGTTACTTTTCAGCCCTCGGAATTAGCAAGTTGAAGTGGCGATGGGCAGGCAGGGGTTTGGGGTATAAAGGTCGCCACTCGAGAGGCGAGCACAAACCGGACGAGTAGAAAAAGGCCTCGATGGCTAAGGACCATGGATATAGTACCTACATCTATATCAATTCTAAAGCCATTATAAAGATAGCAGGAAGACGGTGGATGGAGGCGGCATAAGACCGTTCGTCGTTGCATTCTAGGGGGGAGGCCTACGTCCAGCTGATGGACTTCTACAGGCTGATGATGATGTAACTTTTTGATTACCTACCAACGGATTGTGAAATTGTGTCGTCGCAGGAAGTCGGTGGATGGAGGCGGCTCAAGACCGTTCGTCGTGGCATTCTAATGGGGAGGCCTACGTCCAGCAGTGGACTTCTACAGGCTGGTAATGATGATGATGATGATGATGATGATTGTGTCAAAGGCACAGCGAAATGTCAATTTATTACAGATGGAAAACAGTAGGTTAAAGTAAAAAAAAAGTAAGTAAAGTAAATACTAAAAGTATTATTATTATAGTACTTACTAGTATTAGATCTAGGCTATCTCGACTAGTATTTAGATCTTTTCATGTTCTTTTACAAAGGATTTAATGGACTTTAGCGTATTTTGAGATAGGTAGGTACTTAAGGTTGTCACGTTACACCTCGTCGAATCTTTTTTTAGGATTGCGTTGAGTTAAGAATATAAATTTAATAAAAATGGGTTGAGTCGATATAAATACCTAAATGGGTTAACCTTCTTGGGTTGAGTTAAGAAGTACTCGAATCTGAGTTTCGACTGAATTATGTTTCAACTTCACTAAATGTTTTCTGTATTGTTTCAAAAGTCTTAAAGAATACAATCTGTATATACCTTGATTAATCTTATCCAATTATATCTACAAAGTCATAAAAAGATCTGACTTGTAATTTATAAATGTAAAAGAAACTCAAGCCAGATGGAATGCAAAAAACATAAATTCGCATAAATATAAAAACTACAAGTCAGATCTTCATAAATCTTTGCAGGTATAATCGGATACGACTTATCAAGATACGCAGGTGTTCTAGATTTTTAAAACAATAAACCAGGCAAAATGATTCCGTAAATTAGTCGAACAGTCCACGAGGTCTACGTGGGAACCTTAACATCGAAGCTTCTGGAGTTGACAAAAAGTTCTTTGACACTGAAAGTACGACGTAAAGTAGCTGCCAGAAGCTTTTACACCTTTTAAGCATGGAAGTAATAAGTACTAGTTGTACGTAGTACTTATTACTTCCATGCGTAGTACTTATTACTTCCATGCTTTTAAGTGCCTGCTTATTTTTTTTTTTTTTTTTATGGCATCTGAGTATTTTCTCAATTTTGCCAATGTCAAGTTATTGATATAATCAAACAATGTCCAGTCGTCAAAGTCTTCTGTCAAGTCATGTTCTAGTAAATCGATGGCAGTTTACTAGAATGTTCCTGGACAATTTCCACCCCTTCGAAAAGACACGCAATACACTTATTTTATTAAAATTCACTACTATATGCTCTTTATAAGCTACACCGGTTAAAATGCCACCAAAATTACACGATATAACTCAAAAAAACACTAGAGATTGAAATAAAATAAAAAAAGACGACGTCTCCCTTCGAAAGAGCAGAAAAAGTCCCGCCTGCTTATTTAAAATTAACAAATTGAGAAATGACAAGCTCTGGAATGTCAGCTTTTGATCTTTCAAAAGAACATGCCAATTTCGTATTTAATTTAAGGCGAGGACTGATCTCAAATATAGTATTTAAAACGCCCAGTGCTACGTGACAAGATTAAATAATGAGATGCAAAAAATAGTGTAGGTAGAACAATATACTAATAATTGTTGTAACCGAACAGAATTTTGAAAAAAATCTGGTTTTGCAAATAAATATAAATTGCACAAATGGCCACCCTAAAAAAGTTTTGGCATTCAAATGCTCATAATTTTGAACGGCACAAACGCAATTTTTTTTAGATTTTTTATCTATGATTTGTATATTTCGATTACAACATTAAACAAAACCCCCAAAATGAATACAGTCTGAAGTGCAAACCAGTTTCATCGTCAAATATGACATGAGATTTGCAAAGCCGTTTAGGTAAAAAAAAAAGATTCTTGGGTGATTGGATTTTAGGATCATACCGTGCCTTAAAGAAAAATAGTATGTTCTGTTTACACGTTATGGTACATTAAACTTTGTTACATCGTTAGTTAGTTTTTCTTAATGACTCATTATTTCATTTTCCCTTTATTAGCCATTAATAAGATTTATGCGAATTGTGTGAAAACAGTAATAAATATACTTGGTTGGTTTACAAATATACATATTTAAAAAAGTTTTGTCTCTCAATATGTTTGTGCCAGTGTGCAGTGACCGGTAAATTATATTCGGACAGCTGCCTGCGCAAGCGCAGACGAACGCGACTCGCTTGTTTATGCGGTCGATGTGGGTTAATGCATGTAGCGACATCTATTCGATGGATTATAAACTAGCGTTTCCGTCACAGTGGGTAATCGAAGTTTTCTAAGATATTGAATGCACAATAATTTAATTTTATGTATGGGTATATGTATGTTTCCCTAATTTTGTAATTAAAAAAACAAAACAAGAATGCCAAAAGCAACAAAAAAAAATTTTTTTAATCACTTTCGTCATAATTATCATTTAAAATTTCATAATCATAATTTTACTTACATTTTATCATACCATGTAATACTGAAAATGATTTAGATTTTGAATTGTAAAAGTCCTGTCCTGTACTCCTGGAATAACTTTTCATTTGAAAAACCGACTTCCGCCATTGTATTCGAATAAATATCTGGATGAAAAAACCATAGTGGTGAAAGGGTTATGATACTTTCTGAATGCAAATGCTTGGTTTGTTGCTGAAAATATCAAAATCGCTATATGTATGCCTACAGTATTTGAGGAGTTCCCTCAATTCCTCATGGATTCCATCATCAGAACTGGATTCTGAAAAAATGGGACCAATCTGGAAGTAGATACTAATCTATTCAAATAAAAAAAGAATTTTCCAAATCAGTTCATAAACACCGGAGATATGAATGAGGTAAAAAAAAAAAATAATAATAATACAACCGAATTGAGAACCTCCTCTTTTTTGTTAAGGCGGTTAAAAATAAGGTTGGTACGTCCGAAACACAGTTTGCCAACTGAAACTGAAATCGGAACCATTCAATATTATTAGTTCTAACCCTTGTTTTCGTTAACGCTCTGTTATATGACTTGCAATAAGTATTTCCAGTTTGTTATTCCAAATACTTAATCTAGAATGGTGTGTCGAGTGGCGACCATGAACCGGACGAAGATGCAAAGATGCCTGCAGAACAGAGCAGGTGGAGGTAAAAAAAAAACTCAGACAATCAGGTCAAGTGGGTTCCATATAAAAGGGTTTTTGTTTGTATATTTTAAAACTACATAAATGAGTATTTAATTTTATTTTAGATAGGTATTAAAGTTTTTGGGATAAATATAACATAACAAACAATAACATATCATAGCAATGGATATGTTTAAAAATTTATAAAAATAACTTTTAGAGTAGGTAGGTAGGTATACTTCCAAACATGGAACAAACAAAAGAAAAACATTCCAAACTCCAGCATGGGAGGAGATTGATTGTCTCAGTTCAGGGCAAACCACTATTTTAACCTGCCCCGGTATTGTCTAAAGAACTGGTAATCGCTTTCAATTACGATTTCGCAGTACATTGCGCCGTATGCTTCAGCTTATTGTCACAAGCAGAAATATTCAAAACATAAAGCGCAATGTACTGTAAAATCGGAATCGAAAGCGATTATCAGTTAGTTAGCCAATAAAGGGGCTGGGAAGGGTTTAATGTTTTAAGAACCTGCACAATAGTAATTCATGTTACAAATAAATCACGATCTGACACGGCTCTGACAGGTAATCTAATCGACATGTTACGGCCTTTACGATAAATCACATGCCAAAAACGAAGGCGAGACGCATTCATCGAACTCGCGCATAATAACTAGAATAAGACATATCTAGTACCTATTTGTTAGTAGTAGAACTTCTTGTGAAAGAGCTCGTGCGGAGAAGTACTACCACCGTACCTTTTTCTGCCGCCAAGCAGTAGTGCTCGCATTGCTGTGTTTCGGTTTGAAGGGTACGGGTGTCGGTGAAATTACAGGCACATGAGACTTTTTCTTATTTTTTTTTTTATTTCTCAGGATCGGCATTGCGCGTGTTATGCCTCTGGTGTTGCAGGCGTCCATAGGCTACGGTAACTACTTTCTATCAGGTGGGCCGTATGCTTGTTAGCATGACCTAGTAGTATAAAAAAAAAAAAAAAAAAACTCTGCCCTATTATTGTGCACCTGCCTGGTTTGGCACTTAAAATTATATAAAACTAAAAAATACCTTCTTCAACAGCCATTATATTATATTATTATATTGTATTAAGTATATTATATTATTATTATAAATTATTATTGATTATTATTGATTAGACGTCCATTGTTGGACGAAGCATATTATACAGGGTGTCCCAGATGTCGACGTCAAGCTGGAAGCGGGTGATTGGTCAAGTCATAATAGTTATAAGAAAAATATAAAAAAAACTTAGTTATATATTTTTAAAACTATAGACATTTAAAAAACTTACTTACAATGATTTTAGTGAGCCCAAGGGCTTTCCTCGAGGACGTAATTTTAAGATTTCAGTTTGAATGAAAAAAAAATAAAGATTTGTAGTAACAGGAGTTAAAACATCATCACAGGGTGTAGATTTTCTCGTTTTTTTTTTTTAAATTTCTATATTTTGAAAAACATAACTTAGATTTTTTTTATATTTTTCTGATAACTATTATGACTTGGCCAATCACTCACTTCCGGCTTGACGTCGACTTCTGGGACACCCTGTATAGAATGAATTTGCCATAATCACCACAGTAGGACCACGTGGCCAGAGGGCGCTTTGGCAGGCGAATTGGTGATCGCAGTTTGGTGTTAAGTACCTACTCAGGCCCATCTGGTGTGATCCCTTAGTAAGGGTTTTACATCCACGGGAGAAGGAGTAGTCTATTCTTAGGCCGGACACACCACGGCACCTTACCAAAAATACCTTACCCAAGGGTTAATTACACTAAAATCAGTTCAGTAAGTTCGACTTTGAAGTTTCAATCGGATTCTATCGAAATTCTGATTAGTTAAACTAATTAAGTATGTAAACTCATTTGTGATTATTACAAACCAGAAAGAGATAATTAAATGATTCGAGACGTTATAAGCGAACATAAATATACTTAATTATCCAATACCACACACTTTTGAAAGTTGTTTTGGTATCGGAAATACTTATTAATTATTTGGAAGTTTTAATGAATAAACAAACGAAAGTAGAAAGTAAAGCATTGTGGCCAAAATGTTTATTTTTTTATTTTTTTTATAAATAATGCTGGACATTTCACACAATATTATCTAGCCCCAAGCTATAAGCAGAGCTTATGTTATAGGTACTATATAAATGATATACTTAATACAATACATTACATAGATAGATATTTTTTATTATACATAGAAAAATACCCAGAACACCCTGAACAAATATCTGCAGATCGTACAAATATTTGTTCCGAGGCGGGAATCGAACCCGCAACGTCCTGCGTCGCAGGCGAACCTTCGCACACCGCGCCACAGAGGTCGTCAAAACTAAAAACCAGGGGTGCGATTTTTGAATGTCATCAAGTATTGACTAATCGTCAGTATAATTGCCGTAAATCGTCGATTTCCAAATTTCTGTATAAGGAAAGTTATTAATGACTAAAATTCATATGTATCATAGATATCAATACAAGTGCCTCCTCCAGTACCTACATCTCCTGAAAAACGGTGATTTGCGGCCTTTTTCGTGATATTTATTATTGACATTAAAAAATCCCACCCCTTACTACCCCCCCCCCCCCCTTACTAGCGTAATTAAACCCGATCACAAACTTCTCATCAAGTTCAAAAGTTTTTTCTACCCACGATATGCCACGATTCTCTGTTTTCACTTTTGTTCGGTATCTGCGAACGCTAGATCGGTTAATTTCAAAGTTTACTAGAGCGTTTAATCAATTACCTACTTATTTTATTAGATCACCGTTTTACGGTCAACAGGTTTTAGATATTAGCTACTGTGTGATAATGAGCATATTTTTAAGATTAATTGAACGAGCGAAGCGTGTTTTCTGAGTCAACTTGGATGAATTGCCATTTTGTATGTAGAATAGTCTGAGGACAACATTCGAACCGTTTATGTGACCTTCATGTTTAGTAGGTGGGTAGATAGTATTAGTACAATTTTTAGGTAAGTTTATGACCTACATCGGTGTGGGGGTTGTTGAGATATTAGGGAGCAAGTGGTGAAAAGAAAATAGAGACAATCAGGTCATGTGGGGTGTCACATGAAAGGGCTTTAGTTGGACATTTTAAAAGTATTTTTAGTTTTATTTTACACTATGTAGTTTTTGATACATACGCAAAAATGTTAAATAATAAACCTCTAGGTTACTGAGTCTGTTATTATGTGTGGGGCTAATCTTGAAACTGAATTTTGAACCAGTTCCACCTAACCGATTGAGCTGAAATTTTTCATACCTGTCATGTCACCATAATATTGTATTGTACAATACAATATTATGGTGACGTCGAGCTGTACTGATGATGGAGACTGAAGCTGGACAACAGAAATGGCAGTGTTTGGACTCATTTTGATCAGCTCACGGTTCCGCGATCACTAATTGAATAAAAGCTTGAAAAATACATTTTTCAACAAAAAACTTATTGCTGTTTGGAATTATGTAACAGCGAAGGCTTTGGTTTTCACGTTACTTATGTCCCCTCGTTATGTTTTTAGGAAGGATCTACAACTGTAATAGGTACGTACGATAATACTAATAAAATTACCTTCTAGATTTAGCTATTTACATTTTTGAAAGTAACAGCGAGAATGCCAAGGTTTATAATGAGGAACACAAGCCAAGGTAAGGCGTAGGTAGAGACAAAAGTGATGCTCTTTTGATAACGCTACATGTTAGTGGAATCGTTTGTCACTAAGAACGAGTATCTTACTTACCTACTCCAACTTTTTTCAAGAGAAATGAGTTCGGTTCTACTAACGCAGAGGGAATTGATAAAGGTATTTCGTGATTTGTCAAAGGTGTGGAAATTGACTAACAAAGTTTTAGCAGGACTTTTTCTGCTCTTTCGAAGGGAGACGTCGTCCTTTTTTATTTTATTACAATTTCTAGTGTTTTTTTGAGTTATATCGTGTAATTTTGGTGGCATTTTAACTGGTGTATCTTATAAAGAGCACATAGTAGTGAATTTAAATAAAATAAGTGTATTGCGTGTCTTTTCGAAGGGGTGGAAATTGTCCAGGAACATTCTAGTAAACTGCCATCGATATCATATCATCGATAGAACATGACTTGACAGAGTACTTGACGACTGGACATTGTTTGATAATTATCTATGCTACTTGACATTGGCAAAATTGAGTATACACTCAGATCCTATTAAAAAAAAAGTTTTAGTAAAACTGGCTTTAAAACCTTGCTGCTACCTACCGACTGACATGACAGAGTCTTTGACGACTTGGAAAGAGTAACGTTGCAAATGAATCCAAAAATACTTGAAACAGGTAAATGCATACGTAAGTAGTGAGAGGCCAATAAAAAAATGAAATGACGGACTTATAGGCATGGAAGTAATAAGTACTACGTTAGTACTTATTACTTCCATGCTTATAGGTAAATTCAAAAATTCGACAGCCTCCTTTTACAGAGCTATCCAATTGAGGTTTTAAGTAAGCAAAAAATCTTACAATGATACAAGTATGTACTTACCTATAACATCCACAGAAGCCAAAAATAAAAGAAGAAGAAAGTCATATCATGAAGTTATTTCATGGCTTATTTACTTTCATGACTCCTGAGTCAGACAATCAAAATTGTAATGAAAGACAAAGGTCAAAATCACATTGTATGAATAATACGAATATTCATTGTTCAACACTAGATCAATCTGATTTCATCTCTTTAAATATATTAACAAGATGAACGTCCTCTTATAAAAATAGATGCAACACTGCGGTGTTATTACTGAGATAGAAACTAGTAGCAGCGTCTTTAGAATATTATAACGTTTTTAAAGTACAATATTGTTACTATCCGTACCTATAACGGGTGTAAAAAGACTACTCCCGAAAACTAAAACAGTGCATTCAGACCATGATTCTGAAAATATTTAAGTTGAAAAAACACGAAAAAAAAATGCTTACTCTTGGGCCGCTTTTTTCGTGTTTTCTTTATAAATATCCATAAAACATCATAGAAGGAACACAAAAACCTAATTTGCATCATTAAAACACGTTAATAAATAAAAACTTCAAAAAAAGCAATGAAAACCACATAAGAATTATTGGTGCTGACCGGGGGCGTTGAATTCGCGCGGCGGGTGAGCTCTGTGAACTCGCCGCTGCTTTATAATACTTAGTTATGGCATAGGTAGCTTTACCGGTACCTTCAGTATTCGGGAGCTGTCCTTTTACACCCTGTATAGTTCCGTGGTGTGTCTGACCTAAGAATAGACCCCTCCGTCTCCTCCCGTGGATGTAGTAAAAGCCTTACTAAGGGATTTCACCAGGGGCCCTGTCCATGGGTAGCAGCATCCACCTGACTGCAATCACCAATCCGCCTGCCACGCGTGGTGATTATGCCAAATCCCCTCATAGTATTCAATGGGGGAGGCCTCGTCTAGCAGTGGACGTAAGCAGGCTAGTGATGATGATGATTGGTTAGTAAGTAGTTATGAAGTATATTGGTATTCTGTGAGGAAGACCTATGTCCAGCAGTGGATATTTACAGGCTGTTTCTGATGGTTATTATTGCGAGAATTCAGTGCGTAAAAATTATCTCAAATATAAATTTTATTAAGTAAAAAGTGGTGTAGGTTTAGGTTTATTGAACGAGCGAAACGAGTTCTCTGAGTCAACTTGGAAGAATCGGCGTTTGTATGTATGTATGTATGTATGTATGTTTGTCCGATGAAAACTTCCTAACCGTTAATCCGATCTTCATGAAATTTAATATGGGAGTATTGGTACAATTTGTAGGTAAGGTTATGAGCTATATCGATCGGGGTTGATGGGATATTGGGGTCCAAGAGGGGGTAAAAAAAATAAAAGTGAGACAATCAGATCAAGTGGGGTGTCTAATGAAAGCGCTTTGGTTTAACATTTCAAAACTGTTTTTAATAAGTATTTAGACTAAGTAGTTTCTGAGATATTGGGGAAAATAAAAAACGTAAAAATCAAAAATTATAGGGTATAGGTATATATATTAGGTATATATATATTATATATCCCACAAAGCTGAAATTTGGTATGCTTGTAGCTTTTGTGACAAAAATATAGGGAAAAGTCTGAAATTGAAGAATTTTGAAATTCGTACTCCATTAAACAATAACCAATATAACATCCATTGCTGACCTCTCATTTCTAGGAGTTTGAATGACGCGTGTTTGCGTTGGAGTTCTATGATTTCGTTAAAAGGACGTTATCAATTAATTCGTCAGGTACTTGATATACTAACAGGTATTAGTATTACGCCCCGTTGCTTAGTCCTTATTCAAAGGTTATTTCGATGATGTGTAGGAAATTAACTAGAGGTTTTTAAAATAATGGAAAATATGGAAATGACTTACTTAAGTAGTCGGGCTGATAAAGGTGACATCGCGAGGTCTCCGTTCGGGGCGAACCACTAGTAAATACCTAACTAGTGCAAAAAAGATAATTAAGTACCTACCTATACTCGCACCTACTGTAAAAAATACCCTAGGTACTCTACGTAGAGCATTTCCATAATATTTATAAAAAAAATCCTTCGTTTCTGCGAGCTATGCGTGGTTTGACGGACAGTCTTTTATATGCGTGGGCGACTGTCATCTGTCTGGCTAATCGTTAATTGGCCTTCTGTCGCCACATTATGCAATTGATAGAACCGAAATAAAATCGTCTGCTGTGTCCGGTCTTTTAAAACTAAATATAACTGTGCAGTGTACTAGAAAAGATGCCCCCGAAAAAGTCTGAATTCTCCTATGGATTTTTTTACATTTGGGAAATGCTAAACGAGACATGTAAGTTCTGTCATTAATCATCATTAATCTTAGACTTTTGTTGTATACAAAGATATGTCACTGGTGTGTGACATTCATATAAGACACTGCTTTATTCCCTTAGTGCATAATCTACTATTCACACCACCTGCTCGACAATGTCCAATTACAAATCATGCAACCTCAACGTAAAGTAAAGCATTGTCTCTCTAGGGATATAAAGTTGTATGAAACTCCCTAGGGATTAAAGTGATTTGAATTTGGAACGTCAAATTCGTATGGAAACTCGTGGAAAACTCTAAGTAAAAAAATACCCATATGGCATTGTAAAGAGGTTTGTTCGAAATTTGAACAGGCCACCATAAGCAGAACTCAAAAAAAAAAGAAAAAGGTGCGTTTACAAAGAATGTGAACAGCTCGTTTGGTACTGTGATTTTCAGTAAATTTTATTGCAATATTCATGTTGATAAAAAATTACAACCGATAGTGATTCTACTCCAAAGTTTATCAAAACAGACGCTTTAGAGATTATTGATAATCTACTACCGCAAAAATCAAAACAAGCCCTGGCTTTTTATTGTCTCGCAGAAAGTGTGAAAAGTAGAGTATGCTCCTCTGGAATAAAGCCTGTCTTCGTCTTGGGTAGCTTGAACCCCTCGCTTCACTCAGGACTCTATATAACTCCCTCGCTTTAGAGTCCCTCGTTACGCTCAGGGTTCAATATGCCGCCCGCGACATAAGACACTGCTTTATTCCCTTAGTGCATAATCTACTATTGTATATACTTACACATAATATGGTATACATAAATTACATTTATACACACAGTGGCATAATCTTGACATTTCAATGTTTACAAAAAATCAGACCTTATACAGGGCTGCGGTTTAGGTCACTGAGGGCATTTTACGCTATTAAAATGCGTAGCAGTTAGTTGTTGTCATACAAAATACATCTTTGTTTAATAAACTAAAATAATCTCACTTACCTACCTAAATGAAAAAAATAGACGAAGAGATTATGCATATGGCAAAGAAAAGATTTGTCATACGCAGACTCCGTTCAGCGAACCCCGGTTTGTGTAATTTTTATCCGGCGAAAAATCCTGAGACCAAATTCCTACATACAATTGACTCGGACGTAGCTATATTGCAGTGTACCACGGATTTTTATTTTTTTATTTAAAGTACACTAAATACTAATATTAAAAGTAAATATTAATAATAAAGTCGGCTAAGAGACAGGGGGGTACACCAGGGGGTGGGCAGCAGCATCCACCGAGTACCTAGGTACTCAACACCAATACTGCGATCACCAATCCGCCTGCCAAGCGTGGTGATTATGGCAAATCAATGGCATTGCATAATACGGGGGAGGCCTCGTCCAACAGTCAAAAAAACAGGATGCCTAAGACAAAGAAGAAATACTAGTAGTAACATTACTATTTACACATTAGTTTTGATTGTTATTTTACTAGTACAATATAAAATAGACGAACAAATATATAGTAACAATTCCGCTCCTCTCCAACGAAAACTCTGAAAGAATTCGACACGTGTTTCGCCTCTCAACGAAGCATCTATTTATATATTATATTTTTTTCTATTTTATATTGTAGAATGGATTTCCGCAAAGTCACGCTTGAATCAATTAATTATTTTACTAGTAGTAAAGTTTACGTTTTACTCTAAACTACAAAAGTGTTGTAGGTATTATCTACCAATTTAGTACAGGCAAATTAGCAAAAAGTGTGGAACTAAGTCGTGTAGTCGTGGATTCTTATGGAAACGTTAGATTTATTTATTTATTTTAGAATCTTAAGAAAACTTACAGCTAGGTACACAGAAAAATAACTATATTAATACTAACATGCAAAAAACACAAAAAGAAGCTTATCCTACGTTTGCACCGTTTCTGGCGCTTACGGAAGGCTTTTAAATATTAGGTGCAAACTTAAAAAGGCCGTAAATTTTAAAATAGAAAGAAACTACTTGATGCAAGTTAAATTACGTATAGAGAGACTGTCTTAGTGCATTATGATTTTAATTAAAACCACTAATTATTGTAGACACAGAACCATCTGTGACTTTACTAATAAGTGTTTTAATTTTTTATTTTGACTTAATTTTGCTTTACGCGACGTGGTGGGAATAATTAGCATAACACTAACATTGCATGGATTTTTATTCGCGACGCAGTGGTAGGTAGGTACCGGACGTAACGGGAACCAATCAGATTTTGTGTGTAAAATGGTAATGTTCAAGAAGTATACGCTATCGGTGGGTTTATACCAAATCCGTGTTACACTACACTACACCACCACACCGTGTCAATTGCTGGTTAAAACTCAGACTACAGCCCCAGATGTAGGCTCGTTGCGCTTTACCCATAAGTTAGGCACTTTCTTCTTGCCTCTTTATTTAATTTAATTTTCTTGTGTTATTTTCAGTTATATCATGTAATTTTGGTAGCATTTTAACCGGTGTAGTTTATTTTAAGAGCACAAAAGAGTTAAATTAAATGGAAGTGTAGCGTGACTTTTCAAAGGCGTGCGAAACGACCCACCAACATTTTATTAAAATTACCACTGCTTTACTAAACATGACTTGACTGAGACTTTTACGACTTGGAATGAGTGTAACGTTGCAAATTAAAAATAAATCTTAAAATACCTACTTGAAACTGGCAAATGCACAAGTCATGGGAAGCCAAATACAAAAAAAAAGGACTACTCTGAGTATGGCTTAGCCCTACTTATTAAGGGACGCTAATGAACCGTTAACTGACTCAGAGTGGTTTTTTTCCAAATGTACACTAACGAACGACTTAAGTAGCCACTAAGCAACTCTGAGTGTGGCTGTTAGAGTCGTCCTTGTCGTCTCTAGGGGTCTTGTTGATGTTGATTTTTTAACAAGTTAGTCGTTTACTTCTGTGACTATACCTCGTCTTTATCCAATTAGTATAAAAATCATGTCAAACCGTTATCGCGTGTGACCATTAAAGTCCAACCTTTCCCAAATCTCAGTTCAGCGACAGTGCATACTGTGTCAGTGTTTTTATAGGCTTTTTTCTCAGAGTCAACGGTTTGCTTGCTCCAGACATCATGCCTTCAAACAAGATCTTTGTGATTGACCAAGTGGCCAGTCAATACTAAGTATTAATCCATCTGTGGCCTACCATCATCGTGTCTGCACATCGTTAGAAGCATGCATGTTACAGCAATGTCCGCTGTCATCGATGTGATTAATGATATCTATGTAATTGAGAAATATGGTTGTTTAAAATAATCTACACCACAAATGTGACTAAGTGACTAAGACTACATATTGCCGTACGATTGAACTTTTGTGACTGATTTATTTTGATCCCGTAACAGCCCCACAAACTTGTCTGGCCCGGTGGCCAAAAATGGAATTAACCACGCACTTTCTAAATCAGATTAGTATTCGAACACTCAATTTGATACCAACGGACGCCGTCACCGGGCCAGATAAGTTCTCAGTGTCCAAAAGAGGAACTTACCACGCCTTTTTAAATCAGATTTCTATTTGAACACTCAATTTGATAACAGTGACGCTCCAGCGTGCCAGATAAGTTCCCAGTGTCCAAAAGTAGAACTAACCACGCTCTTTTTAAATCAGGTTACTATTCGAACACTCAATTTGATAACAGAGCCATCACTGAGCCAGATATGTTTGTACAGAGCTTTTGAGAGCTTTGCCACAAAGTATATAAAAGGCGGCGAGTACTTTGTGGCTTTGCTGTCATTAGTCTCGATTGGAAATAAGTATGTCAGGTAATGTAATCAACAGCATAATTAGTTGTCACGTCAATTATGCCAGTGTTATACTGAAAATAAAATGAACGAGCTTGGAAGTTGTAACGAAACTGAAACGTTCAATAATTTACAGAACACCGAGAGACGCTAAACGTTTTATTCCTCAGGAGACACCAATATGCACTCCGCGAGACCAAATAGCCATTAGCTGTCGTTACTTATTGCAGTAGTTATTTGCAGTAGGTATTTTACAAAAGCAAGAGACACCTGGCTTGTTTGTAGTCCACAACAACGCCTACATAATCAGCATTTTGCGAGTTTAGAAAAAACATTATCCACTTACTTTATTACATTTTATACAATCATAATTACAGCCGTGGTGGAATAGAACTCCTCCAACTCCTCCAATAGATGTCGTAAAAGGTGACTAAAGGATGATCATCAGGTGATGGGCAGCAGGATTCATCTGTCCAAGTGAGCGTGGTGATTACGGCAATTCCTATTCCGTTTTCCTAGCGTCATCGCCTGATATTCGTAGACCAGACTTCTCAGAAAATTAAATGGCTTGTCAAACTTTTACAATACAGAAATTAATTTATTAAATTATCGTGCTATTTGAATTAGTTAATACAAATTAAAAACAAAGACAATCAATTTAAATGTCAAGTTTCAAAGTCTAGCAAAAAAAATAGATTGATAATATGTAGTATACTTAATAAAAGCAAGCATCAAGTCAAGAATCATTCAAAATCAAAAATAATTCAAAAGAAATACGTTGAACAAAATTCATACCATAAAGGCGTTATGTACCTACCTATATTAGTTAGGTCAGGTAGGTAGGTCATAAAAGTTTAAGATTAGGAAGGTAACCTACCTGTCTATTAGGTAGTATTTATCTTACAAATTCTACTAAGTATTTATAATTACTTTCCTTTCCCAGAAGCTCGTCCTGTGTACATTTTTGCTTTTACGATGTCCACATATTTAGATCTCCTAAACAGTCTCCTAAAGTCCAACGACCTGAATAGCCTGACTCATCAATCCTGAGTAACAAATCAGTTTTTGCATTTAGGTCGCGCGTAAAACTGCTAACGTATTGGAGCTGTTTCGTGTCGGCCATTTTGTTTCTGGCATCGTAGCTTTTATCCGTAAAAATGGGTGTTTTAGACGCAAAGCTGACATAGCATGGACACAGCAACAAAATCTATTGGTCCAATAATAAAGGTGTCTTATTTTTTTTTCGAAAAATCATTCGGGTCAATATCCTTCAAAAGTAAAAGATTTAAACAAAAACGAATTAACTAATAACTAATTACTATGCAGTTGTTGTTTTCTTATAAATCGAGGGCATGACTTCTTTCACGACTTTCTCTAACTCTCGTCGTTTCGGACTTGGCCATCACCAAAACTAAAGTATCCTATTTATACCTAGAGTAGAAAATTAAGATTCTGACATTGAGGGTGACTTGGGTGCTTTCGGTGTGAAGATGGCTCAAACTCCTGATCTTACTAACCGACACATCATAACTGAGCAAAGTCACCATTAGAGTAGGTACATTAGAAAATTAACATTAATAAAATATTCAGCAAGCGCATTATGCATAAAGTTGTTCTCTAGGGATTAGTTAGTTAAATCGGGAAGAGTTGGTTGGTGAAAATAGTTCACAACAAAGAAGAGCACATTTTAACAAAAAGATACCTTCTTTCGTTTTAGATATTAATAAATATTATAACGTGCAACGGCTTTTCTTATCTTTAATTAGGTAGGTAGGCATAATAGGGGCATATTCAGGAAATGATTTAAAACTGTAACATTAGGTTAATTAGGCGTAGTTACGCTACACCTACGTCATGAATTTTAAATTATAAATCGAATAGAAGTGATTGAATGAACTCATGTTGCAATTGAATGCAACTCGCATGTCCTACATGCCCAAATCGTAAAAATACCAGACGTTTATGGATCGACTATTTCTAAACATCCGCCGCAACATGCGTTCAACCGAAATGTTACATTGAAGTAGGAACTCTAAGTAGGTACCGTATATACCGGACTCCTTTGGTGACATCATCATCATCTACCAACATTAGCGGATACGTAGGTACTCTGTTAAACTTATGGCCTTATTCATAATAATTTTTAAAACTATTTGAGTTAAAATATGTTTTGTCTTGTTCTCTCTGATGTAAAATGTCATACTTCAAAACAAGACAAAACAAATTTTAACTAAAATATGTTTAAAAAATTATTATGAATAAGGGGGTAACAATAATGACAAGGCTAAACATATTATGTAAATAGTTCTCGCCACCTAATTTCCAACTACGGCAAAGATATGGAAGGATGAAAATGAAATAATCTTTTGAAACTATCATGGTTATTAACATAACTATCACTAGAAACGGGATATTTACCATTATCCGTTAAGTACCTGGGGAGTTTACCCGTGATCATGGCGCATGAAACTGTGCTGAAATATCGGGAATCAATAATGCCCAAAAATCATGGTAAATATCCCGTTTCTAGTGATAATTATAATACAATAATCATTGTGTCATTGATTTAGATACTTTAGTTAGTAATATATTATATGTCTATGCATTGTGTCCAAATTATTATGGAGACAGGTAGGTATGTAGATATCCGATCATTAAATGATCTTTGTATAACCGTCTGTCTTCAAGTCTGTCTGTCTCTCAAGATCCTTTTTTTTTCAGGAATGGCTAAAGGTATCAATTTAAATACGAAATATAAAAGACTGTGAGCTTAAAAAAATGAGCCGTAAAAAATGAAGCTACTAACTTAATGCATTAAAAAGATTATGGAAATCACGAAAACGAAAAGCCTCTAGGGTCTAGGATACGCTTCCAGTGACCCCACAATTCTGAAATTAAGAATACTTGGAGGCTTTATGGTAAAAATAAAGGAAAAAGTCTGAAATTGAGGACTTTCTACTTTTTACCCCTAAGATGGTGAAGTTGGTTTAGTTAGTTGCAGAACTTCTTGTGAAAGAGTTCGTCCGGGGAAGTACTACCACCGTACCTATTTCAGCCGCCAAGCAGTAGTGTTCGCATTGCTGTGTTTCGGTTTGAAGGGTACGGGTGCTGGTGAAATTACAGGTACATGATACTTTTCATCTTTATGTCTCAGGGTCGGCAGCGCGCGTGTGATGCCTCTGGTATTACAGGCGTTCATAGGCTACGGCAACTGCTTTCCATCTGGCGGGCCGTAAGAATGTTTGCTTGCCAAGTAGCATAAAAAAAAAAAAGTTGGTAGGAAAAAGTGGCTGAAACTCAAAAAGGACTCTATCGACTTCGAAACAATTTGGGGTAACTTTTTTATTACCCTCTTGGCTCTAGTTTCGCTCGTTGACCGTTATTTGTATAAATTGTTAAATGACAAAATGAATGTACAGAATCTGTACTACTGATGACAAACGAGCTAAGTATCTCATGGGTTCAGAAATAGCGCGTTCTCGCACGTCCAATGTCGAGGTAAACGCATTGGTGAATGTTTTGCTCCCATCCAATATCTTTGGTTTTGCTATTATCTCGTCTATGGCCTTACAACGTCATCGCTGTAAGTTTTGATTACGTCATTGTCGGAGTTGTAGGTAGAGATATGGTACAGATGTTCATCAACTCCCTTTTGCTGAATATACACTCGGTTCCAAAAATAACGGGTCAGTCACATAAACCCGAATATCTCCCGAACTACGTATGCCATCCTAATGAAACGAAGACTGTTCAATTGAGAATTTAATTATACAGATAAAAAATAAAATAAAACTTAGTTACACCCACAATATTAATCTTAAATTAAAAAAAAACTAAAGTAGTCATATTTTTCTTAAGATTACATTTTTTGTTATGATTGTTTTTTTGCTGTTTTTCATCACTTTCTTCATTTAATACTTTGTATTGCCTCCACGAGCTCTTCTGACAGCTTCCAGGCGATTAGGCATGCTGTACACCAAATTTCGGAGCCGGTGCTGAGGAATACCTTCCCATTCCTCCACCAGTGCTTGTATGAGCTCGGGAAGCGTGATTGGTGGGGGGTTTCGACCTTTCACGCATCTCTGAAGCTCGTCCCAGGCGTGCTCGATGGGGTTTAAGTCCGGGCTTCGCGCTGGCCACTGCATGAGTTCGATACCGACCTCTTCAAGGTAGTCATGTACAATTCTGGCGGTATGGGGACGCGCATTATCATGCATTAATATGCCATGCCGGTCCATCCTGGCCATGAAAGGACCTACATGTTCATTGAGGATCTCTTCCACGTACCTCTCTGCATTTAGAGTTCCATTTTGAATGAGCACCAGCTCGGTGCGGGCCTCAGCAGAAATCCCAGCCCAAACTTGTACGGAGCCTCCACCGTACGCCACTTTTTCCTCCACACACGCTTGATGGAAGCGCTCCCCTGGTCTTCTGTACACCAACTGCCTACCATCATGCTTATAAAGCATGAATTTAGACTCGTCCGTGAACATTACCCTAGACCAATCGTCTAGTGTCCAGTTTAGGTGTTCGCGCACGTATCTCTGTCTTGCAATTCGATGTCCCCGTTCCAGTTTGGGGCCATTTGCGGGCCTCAATGGTTTCAAATTTGCTTCAGCAAGACGTCTTCTTACTGTTTGAGCGCTTAAATTGCCACCTCCAAAGCGAATAAAGTGAGTTTTTAGACCAACAGCAGTTTGAAAACGATTTCGGAGCATTGTAGCCACCAGTTGTCTGTCTTCCCTGGCCGTTGTGCATCTTGGTCTGCCATTTCCTGGTCTTCTAAGGTGTGATCCGGTCTCTTGGTACCGCTGGACTACCCGCTGAACAGTCGACAAAGATACACCAATGTTTCTGGCTGTTTCACGCTGGCTCCGCCCAAGTTCCAAAAAAGTTAGGATTCTGGTACATTCCTCTAGCGTGACTGCCATGCTTCACCTCACAGAATAATAATTATGCACGTGGAAGACGTTCACGATAATTTTTTTTGTGGCAGAATAGAAATGGAAAGCATCCATAATGACATGAAACAAAAATTTTGTTTTTAAAAATAGTCATTTTTTTTAATTTTGTTTTTCTAATGAAGTTTTTTTTCATCAACCAGTTTAAATAATATGCTATTAGAAGCGCAACTAAAAAGTCTTTATTCTGTTTTTTATTTCATTGATCTAGCTTTTACAGTTCTGGAGGTATTTCAATTTTTGTGACTGACCCGTAATTTTTGGAACCGAGTGTACATAGAATAGTTAGGTGTTCAGTATGTCTTGATATACCTACCTACTTATGTTAAATTTGCTGAATAGATTTGACCTAATAGTATGAACTTATAGTAACCCTATAATATTAATGAATCATAGATCTAAAAAAAGATTGGTTCCTGTTACGTCCGGTGCCACTGCGTCGCGAATAAAAATCAATATTGTTATGCAGTGTTAATGTTTTCAACAGCCGTTCAACGACCACTGTTGGACAAGGCCTCCCCCATAGAAAGCAATAAGGATATTCTGTTGGTACTGTCTTGATAGCTATCCTTGTTTCTAAAGGTCGTTTAAGGCCCGCAAGTTCACGAACAAATTAACGGGCATTTACCATAACCATTGGTCAAAATGACAGATAATCTTTGAAAAACCGCCTTTATTTGTTGGTGAAATAGCCCCTAAAGCGTTCTGCATCAGCTAATATGACTTTTTCACAAAAGCTTTACTTCCCAACGCAAAGTTCGTTGGCTTATGAAATTATGACTAACACCACACTCTCGACTTCCTATAACACGATCGAAGTCGTCTCTAAATACAAACACCGTAAATAATGGACGCAAATAGCACAGCTTTTAGTACAAATAGCATTAAAATTATATATAAAAGTGGAACAACGTCCAGTGGACGAGAATTATTATATTTATTAATGTGATTCGTGGTTTATAATGATTTTTTTCTTGAATATTTTTGTAGCACATTTTTGCACGGGCTGACTGTCATGGGTTATGCCTTGAACAAGGGCGCCATTGGAATTTCAAATTGACGTTGATTTAGAGCCAGGAAATCTCAGTCTCACGCTTTTTGTAATTAATTTTGTATGTAAATAATAATGTACAGAAAAATCAGTAGGTATTATGAGAAATCGTAAGTTATTCTTATCTCCAACTAGCCTCAGAAAATACTATATA
The DNA here is from genome assembly GCA_951392215.1 of Epirrita christyi. NCBI lineage: Eukaryota > Metazoa > Arthropoda > Insecta > Lepidoptera > Geometridae > Epirrita > Epirrita christyi. The sequence continues at coordinate 13,621,232 of OX595841.1, read as the reverse complement.
CATAAATAGTTCTGAACGAAAACACACATCATGTTAGGTAACCTACATTGTTCTTCTGAGAACTGGGGTTCACGAGGGCAAGGTGGCTTGGTAGCATTCATTTATTTACCTACCTAAGTATATATGAGGAGCTTCGGAACAAAAACCAATAAATACACTTTGACTGTTTTTCGGTAAATTTAAAAAAACGATTTTATCGATGGTCTATGTAAACGAGAATGGAGTATGCCAATTTATCGGTAATAGCAACACTAATTGGACACCTTATTCACATAACTTGTATGTAAAGTTCCATAGGAGATATAAAAAAAAACAAAATGGATATATCTGTTTTTGATCAGACCAATTGGATTTATCGGTTTTTGAAAAAAACATTTAGGATTTATCGGATTTTGATCAAATGAATTAAGATTAAACTAAGGTTTGATCAGTCAGTTCGGTTGTTTTGAAATTATAGGTTTAGGGATCTCTACCCAAATATATTAAGTTTATCCCGGTTAGATTTAATGACTATTAAAAAACCACTATTGGACATCGCCTTTATAAAGGACTTGTCGGTTTCAGTTTGGACATCAATTTTTGTAATGGATTTGTCGGTAGATGATTAAATTGTTGATTTTTAGGTACGTTTTTGTAGTGGATTTGACGGTTTGTGAACAGGTTGAATGAGTCGTTACGGTAGATACAAACACAGACTACAGATTCGCATCAAAAAAATAAAAAAAACGTCCATGTCGTTTGTCGGTTTTTGTTCCGACCCTCCTATGTCAATGCTTGGTAGGTATAGTATTTTTCAAATTGACAGAAAGATAAAATCACAAAAGAGTGACGCGCTACGAAATGAAAAGCCTATCCAAGGAACTTATAAGCCTATCCATAACGTAGTATAAAAATTCCTTGATCCACACTAGTTTCGCACTAAGTACGTCCGATCCGAATCCGATCCGAACCCGTGAAAATACGATCCGGAGTAGTCGTAGAACTATTTCTATGGTAGTTTACGCACTAGATCCGGTTTCCGTCATCCTCAGGGCGATTCTAAAACGTCGGAAACGTTTCCGATCGGATTCGTTAGTTTTTAGTTTCAATGTGGTAACTAAAACAATTTTCTAAGAATTATCCATTCTCTAGTAAAACACAGTAATATACAATATTTATTGATTTTTTTTCTAGAGCAAATTGTTTTAGTTACTTACCACATCGAAATGAAAAACTAACGAAGCCGATCGGAAACGTTTCCGACGTTTTAGAATCGCCCTGCTGATTTCTCTATAGTGATCCGAATTTTCACAGATACGGAGCGGACTCGGATCGGACGTAGTGCGAAACCGCTTTATAGCGTTATCGCTATACAGCGCTTTCGGTGCTAAATGCTCTATGGCGCTATCGGAAAACTACCTTTTCCAATAAACCTAATTAGGTACCTAGGTAGGTTGCGTCTAGTCTAAAACTGCAAGCCTCTCCACTGCTTTTACTTTGGACCCTTCCGGTTACAGATTATGGAATATTTTTTACGTAAATGTAATAGGTACCACAAAGAACGATTTTTTTCTATTTTGTGGGTGTTCTGTTTTAGATTAGACTATACCTAATTTTCAAATGAATTAAGCAGATGTTTTTCTCAAGCCGAAAGTCTCCAATAAATGTCCCTTTGAGGCTCTGGCTACCCCTTCGGGGAAAAAGGCGTGTGCTTATGTTTATGTATGTGTAAAATCATTCGGAGATACATTTTAATCCATAAAGATGCTTTGAGATTGCAAGAAGTCATGCAGTAAAAATATTCCGAACACCACAACCACATGTCTGAGACCTTGAACAGATCGGTCGTGTTCGATTTACGTAGATTGACGCGATCGACCTACTGAATCCTCACGTTCTATAGTCATGTCCGGTTATTGCTACGACTTGTGGTAAACAACGTTTTTAAAGCTGGTTGCCGTTTTTAAAGGCTGTGGTGCTGTGGTTTGTCCAGCCTAAAGGCCTAAGAAGGCCTCCATCTCGTCCTGTGGATGTCATAACAGCCGACTCGTAATTAATAATATATAAGTATTTAATAATTTATTTAGGACAACAAACAATTACACTCGCATAGTACTAAATATAGGACTAAAATAACACAGTGATTCTATGAGAGTAACCAGACCTGTTGTCCACAAGTTTATGTTTAAATTATAGGGCAAAAAGAAAGTACACATGACTTAAGTTTAGTGTGGACAATAGATAAGTATTTTAACTGCCAATAAATAAAATAAGAAACAAAATAATAATTAAATAATAATAAATAATAATAAGTTTTTTTATTTCTCTTAATAACTCTATCTTATCTTTATCTTACAATTTATGGTTAGATTTATATAATTAAATTCAATTAGATTCTACCTAATCCTAAATTAAATCTTATCCTAAATTAGATTTTATTATAAATAATTTTTTATATAAGTAATTTTTTTATGACTCGTAATTATAAACATTCAATTTATAGTATATTACTAGCGTACTCCCCCTAGAATGCGATGACGAACGGTCTTGGGCCGCCTCCATCCACCGACATCAGTCAGGGGTCAGCTGTCACATCTGTCACTGCGTGCGTAAACCATGTGTATAGACGTAGTAAAATTATTACTACGCATGCGTACGTTATCTTTCTCGCTCTAACGAACGCCTTCCTGAGCGACAGAAAAGTGTTGACCAAATCCATGGTGTTTACTGAGATTAGATGATTAGATGCGAGTCTGTGAGACTCACACAGACGTATCGTGTAGTATGGTGTAGTGTAACACGGATTTTGTATGCCACCGATGAGCGCCGATGTGCCATACACTTTGTGAACTTTATTTTCCATACAAAAATTCGTGTTACACTACACGATAAGACCATGTTAAAACTCGGATTTCGGTCTCAAAGCCCGTACTTTCTGTCGGCAGAATCTATGACGATCTATGAAGGGATAGGTTTACTGCGAAGTCAGATCTATGATGTTTCTCGTTATGAAATTCTTATGAAAGCAATAAATAAATAATGTCCATGAATATAGGGCAAGGGCGATCCAGTAAAAACTTTTTGAAGGCATTAATACACCAAACGGTAATCTTGTAGTAGGTAAGTCTGCCTCTCATCATCATCATCAGCCTGTAGAAGTCCGCTGGTCATAAGTCCCCCCAAGAATAAGTGGGGTTGGCGTACAGGTTGATTCACTTTCTGTTCTTCGTTCGGTGTGGAAAGGCTGTGGGGTTTTTGTTGTTTCAATGTTGTTTCTTTGTTGTTCTAGCACGCAGTGAGTCAACTGTTTTCTGAGGATGCTTCGTTGAGAGGCACACGTCGGAACACGTGTCGAATTCTTTCACCTTTTCGAGTTTTCGTTGGAGAGGAGAGGAATTGTTATTATATATTTCTTCGTCTATTCAATATTGTAGAATGGATTTCCGGAAAGTCACGCTTGAATCAAATAATTATTTTCTTGTTCTTTTTTTTTTAAATTTTGTATAAGTGCCAAATAAAATTTCATTTTCATTTTTCATTTACTATCAATAGTGGGGCCCTTCTTTACCTGTGAGAAGAATCATTCGTTTTCGGGGTAACGAACTTATTATTTTGGAACATGTTTAAGCAGAGACAAGTAAATAATAAATTAATACTTATAATTTTTATAATCTTAAATTTATTTTAGAAACGTCGGCAAGAGAATAATAAAATAAATAATAAATAAATAATCGTCATAGTTCTCACGAACTTTGGAACGTTAGCAATATAGTAGTTCGCCGTCATATTTAAACACTTTTTTCACAGCACTGTTCGTTTTCATCACTTGAAAAAATCTTGAAAAAATAGTCCTTAAATGTAACTTTTTTTTTAATGGCATCTGGGGATATACCTTAGAATTTTATTTTGAGGGATATACTCAATTTTGCCAATATCAAGTAGCATAGATATATATCAAACAATGTCCAGTCGTCAAGTCCTCTGTCAAGTCATGTTCTATAAAAGTCAGGCCCATAACTTAAAAAAAAAAACTACACATGACAGAAGCATGACAGACTGATTTATTATTGGTTACGTTTACTTCACCTAGGTGGCGCCAGCAACTTATACAGATTGATAATTTTGTTATAAAACGAACACTACGGCTATACGGCTTTCTTATTAGTCGTTTCTTTGTTTCATTGACCATGACATAACATGACATTGTTGACATATCACTTACACTTAACATTAACATACTTAGGGACTTTTTCTGCTCTTTCGAAGGGAGACGTCGTCCTTTTTTATTTTATTTCAATTTCTAGTGTTTTTTTGAGTTTTATCGTGTAATTTTGGTGGCATTTTAACCGGTGTAGCTTATAAAGAGCACATAGTAGTGAATTTAAATAAAATAAGTGTATTGCGTGCCATTTCGAAGGGGTGGAAATTGTCCAGGAACATTCTAGTAAACTGCCATCAATTTACTAGAACATGACTTGACAGAAGACTTTGACGACTGGACATTGATTATATCATTAAACTTGACATTGGCAAAATTGAGTAAATACTCAGATGCCATATAAAAAAAAAAAAAATAAAAATAAAAAAAAAACATACTTGCACAATGACAATTTGACAAACAAACAATACAATACAATGCAATCAATGCAATGATGGAGATGGATGCCATTACCTCTCCCTCTGTCGCTGAAACTTTGTAGAGTTTGCATTGCATGCGGTGATAATGATAAAGTATTATTTAGAAAGTAGTTTATTTTCTAATAGGTAAAGTTTATTTCGGTGGAAATGGAAAGGAAATTTTCTCGGTCTAAAATTCCTTCGGTATATTATGTCAGTAGGTATACATTAATAAGTAAATAGGTATATATATTATATTGGTATCCATCCAGGAATAATTCGATTTCAGTGAGGCAGAAATTTAAATATAGGTATGTAAGTACCAACCTGTTTTTATCACATTATTACATTGAGTGGTTGACAACCGAAATAAAATCCGTTATGCATAGGAAAAACGCAGCAAAGTTTAAATTCAAGTGTCGTCCAACGGATGATAATTATAGGAAATACGTTGAGCGCCGGAATCTCTGCAATAAGGTGTGTAGGGATGCACAACGCCGACACATTCACAAATCTGTTGATAATGATGATCCTGCCAAAGTTTGGAAGTTTCTCCGAACGTTAGGGGTTGGTAAGTCTCGTCTGGATAATATACCCAAAGATTTAAACATTGACCTATTGAATCAACATTTCTCTTCTTCCTCTATTATTGATGGACTAATAAAATCAAATACTATTAAAAACCTCTCATTACTACCACCTCTAGATTCCATTCCTTTTCTCTTTTGTCAATTTTCCGATTGTGATGTTAAGAGAAGCGTGACAGCCATAACATCCAATGCAGTCGGCAATGACAGCATTAGTCGCAATATGTTAGTGCCCATACTCGACGAGGTCATACATGTGCTCACCCACATCCTCAACTTCTCAACTTCCAGCGGGACTTTTCCTTCAGTCTGGAAGAATGCTCAGATAATTCCTTTACCCAAAAAATCTAATCCTTCCTCGTTTTCTGAATTTCGCCCCATATCTATACTTCCATTTCTCTCTAAAGTTCTTGAGCGTTTAGTTCATTATCAATTGAACACATTTCTTACTAATAACTCCCTCATCAATCCTTTCCAATCTGGGTTCCGCCGTGGTCATAGTACCACGACGGCCTTGACCAAGATCACTGATGACATTCGTCAGGGTATGGACAATCGACATGTGACTGTGCTTTCATTGTTAGACTTCAGCAACGCTTTCAACAATGTAGACTTTGACATTCTTCTGGCTGTTCTTCGCTCTCTTAACATATCTCCAACGGCTATTGATTGGTTTCGAAGTTACCTGTTTGGACGTCGGCAGCGTATCTTTATTGATGACACTTACTCGTCCTGGTGTGATTTGGCTGCCGGTGTGCCTCAGGGTGGCGTTCTTTCTCCTCTTCTTTTTGCTATCTTTATAAACTCTATCTCTAACACGCTGTCTTCATCCTACCACCTTTATGCAGATGATCTCCAGATTTATACGCAAACTCCAGTTGAAAACTTAGAGGAAGGTTTTAAAATTATCAACTGCGACCTAGCACGAATTCTCACGTGGAGTAATGCCTACGGTCTCAATGTTAATCCCAAGAAAACGCAAGTTATTGTTGTAGGCAGCTCCAGGATGATCCCCAGAATTGACTGGTCTGGTCTCCCTCCAATCATGTTTGATGGTGTTCCTATACCTGTTAGTGACACTGTCAAAAACTTAGGCGTGATAATAGATAAAAATATGTCATGGGGACCTCATCTGGCCGAATTAAGTCGGAAGATGTTCGCTTCAGCCGCCTCACTGAGGAGGCTGCGGAATTTTCTGCCAACATCCACCAGGGTTACGCTGGCACAATCACTCTTACTTCCTATTCTTGATTACGCTGACGCCTGCTATCCCGACCTCTTCGAAAAACACCTCGATAAGCTTGAGCGTCTTCAGAATTTTTGCATTAGGTTTATATTTGGCCTACGCAAATATGACCACGTCTCCGAATTCCGCATTAAGCTAAAGTGGTTGCCAATTCGCCATCGTAGAAATACTCACATTCTCTCTCTCTTGTACAATATTTTATTTAATCCTTCTACTCCTCCCTACCTCAAGGAGCGCTTTCAATATCTTCATCTCTCCCACTCTCACACATTGCGCTCCTCTGAGACCTTGCAACTTAAAACACCCGAGTACACTTCCACTTTCTACGAATACTCCTTTACGGTACAAGCTGTCCGTCTATGGAATGCTCTCCCTCTTGTTATCAGAACCGCCAAATCTCTTCCTATCTTCAAAAAGTTATTGTTCAATCACTTTATGTCCGTGTCACAAAGCTGATAAGTTAGCTCTTGTATTATGCTCTTGTGTTATATATGTATATATATTTATATTTTATTTGTATTTTTATGTATTGTATACGTAGTTAAGTTATATAGGTAGGTATTTATATTTTGAGTACAACGTATGTATGCATATACTTTTATTGGTTTTACACCACCGTCCTGGTTCGTTCTCATCAATTCCAGTCCATCCCAAGGTTGTCTGGAAGAGATCGCTCTCAGCGATAAGACCGCCCATTGTACATACGTATAATTATAATTATGATTGTTTTAATGTTTAAATTTTTAATGTGGTGTGCAATAAAGTGTTTTCTATCTATCTTCTATCTATTACATATTTTTAGGAAAATTGCTATATCAATTTTTTTTTGTCTGTATTAAGTTCTTTAAACTATGCATAAGATTTAACATTTCGTTTATAGCTTTATGGTTTTATGAAAATAACTTACTGCGGAAAATTTGCTCCGTCCTTTTTTATTTATTTATTAGTTACAGTAGGTACACTTAAATAAAAGACGATAGTTTTGATCAATGATAATCAATATAATATAATTCATGCAAATATAAAGCATGGAGTAATCAAGTAATAATCAGTTGGGGAATTAGGATTTTTCAGTGACAACCACGAACCGGACGAAGCGTAGAACCACTCCAAAATAGATAACTATCTACCATTGAACTTTCCTCCAAAAATTATATTCAGATTTCAGAAATTTTCTAGTACAAGTTGGTATAACGTATTTTTAGAAATAGATGCGCCCGTCTTCATCCGACATTGTGTGACATTGAATTAAGCTTTATCGGAGGCAAAGAACCTATTAACATTTTCGCGAAAGTATTTGTTGACTTGTGAGTAGTTATTCATTCGCTATATGGGTTACTTTTGCTAACTAGGAGTTGAAATAACATAAAAAAAATATTAGGTACCTATAGACGACCTAGGCCATGATGGACATAATAAAGGTAGAGATGCTCTTAAAAAAAAAGCTGCTCTGGTAAAGATAAGCTTTAAAATCGAATAAACAATCTGCTATGCTTAGTTCCAGATAAATAGTAATAATAATACTTACAATAAGTACATGTTAGTCAAAGTACGACTTACGAAAGACCTGTCCCTGTCACTGTCACACAAATGTTAAAACACGCGAATTAGAGAGAGACAGGGACAATTTCAAAGTAAGGCTTAGACTTAGTCACCGTGTAACACCGTGTTCAAGTACGTTCTATTTATCTGGACCATAGATACCTAGACTAATACCGTTCTAGACATAGATAGAGAAGAAATAACTTTTCATTTAAAAAACCGACTTCCGCCATTGTATTCGACTAAAATATATGGATGAAAAAAAAAAATTATGAAAGAACTATAGTGGTGAAAGGGTTATGATACTTTTTGAATGCAAATGCTTGATTTGTTGCTGAAAATTACAAAATCGCCATATGTATGCCTACAATAATTGAGGAGTTCCCTTAAATCTTCATGGATTCCATCATCAGAACTGGATTCTGAAAAAAATGGGACCAATCTGGAAGTATATCTATTCAAATAAAAAAAGAATTTTCCAAATCGGTTCATAAACGCCGGAAATATGCGGTAACAAACATTAAAAAAAAAAAAACAACCGAATTTAGAACCTCCTCCTTTTTTGGGAAGTCGGTTAAAAAAACATAAAGCTAAAGAAAATTACATTTAGTAATTTTTTTTTACAATCACATACTTATAGTCCTGCAGGGCTATTCTAAAACGTAGATGGAATCCGATTGCCAGATCGAAAGCTGCCGCACTTTCCAGCAGCTAAGGCAAAGTTCAACCGAGCGACTAAATATCATCAAACAGGCCAAAAAACACTGTTTTTCAAGAAATGTACTGGAGGAGGCACTTGTATTGATAACATAGGTACCAATAAGAGTTTTAGTAATCAATAGCTTTCATTAAAGATATATATTTGATAAACCCGATGAGTGCAGCCATCTTAAGCCGTATAGGCCAGCCCAATAGGTCTGAGGCCTTGAGTTTGTCTTTGCAAGCAAACATACGTAAGTATGGTATAGTACATGCATGTCAAACTCAAAGTCATTGGTGGGCCAAATGCCTAAAGACTATAGAATTAGGCCGCAATACCCAACCATAAAGAAACCAAACTCTAGGGACTCTAAAAACTGTAGGGGATTTAGGGGTGCAGTACTACCTACTAGGTATATATATAGATATACCTAGTAGGTAGTACTGCCTCCCTATTCCCTGACTGAAAGCCACTCGGTGACTAACGTTTGACAAGTAAAATGACTATCAATTGACAATTCTTTAAGAAAAAATTTCATATGCTTACTTGTCAAACGACCTACTCACCGAGTAACTTTCAGTTAGGAAATAGGAGGGCAGGACGATAATCTTTTATTTAATAATTACCTAATAGTAAAATTGCAGAAAAATATACTATAATATGTTCTTAAAATTGAATCGGGCAGCAGTCAAAGCTGTAAAGGGCCGCATGCGGCCCGCGGGCCGCATGTTTGACATGCTTGGTGTAGTATGTAGTGAAATACGGCTTTTGTATGGAGCCACTGCACCGATGAGCGCCCCTAGCGTACACTCTGTGAACCTCATTTTCCATACAAAATATGTGTTACACTACAGCATACGTCCGTGTCGATTGTTTTAAAAAATCTTACACGCGGCCTTCTGATCTTGAACTAAGTCATCAACTCCAACTAACTGTTCCGGTTCTACGCGAATTTGTTTTTGTCATTGGCCGACATCTCTTGTTTTCTTAGTGTGTTTGTTTATTAATAAAGCGGACCAAATCCACGGCGGAAATAATTACTTTCGAGTCGTGCGCTCTGAAAACTTTCCTTGCACCATTAGTCGTTATAACTGTTGAAAATGTTTCTACCCAATTACACTGGTCACTGGACGTGGTCGATTCGATAGCTGACCGAATTCGCGCAGTAATCCTCCCCTTTCCTCACTGATTTGTCTGTGCGGTCTTAATTATATCCGCTGCGTTCCATTTTCGCTGGCGACGCTTGTAGCTTCCGTGAGTGAGTTATGTTGGCCCATCGGCTGTCGAACACAGCATGCATGACAGATAGCATGTGCGCCACGTTGGGCGTCGCGGCCGGCGTGCTATAATTAAAGAGCGCTACGCTAATTTGCGTTCATCAACCCTAACATGAACTTTTTCAGAACGTACCAATGTCAAGCACATTTTGGTACCGGCTGCTTTATCGCTTATAGCAGGATTGGCCGGCCGTGGCTGGATCAAAAGCCACTGTTATATGCTCGTCAATTAGGCAAAATCCACATTTGGCAGGGTTCCCGAACAGTTGTTCAAAGAAAGATTTGAGCGTTCCGATTCGCGGAACAGCTGTACGCTCCTTTTATGGTGGTATTGCGTTTGGAAACTTGCTTGGCAGAGGAAAGTACAAAGAGCTTTTGGTTTGATATGCAATAACCCGTGGACCCTCATGCAAGTTCTTGCTGTAACCTATACTATTGAATCCAAACAAAGATTGAAAGGCAATGTAGAATGCCACGACGAACGGTCTTGAGTCGCCTCCATCCACCGACTTCCTGCGACGTTTATAATGTCTTTGGTCCATCGAGTGGAGGGCCTTCCTCTTGTGGAGGCCTCTTCCTTTCAGGGGAATCTACGCATCTCCATTATAACGCACTTTCCATTGAAGTTGTTTTGATTAAATAATTTGCAGTGTTATGAAGACTCGATGCCAAATCTGACTGTTTGTTTATTTTAAAACGAAATCTTTACAAGTGGAAAAACATTGGCCAAAAAGCCCTTGAACTTTAATTCTTAATTATGTTTATTGCAGCTTGTGCATTTGACGCTTTGCTTTTAGCTTTATTCTAATGAGTCATTAGTCAGTGTTTTCGTCTTAAATGGAATAAGGAATAAGGGCTCTTTATTTAGACAGGTATTTATATATGCAATTTGACAATCTTCTTTGGTAATTAGCCGTTTTTTCAATTTAAAATGATTCCCAACCACGAATGTTTCAATTCTATAATCTTCTTCTTCCTCATCTGAGAACTGGGGGCTTAGTACGGGTTTTGATATTTTCAAAACTATATGAAGTTTCGTTTCCTTAAATACATTTACTTCCAGCGCCCTTAGCGAAAACGAGAAAACTAAGGACGCTGTCAGTAAATGTATGAAAGGAAACGAAACTTCATATAGTTTCCTGAAACTATCAAAACCAAAACCCGTAGGTACTAGACGTACTGATTCAGAGTTTTGACAAGCAAAAATTGACACGGACGTATGGTGTAGAACTGTTTTTTTTTTATGGAAAATGAGGTTCACAGAGTGTACGCTAGGGGCGCTCATCGGTGTCGCCATACAAAATCCTTGTTACACTACACCATACATGTTAATTGTGTGCTAAAAACTTTAGAGTCAACTCTCAGCCGTTAGACGTCCATTGTTTGATGAGGCCATGAATAGCATGCAATGGAGAGATTTTCCATAAACAGCAAGCTTGGGCAGGCGGATTGGTGATTGCAGTATTGGTGTTTAGTACTCAGTTAGATGCTGCTGCCCAACCCCTGGTGTATAATCCCTTAGTAGATTTTTACGACATCCACGGAAGGAGACTGAGGGGCAAATTCAGTCCGGACAAAGCTTAGTAAATTTTTTATATTGTTACAGAATGAAAGGAGTTCAAGCTCCAATGCGTCAGTGATTCAGCTATCTTCTAACTTTTATAGCCATTGTTACAAACACTGCCAACTTTTGTGAATCCTTTATGAGTCTTATAAAGTCTCCGGCATGCAATTACCAAGCTTTGTGCTTTTTATCCCGGTGGACAATGACTTTGTGGGTATATTTAGGAAAATGCATTTTATTTTAACAATGCATTTAATTTATTTTACCTAAGTAAATAAAATGTTTATAGGTAGGTTTTAGTTAGGTAGTTACTTTAATAGGTAAACAGATTTATCTATACTTACAACTCTATTATAGAAAATGTAGCCATAAAACAGAACAGAAAATATTTATTTATTTATTATGTTATTTATTTATATCTGTAAGATTAGAAGAATGGCCGGCGGTGTACGTAAATAGTAACGTGCCATAGTAAGATTAATAAATACCTAGAAGAGGCTGGTAAGATTTGTATTATTTACGATCTTTAACATAAACGATCAAGCTATATATGAGCTCTTCTTGTCTTCATTTATATTAGTTCAGTACAAAACCAAGACACCGATAGGGTGGACATGTGTCCACGTTAAATTGAAAAGGACAAACAAATGCATACAAATTGTCATAGCAAGGATTTCTCTGTGTAGCAAGGTGAATACAATTTAATTAGGTGGCTCCTTTCAGGGGTGCGATTTTTGAGTGTCATTGAGCGACTAAATCTGATGAATAACTTTTCATTTAAGAAACCGACTTCCGCCATAGTATTCTACTAAATATTTGGATGAAAAAAAATGATGAAAGAACCATAATGGTGAAAGGATTATGATACTTTTTGAATGAAAATGCTTGGTTTGTTGCTGAAAATATCAAAATCGCCATATGTATGCCTACAATATTTGAGGAGTTCCCTTAAATCTTCATGGATTCCATCATCAGAACTGGATTTTGAAAAATGGGACCAATCTGGAAGTATATGTATTCAAATAAAAAAAGAATTTTCCAAATCGGTTCATAAACGCCGGCGATATGCGGTAACAAACATTAAAAAAAAAAAATATATATACAACCGAATTGAGAACCTCCTCCTTTTTTGGGAAGTCAGTCAAAAAGGTCGTAAATCAGTTTTTGTGGAGATGTACCTACTTGAGGAGGCACTTGTGTGCTTGTATCGATATCTAACCCTCCATATTTTATAAGAATTTTAGTCTTCAATGAGTTTCAGATATATAGAAATTTGGAAATCGGGTACGTTTAGTCACTTGATGACATTCATAAAAATCGCACCCCAGAACAACCTCTGGCACCCACCAAATAAAAACTGTGACCTAGAACCGAAGATTCCTAGGTAGGAATGCTGATTTTGTTAATTTACCTTAGGAATTGATTTTAGTAGAATTTAGAATAGATCATAAACCAAAATAATGTGGGGCGATATAGGTGGAGGACGCTGGGAATATACGGTAATCTTTAGTATGATTTCCCCGAAATTTGTTCGATACAAGGCTTCAGCGTTCTCAATATACCTACCTATAAGACGCAAAAGCGAATGTGAGTATTATAACAAAATATTGAGATGTGTGTACAATCTGGCTTGGGAACAGTGTAAACGTCAACTGTGTAGGTATCCTACGTATGTATATGAAAACACTAACGACGGTCCACCAATTACTCGAGTGTTTTCACGCCCACGGCTTCTCTGAATCCTCGATTAAATCATACAGAGCTAATTAAACTTTAATTTGAACCACGCGGCTTTAGAACTCAATTTAACGCAAGCGATGTAGAAATTCAGGAGAATATTCAGATATCGTTGAGGATGGTATAAAGTAGGAATTGTTGTTAGCACCGAGCACGTGCCATAGTTACGACATAGAAGGACGCTTCAAGATTTTCGAAAAAAAAAACAAAAAATACGCATCAACAAAAACAAAGGTGCCGTTGTTGCCGGTCTATATTAAACTCAGAATAACATAATCTAGAACGACGATGACAACTTTACATCAGGGTTGTCTTTCAATTTTACATAAAAAAGTCAAAAAGAAAGAAAGAAAGTCAGATTCGTGAGATCATTGGAACATATTTCAACAAACTATGATAGGAGATAATTATGGTAGAGATATTATTATGGTCAAACGGTTTATAGCGAGAATTGTTGGAGTCGATCGCGAAAACGTTCCTGTATTTTCTCGAAATACCTACTACAAAATAGTCGCTGTTCGGTGGCGATGCACATAAATACATGCATAAGTACATAAACACACGCGAATTTCCCCGAAGGTGTAGACAGAGCCTCAAAAGAACCTCTTTTAAACGTGGGTTGCACAGTCGCAGGAATGTTTTCCCATCATCATCATCTATACTGCCTGACATCACACACTGCAAAGTACTATAGGCCGCTACTTGTTCCATACCCTAAGGTTCTGTACCACTTTATCCAGACGAACCATTTTCTCCAAATACAAATGGTACTTATAGTTGATGATTGTAGAGCAAAAGCTTTACCCTAGTCAGACTCATCTATTATTAGATTTATTAGGTACATATATTACTAGTTGCGCCCCGTGGTTTTACCCGTATAATAAAAAAGAAAAAGCGACGCAGCTTTACTTTGCGCCTATTATGTTAATTCAGGGTATATGCTATCATTCCAAATTTCAATAAAATCGCTTCAGCTGTTGCAGCGTGAATGCGTAACAAATATATTCACAATCATTCGCATTTATAGTATTAGTGAGATGAGATGAAATAGTGAGATGTATATTGAGGATGGGATTAAATGGGATTCCCTGTTCGTCATGTTTGGCGCCTGAGACTATAATTTAGAGCACATAAGTAGTGTGGGTAATTCAACAAGCTTAGGTTTGAGACTTATTGGTAGAGCAACATATTAACCTATCTTGCCGAAGAACGCTGTTGTCTCATTTTACGAAATTTTAGAAGAAAATTTTGGTGTACTTTACTGTTCATGCATTAGTGGTGTTAGCCGCGGCAAGTTGTAGGATGTGTGCGAAAGCGAGAGGTGATTCAGAGAACGATTGTACTGTCTCTTCACGTAGCGATTGGAGATCATTTAGGGCCATTGACTTTGGAGTCCTGATGAACTTGAGTGTTGGACTTGAAGTCCTACGCTCTCCAGGTTCAGGCGAAGTACAAGTATGCTTTTTGATCCGGATTTCTGGCCAGCTGGCATTGTTTACCGACGCTATTAGGGAAGCGGTATAACGAAACAAAATCCCTCAAACGATGTGGTAATACTTAGTTTTACTCTTTAAAATGTAGCTAGGTAAGTAATAAGTATATATTATGCTATGGGCTTGTTTAAGTAAAATTTTATAGTACATTTCCCATGTAGAGTAAGTGTAAGTAATATTATTACACGTCATATATTTTCTAACACTGGACATTTGTGAAGCATTACAGGGGCCATATTAGCCAACAGTAAGAGGCCCTTTTACAAGAACGATAAAAAAAACATTATCGTTATAGTGGATGGAAGACAGATTTTTAAATATTGTGGAAATGGATAAATATATGTGCTATTGCAGGGAGAACATGTTAGTTGAATGTATAGTAAAATGAGATGCGGCACCTGCCAATTCTAGATTATTGAAAACGATTTAGGCCAGGTGGTGACTTGCCGTTCACTAAACGGCCCCAATGAAGGCAGAGTAAGAGGCAACGTTGGCTTGGAGGGCTAAAGGGTGATAAGGGGGGGATATTATTATTATAGGTTTTGCTCTTGCGTTGCGCTACCACCCTCGGCCAACCGGCGAAGACAAGCCGAGGGTCAGGGGTTTTTGTTGACCCCAGGGAGTAATGGGGCTCCGCGGTGTCGCCACTCACCGAACGCTCGCCACAAGCGTGCCAGTTATTATTATTGTTACCTATTACAGATAGTCAACATAGATAGCAACTGAAAAACAGTATCTGAAACGATTCATTCTCAAATATATATTTAAAATTGAGGAGAATATGAAGATTTCCAATTCAAAATAGCCGTATGATACATTTGAACGGAAGCTGTTAAGTTATAGGGTAATCTCTTGAGTCTGTGTACAAAATACCTACCTTGCAGCTGTTTATATCCGTCAAACCGTACATTAATGTGTCCCTTTGATGCGCTAGCATAATCGCTCCTCAGAAAAAAAACAAAAGCATTTGCCAAAAACATTCATACAAATATTTTCGGTCTTGAGTCAAGCATGCAAGGACAGTGATGTCGAATAAACAGACAATAATATTGCCGGTCATTTCAGTTCGAAATAGGACGTTTCAAATGTGAAAACCGCGCGGGCTTATAATGCTTTCAGAAACAGATTGATGCAGGTTAGCAGACTCTGCTCCAAAACAGCTGTAATACCGACAAGTGGCTCAAACGCACACATTAATGCTCGCATTCGTATTGTGAATAAACATCGTAATGTAGCAGATAAACTAGGATGGGAGCCAAGACGAAAATATGCCACGGCGCGTTTTTCCATTGGATTTTGCGCTTTGGAAACAAGCAGTAGCCGCGACAACAGATAGACTTTCATTGTTAATTCACTGATGGAATGCGATAACTATGATAATGTTTCTTTTTCTTTCTTTCTTCACTAACAATGTTAATAATTTATTCGGTAGGTAACTGAACTGTTTCATTTGATACAAACGCGTTTGAAACAAAATGACGTTTGCAACTAATGCTGCGCATGAAATAATAAAGTACAGAGCACACCGAACAATAAAAACGCTTGCTGTAAACCTTAGGAATGATGTAGCTATAGGTACCCAATGAAAGAAAGTTGTGTACCTAATTGTCTGATGTTCATGTTATGCGAGTTCATTGTGTTGTGTAGGTATGTTCTCTGTTTGTGTATGTCTTGCAAGGTCGCACGTGTAGTGTTCCTCGAGACAGGTCGATGCACAAGTCAAGGTGGGCTCGGAAATTTTCATTCAAGTGTTATATTTAAATCTCCGATCGTCGCAAGTATTTGAAGTGAAGCGTCACGCGCTCACTTCCTCCTCACAGGTTATGTAGCCGGCCTTCGCGGCTAGAAGCAAGCTTCGAGTTAAAGCCGAGCATTTTCCGGGAATACATCTGTACATCCGGGCTTCTATCGTCAGATGTGCAGTGAAAAAGTCGAAACTAATTTGAGGAGCGAGTGACAACGACGCGGGATGACGGGCAGCGGATCGTAGCTCGCGTGTTCCGCGTCAAATGTGCGCGGTGTTTACGTTCGTGTTCACTGTCAAGCGGTATATCTGTTATGTGAGCAGGTGTGCGTGCGCGCGGCTATATTTGTGTCGCGCGGGCGTTACATAAAATCGTGTCTCCTCACCTCCTCTATCTTGAGGCTGGTGCGGACCACCTTGCGGGTGACCGCGGTCTCGTACGATTCCTCAATAGTCTCCGCCATGGCTGGGCGCGGGCGCGGGCGCAACGGGCTACGCGCGCGATAGTTGCGGCGGTACTGACTGGTGCGCGTTTATTTTTAGTCTCGCGGTGCGGGAACACACGGGTGCTGGCGACGACTGGACGAGGGAACTGGGGTGGCTTGGCTGCGTCTGCCACAAGCCGGTCGGTGATGTGATGACGCGAAGACGCTACGAAGGGGGTGACAAAAACTTTACCACAGAATACCGCAGCAGTAACCGTGCAGTACAATGACAACTTGACTCACGCATTGAGGGTACTTGTGACCCTTTAAGTTCTTCGACTACTTGAGTTGGTTCGAATTGCAACTGATGACTCTATATCTAGCATCCGATTGATGCTAGTTTGTTTTAATATCCCATTTCTGATTCTTGATTGGAAGTCTTTTTGAATATGGATGGTGGATGAACCTACGCAGTAAAGCCGGGTATTATCGCCTGGCGGGTTGCGAAGATGTAGGTAATGTACGTATGAGGTTAGAGTATGTTGGATAAAGAAATCGATAGGTACAGCAAGCGACATCTAGATTCCTCCGAGACTAATTTCTGTACAGCACCATCTATACAATCTTAAAAGAATTTCTCGTAAGATCGTTGCAAAGTCCATGAGTCATATTTTCAGACTTGTTGAGATGAAAAGAGCGATAAGTTCAGTTTAACGATGCTATTTTTGGTCTCAACTTGTCCGTTAGATGTCGCTAGAATTCCTATTCCTACAATTTCTAATCTACAGCTTAAATTGAACCTGAGTTATTGTAGCTTGAGGACACTTCTCGTGCCGTAAGTCCGGCCTAAGAATATACCCCTCAGTCTCCTCCCGTGGATGTCGTATAAGTAACTAATTAATTAGGGAATGGGCAGCAACATCCACCCGAGTAAACATCAATCAGCGGCCTAGCGTGGTGATTATTGCAAATCCTCCATTGCATTCTACGGGGGAGGCCTCGCCTAGACTGTAATTTCTGAGGGATTCGCGTCATCTCCAAGACTTCGTTCACCAAAATCTTGCTAATCTAATCATTAAAGGGCCAAGGGGGGAGAAGGGGGGGTTTATCATCAACAGCCTTTAGACGTCTACTGCTGAACGAAACTTCCATTAAATACAATGGGGGGGAATTGCCATAATCACCACGCTTGGCAGGCGGATTGGTGATTGCAGTATTCATGTTGAGTACTCAGGCGGATGCTGCTGCCCGTTCCGTGCTGTAATTCCTCAGTCGGCTTTTCGAAATCCACGGGAGGAGATAGAGGGGTCTATTAGGGCGGACACGCCACGGCATATAATATGACACGGTCAACGATCTCTAATACTCACATAGATATCGGGTCGGCGCAATAAAAACGTCTCGGTGAATTTAAGCTCACTTGAAAAGTGAGTTTGTATTTGATTTAGTTCGCTTCAAACAAAGCCAATGTAAACACGTGTCACAATGCCGCAATGTATATTTAAAAGTTGCAAAAATAATCCCCGAAAAAACAATTTAACGGCCGGAGTGTCTTACTTTCGTTAAGTACATGTAGAATAAGTTGTATTTTAAGCTTTAAACTAACAAAAAGTATGAAATTTTGATCAAAATTACCGATTTTAAACCACCGCTACAAATGTTTGGCCATCGTTGACGCAAAATTGTCTGTAACAGAACAGTAGATGCATGGAGTAGATTTGTATTGTAATAATTTGTTTTTACCAGAACTTTAAAAAAATTTAATACTACTTTTGTGTCTGTTTGTTGAACTCTCATCAGATACTTGGCTTTCCTTTTTTTTATTTTAGCTTTCCGAGCAATCCATTTACGCTACTGTTATTTAACCAAATCTTTGGTTAACAACCCCTTTACATCTATACCAACTGATAATGAGTCCTCTCGCTTTGTTAAAATTTATGAACCAGCATCACTTATAGAACACATTATCGTAAAAAAACAGTACTTTTTCAAATTCTTTTATCATATCATAGGTATATTTCCCAAATATCAAATAAATGCCCAACCTACGGCAGGCGCCTGTACGCCCGCCCTCAAGCACTTTACGGTTTTTGTTGGAAAACTTTGATGGTCGATATCTTTTTTTATTATGAAACGAGACAAACGTAACAGAACATATATTTTTTATATTTGAGCTTTTTATAACTAGGGCTTCATTATCAGCCTGTAGGTACGCAGAATGGAAAATTTTTAATGTTGAGCTGTTTTAAACATTTTGGGTTTTGATCAAATTATTGCACTAAACTGTACTTGTATTATAAAGATTGTAAACATGAATATAAAGATGTGGAATTTAGTGATATTTTTATTTGTGACATCCAGCGATAGACATCTTGGCCAAAAACATAAACATACACATAAATATACACACAACAGAACGTTAATAAAATAACAAGTATATATACTATCAATATCAAACATACATGCCCAACACATAAATAATTTTAACTTAACTTTAACGTGCATATTATAAATTATTTAAGTGATCAACGCGACTCCATACCTTCTGTAGTTAAATTTGAAGAAGCAAACAGAAGCGAAACCATGGAAACGGATGGATGTAGCTCGCAAGGTAATAACGGGAAAAAGAACTTTATTTGTAGCTTTTTAAGGTTGATTTCACACTAGTTGTTTAACCTATGTCTTTTGATTTGACAAGTGACAGGAGTAATATAATTGCTTTGCTCGTTTTTTGTGACGAATGATCGTAAGTGTAAGATAATATTTTGAAGATTTGCTACTTTTTTGCTAGGTGTCATGGTTGTAATTAGGTTGAACTTAGAACTGTTTTAAAACTTTCATCTTTGTTCGTTAGTAAACAAATGTAGCTGTATAAGTATGTATCCATGCGGACAGTTTTTAGCTTTCATTTTGTACGTGACCCTGGATCTATTGTGAATTATAAGATCGTTGGACACGGTTATATAATAAGACAGAAAACACATTTAAAACATTTATTATCTCATTCCGCAAGTTACATACGCTGGTAAAATATAAATTATCCGTATAAATAAATATGTACGCCTAGTTCTAAAGTACAATTTCGAGATACACTCCTTTTATACATATCACTGGACATCGACGCATGGAACTACAATTGTATTTAATACAATTTGAACCTTGAACAAAGGGTGTAGAGTTTAATATGACTAGTTCCATGACGTTATCCTTGCGCTAATACTTAATTTTTATTCCGTGCGAGGTCTTGTGCTTACTCCACTTTGCTGTAATGAAAAGAAAATTACAATAAGTATGAGAAAATTACAACAGGAGAGCGAGGGGAGGGGTTAGTATCATTTCGTCTAAAAAAGCAGCTGGTCTAATTAGCAAGTGGTCTAAAAAGTAGCTGGTCTAAGCGCAAACTGGTCTAAAACTTAACTGGCAGATGGTAATTTATTATTTAAATTTTTACTATATTATTTTATTATATATTAATTTCATTATATTTAATAATATTTATTAGATGAATTTAACAGTTTGTACTTAGGCCAGCTACTTTTTAGACCAGGTGCTTTTTTAGACGAAATGATACTAAACCGCGGGGAGGAGGTTAGTAGTAGAACTTCTTGTGATAGAGTTCGTCCGGGGAAGTACTACCACCGTACCTATTTCAAGCCGCCAAGCAGTAGTGCTCGCATTGCTGAGTTTCGGTTTGAAGGGTACGGGATCCGGTGAAATTACAGGCACATGACACTTTTCATCTTTATGTCTCAGGGTCGGCACTCGTGTGATGCCTCTGGTGTTGCAGGCGTCCATAGGCTACGGTAACTGCTTTCTATCAGGTGGGGCGTATGCTTGTTTGCTTGCCAAGTAGTATAAAAAAAGAAAAAAAAGATTACGTAGTTCTGTTGCTATTGATTTCAAACGATTTCAATAATGTTTCTATTTTAAATTACGTTAATGCGATTACCTAATTTACGCAGCCTTGTTGCAATTATCCTTTGTAAGCAGAATGCACAAGTTGGGTAGTCGCAAGAGCGTCATTTCGAATAGAAACAGCCTTGAAATCGATTAAAACCAATGGCAACAGAGTAACGTAATCTCACCACCGCTGTCAACAAGGATTTATATCACACAAACAGTCACATAGTCTTTGATCCAACATAAGAATTCCCTTTGTCGTGGGTATTAGGAACTACGAGTATCATGGTACCACAACACCCATACCCATTTATAGCTCATGGTATTTGCAGATCATGCAAACATTTGTTCCGCAGTAGGAATGGAACCCGCAACTCCTTGCGTCTCAGTCGGCTATTCGGCCGTCGCGCCACAGAGGTCGTCAAATTCTTATCATAACTGTGATCAGCCCATGTCACTAATGCTGGGATGAGATGCTGCTCTCTGAATACATGGAGAATAGAGATGCGTTAACCACTGCCCCACTGGTCGTCTCAACGTCAGGTTGAATTTTTCTATTATTGATGATAAAGATACATTTTATGATAACATATAGCGTTAGCTCTAGTAGTGATTGTGGTACTAACATAACGCGCAGGGTGTTAGTGAAGCCGGAGCCCTAATTCCAGCAGGTGACGCCGACCACGTGGTCACCCGTCTTCAGGAAACCGCGCGACTGCCCGAACTTCAGAGCGTTCTGCACGCGGTTGAATATATCTTAAGTAGTGATTATGGTACTGACATGACGCGCAGGGTGTAAGAACCCGTATTGTCCGAACTTCAATTTCAAGGTTGTCTGGAAGAGATCGCTCTCAGCGATAAGACCGCTCATTGTTGGTCAATACGTATAATAATATGATTATTTTAATGTACACCACATTAAAATAATCATATTATTATACGTATGGAAAATTAGTTCCATACGTATAATATGATTGGCAGTTGGAGTTGGTTGGCAATTAAGAGTTTTCTATCTATCAATCTAACTTCTAAGAGTTCTGTATGTGGTTGAATATCTCTTAAAACGATTACGGTACTGACATGACGCACAGGGTGTTAAAACCCAGCGCGACTGCCCAAACTTCAGAGGCCCAATTCTCTAAATTATTTTAAAACTACACTGAAAGTTTACCGAATCGAGACTGAATTATGAATTGACAGAAAGTTGGTATTCTGCTCCCCTAAAATTAACAATTTAGTCTACTTTCAATTCACGGTGACTACCATTAGAGTAGGATAGTTATATATATAATTGCAAAGAGTAAAGAGAGACTTCATCTACAATGCTAAAATTATCGAAAAAACTTTGAATCGTTCAAGTTTCGGTCACATTTCGATATAATCACATTACAGTGTTGTATTTTATGTTTAGAGAATACCATTTCTGACATTTAAGACATCAACACAAGATCGAAACATGATCCGTACTCTATTTTAACTATTTTTATGTTAGAGAATTGGGCCTCAGAGCGTTCTTCACGCGGTTGAATATCTCTTAGTAATGATTATGGTACTGACATGACGCGCAGGGTGTTGGTGAAACCGGAGCCCTGCTTCCAGCCAGTGACGACGACAACGTGGTCACCCGTCTTCAGGAAACCGCGCGACTGCCCGAACTTCAGACCGTTCTGCACGCGGTTGTCTACGTCCTTCAGCCAGTCGCTAGCGGCAGCCTCTGAAATATTATGAATACTAGAATGCAATCCACGGTGAAAGCCTACCCGCGGGGAAAAAGAGCGGGGGGCCCCGGGGGTAATGTATATATTATACTGTTACAAACATTAATTCGTGATCTTTTATGTTTTGTTAGTGGTAGAACTTCATGTGTGTGTGTGTGTGTTCACCCGGGGAAGTACTACCACCGTACCTATTTCTGCCACCAAGCAGTAGTGTTCGCATTGCTGTGTTTCGGTTTGAAGGGTACGGGTACGGGGTGTTTCGGTAAGGGTGCCGGTAAAATTACAGGCACATGAGACTTTTCATCTTTATGTCTCAGGGTCGTCAGCGCGCGTATGATGCCTTTGGTTCAGTGGCGGATTTACCAGCAGGCTGAGTAGGCTGGAGCCTAGGGCGGCAGATTTTAGGGGCGGCAAATTTGGGGGCAACATTTTTTTCTTTTTAGAAATTGTCTTCGAGATTCGAATTCAATTCACGGAAAAATTTAATAAATTTTAGACTTCCTGCTTAAAACTTCTTAACAATTGAATCTAATAGATTGATTTGGCAATTAGAATAGAAGACTGCCATTTGTTTTGTGATTTCGGTACTTTATTTTTAGGGCAATGAATTTCCAATTTGCTCAACTGATTTTGCTGTTAATATGAATACGAAATTTTCGCGGCTCGCTCCGCTCGCCGCTGCCACACGTTTCGTTCCTTTTTCGGCTAGTTTGGATACCAAAATCTCAAAAATTTGGCTGTTCACACTTCTTAATTAGGTACGAATAGTTCGTCAGGGAAATATGAAAAAGGACACCCTGATGATGACCCCCCGAAATCTTTACCTGGTATAAAATTGTAGAGGTCGGTAGGGGCGCCAAAATTTGAATAGCCTACTGGCGGCAAATGTGTAAATCCGCCACTGCTTTGGTTGTTGCAGGCGTCCATAGGCTACGGTAACTGCTTTCCATCGGGTGGGCCGTATGCTTGTTTGCTTGCCAAGTAGTATAAAAAAAGTTAAGTTAGTAAAGTACCTTGGTAGAGGATGGGCAGCACGCCGCGGTACAGGTGCGCCTGGCGGGCCGTCTGCGCGTGGCGCGTGACAGCGATGATGGGGCAGCGCGGCCTGTATTTGCTGAGCAGGTGCGCGGACTTGCCGCTGGTGGTGATGACGACGATGGCGGTCGCGAGCGACTTTGTGGCCGCCTCCACGGCCGCGATGGCGACAGAGTGCGCGGGGTCAGTCACTTTCACCTGGAAACACAAGCATTTTGTCAGTTTCTTAAATTCCATTTAAATAAAGTGCAGTGAGTGCCTGCTTGGCGAGCGAAGACTCCTTTGAAATTAATAAATAAATAAATGCTGGACATATCACACAACATTATCTAGCCCCATGCTAAGCAGAGCTTGTGTTATGGGTACTAGATAACTGATATACCTAATACAAAACATTACATTATAAATATTTTTATTATACATAGAAAATACCCAGAACACCCTGAACAAATATCTGCAGATTGTACAAATATTTGTTCAGAGGTGTGAATTGAACCCGCATACCTCCTGCGTCACAGGCGAACCTTCGCCCGCCGCAAAATGTCGTCAAATGAAGTAAAACAGGACTTTATAAGCTTCTGGAGTCTTATTTTGGAATTGTCTTTTCCCTGGGAAGGCCTCGTCCATCAGTCACTCATGATGATAATTACCTCAGTGGTCAGGTCGTTGAATAGCTGCTTATGCCAGATGGCTGCCTCAGCCTCCTTGCAAATGTTAGCCATAGTGAGCACACACTCCAGTGGATAGTCTCCCTTAGCGGTCTCTCCGGACAGCATCACGCAGTCGGCTCCATCTAAGATAGCGTTCGCGACGTCGGATGTCTCGGCGCGCGTGGGGCGCGGCTTCTTCACCATGGATTCTAACATCTGGGTGGCGCAAATAACTGGCTTGCCGACCTGGAAATTCAATATTACATTGTTCACCGAGGGGAGAAAGTGACCGATTCCAAACGAGGCTGTATTTTTAACTTTATTGCCCACGACGTGGGAATCGCATTTTATTCCGAGTGGTATATGCTGAGAGGATGGTCAGCACTCACCTAGTCACTCTGTGACCAAAGTTAATGATAATTTTGAGCAATAAATGGTTATTTTACTTGTCAAACGTTAGTCACCGAGTGACTTTCAGTAAGGGAGTAGGGGGCAGGTCTAGTATACATTTGTGAAAGGGGTAAATCTAGGTAATCCATTTTAGTAATTAAATAGTACCTGTAGCCTAAAATCGGGCAAAGAACTAATATTATGTTACCCCAATTTTGGGCAAAGAGTACAAAAAAAATTCTCCAAAAAATATGGTGAAAATTTACACCAAATTTTGATTTTGTACTGACCCTGTTGCATCGAGCGATCATGGTCTTCTGTGCGAGGAACACCTTCTCTGGTGGTATTTCAATACCAAGGTCTCCGCGGGCGACCATGATACCATCGGATTCCTGAAATAACAAGAAAAAAGGTTTAAAAAAACACATATTTTGTACAACAGAAAATTTACAAAATTTCCCGCAAATATTAAGTACTTATAATTATGGTGATGACATGGGATCGACAAATTATGAATTATTTCTTTGCTTAATATAAATTGTAGTCTCCTGAGGGCCTAGTTTAGATATGTAACAAGCAACACGAACACTACACCGATTTTTATATAGAAATGAAGATTGTCATGGTGTCCGCTCGAGGCGCTATTCGTTGTTTTCAAAATCCGTATAGTTGCTTCTTACATTTCTAGACAGGAGGCTACATTCTGGCGAAAAAAGCCTGGCAAGTGTATTTGCGTTCCTATTTGCGCATACAAATTTTATTCAAATGTTCTGAAAATATGTGCTCAAACTTTGCTGACGTATCTGGCGCCGGTTAGACCTTCTTCAGTAGCCGTTAGACCACTGCTGGATGAGGAGGCTTATTCATAGGCCGAGACTGCCTTGACCATAACGCATACATCCAAATGCCGAGCACCGTCTTTTTCTTTCCCAGACAAATTCTAAGAGGTTTCGCTAGAAAGCATATTACGCTTGCGATTAGATGTACGGGTACGTAACTACGTGTGCTGAATACGTAAAAGCTGTGCTTTATATTTCTTTGCATTCAAGCTATTTGGTATTTCAGCATGGAAATTTGAAACTTGTTCTGAAAATTTACTTTGGATTTTTAATTTACAAGTTATTGTACAAAACGACCTATTTAACAAAGAATCTAGTTTAATCTGCACTCAATTGCTAGCTAGTTAGGCTGCAATGTAGGAGACAAATGACGTTATCTGACCGTTAGCAGGCACACGCAAAATAGCCGCCATCCGCCTATTAAACTATTGTTCAGAACGTTTTTGAACCTGCGCTAGATTCATTCAGTAGGTCGATAATGAATGGCATATAACAGCTTTTCATGTGTAGAGTCTGTTCAATCAATCAATCAATCGATAATTTATTTCATGTAAGTGATTTATAAATAAGTGTGGTAAAAGTAACTTTACCGCATACTTCTCATGTATATGGTACAAAATGGAATAAAACAGTCTAAACAATCATGTGCCGAGCTCCCTGAGAGCAGATTCTGAATGTGACAAGTAATTGACACGGAAGTATGGTGTAGAGTAACACGGATTTTTGTATGGAAAATGAGGTTCACAGAGTGTACGCTAGGGGCGCTCATCGGTGTCGCCATACAAGATCTTTGTTACACTACACCATACGTCCGTGTCAATTGTGTGCTTAAAACTTAGAATCAGCTCTCAGACCCTTTTGTCATCGAGGTAATCATTTATTTTGACCATTTATGTAAGCCAAGCCGTGTTTGTTGCCTGATTCTTCAAGACTTGGTCGCGTTGGAACAGGAGTAATTTTAGTTTATAAGACGATTCAAAATGGTCCTTGTGATTTCAATGAATAAAATTCTTTTGACTTTTACTTTGTAGTAAGCCTTGTTTGTTAAGACAGTCATTACAGTGACCCTCGGTGAGTGACAACTCGGAGAAACGCGTTTTCCCAGAGATTAAACTAGCGTGTTAAGCCTCTGGTGTTGCAGGCGTCCATAGGCTACGGATAACTACTTTCCATCAGGTGGCCCGTAAGCTTGCTACCTTGCCAAGAAGTATATAAAAAAAACACTACATTCTTTATACACATCGAATAATATCCCCACCCCCTCCCCCCTCCAAAGTAAAATAGTCGAGCAAAAAGGTACCTTACCGCAATGATCTCGTCCAGATTGACCATGCCCTGGTGGTTCTCGATCTTGGAGATGATCTTGATGTTTTTCCCCTTCTCCCCGAGGATCGCACGGATCTCTTGAAGCGCGTTGCCGTTACGGATGAACGATGCGAAGATCATGTCTACCTGTTAATCAAATTACAGTGATAAAGTAAGACTGGTGTAGTGGTTGGTGACCCCAACTTCCAATGCTAACATAAGATCCTTACCTCAGCATTAAAAGTTGGGGTCCTTACCGTAAGGACTATGTACTTGCTAAGAAGATTATATGATATTTTAGCATAAGAATGCCTCGTTCGATTTTTATTAACCGACTTCCCAAAAAAGGAAGAGGTTCTCAATTCGGTTGTATTTTTTTTTTTGTATGTTTGTTACCGCATATCTCCGGCGTTTATGAACCGATTTGGAAAATTCTTTTTTTATTTGAATAGATATACTTCCAGATTGGTCCCATTTTTCTCAGAATCCAGTTCTGATCATGGGATCCATGAGGAATTGAGGGAACTCCTCAAATATTGTAGGCATACATATGGCGATTTTGATATTTTCAGCAACAAACCAAGCATTTGCATTCAAAAAGTATCATAATCCTTTCACCACTATGGTTCTTTCATCATTTTTTTTTCATCCAAATATTTTGTCGAATACAATGGCGGAAGTCGGTTTTTTAAATGAAAAGTTATTTACTAACGGCCAGTACATTACTGCAGCGGCCGTCAAATGGAGCATACATACGAGTCCATCAAAGCTCAATTTCGGCCAAGGCATAGTACAAAGTACGCCACCCAAAAAAATAAATGATTCATACATATCTGATTTTTTGTCAGTAGCTTCATTTTAAAGAGTCTACCAGTATCTACCAGTTTTGTTACCAGTCGACTATTAGTAGTTTTCTTAACAATGCACGGATATTCAAACAAGTAAATTTTCTTTCATTCTTCCACTGAACTAAGTTCATTTTGGCGGCCACAAGTTTTATATTTCAACTCTTGCCGTATTTTGAATTTTAGGTGGTTTCAAACCATTTTGATAGGACCCCCTTCATTGAGTTTACTTTAAAATGTAAAAAAACATTTCCACATTTAAAAAAAAAAATGAAATGTCTCCAAAATCATCTTTGCACACTGAAACGTCTGGTGAGTAAACGTAATAAAACCTCTTTCCATAATCAAACAACACGACAGTTATGGATTTTCATTCAATTGCCGGCCGCTGCCAGCGTGTTTTTCACGACAAGAAATTCGATTCATCTCCAAGTAGGTTTTTTAGATAATATCCAAGCATGTTTAAGAAAAATTACATAATTAAACTTATTGATAACCTGCTCATTAATTATAAGTCAGATTATTAATTTGTAACGTAACTACATAGCGAATGACACTTAAAGGTCGTTTGTAAATAGTAAAGTTATCGTTGGAAAATCATAATCAGCTTTCTTATTATCAATACGTAACATGTTTATCGTAGGTAAACCAAGGTCACAAGACAATATAATATTATTGGATTTCTTTCCGTGTCGTAGTGACTAAAATATTTGATAAGTTATCAACAACACTTCATAAACGAATGCACGTTTTTTTAAGCAAACACTGTGACATAATTTGATGATCATCAATCTCTTGAATGATTTTATACCTACAGTGTGTTCAAATTCTTAAAAGCTGTCCAGTTAACATGCGTGCGTCTCTAAAACTGGACGCCTACTGTTGGCTGTTTGACAATTACGTCAAAATATAACTTTTCATTAAAAAAACCGACATCCGCCATTGTAGTCGACTAAATATCTGGATGAAAAACATTTATGAAAAAACCATAGTGGTAAAAGGGTTATGATACTTTTTGAATGCAAATGCTTGATTTGTTGCTGAAAATATCAAAATCGCTATATGTATGCCTACAATATTTCCCCCAATTCCTCATGGTTTCCATTATCAGAACTGGATTCTGAAAAAAGTGAGACCAATCTGGAAGAATATCTATTCAAATAAAAAAATATTTTTTAAATTGGTTTATAAACGAGAGATAGGAGGTAACAAACATAAAAAAAAAAACAACCGAATTGAGAACCTCCTCCTTTTTTGTGAAGTCGGTTAATTACCCAACGTTTGACAGTTCTGCAAGGTATATGGCCTGCCCATTGCCACTTCCACTTGTGTTGAAACTCATTCATCAAATTGTGACACTTACGCCCTGTTCAACGCCGAAGAGCAAGTCAGACTTATCCTTCTCTGAGACAGCGGGCAGGTCCACCGGCAGACCGGGGAGATTCACACCCTTCCGGGATCCCAGCATACCTGCCAGATAAATAACACATTTAATTTTAATTTATAATGACGGTGACGACTTCTTTGGCGCGGCGGGCGAAGGTTCGCCTGCGACCCAGGAGGTTGCAGGTTCGATTCCGCCACTGAACAAATATTTGTACGATCTGCAGATAATTGTTTAGGGTGTTCTGGGTATTTGTATATGCAATGTATTGTATTAAGTATATCAGTTATCTAGTACCCATAACACAAGCTCTGCTTAGCTTGGGGCTAGATAATATTGTGTGAAATGTCCAGCATTTATTTATTTATTTATTTTATATGACCTGCTCATTGCCACTGCAACATGCTAATTCTGAGAGCTGTTGGTGATCTTGGTTCGTTTACGGATTTCTTCATTTAGGATTCTATCACGTAGTGAAACTCCTAGCATAGCTCTCTCTATAGCCCGCTGCGCGACTTTGAGCTTGTCTATAAGGCCAATAGTTAGCGACCACGTCTCAGTGCCGTAACTCACTGGCAACACGCACAGATTATAGACTTTCGTCTTAAAGGCTGTACAGTATCTGTGACGAGAAGTTAATGGCGTAGTTTCCCGAGCGTAAGACTATCTGTTAAATTAAAAAAAAGAAGTGGCAGGAAACTTACCTCCATTCTCAATAGTACAGTCCAGGGTACCAGCCGATGATGATGTACAGATGACAGAGATAAGACCATCATCGATGAAGATCCGGTTGCCAGGTTTGACAACATTGGTGATGTTCTTGTAGTCCACCCAGACAACGGAAGCTGTTCCCTTTTCCATGTATGAGGGATCAGTGGTCAGCTTAATGTTGCCGCCCTTCTTGAGTTCCACCTCGGCTGAGCCGCCCTAGGGAAGAAATATATGATTTTCAAAAGTGTGCAAGAATTCTGTAGTCCAGCATCTACGTGGCCGTTAACAGGCTGGTGATGATGATAATGATATTCAATTCTGATGTATAAGCTATAATACTGTAGAGTTTGATCAAAATCTGTTCAGTAGTTATTGCGTGAAACAGTAACAAAGATCCATCCATCCATCTTCACAAACTTTTAGATATATTATACTATTAGTAGAACGTATTGCGTGGGGGTCCCTGTTTTAGCATAAGCTCGATCAGACCTTGGTTCGGTGCGGCACTGAATTTCAGACAAGGCCTAAGGATCTAAGGGATGACACGAACATCAATAAACATCTCAGTAATGAGGGCTTTTCAACTTCGATTCAAAAAAAAGTAGTTCAAATTGGTTCGATAGATGGCGCTGACTCAACTGTAGCTGACAAGATTGTCAAATGTATTATCTGGTTTATCTAACTAATCTGTGGCTGTTAGTCATGATATTCTGTTTGTGTCTGCTTCTTGAGAGTGCGCTAGTGATGTCGTGGTGTTTTTTATATGTAAGCTTAGATAAATACCACGAAACGAAAATATATCCAGTAACAGAGCAGCGCCATCTATTTTCAACACTGAAAGCATGATTTGAAACGCCCGTGAAATCCCTTCATACCAGAGACAAGTGTAAATAATGTTGTCTCTGGTAATACGATAGTTAGCAATGGTCTTCGCATGATACATACATATATACATAAACACGCTTTTTCCTCGAAGGGGTAGACAGAGCCTCAAAAGGCAGGAATATAGACATGAAAAGTGGTGAGCTCATCGCCGCCATTGCTTTCCACACCCAACTCGGCTAACGCTTTCTTCCAGTAATAACACACTCCCTCATATGCCAGCAGCCAGGAACTGGGAGGAAGGAGGAGGGAGGTACAGCACTGAATTTCATACAAGGCTTAACGAATGAAACGAACATCGATAAATACTGAACTGTCTCAGCAATACGATAGCTGGCAATGGTCTCATGTGGAAAACGTGCACTTACGCCCTCTAAGAGTCCAGTCCTGATCTCGGGTCCCTTGGTGTCCAGAGCGATGGCTAGCGAGAAGGGGAAGCCGATTTTGGCGCTGTAGTTCTTCTCAGCAATACGGCAGTTAGCGATGGTCTCTGCGTGGTACTCGTGGGAGCCGTGCGAGAAGTTCATGCGAGCTACGTTCATGCCGGTTTCCATCATCTTCTCGAGCACTGCTACATCGCGAGAGACGGGCCCTGGTAAAACGAGGAACGGTTAGTTAGATAGCCTACAAAAGGTAAGAAAAAATGGCGATGAACTGTCAATGTTTGGCGAATTGTCTTATGATTGGCGAACTGTTTGTCATTGGCGAACTGTCCCTGATTGGCAAACTGTCTATGATTGCCGACCTGTTTCCTATTGGTGAACTGTCTCTGATGGACACACCGTCTCTGATCGATGACCTGCCTATGATTGACGAACTGTCTATTATTTACAACTGTCTATGATTGGTGAACTATCTCTGATTGGCAAACTGTCTATGATTGACCAACTGTCTCTGATTGGTGAACTGTCTATGATTGAAGAACTGTCTATGTTCGGTGAATGATCTCTAATTAGTGAACTGCCAATGATATCATACATACACACATCACATGTCTACGAATTTTTGTTTCTATGACAGTGAGCTTGCGGATTTTGTAACTCGGCTGCTATATCAGTTCCAACGCTGTTTTTATCCGAAATGACGTTTTTGCGATTACCTAATTTATACAATTTCGTTGCAATCAAGCTTTGTGGAAAAATTGCGTAATCAAATAGAAACAGTATCGGAACTTATAGCAACAGTTGTATAGATAGCGAGACTTACCAATGGTACAGATGATGCCAGACAGGCGTACGTAAGATGCCTTGGAGTCAATGTCCAGGGTACAGATGTGCTGCAGGTGAGAGCCGACATTGGCGGCCGCTAGCTGCGCCCCGGGCTTGTCTCCGGATCCAGCCTGTTGGGAAGAAATCTCTAGTTAGATAACTTTCAACATATTAAAAGACCAGAATACTGTTGACATAAGCTTAATAGCATTTACATTTTAAAAGTAGCAGGAAGTCTGCAGTAAAACCGGTCGTTGTGGCATTCTACAATCATCAAAGTATTTTATTATTTATATTATAAGTATATCCTATAATTTTTAATAACCACCATCATCAA
The DNA here is from genome assembly GCA_951392215.1 of Epirrita christyi. NCBI lineage: Eukaryota > Metazoa > Arthropoda > Insecta > Lepidoptera > Geometridae > Epirrita > Epirrita christyi. The sequence continues at coordinate 13,589,117 of OX595841.1, read as the reverse complement.
AAATCGTTTTTCCAAGTTTTTGGGTGAAAAACTTGGAAAAACGATTTTTGATGATGGTGGTTATTAAAACGCGTTTTCCCAGTGATGAAACCTAGTTAGATAAACCCCCGTACAGCAAATTTAATCGAAATCGTTAGTGTGTTTTTGAGACCTCAAAACTATAATAAACGCTTCTACACGTTTTATTGTATGGAAGCCGAAATAGCGCCTCTGGCGGACCGTTTCCAAAACTCATTATGCCGAAACAAAAACACACCGTGTAACATTCTCACGAGTGCGAGTGTAGACAGCGCGCAAACCTCAGACTAGGGCTTCAGGCCTTTTTGAAACTCGATATGACAAGAGCATTCTGGCTAGAGTATTAAGGCATTATAATATTATGAGGCACCTTAATTATGTCTAGTAACCAGAGAATAACAGAAACACAGTGTCTTTAGAATAATAAGAAATACCTACTAACCGCTGCCATGAGCCTTGATACAAAAAGCAATCTATACCACTGAACATGGCTAATTCCAATAGAATTTCACTTAACAACTGCCTGCTACTAACCTAGTTACTTGTGATTTCATGAATGTGTCACAGCATGAGCGGTAAATATTTACATTTCGGTTTAAAGAAGTTTATTATCACTCATAAAGAACCTTAGGCGCAGGCCAGACAGAAGAGACGTAAGACGAGGACGCGTCGCGAGCAGAGCAGAGGTAAAAGCGTTACGACTGCGCCCCGTCTTTTCTGTTTGTTTTGCGTCGTGACGCTTCTATACATTTTGTATGAAAAAGACGCGGAAGAGACATTTGTCTGCGCCCCGTCCTCGTCTTATGTCTCTTCTGTCTGGCCTGCGCCTTACAGTTCACTTAAAATGAGCTAAATTTAATTTATTATATAATAATGACATGGTTTGTAGTCTTATACTAGATTAGGTAACTGTTTTGTATATAAAAGTAGGCAAGTAGCATCGACATATACTTTTATTTATATCAATGGCAAGTAGACAACGTTTTAGATAGGTACAACCTACCAAGTTAGTAATTGAGAACTAATCAATGACCATGACTAACTTTGAGACTAGTGTGTCAATCACGATTTTATAGCATAGCTAGGTGAGGTAGGTATTCTTAAGCGGGATAATTGTCTACATATCAAAATAGAGATTCATTTCGTTCACATAAAAATGTGAAAAATTTCAAAGCCAGAAATTTTGTGAAAAAAAAATGAGCCGTGGTTGTTTAGGCCTAAGAATAGGACTTCCAATTCCTCTTGTGGATGTCGTAAAAGGAGACTAAGGGATTACGCCTGGGGATGGGCAGCAGCATCCACCTGAGTACCTAATTAACACTAAACTGCCTACAAAGCATGGTGATTAAAGCAAATCTCCCTAATGCACGCTATGGGTTGTACGTTATGCATGCTATGGGGGAGGCCTCGTCCAGCAGTGACTCTCAGTTGAATTTAGTACCTACCAAAAGATTTTGAGTAAGTAAATGATATTACAGTAGTTAATACAAGCTGAAACAAAATCTAGCCCATGTACCTATTTGACATTGAGTGCACCTCAATGTCAAGTACATGGGCGAGATATTCGCTCAAGCGGTAAATTGACTAGTTTCGTCAAGGTAATTATTTCTAGGAATTTTCATTAGGCTTAATGTAATGCGCGCCACAGAGGTGGTCTGTAATGTAGGGTTTTATGTCTTATTTTACAGTATCACTTCAAACCTTTAAAAGTAAATTTTCTTACTGAGAGTTCCCACTGCGTCCCACTGTGCTCTAGTCATTATTCTAAGGTCCCACTAACCTGGGTGATGACAAGTTTCTAGATTGAATAGTTTAAAAATTACAATTATTACTTTGGTACAATTTTTGGTAATAACTTTGGTATGTAACATGATGTTGTATAGAAAAAGAAACTGATTAGTCAGCCTGTTCTAGCCGTACACAACTAATAATAGCAAATTTCTAGTTATTAGCTATTTTTACACTAATGTTAACATTAGTAACAATAGCAAGTCACTATCAAGTCAAGACGATAGTAAATGACAAAATATTACCCAATTTTATTACAGAGATTTCAAGCTACCCCAATTGGCCAATTATTAACATTTGAGGTTGTCTTGCTAGCATCTTGGTAACAGTAGTCAGCCTGTGCTAGCCGTACAGACCTCTTCTACCCAGATATGCACTAATCATCCCCACTTTACTATATATGAGGTAACCCTGCACAATGTTTTATTTTTCATAAAACTAAAGTCTACATAAAAACTTGAAAATATCCCTAAACCAAATTTCATATATTTTCGTTCATAATGGAGGAAGTTATGATGCTGCGACAGTCTGGGACTGAACAAACAATCTTTTATGGGTTTCTCAGGAAAGCTTAGCAGGAAAAGTACTTCAAAGGTCCACTTTCCAGTGTACTCATTTCTTACATTTCTTTCAAATCAAATCAAATCAAAAAAACTTTATTCATTAAAATCACAAGGATCATTTTGAATCATCTAATGAATTAAAATTACTCCTGAGGTCTTACCATGAGCTCTCATAGCGATTTAGTTCAAAAACTATTCAGTACAAAATATTGGTTCTGTTATGTCTGCAACTTTATTTAAAGGCACAGTAGCAGAAGGTCTTTAGACTACTGCGATTAAAGTTATTTAATGATGACGGATGTCAACGATGAACCAATATTTTGTACTGAATAGTTTTTGAACTGAATTGCTATAAGAGCTCATGGTAAGGCCTCTGTTCTTGTTCTTTCTAGTGACATATAGCCCGATACAGATACATGTAAAATGTTGCTAGCTCTTATTCTTGATGCTACACCTACTTCTATCAAAACAGATCTCCTAGTAGGACAACAAAACAATGCTTAAATACAATGTATGGCTGCATGAGGTATGTATTGAAAGTACACACCTAATAAGGTACTAATGTGAGCTCAAGTAGGTATGATTATTTAGCATGTTTTGAGAATTCTACATGCCAGAAAGAAACACTAAAGTAGGCCAGTCAGCTCACACAAAAAAGGCCCCACTGACAACCTAGTTGCGGATAAAAGTTTGTAGTACATGACTTATACTTGTACAAGGCCAGTCAGCTTCACTTATATATTCATCATCACCACACTTACGCCCACTGCTAGACAAGGCCTCCCCCATTGAATACAATGGGGGGATTTGCCCATGCTTGGAAGGAGGATTGGTGATTTCAGTTTGGTGTTAAGTATACAGGTGGCTGCTGCTGCGATCCCCTGGTGTAATCCCTTAGTTCGGCTTTTACTACATCCACGGGAGGAGACGGAGGAGTCTATTCTCAGGCTGGACACACCATGGTGCTCCACACCACCACCACATTTAAAAATCCAGGAAGTATTTTACTCACAGATAATGAATGCAAAGCAAAACATTGTGATTTGATTAGTTGGTCAGAATGTAGGTACCTATGTACTGTATTGCTGATATTGCCAGATTACTGTGATAAGTCTATCATGGCAAAATTATCACTGATTTGTTAGTCACTATCACCTATTGTAAGTAGGTATTAGTCTCCCTTCTGGGCCTAAATCTGATTTAGATGATATGAAAATGGGCAATCCATTAATCTCACCTACCTAATCGAACCTAGGGTATTTCCTAATGTAGAAGCGGAAATTGTTATAATTTTTGTAAATAGAATTACATACCTACATGTTTCAGCCATAACTTAAAACCAAACCAATCAGCTGAAAACCGGCGTGAACAGAACACATCGCCAAGGTAACACGGAAAATCGTGACAAACGAGTTCACGTAATCGTAGAGCAAAAATAGAATAACAAGTCCTAGAGTGCCCATACCTCAGTTTTACCATCGTAGATCGTAGGGAACACCATTTTCACAGCGTCGTAATGTATGAAATTTTCACTGAGCTCTACGCGAGGTCGATCGCGCGGCTTTTGTGATCTTGAACTGCCCTTCCGAGTGGAAAAGTGACTGAAGAAGCCCGCAGCGGGGTGCGGTGGACCGAGTTGCGTACTCGATGCAAAAACTAAAGCGGCGCGCGCAGTACCGACCGACCGCGTCGCGACTGGGCCACCCCGAAGGGACTATGGTGAGTGATAAATCCACCAAAATCGAATATCACACGTGGGTTAGCAAGATTCCCACGATATTATTACACCGCAAACATTGCTTTGCAAACTGACTGCAGTTGTCGTTTTCAACCCTTTCTAGATCGATAGATTCCCAAATTCTAAATTTAAACGATTGAAAACTTGCCAACTAATTCTACCGGCCAAATCTCAGAGGGACAATATAAATATAACTATTTTTAAAAATTAAAATTATCTGCCAACTTCGGGTTTCCGCGTTTCTTGCCTAACCGGTGCTTTTTCGTAAGATGACATTTGTTTGACAGATATTTTCCCACGCTCTCAGCTGTTTCCGGCGTGCCCGGATATCCGATCCGAACCGCATTCTTCTTGCGGAAGTAACTTTTTGATTTCCGTTTCAGAGATTGATAACCTTTGGTTGTCGCGGATTCCAAATTATCGAATCCGCGGTTTAAGGCGATTCCATGAAATAATAAGATAATCCAACTAATAACTTTAAAGAATAATATAATGTAAACTTTTGTAGGAAGACGAGTGTTTCCACTATTAAAATAAAATAAGGGTTCCCTGCCCCCGTTAACGCAACGGTATGTATAGCCTCTCTGACTAATACAATAGGGGTCTGTGGTATAGTCCGTCACGGTCATTAATAAGTGGACTACCTTATGTCAAAAATCCTACTGACTATTTTGTTAGTTGAAAATAAACGATTCCAATGAACGAGGTCGATTTACCGTAAGCTGTTTTAGGCTGGGTTAAGGGTTTACACCAGGAAGGCAATTCTCGTAATTCATTCGTAATCACCTGCCAAGCATGATGATTATGGCAAATCCCCCCATTGTATTTTATGCAAGAGGCCTCGTCCAGTAGTGGACGTCTAAAGGCTGCTGATGATACCTACCTATTTCAGCCGCCAAACACCATTGCCGTGTTCAGGTTTGGAGTGTAGGTAAGTATAGTACATCTTGGCCTGTACTATACTTACTTACCTACCCTCCAAACCGTGACTTGACTTTTTTTTTCTGAGACGTGTTTAACGATAAATAAAAAAAAGGAAGTCACGAGGAAAAAACAACTTTTATGACAGTAAAGAAGCCTTACTGCTGAAAAAAATATCATTTTTTGGTTTCAGTTTTTTATCATACACCTGCGGAACGCCTACTGTAATCATGGTAGGTGCGAAATTGATGGAGCAAGTGATAGGATATACTAAAACGTCGAATGGAAACTACAATATGTTTTTTTTTTTTCAAATAAATAATAAAAGTAACCCGTTATAAGTAATAAAAGACCCGCCTAGGTCATAGAAATACATTGTATAAGGGTTCAGTGGGTTGGCTTTAGATATCATTTACCTGATTGAGGGGTCGGGGAAGCCCTAAATAAATATAATAATATAAAGCCCTGTGTCTTCTGCAGATATAGTTTTGTTTTATTATGAAATATAACAAACAATTGGTTTTTGCACACTCAAAGAGCCTTTACAGGGGCTGTTCCAACTTTTGGTTAGAATTCCGTAAAGAAATTGTATTTTTGCATAGATTTTTACGTTATTTAAACATTTAATCATTACATTATTAATTTGCACTCAAGTTGTATTTAAGTATATATTTCATTGTTTTAAGAACGACTAACAGACATAAGTAATATTATACTATTATAATAGAAGTTTACAAACACAAAAAGATAAGAATATGGTCTAATGGTCCTCCATCCACACATTGTAAATATTTTGTAAATAAGTACCTCAATTATAAAAAAACTTCAATTCAATTCAAAAGCTATTTGTTTATGTAAATAAGCATAATTTTGATGTTACTATTCCTATTATCACTATAATTTTATTGTATTGAGTTCCTAATTTTTGAGTATAGGTGTCATTTCATCAACATGAATAATTTTTAGGTTAGGTATTTCTAACATTTCAATTGTGTTTTAATTCATTGTATTTAATTTGTCCTGTGTATTCCAAGGTTTTTATTGGGACCTGCAATTATATGAAATTAGAACCTTACATTCTATTTTCTTATATCCATGTTTTTTAGGTGACGGTTGTCTAATTTAATTTTACAAATTGACTGTGGCGAATAGATAAATTGGAAAAACGTAATTATAGTTGTAGTTTAACGGGTAATTTTATCAGATGTAAGATTTAACCACGGTTAATGACAATCTTTTATAAATTATCCAATTTGAAATCATATTTTACGAATACCGCACAGTGTATGTGCATGATAAATTTTATCAAATAATAGAGAAACTGGCCTCATAATCTATTGCAGTATTTAAATAACTAATATTATGTACTTACAGATGCCATCTTTAGTTGGTAAGTAACTATTTTCCTTTACTTTGGAAAATTAATATAATATTAGCTGGACACAGATAAAGCTGTTCACTGAGCTGTTTGACAGCAGCTTAAGTGCAAGGACATTTAGAGGTCAAATCAATGTCATAGACAAAATGACTCGTTAGGTGGGCAATTCATGCAAATTTTATCTCTATGGCGGCACAGTGGCAGCAAGGTACAAATGAAGAGGGTTTGTATCTTTTATCAACATTCAACACTGTTGAGTCATTCTGTGAGACATATTATTAAATTGTAATTTCCCACATTTCAATGTGACATCAAATAAGTCTTTTTTGAATATGGTCCAAACTAACAGGATTGATTCAAAAATTATAAAATAAAACAAACCATTGCTAACAAACAAGCGGAGATTCTTTCACGATTTAATTTTTTCATCAATTTCAGTGTTAATAAAACTTGGTTTTCCACAAACCACAAAAAGTTTGCGACAACTGACAACTGAAAATCAAAAACGTATATTTTTTTATTTAGATTATCAAATGAATACCTAGGTATCATTATTGGACAAAATTATGTTAACAGGTCTATACCTGTTAACGTTGTTATGTGTCCTAACGTACCCAACGTTAGGTAATTTATCAGAAACTTAGATAAAATTAAAATAAAAAAAGGATTGGATCTATGGATCTTAAACATCCTAGGAATAGGGAAGTCAACCTACAAAACCACTTACTTTAAATTGATTCCTTGACTCCATAGCCTTCATTTTGTTTTAGAAAAGCTATAAATAATTTAACTGAATTTATCACGACACTTTATATTAATCAGCGGTAATAACGGCTTTCTGTCAGGGCTCAGGCCCGTGGATTCAGTTTCCCGGCGCGAAGTTTAATCGGAAACTGATAAAATACAGACATAGAAATACTTACTATGTGCCCCCTTATCTTCATCGTCTGTCAATAAGTCAACTACCTACTTGTATTATAATAGATATAGTAGTAGGTATGTATGTACCTATACCTAACAAGTAACAACTCTGATGACATTATTTAGGTAGGTACCTACCTACATATATTATGTAAAATATACTCCATTACGGTAGGTACCTACCTATCTACTCAAGTCACTGCGGTCTAGCTAGATATTATTAGTGTAGTGACGTTCTCTTGTACCTGCCTAAATGTTATAAAAATCGCATCAAAATTTGTTTAGCAGTGTCAAGCGGGAACAGAGCCAGCAGCGGCAAGCGAGGCGGCTTTTGCTTGACACTTCGCAGGCATTTGGTATTAGAGTGTAGTACCACTGGATTCGATTTTTAGGAGTGAGTTTATAGCTGCTCAAAAAACACACTTACCTCCATGTTAAACTGTTGTTTACGATACATTTTTGAGTGTATCTCACGTGCAGCATAGTTGGGCAACGACCTTTTAGCCTAACCTTTCCTATCGGAAACACTTATACTTAAGGCGCGGTGCGGGGTGCGGGCGAAGGTGAAATAAAACATGCGTCTATGTTGTAAAAACGGAAACAAAGGTAAGTATAAAATAATTTATCACTTTAATATTTTTTCTAAATATTAAACTTTACAATTACTTAGTAAAAGTAGTAATTGCAATTTTTAATCAAGAGAAAAACAGTTGAATGATGATTTATTAATGGTTCAAGTTTTTTTTATGTACGTATCGAAGTCGTATAGTGATCAGTTTCAATTATTATGTTATGCAAAAGTCTTGAGAATGACAAATATTTTTTTCAAAGTAAGCCACGGGTTCTTTGAACTTCTTTTAAACCAACTTCTTAAGCTTTAGGCGCCTTAATAGGTATGTAATCAAACCTGCGGCACGCTCCTAACACGTTAACATCATTTATCGGGTGCCATGTCTGATAACGGCTTCCAAAGATATTGGATCACTCCATGGCAGCCGTTTGGTTTGGATCTACTTTATTCGTACCTACCATGAAGCTTAGAACTTAAGTGCCTTGGTGTGTCCATCCAAAGAATAGACCCCTCCTCCTTCCATGGATGTCGTAAAGCCAACTAAGGGATTACACCAGAGGTGATGGGCAGCAGCATCCACCTGAGTACTCAACATGGACACTGCGATCACCAATCTACCTGCTATAAAGCGTGGAGGTAATGGCAAACCCCATTGCATTCTATGGGGGAGGCCTCATCCAACGCTGGACGTTTAACTACTGATGATGATGATTGTGCTTAAGTGTGTGTGTGTCTACTGAACTTGACTACTCAGGGCCGGTATCGACTAAAGCGGAACGTGCCACAGTTAATCGCTTGATGCCATATCACATTGACTAATATTTACGTTGGTATCTTACGATGCATCTCCTCCTTTCTCTGTTTGTTAGACATTGGTTTAAGGTAAAAAAAACTATGTTACCAAAAATTAAACAAGAACTCATCGAACTTAATTTAATTATCCAAATCCAATTTACAATGAAAATGAACGATAATAACAATTTGTCAGATTATTAACAAAACATAACTCGTAAGCTACTGACAAGAATTATTTACCTTTTTCAAAGGTTTGGAATGGCATCCGCAACAAATACATAAATAAATTGAGTAATTCAGGTCAATTTGTGTACCTTATTAATTATTCTAAACATCTATTTCACCACTTCCAAAATATTAATCTGTTGGCGAATTCATAAGATCCCGTAATACTATTTTTACAGAGTTACAATACTATTTCTAGACTACTTTTTGCCGTTTTCAATATTCAATCTACAGATTCTGACAAACAAATAGAATTGTCACTTTTTCTATCTGTAGATTGAGTTCTGACAATAGCTGCAAATTGGTAAACAATCCATAAACCCACAACTTACATTATTTCAAGATGCGTTTCGTTTGTAACAACTTTAAAAGAATTATCAAAATCGGTTTAGCAATACAAGCTCTAAATAATCGAGATAAAAACATAGCTGCCTCGTAGAAAAATACACAGTATTTAGATTAGCAAAGGCTAATCCAGTTAGAGACTGAATTCTTAAAAATAGTTAAGTAAATAATGGTACCGATTCTGTGATGTGTCTGTGTTTTATATAAATTTAAAGTGCGCTCAAATTATCGCGCGCTCATTCTAATAGACTGAAATAAAAGGGACCGCGATAATTTCAGCGCAGTTTAAATTAAGAGAATGATGCACAGAATCAATACCACAGTAAAAGTAAAAATAAATTCGTAAGTTAGCAAGCAAGTCGTATCGTTGTGGTCTCGTATTGCTAATCTACGTAAATGTACGCATCCACCGATCTGTGCGTAGAACACGTGCATCCGTAGTAGATTAGTGGACGCGTTCCATTACCTACAGATATTATGTGCGTTTCTTACATAAAAAAATTAAAATAACAAGATAATACACTGCTTTTTTGTTATTGGTGAATTAAATCAGAATTTTATACTAAAATAATTTACTTAAGTGGTGTTTTCAAAAGCCAATAATTCCCTGAATTTAGCTGTACTCTTAACAATATTTAGATCAATAGAAAGAAAACTTCAGGTAGATTTTTTTTTAAATCTTGATTTAGGCATTCTCTTCCACTCTACGGATAGCCGTAGTACGAAAAATTCCAAAAAATCGTATGGAACCTGAAGTGTTCTTTCTATTTATAGCGAAATTGGGGGAATTAATGATTGCCTTAATGATTTGCCATGAAATCATCAATTTAACATAATACCCAGTTTTACGCGCTTAGAAATACAGCAATTGATCGCAAAGCATACAAATGGCTTGGTTTAATGTATTATCAAATTAATCTGTACATAATTGGCCAATAAATTATAAAACATACTAATAATTCATTCAACTATTGGAAAGACATCAGAAGTCTAGGAAGAACAGTATGTAACATCTTTTCTAACAAATTAGAGCTATTTTGAACTTTAAATGGCTTACAATAAAGTATAGTACTCACCAAAATAACTTTATAGGTGTTATAGTAAAAAGGCGGTTTTGCCAAGCTATATGGCATACAAAGAAAGAAAGAAAGAAACCCATACCCATTGCCACTTCCTAATTCTGAGAGCTATGCCGGTGATCTTGGTTCTACGGATCGGATTTTATCATGTAGAGCTCCGAGCACAGCTCTCTCCGTAGACCGTTGCGAGGGGTTATTGTTACACCAGCAAACATATTTTGCGTACGTTAATATTGTAGTGTCTTGAAATAAACTTGCTATAATTGACGGAAAGCGTTGGGAGTTGGACCATTTGGATTGCAATTATTCTATCTAATACATTTCAGTTAACAACTTTAGGCCATAAAGAATTTAGCGATATGACATCCGTATACAGGAACAACGCAGTGCGCTACAGCGCTCTTAGTGCCCGCCGGCGATTGCGCCTGCGCACATCATTCAGTAACAATGCTCCTATTTACTTTTCACCACACTTTTCTTTCTATCAAGCTTCACAAAAAGACACACAGCCCCCAAAAGGATATTCAGTACCAAAATTACATCAGCAAGGCACTATGAGCGCTGTTGCGCACTGCGTTGTTCACGGATACGGCTGTAAGAATCAACATCTATTTACACCGGTATGTATAATCAAAGGTACTCTACAGTTCCTCTTGTCAATTAAGGTACCCACGTACACCTCGTAGAACTTTTCGGCTTAATTACAGTTTTCTTTCTTTCTGGTTCTTTGCTTAAAAAATCTGTAACCCTGTACCTTGACGTACTGTCTTATTCGATTATATCTACAAAGTTTTATACAGATCTGACTTGTAATTTTCACATTTTTACAATTTTTTTAGAGGCTTGTTAGCTAGAATTCTATTTTAAAGTTCTAACCGCATATTTCTTTATCTATGATTTGTATATTTCGATTAATTAAAAAAAACATTCAAAATGAATACAGTCTGAAGTGCAAACCAGTTTAACAGTCAAATATAACATGCGATTTTCAACTTTAAGCAAAGCCGTTTGGATATTTTATTTAGGATCATACCGGATTAAACCAGAATTTTATTACAGAGATTTTATAATGTATCAAAAATTACAAACCAGGCGGAGTTCGAACCAATAACTATAGAATTTAGAGAGAGTTGAAGCGTAATTTAGCCTAAAAGTTTGACGGAGGTGTACTTGGAAACCTTAAATTGAGAATATGTGTTATATATAATTATATATATATAATGTATCTGTATTTATATATATAATTATATATATATAAATACAGTACCATCTCTCAAATCCGGCTCTCTTGTGACAGCACTAGGGCCGGATTAGACTAGACGATGCATTTTAAGCAGAAAATTTGGATTACTGGAATTTGTAAAAGTTCATGTTTTGCATAAATAAGTAAGTCATGTATTTTGTATCAAAAACTTTTTAAGGATTGATTCACAATGAAATGGATTTGAATTTCCACAGACTTTGTTTTAGTGCCGATTTTGGAGGTAATGGTGAATAGTGATGCGCCGGATTAGCGAGATCGTAATGTGTATAATATATTATATATAACTTTATAAATATTTCTATACATCTCTGCTACATAATATCACGTCAGGCCAAAACACGATACAGTTCGCACCTAAAGTCTGTGCAGAAAGAGAATAGACATGGTGAAAAACGGAACTCACAACAGGATAAGCCAATAGGACACTTGTGCTATATAAACTCGTACTCGTGCCCTAAAAGACCCTCATTATGTTTGTTTGTTTGTTAGAGTCTGCTCAGCGAGTGACCCGTCGTGGGATTGGAGGGCGCTGCTGTGATTAAATACCTTTTTTGTTTAGAGGCCAATGCAATAGAGCGTCTGTTCTGTTTTGATCCTATTACAACTGTAACTATTTCTTTAGTTTTTAATTCAAAATGCCGACAGATAGAAACCAGCTCCTAATTATGGTTTTAATATGTAGTTCACAATTTGGCCACGACAGTTCTCTCGCTGAACAGACTCTACTATTTTTTTAATAGTTGCACAAAATCTGTGAGAAGAGATAGTGTTGCTAACACAAAAAAATCGGTAATATAGCATTGCTCCTCTTTCCACACAGACTAACTATACAAATTGGCCAAGATAACTGGAGACCAGGCTGGAAATGATTTCCTCCTAGCAAAGTCTCAAGTTAACTTTGATACAATAGCCTTTTATGTCTTTTAAAGCATCTAAATAACTCTCATTGTTTTCAAACAATCTCGTTCAAACGAAACCAAATACATAGAGGCTACAGTTCACCAACACTATAAACGGGCGGTTAACGGCTGTTAAGCCTAACCAATTCGTTTTGTCAGATATTTTCATACATTATCTATCATTGGAATACAAAAAGTATTGTCAATAACATCATTAATTTTGTATAAACGGGAATTTTCTCGTACCGGACAACGGTCTAACAAGTTAAAGACTCTTAACCGATATACCGGTACATTAAATATCCCGTTTATACGAAATAAATGATTTGTAATGTTTGTTGATAAGACTGCCCATTGTATGTATTGCATGTAACAATTTAACAAACGAAAATTAAAACTAACTATGCTTAGTTTTAATTTTCGTTTGTTGAATTGTTTAATTTTTACTATGGTGTGCAATAAAGTATTTTCTATCTTCTATCTTTGTCATCATAACCCATGGTTACAGTAACTGCCTGTTTATGTTTTGGTGAACTAGGGCCAGAATCGGTTAGGTCTACTTTCCACAAAAGCGTCTTTATGTTGCGAACGCGAGATTTTACGTCAAAGACAAAGTCAAAGATAAAATACAGAATATATCAATTTAAATGATATACGCGATATTTAATTATTTTCGGCATGTATAGCCAAAATATAGCAACATAGATGCTTCACTAACACGTAATAACATTCAACAACATTTTAAACACTTCACAATACGCTTACCAAAGTATTTGTTTGCCCTAGTTGCGACACAGTCCCACACAGAAGGCACATAACGAACTAGGGCAAACAAAAATAATAGCATCGGTGAAATTTAAACTTGAAATGCGTCTCTCTCTTAGGTGATGGTTGAAAATCGGTATACACATAAAAAAAATACATAGCCTATGAATTAATGTTTTTTGATGATGAATTGTAATTTAACCTTAGTAATCAAAATATTTTTTTTTATTCGGTTAATAATCGCGAACCTCATAACGACGCAGTGGCAAGTAGACCTTAATTCAATAACAAGTGTCAAAATTATCCAATTAAACATACATATAAAAGCTATTTAATTAAATGCTCTAATTAAAATTAACCCTGTCACTGTTCGTTGTTATCTAGTGATGTAGAGATAACAATACTCACGTTCACTGCGGACCTTTTTCTGCGGTTTCACGTGTGAATACGGTTTTTCGAATCGAAACACGGACTAGTGTATGAGCCGCACTATCATAGCGCCGCGTCAAACACAAAAGTATTCTTATCGCCGCACTGAAGAAGGAAAAAACGAAGAAATCGCGAAAAAAATAAGAAATGCTATCCCCCAAAACACAAAAACACGAAATCTATCACGGAGTTTATTCTTAGGCCGGATACATCACGGCAGATCTTCCCACTGGATAATAACAGATAATACTAATACTTACTTCGCCTCACCGGTTCTTTCTTGGTAACCCTGCGTTAGGTGTGATGGGAGGCATTTTTTGATATCTTTTCCCGTTTAGATCTTCCCCTCACTGACCATTCCAAAGAAATACCCTGTATATAACAAATTATGCATGTTTCTTTGACCTGTATGCGCTCCAAAACCATAATGCCAATAGCCATGAAACTTTAAGTCGCGAGCGGTTCGCTAATATCTAATTAGTTTGAATAAGCACTGGGCTAAACATCCAATAACGACAAACAGAGACATGTTTTGAAATAGCTTTTATATGGCTTATTAGATAATTTAATGTACCACTAGACTAGTCAATAACACTTCACTATCCAACATCCGTCTTCACATAGAACAGCAGGTAGGGCGTCGCCGCGGAGCGCACCTTCGGCTCCGCGGACAGCAAGTCCTCAAACTCCTCGTTGGAGATGGGCTTCACCAGCTCATCGTCGCAGGCGAGCCAGCCGGCGGCGCGAGCGCGCGGCACGCAGCATTCGGCGGCAGCGCAGCCGGCGGGCGGCGGTCGCGCGCGGCTGAACAGCGACCGCATGAAGCTAGAGGAGGTTGCTGTGGTCGCGTCGCCGGTGCCTGGTGTCAATAACAGGGTGGTTACGTCACAACCAGGGTTGATAAAAATCATGATTATTTAAAAAAAAAAACGGTTGTCTGTAAAGTCGGTTTACTGACGATAGTTCAACGTGTCAACGTCGTTATTGTGCTTCTTTGTCGCTCGTTCCGCGCTCGCGCGCATGCGGCGTTAGCGCATGCGCATATATATATATATATATATATCGCATGCGTTTTGCGAGGTGACGCATGACGAGGTAACGACGTATGACGAGGTAACGACGCATTAGTCATGTTTTTTCGAGCGTGCAGCCGGCTCCATCGATTTATAAGACATTGACACGTCAAAAAACAAAAAAAAACTGATTTTTTTGATAAAAATCGGATTTATTGACGTGTTAACGTCTTATAAATCGATGGAGCCGGCTGCACGCTCGAAAAAACATGACTAATGAGTCGTTACCTCGTCATACGTCGTTACCTCGTCATGCGTCACCTCGCAAAACGCATGCGGTGACGCTGCATGCGCGCGAGCGCGGAACGAGCGACAAAGAAGCACAATAACGACGTTGACACGTTGAACTATCGTCAGTAAACCGACTTTACAGACAACCGTTTTTTAATTTAAAACGGATTTATTTGATTTAAATCAGATTTATTTGATTTAAATCAGATTTATTTGATTTAAATCGTTTTTTTTACATTCTGATCTTTATTAATTTGAAAGACGGTTATTAATTTAAAAAAACACAACATATCATTTTTTTAATTAGAACTATTAATATAATTCATAAAAATACTTTTTTTTTAAATAAATCGTTAATTTTTTTTAAACAGAAATTAAAAATTATTAAAAATCAAATAGTTCTAAAATCAAATCACTTTTTAAAAACACACTTAAATCAAGTGATTAAAATCATATCAACACAGATTAGTAGATAATATGTTAGTACATTGACGACCTCTGTGGTGCGGCGAGCAAGTAGCTGGCTGAGATGCAAGGGGTTGAGGGTTCGATTCCCGCTACGTAACAAATGTTTGCATGATCTGCAAATATTTGATCCGGGTCTGGGTGTTATGGTACCATGGTACTCGTAGTTCCTGATACTCACGACACAGGGAATCCTAGTGTGGAATCAGGACTATTTACGTAACTGTTGGGGGTGTTATGTTGTATGTTGTTAGTAGTAGAACTTCTTGTGAAAGAGTGTTGTGTTGTTGTTGTCAGATCTGAGAGCTATATGACCTGCCCATTGCCACTTCAACTTGCTAATTCTGAGAGCTATGTCGGTGACCTTAACGGATTTCCTCATTTTGGATTCTACCACGTAGTGAAACCCCTAGCATATCTCTCTCTATACACCATAGGGAGAGAGCTATGCTAAGACCTTGCCAAGCGTGGTGGTTATGGCAAATCTCGACTATATTCTATGGGGAGGTTTCTGATGATAATGAATAGTATGATGTAACCATTTGTGTTAGTTTATAAGTAGAACGCGAACCACCAGCTGTCACAACCCAGGTATGGCTGGTAGAAAATGCTGTTAGCACTAAGCCCACCTTTTTGTAACATTTTTTTTAAGTGCAATCAAGTATAAATAAATAAGTAACCACCTTCTCTCTCGCACTTGAAGTCGCACGTCGTGTCGCGTGCGTACGCCACGTAATGACCGCCCGTCAGATTTTGACCGAGATGCATGATGACTGCCCAAAGCATGTATCTGAAACCAAATTACAAATCATTTATTTGTTTCCAAAAAACACTTAATCATGTAAATAAGTTATAGGTACCTTAATATTATTGTAAGTAGTAAGTACCCTAGGTACTCACTATAAACAAAATTTTTAAACCAGAGCAGAAGGTACTTATACATAAGTAAGTAGGTAATTTACTAACCCCCACACTAGGATTCCCTGTGTTGTGGGTGGTTAGTCTCTTCCAGGAGTCTAGTAAATAAACAAATTTAGGTAGTATATGTGATATACATGCAAAAAACGAAGATACATATAAGTAGGTGAAGATACCTACTTATACCCAATTCTGTAGGTAGGTAATCAGGCATACAAAGTCAGATGGAACTAACATGCAAGAACACGAAATTAATCCAATTGCGCACCAAATATTCAACCTGATATACATAAATTCAGGTACCCACCCAGGTGCACTTATGTAGGAACCTACGTACGCAGCAACTAATTCGCACCACAGGCACCTATTTGCATAACAGTAACAGTAATTAGGCAGGAAGATAGGTACAGTTATTGGATTAGAAGCACACAAAGGCCATTCCATGCCCCTAATAGGTAGGCTAGGCACGAGAACATACTACAACCCATAACATACATTGAGGAATTGATAGATAGATAGATGCCCTTTGCTCGACTTGGCGGGGGCACTGCCGT
Organism: Epirrita christyi; assembly: GCA_951392215.1. Classification (NCBI taxonomy): domain Eukaryota; kingdom Metazoa; phylum Arthropoda; class Insecta; order Lepidoptera; family Geometridae; genus Epirrita; species Epirrita christyi. The sequence continues at coordinate 13,572,177 of OX595841.1, read as the reverse complement.
GGCCCTAGATAGATTAACACTTTATGATCACCATACAGAAACTATAAAAAAGGAATTTTACAATAGAAAGGCAATACAAAGGGCAGCCTTATCGCTGAAAGCGATTTCTACCAGGCAATCTTTTTTTATTGATGTTGATTTGCATTTCTGAATATTATACCGGATAAAATTCAAAATTTCTCTCATAATCGGCCTGTAGAAGTCCACTGCTAGAAATAAGCCACGACCTTCGGTGGAGGTAGTCGGTGGATGGAGGCGGCTCAAGACCGTTCGTGGTGGCATTTTATGGGGAAGGCCTATTGTGAATTACATACACTCACCTTTTTCCCCGAAGGGGTAAGCAGAGCCTCAAAAGGCCTCTTTTCACTGTGGGTTGCACGAAAGGCCAAAGCACACCGGTTGCGTATGCAGTACGTAACGTAGACACGCGCGTCTCTAGGTATGTACACCACGTCACGCAAGCGGTGTGCCATGTCTTAGGCTGCGTTTCCATTGACGCGGAGTTGGGCGGAGCGGTGCTTAGCGGTGCATGAACTGACCAATAACTATGCTCGAAATCTCTGCTCCGCTTCAATGGAAACAGCACGAGCGGAGCGGGGCAGAGCTGAACGGATATTCATATAAAATAAGCGAGGTGATGCGGAGCGGCGGACAGCGGGGCGGTGCGTTGCGGAGGGTAGCTAGGAGAGCGAAGCGGCGAGGTGCGGACCGGGGTGCGGGGGAGGGTGTGACGCCACGACTCGCGCGCAGTGCGTCGTAGTAGTTATCAACGTTACGTCATAGGTGCAATACGTATCAAAATGGATGAGAAGTTCATTGAAAGTGTTAAACAATTCTATAACTATAATAGCTTCGCTCCGCTAATCTCCGCTCCGCTCCGCTCCTCTCCTTTCTGCTTCAGTGGAAACACTTACCACTTTTCACCGCTATTCTCCGCACAGCTCCGCGTCAATGGAAACGCAGCCTTATACAGTTCCTTACATGACAACGTCATGGTACGCCGACGTGCACGTGCCTATGCGTACGCAGCCGGTGCGCTGTGGCCTTTATTCAATAAAAAAGTTATTCCTGCTTTACCTGTGTTTAGGCGGTTGTTTCGGCGGGCGAGTGTTGCAAGCTTCGCAGAAGCACGGCACTAGCAGTGGCGTGGGCGCGTGGCGGGTTATCTTCTCCATGCCGCCACTGAACCGCTTCAGCTGCAAGACTAGGAGCCGTGGCAGGCGGGAGTACGCAACCGAGCGCCGTGCCTCGTTCAGGCGGAGACAGCGCTCGCACCAGTACTGGAAGCATATTTGTTTTTGTCAATGTCAAAAAGAATTTTATTCATTGAAATCACAAGGATCATTTTGAATCGTCTTAAAAACTAAAATTAAACTAACAATGTCCTGTTGTATAACTGTAATACTATCTATACTATACCGGAACGACGCAGTGTAGAATACTTACTCAATGGACCGACAACATTTTAAAGGTCAGAAGTCGGTGGATGGAGGCGTATCAAGACCGGTCGCCGTGGCATTCTATGGGGAAGGCCTGTGTACAGCAGTAGACTTCTACTGGCTGATGAAAATTATTAACAGAACAGAAAGACTTTCTGTTCGGCGTTCGGCGAGACAACATGGCTGCGGAGTTTTTGCAGTAGTGTGTCTTTATTGCTCTAGCACGCAGTGAGCCTACTGTTTCCTGAGGATGCTTCGTTGAGAGGCGAAACACGTGTCGAATTCTTTCAGAGTTTTCGTTGGAGAGGAGCGGAATTGTTACTATATATTTGTTCATCTATTTTATATTGTAGAATGGATTTCCGCAAAGTCACGCTTGAATCAATTAATTATTGAAAATTATTACTATAACGACGAGCGAACCGAGTTCTTTGTTTTAAGTTAACTTGGACGAATCGGCGTTTCTTATTATGCTTCTCTGAAAGTAACTTTGGAACCGTTGATTCGATCTTCGTAGATAGCCATAACATCTATACCAAACTCCATATATTACATTAAATATTTTCTTTTCAAGGTAGGAAAATTGTTTATTTTCCGCCATATTGAATAAAGTGTGACGTCATATCATATAGTCTATGATATGCGGAACGTCAATATGCTTCATAAGATAGGTACCTCACTTGTCGAAATCCATCAAGTAGTTGATAAATTGAATTAGTTTGCACATCATTGCTGTCAAACGGTAACTTTTGTATTAGAAAAAGTGATGTTTGACAGCAATGATCGCGCAATTTACGCCTGTTGCAAACCTGTGGCGAGATAGAGAATAGACCTGCAGTTACCGAGGAAACAGAGGCCCAAGCACGAACATCTAACATTATCGAGACGCTAGCGAGACGATAGTATTTTTTTATGCTACTTGGCAGGCAGACAAGCTTACGGCCCACCAGATGGAAAGCAGTTACCGTAGCCTATGAACGCCTGTAACACCAGAGGCATCACACGCGCGCGAAAAAAACGACAAATAAACGAGTTCGAGTAAACGTAATGAACCAATCAACTTACTAAGATTTCAAGTTACCCTGATGTCATTGGCCAATATTTGACATATGCAATCGTCTCGCTAGCGTCTTGGTAACGTAAATTATTCGTGCTGACCCCACAGATGAACAACCTTACATACGTTTGTTATCTATGCTACTTGACATTGGCAAAATTGAGTATATCCTCAGATGCCATAAAAAAAATAAAACAACCTTGCATACATGCTGGATATTTCATACAACATTATCTAGCCCCAAGCTAAGCAGAGCTTGTGTTATGGGTACTAGATAACTGATATACTTAATACAATAACATTACATAGATAGATATTTTTTATTATACATAGAAAAATACCCAGAACACCCTGAACAAAAATATCTGCAGATTGTACAAATATTTGTTCCGAGGCGGGAATCGAACCCGCAACCTCCTGCGTCGCAGGCGAACCTACGCCCGTCGCGCCACAGGGGTCGTCTGATATCATAGCACTCTTTTTGCTTTGCTGTAGTCGGGTAAAAAGATATTATTGAATCGACATACCTTGTTCGCGTCTCGCAAGTACTCGGTAGATAAGCAAGCAGCTCGGAATGGCTCGCCGTCATCGTCGTCGCACACCGGCACGCACAGCTCGCAGACCGCTTGGGCTTTTTCTGTGACCGTCTCACACTCCATACACATTGTACGCACTATCATTGTACCTAAAAAATACAAGTAAAGAATTCAATTTTGTAAAACAGGAAATATTTCACTTATTTTAAGTTTCAACCCTTTGCCTGCACGCCCCGCTCGTACAGCTGTTACGTAGCGTCGCGTGCGTACAGCGTAGCGTCGTAGCTGGGCCCGTATTCTCGAAAAAATCTCGTCCACGTGATGACGTCACATCTCGTATGTTAATGTTAATGTTAAAGAACCCTTTCCCGCATTCGAACTCTATGGATGGTCAATTATGCGTGAGAGTTAGCTGGCTAGATAGCTAGCCAGCCTAACTCCGTCCAGAAGCACAGAAGCTTCCTGGGGTCTTCGCAGGCTTCGCGGAGTGACCTCGGGTTGTTGAGGATTTGTTCACGTTGAGCGGCTACTCCCACGCATTCCAGAACTACGTGGGCAGCCGATTCTTCTTCGGTCAGACACCCCCTGCAGAGTGGGCTGTCTGTGGCTCCGATGTTATAGAGGTGTTTGTTCAGGTGACAGTGGCCAGTGAGTGTCCCCACGATAGTTCGAAGGTCTGGTCTTGAAAGGTTGACTACACGACGTGTGAGTCGTGGTGAGACAGCCGGAAGGGCTGCTCTTGACTGTCTGCAGTCCGTGGTCCTTGCCCAACGTTCGTTGTGTTGGTTTAGGGTCACATCTCGTATGATTCACAATTTCACATACATAATTATGGTTATCATTCGAGGTTTAACATCATCACGTGTACGAGATTTTTCCGAGAATCACCCCTCAGGTCCCCTAGTAAGCTTTTACGACATCCACGAGAGACGCAGGGGTTCATTCTAAGGCTGGACATGGCATGGTCACATTCTACCTTCGAAATCCTCAGCAACAAAGTCCCATCCAGGTTTCGACCGTTCATCTTTCTCCGGTTGCGGCGAGGGCACTCGATCCTCAGTAGGGGAACTCCGTTTATCCTTCACTTCTCGGCGTTTCTTCCAAGACTTCCGGATATTGCCGAGAGTTGCTTTACTGCTGTCGCCGTCTAAACTAGGTTGTCGGCCGATGCCGTTGCTGAAAAATTAAATTTAGTTTTAAAGATGAAACTAGAAGTTTAGCGCTGCTACACCCATGTGGAATCCAAATACTTACAGATGTTTATACACTAGAACCTAGAAACTTCCTACACGACTTGACAACTTAGTTTGAATACTACTGAACGGAGTAGAACTCAAGTTATAAGGTTCAATTCACACTAAGAATAGAATTGAATTATGCTTTATTATTTTAATTGATGTGTTTAATTCTTAAGGGGGATGCTTTCGATTACTTAAATCTCGTTTCACGCTAGATGGCGTGGAAAAACAGATATTGACTTTTTTATTTTTTGTTCAAAACTCGAGCGTCTTTAGTGAGTAATTTTACCGTTTGCGAGCACGGTGTAGGTCATAGAATTTGATGCAGCATGAATTTTCGTTAAAGAGTCGTTAGAAATTTCAAATTCACTATAAATAAGATCTGACAATTTGCCTCATGTAATTACACGCACGCACACTTCTACATTCACTGTTTTGTTTTTCACTAGATGGCGTTGTCATTATCCCCAGATGTTATATAGATGGCGTTAAAAAAATGTTTATAAGGTATCTCGATAATGATGGCGTTAAAGAAAATTGTTAGAAGGGATGAGCCGCCACCATCCACCGACTTCCTGCCACCCTATAAAAAGTGCCGTGGTGTGCAGCGTAGAATCTATAATCCTCCTCCCGTGGATGTCGGAAAAGCCGACTAAGGGTTTACACCAGGGCATGGGCAGCAGCATCCATCTGAGTAACCGATACTGCAATCACCAATCAACCTGCCAAGGGTGGTAATTATGGCAAACACCCCCACAAAAATGAATGTCTTTTTACAGAAATTAATAAAAAGAAAAAACAAACAGATTAGGTATTTTTATTGGTTTATAATTACAAGTATTTTCCACTAGAAATATCATACACTGACAACAAATATTCATCAATAGGTAAGCGATCAGTGCAACTGCACATTTTGTCTTCGTATATTGTATTCATTGTTACCATTAGTGCCCATTGCATCTCTTCTAAATATAACTTTTCATTTAAAAAACCGACTTCCGCCATTGTTTTCGACTAAATATTAGGATGAAAAAAAATGATGAAAGAACCATAGTGGTGAAAGGATTATGATACTTTCTGAATGCAAATGCTTGGTTTGTTGCTGAAAATATCAAAATCGCCATATGTATGCCTAAAATATTTGAGGAGTTCCCTCAATTCCTCACGGATTCCATCATCAGAACTGGGTTTTGAAAAAAACGGGACCAATCTGGAAGTACATATATCTATTCAAATAAAAAAAGAATTTTCTAAATCGGTTCATAAACGCCGGAGATATGAGGTATCATCTTCATCATCATTAGATGTAGTTGATCTGATGATCAACTACATCATCATCAGCCTGTAGAAGTCCACTTAGGTGTCCCCTAGGGTGCCACGACGAACGGTCTTGAGCCGCCTCCATCCACAGATTTCCTGGGACGTTCATAATGCCTTTAGTCCATCGAGTGGAGGGCCTTCCTCTACAGCCTCGTCCGTTTTTCGGTCGCCACTCGAGAACCTTTATTCTCAAACGGTTATCAGTTCTGCGAGCTATATGACCTTCCCATTGCCACTTCAACTTGCTAATTCTGGTTGATCATCAGTGGCTAGAAAAAAATACATTTCTTGATATAGTTTTGTTTTAGATAATGTTGTAAGGGTTTTTTGTATGAGAAAAAATAACGTACATGATGTCATTTCATTGAGATCTATGCACTTTGCATTTTTCCGAACACGTCTCAATATATATTTCAGATAAAATCGCATTTTTGAAAAATGCTACCAGCTTTAGCATCATGCTGCTGATAAACTCATTTATAGGGTGTGGTGATACGGCGTTTGCAAACATAACAGTGTACAAATATTACTGTGTTGGAAATATATGATATTGGATAAACAATCAACAATCTGCCTCTCTCACTATTCCAAATTGACTCGCAGTCAGACGACTAGTTAGTAGTTTTGTTAGTAGTAGAACTTCTTGTGAAAGAGTTCGTCCGGGGAAGTACTACCACTGTACCTATTTCTGCCGCCAAGCAGTAGTGTTCGCATTGCTGTGTTTCGGTTTGAAGGGTACGGGTGCCGGTGAAATTACAGGCACATGAGACTTTTCATCTTTATGTCTCAGGGTCGGTAGCGCGCGTGTAATGCCTCTGGTGTTACAAGCGTTCATAGGCTGCGGCAACTGCTTTCCATCTGGTGGGCCGTAAGATTGCCTGCTTGCCAAGTAGCATAAAAAAAAAACGTTCCGATCTGTGAGTAACGTATAAATCATTTCCATGCTGTTCATGTTGTGGACCATTTCTCAAATCTTCTGCCATCAAATCTGGCTGACTGCTGTTGTGCATTATTATTTTTCGTGCAACCAGAGTCAGCTTCGTCAATTTCGGCTTCAAAATATTTCGTCCATAAATTGGGAGCTTGGTGTTAGATAAGATCTGAAAACATAACATATTTACTTATTACATTTTCATTCATTAAATTTTTAAAGATATTTCAAGTAATATAAATATCGAGCTGCGCCTCGCGGTTTCACCTGCGTGAACCATGATATTATTATTATGACGTTGATTTATTTTAAAACTCGTTATAAAATACATTTTTCACTATAAAGAAATACTACTTATCTATAAAAACAAATAGTATATAAAAACAGTATAGTAAAAAATATATTACAAAACGGTAAACCACCGACCGCGGAGCAAAGGCCCAAGCGGTCGGAGGCTAGGGCTGCAGAGAGAGGAACCTCCTGACTATGCGTGCCGAGTCCAGGAGTACTGCCTTCTGAATCTGACCGTTGATCCAACCATTTAGTGAGAGCCTCTCAAGGTATTGGTCGAGGCTCTTTGCTATAAGGCCATTCACAGAAACAACTATCGGGACGATAATCGTCGAATCCACATCCCACATGGCGGTAATCTCGTGGGCCAAGTCAAGGTACTTGCTTGCTTATTATTATTATTATTATTAGGTATCTTCATTCCAAATTTCACTCAAATCCGTTCAGCCGTTTGGGCGTGAAGAAGTAACAAACATACTTATAAACTTTCGCATTTATAATATTAGTGTGATGTGATGAGATGAAGAGGTCAACCGACGAATCCAACTCGGATGGGCAGCGTTCGGGAACTACGCCATATCTAGTTTGTTGGTTTTGTGAAAACTTCTTGTGAAAGAGTTCGTCCGGGGAAGTACTACCACCGTACCTATTTCTGCCACCAAGCAGTAGTGTTCGCATTGCTCTGTTTCGGTTTGAAGGGTACGGGTGCCAGTGAAATTACAGGCACATGAGACTTTTCACATTATGTCTCAGGGTCGGCAGCGCGCTTGTGATGCCTTTGGTGTTGCAGGCGTCCATAGGCTACGGTAACTGCTTTCCATCAGGTGGGCCGTATGATTGTCTGCTTGCCAAGTAGTATAAAAAAAAATCTTCTCGTCGCCGATACCGCAGAGCCTCAAGACGAAAGTCTACACGCCAGTGTTGACTTACGGCACTGAGACGTGGTCGCTAACTATTGGCCGTATAGACAAGCTCAAAGTTGCGCAACGGGCTATGGAGAGAGCTATGCTAGGAGTTTCACCACGTGATAGAATCCGAAATGAGGAAATCCGTAGAAGAACCAAGGTCACCGACATAGCTCTCAGAATTAGTGGCAGTGGGCAGGTCATATAGCTCGAAGAAGTGATAACCGTTGGAGAATAAAGGTTCTCGAGTGGCGACCACAAACCGGACGACGCGTTAGAGGAAAGCTCTCCACTCGATGGAATAAAGACATTATAAACGTCGCGGGGAGTCGGTGGATGGAGGCGGCTCAATACCGTTCGTCGTGGCATTCTAAGGGGAAGGCCTATGTCCAACAACAACAACAACGAAGGCTTCAAACAAAGGGCAGGCATCTTCTATAATAGTACTACTCTACTAGTAGGTAACACATTAAAATTATGTAAATATCTGTTTACTTACGAAATTTCACCGTGAAACCGTTATAACCTGGCTTGCACTCGTTTCAAAGACACCGCCCCAAAGAAAATTAATCGCATGACACCCACAGTGCACCATAGACAAGGACCATAGAGAAAAAAGTCAAGGAACATATAGGGAGAAATAAGTGCACTGGGCTAGGTAACCACAGACAAACAGAACACCTTAAATTCAACAGGGCCACAAATCAAAAAATTTCAATATCGTTTTTAATGCAAAAATGGCATTTAGATGATTCCAATTTTTATATTCGAAAAAGACACCCATGGTTTTAGCGTTTAAAATAGTTCAATCACGCAACTACCCATTTAGCATTTTGAGACTTTGATGACTAACTTCACAGCAAAGCAGCCATCTTTCCAGTTAATAATAATAATAATAATAACTTTATTACGAAACATAAAAGTGTCAGGTTTTGGAATGCGTTTCTTTTGAATGAAAGTTCAATAAGTTTGATTACTATTTTATTAAAACGAAACCGCAGTACTTGGAAATGTGTCTGTTTTGCATATAAGATTACCGTGATTATGGTTGTAATTGTTTATAAACAAACATGCAATATTTGTTAAATGACTGTTATTACAATCAGTCTGTACAATCAGTCTTAAAATACAGTGTTTCATTATTATACATAAGTATCCTTTGAATTAAATAATCACTTTTAAGATTATTAAAATTACTTTGGGATCACATCCTTTTCAATCAGTTTTAGGATGCCCTGTTTTTTGTCTCAGCAACTTGTAGCTTTTTGATATTATTTTATTTTATTTACTTGGGAAAAATCTGTATCCTGAGAAGTTTTGTATAAAAATATATTATGCCTTTACAACTCTTCCTTTGAAAATCTATGCCAAGAGGCTGAACACTAAGAGGTTCTGAATCATAACTGATTGGTAATCAATCGTCTGTACTGCTGTCTGAGCTTATAGATGAGGATTCACTGGAGTCTCTATCTTAATCGCTTCATCAAAAACGGTACAAATTCCATACCAGACAGACAGCCAACACAATCCTAGCCTATCGTTACTTGATGAAAACATTATCTGATTTTGGAAGTCCAGAGCAATGAATAAATTTAGTCATTGAGGAAAGTACAGACAGCGATTCAGATATACTCAAGTGAATCCTCATCTTCAAGCTCAGACAGCAGTACAGATGATTGATTACCAATCAGTTGATTCAGTACTTCCTAGTGTTCAGCCTCTTGACATAGATTTCCAAAGGAAGAGTCGTAAAGAGCAGACCTCAAAGTTATTAAAACTGATCAACAACATTAAAATATATTTTTATACAAAACTTCTCAGGATACAGATTTTTCCCAAGTAAATAATATAAAATAATATCAAAAAGCTACAAGTTGCTGAGACAAAAAACAAAGCATCCTAAAACTGATTGAAAAGGATGTAATCCCAAAGTAATGTTAAACTTTTTATACTTACTTATTTTAAAATTGATTATTTAAGCTAAAGGATTTTTATGTATAATAATGAAACACTTAATGAGATTACTGCGATGACTTAGATATTATTGATCGTAGATCTCATCGTTACTACTAGTAAGTCAAAGATTTATGGAGTATTTTATTTTGTAATATTGCTAGATGAAGAGGTGATAGTTATGGATAAGTTTCTTCCGCATTTAATTACATTGATCTCAATGTAAATTTCAAGGTAGTGTAAGGTTCAAAACACGCATCTTATAATATACCATACATATATGTAGAAAAAAAAGATTTATAAAGTAATACAAAAAAAACTACTATCAAAACTTTGATAGGCTTTCCAGTAAAAAAATGAATTTTCGACTTGTGGCTCTTTTGCATTTAAGGAGCGAGATGACAACTTCATACTACACTTTGATATTGATATATTATCAGGGTTGCTACACCGAGTTTCTGAATCACAGCACGGTACACGGTCGGATTATAAAAACTAGTAGTTTTGCGAACAGAATACCTCAAGAGCACAAACTATCTTGTTTTTCGATAAAGTTTAAAAATCGCATCCATAGTCCGATCTAGCATATACCCAATCTTACTTGAACCACAAGTCGTTGAAACTCTAACAAATGAGAGCTCACGTAATATTGGTTTTCATTTTTATTTTTTCTCAAAAACTATATTGTAAAATAAATATATAAGTAAGTACATATATCAAGTTTCATCAAGATTAATTGAAAAATGCGACGTACGCGAGTACTTACGTACATAGGTACATACATCCGAACAGACGATAGCAAATTTTGCCATATTATATTGCAAGGACTTACCTTGCTTTGCTCGCTCGGTCAATGACTAATAATAATTTTTTTTTATTGCTGCGAATGAAGTTACAAAAGTATAGTTTTTACATATTCTTTCGTTGTTTTATTTTTATTTTATAAAACTGAAACTTGAGTTTCAATAAAGTACGTAATACGTTTCAATAAAGTATTTTCTCGAAGGTACCTACTTTGTTGATATTGCAAAGTATAAAGAACATAGCCGCAAATAACTTTGTAAACTATGATTATAACGAACGGTTGGCAACCCTATCAGAGCCAGCTCATAAAGCCTAATAATTACGGGTGACTAGCAAGCACTAAACTTGTGACGTAGCGTTGCCTGGCAACGTCGCGTTTGGCAATTTTGGTGACAGACCCGAAAATAACGCGAGGCATACTTTTATTTATTTAGCGCCATCTTTCACTATCTTTCTCAAAACTCGGTGCTCGAGGTCCATTTAACCGCCATCTCTGTCAAATTAAACAAAACAGGGTGCTCTGCGTAAAAATATCACGCTTCGATGGTAGGTGGCGACTCAAAATGGACATTAAAAACACTCACACATACGTAAAATTGGTCGTATTTCAAACTAATTTTAAAAATTACCCTTAGTAAATTTTTATTTGAAACAACCATTTGCGAGTACGATAATCATTAGAAAATCGAAAAAAAAATACGATATAAAGAACGACAATCTGTGGATTGAAAAAATACTTAAATTATTTTGTATGGGCAAGGCAACGAGAGCATTCACCTTAACTAGGTAGTTTGTAAGATTTGTTTTGTTCTTTTGGATGTAAAATGACATACCAAAACAAGACACTTTATTTTAATGTTTGTTATCTTCGTCATTTATAAACCGATATGAAAAAATCTTTTTTTATTTAGTAGGATATACTTCCAGATTGGTCCGATGTTTATCAAAATCCAGTTCTGATGATGGAATCCATGAGGAATTAAGGGAACTCCTCAAATATAGTAGGCATACAAATAGCGATTTTGGTATTTTCGGCAACAAGTTATTGTTTTGTATACCTTTACCAAACAAAAACATGCAGGGGGCTTAGTACGGGATTTGATAGTTTTCGAAACTATATGAAGTTTCGTTTCCTTCCATACATTTACTTGCAGCGCCCCTAGCGAAAACGAGAAGAAAACTAAGGACGCTGTCAGTAAATGTATGGATGGAAACGAAACTTCATATAGTTTCGAAAACTATCAAAACCCGTACTAAACCCCCTGATACCTGAATTCAATGAAGGAAGTCGGTTTTTAATGAAAAGTTATAGCTATCAAAGGTTAAAAAATTGATTATGAATAAGAGGATAAGACTCAGCCCTATGGTACAGCGCAAGTGAAGCCGCCGGCGAATGGCAGTTGTTAATAACGACAAGAGAGGACTCACCTTTCTCCATTTTCCTGCAGTTGCAACCTATTGGCTCGCTGGCTCAGTGTCTTGCATGTTTCTCTGATGTTGTCCAATATGCAAACAAGCAACTCATGCGCATCCTGTTGCCTGTTACCTGTTTATACATAACATTTTTATTTATTTATTTCAGTTTATCAACAGCATTACAAAATATTACCCCCTTACTTATAAACGCTATTTAAATTTAAGCATTACTTAACTTTTAGCTGTGTTTTACAAATTATTATTATTATTATTATTATTAGTGCACTTACAAGTTAATTTGTCAATCATGTCTGACTTGTATTTAACACTGCAACATTACTTCTAATTATTAATTGTAACGATAATGTATTATTATTAAGTTTGTATCATCTGAATAAACTTTTATACTTTACTAAAACTTGTCTACTACTAACAAATATACGAACAACTGCGAACATGCTTGAAAAATTATGTTCTCAAAAATCAAGAATTTCCCTAACTTAGCTTTATTCTTAACAATATTCAGGACAATAGAAAGACTTCAGGTTGAATAAAAGAATGAGGGCATTTTCTAAATTGAATTCTAGATTTTGTGTAAATTTAAATGCTACCCACCCCTTTTCACAAAAGAGACCAAAATAGAGCTTTTGATCAGATGTTGGCACCTGATCTACAGGGTTACATCTATTTCTGAGACATAAAACACTTGTAATGAGCTAAGCATACCATCAAAATCAGGAGAGATTTACATACCTTCCAATCAGGAGGTATTATAGGGAGCTTAGCATACCTTCAAAATCAGTAGGGTTTTTAATAAACTTAGCATACCTTCAAAATCGGGGGCCTTTGTAATGAGCTAAGCATACCATCAATATCAGGGGAGATTATAGTGAGATATACATACCTTCCAATCAGGAGGTATTATATTGACCTTAGCACACCTTCAAAATCAGTAGGCTTTATAATGAGCTTAGGATACCTCCAAAATCAGGTTGGCTTTGTAATGAGCTAAGCATACCATCAAAATCAGGAGGGATTATTGTGAGCTTAACATACCTTCCAATCAGGAGGTATTATAGTGAGCTTAGCATACCTTCAAAATCAGTAGGGTTTATAATGAGCTTAGCATACCTTAAAAATCAGGTTGGCTTTGTAATGAGCTAAGCATACCATAAAAATCAGGAGGGATTATAGTGAGCTTAACATATCTTCCAATCAGGAGGTGTTATAGTGAGCTTAGCATACCTTCAAAATCAGGAGGGCTTTGTAATGAGCTAAGCATACCATCAAAATCAGGAGGGATTATAGTGAGCTTAACATATCTTCCAATCAGGAGGGCTTATCATACCTTCGAAAGTAGAGTTGACATCCCTAAGTGCAGCAAGAAAAGCGTCTGCTGCATAGGGCTCCGGGCTGGCATCCACCACATTACTGTTCAGGCATTTGGACTCCGCCGCGCGTAGGTTAAAGTAGGTTTCATGCAGTTTCTCTGTTGCTATCTGTGGAATCAATAAAAAAACAGAAAATCCTGTTACTAAGAGTAAAGTAGGAAAACATTAACTACTTAGTTACTCCAATGACTGCATTGATCATATATATCATCACGCATAATGGACCATCCATAGAGTTCGAATGCGGAAAAGGGAGTTCTTTAACATTGATTGCATTGATCTGGTGGTGTAGTGGCTAGTGATTCCAACTTCCGACCCTAAAGTCTTTGGTTCAAACCTGGTTGGTACCTATGGATTTTTTCACACTTATATTTGGTGCAGTCTGTGGCAGCTACTTTGGAATCTTACCTTACAAAGTGTTAAGCCTCTATTTCCTATAGTTATATTGTTTTCATGGGACAATTTTTTTACCATACGAGCTATGTTGTAACATTGACAGCTTCTGTGTGTCACAGCTCACAAATGGTGGCCAAACACTATAAGAATTTCAGTCTGAATTTTCAAATATTGAATATCCAAAGCTCAAAATAAATATTTAATGGCATTACTTTTTCCCCAATATTTGTTTTTGAGCCTAAATAGGACACTTTTTACTATGCACCATTTTACCTACTAATCACGGGCATCTAACGATTACGAGACACTCGCGCATCTCATATCGGACAGTTTTCAATAGAAATCTGTCAGTTTAACAGTTACGTTTTCGAAAATAATTATTGGTTGGTGAATAAGTATTAATCTCAGCTTTTAGGTAGATTTAGTTTCAGGTGTACATTATCTGCTAGATAGATTTGTTTATTATCACCTGGAAACCATAATACTTGTGTTTATACTGATCTTGGAATTTATCTCAGTCATGAAGCATTTCTCCTCAAGCTTTATCAAGATATGTCTGTCAATCAACTTTAATCTATGTATATCTTAACAAACATTTTATTTATTTGAAATAACTAGTATACTAATATTTTCAAACAATCTGTTGTTTTATGCAGATATGATTTGAAATCCTTTGTGATTTCGGCAGTAGTCATAAATTGGAATTATGTATATAAATAATTCATAATAATTATATTTGAATTATGAATTATTTTAATAATAATTAAATAATAAATAATTTTTAATGAAAAATATATTGGAAATATGAGTTGTATATGAAATAAAAACGATTGTTTTAAGGATTTCAAGATGATAAATAATTTAATATCCTTTTATAAATACTAGAAAATATTATATTTTTACTGACTCCATGGACTCGTCAAAAACAGGGAGACAAGATCAATGAAGGTGTTCTTTCACATATTTGATATAATAACTTTTTGTACAGAACAAAGGTTAATTTTTGAAAACCAAATAAGAAAAACCAACAAAATACTTTTTTATTATTATGGTTACTTACTATGTAAATAGTTGTGGTGTTTCCGACTTAAGAATTGACACCCTGGTCTCCTGACATGGGTGTAGTAAAAGCCATGGCATACTAAGGGTTCACACCAGGGGATGGGCGGGAACGTTCACCAACCTGCCTGCCAAGGCGTGGTGATTATGGTAAATCCCCTCCATTGCATTCATGGGAGTCGCTTAGCAGCCTACCAGCATGTAGGCATCCGTATATGCTGGTGGTGAACTATATAAATATTATGGGCCCAGATAAGTCTCGATGTTTCAAGCCAGCTTGTTCACAAGATTAGTAACTAAACGCGGCATGTAAGTAATATCAATAATCTACCTGTATTTTACTCTTCCCAGTTGAATCAGGCTGACCAACAGATAGTAAGTCCTTACTGCTCCAAGAGCGAGCTCCAGAAGTGGCCAGCCCAGCCGCACTACGACCCAGCGAGGAACTCTTCAGTCTGATGCTGCCCAACTTCTGTTCTACGCTGGCTAGGTCTGATACAAGGTGATGCAGGTTGTGGAGGAAACGTGGAGCAAATCTAAGGATATAAGATTACATGTAGAAAAGAAGATGTGGATACTCAGACTTGTTAGACAATTTTCGTTGGTAACAGATTTGTCCTGGCTGCTGGCTTATATGGGAGTGTGTAATTACTGGAAGAAAGTGTCAGTCAAGTTGGTTGTGGGAAAGCAATGGTGGAGATGAGCTCACCACTAGTCAAGTCTATATTCCTGTGAATGTGCGACCGATGGTGAAAACAGACCCATTGAGGATCGTCTGCCCCTTTAGTAAAATGCATGTGTCTATGTATGCTTCACCTTAACTGGTTGATGAACCAATGACATTGGAAGCATGTCTATCTTATTTTTCAATCTGCTGTGCAAATAAACATTGTATTATCTTGACTGTGATCATAAATGTGATGCTGCACTGGTTGTTTTAGGTATTCATATAACTGTAAATTTATTGATTTTATCATGGGTATTTCACGCTAGGTATTACCTTTTTTATTATTTTCCAGATATTTTTAGTTTTACAAAAATTGAGTGAGTAATCCCACAACCAAGATACACAATTAAAACCCATGATAATTTCAAATGTGTTCTCATTGTGAAACTTACAAAAAGAGTAACTTACCGTAACGTATACAGCACGCTGTTGAGAAAGCAAGTGTTCCCCAAGTTACAGAGAGTGGCGATTGGTGTTTTCCTTGGCACAACCGATGCTGTTGATCCATACTGACTGTCAGCGGGTGAAGTATGGTGACCATTCAACATGGCCGGCAAAGGTTTGGGATCCAGAACTACCAACTCTCTTTCCACTTGCCAATCTAAAATAACATTAAATCACACTAGCACTACTTCACTAGGATTACCTGTATTGTACTCATCAGAAATGACAAGTACCATATTATTGGTTGGTTGTTATGGATACCTAATTTATCTTGATATACCTTATTACATTCTATACAAGGTCCATAATATATATGTCTGTAAAGATAGCTGAGGTGAGCAGTAACTAAAATGTACTGCACTGTTTTGTATTATTATGACTGTGTGGTATAATCTCATGTATTACAACATGACCTCTTTATTGATAGTATACTACTGTGCGACAACTTACTCAATACTATAGGGTTATCAGATTTAAACTATGACAATTGCCGGAAACACCGGACATTTCGAAAGCGGTAATGTTACACAATCTCACCTGAAAGTTTTGCTGCCTCTGTTAGAGGCTTTAATCTCTTCGCGGCACTAACTGTGTTCGAGTATATCCCGTTTGATGCACGTTTCGCTGGCCTGTTCTCCTTATTGCTGGCAAAAGGCCTAGAATGCTCCGTGTTCTCTTTAGAATTTCCGCAGGGTCCCCGATTTACGTTGCTCAGAAAAGTTGCATTCTTTTTGCTAAGTGACAGCGAAAATTTGGGTTTCACGACACCTTTTCTATTTTCCGACACAGAGTTAACTGGCATCTTCAGTAAACCTGAATTAATAAGCACCAAAAAGCAATTAGACGCAAAATACGGAGGCCACTTCTCAACTTTCTTTAGCATGTCAAGGATGTTGTACGATTCTAAATCTTCACCATGGATTACTTACAGTGAAGCCTTCATTAGGCACATAGACTTACATTATCATGTAAGAATGTTTAGATTGTATAAATTCATTTACTTTTGCCGCAAATTTGATCTAAATTCCCGTGAAGAGCCCCATGGAAGCGATCGGCCATATTGAAAAATGTGTGATTGATGGGTGTTTATCTGTCAATGCTCAAGCTTGTCAGTGCCTCAGTTTGACATTTGGGGATTGTCTCTGGTTTATAGCCACAGAGTAAAAAGCAAGGACGTAAACAAAAAACCTAAAAAAATCAATCAGTCAGTGTCATGGAAGTAATAAGTACTACGTACAACAGGAATGAGCTCTATCTGTGCATCTTGCAGCTAAAATAAAGAAAATAAAACCTTATGCTAAGGTCGTAAGAGTCTTGTTGCGCGCTAATTAAAAATGAAGCCAAGTGAGAGGGCAACCACTGAACGCTGTGTCCCGTTCTAACAGTGACTTAGAGTTGCCAGAGTAAAGTTGATTTCCATCCTTTCGTATTTTGTAGAAAAATATGCGATTGATGTGATGTAATGGAGTAAAAACATTTACTTCTAAAATGTTCCTAAACATAAATAATAACTTATTACCGACATGTTTAAAGCAATATTATTTTTTGCTACGTGTAAAGCATTAAAAAAAATTCGCAAAAATTTTGCGATTGGTGTATAGGTTTTCTTTTATTTGTATGCATGGAAGTAACAAGTACTGTACGTAGTATTTATATTACTTCCATGTTTGTATGAAATACGGACACCTGACCTGACAACCCCACATGAAATCGCCGACTCGGACGATTTCAATATAGTCACTATCGCCAGAGAGGGATAAGAGGTACAGTTACTGAGCTCTCGTTCGGCTTCAATTTTGCGACAACAGCTCATTCCTGTTGTACGTAGTACTTATTACTTCCATGGTCAGTGTATCGTGTATCTTTCAGATTCAGAGGAACTATTCACGATCATGGAAGTAATAAGTACTAATAGTTGTATGTAGTACTTATTATTTCCATGTTCACGTTTAGTTGAACGAGCGAAGCGAGTTCTCTGAGTCAAGTTGGAAGAATCGGCGTTTGTATGTATGTGTGTATGTATGTATGTATGTATGTTTGTCCGATGAAAACTTCCTAACCGTTAATCCGATCTTCATGAAATTTGGTATGGGGGTAGATAGTATTGGTACAATTTGTAGGTAAGGTTATGAGCTATATCGGTCAGGGGGTTGCTGAGATATTGGGGTCCAAGAGGGGGTAAAAAAAATAAAAGTGAGACAGTCAGATCAAGGGGGGTGTCTAATGAAAGCGCTTTAGTTGGACATTTCAAAACTGTTTTTAATAAGTATTTAAAATGAGTAGTTTCTGAGATATTAGGGAAAATAAAAAACGCAAAAATCAAAAATTCTAGGGTACTTCCAGCAGTCCCACAATGCTGAAATTTGGTATGCTTGTGGCTTTTGTGTCAAAACTACAGGGAAAAGTCTGAAATTGAAGAAATTAGAAACCTGAACCTTAAAAAACAATAACCAATATAACATCCATTGTTGACCCCCCATTCCTAGGAATTTGAATGACATTGGAGTTCTATGTTGTCGTCAAAAGGACATTATCAATTAATTCGTCAAGTACTTTAAATACTAACAGGTATGTAGTCATTTTACGCCCTGTTGCTTAGTCCTATTCAAAGGCTATTTCGATGATGTGTAGAAAAATTACCTATAGAGGTTAATTTTTTTTCGCAGTAAATGTTTTTAGAAATCGGTTAGAATGGTAAAGAAAGTAAAATATGCAAAAAAATATCTCGAAGATACTTCAAGTTCTCTGGTAATGCTGAAATTTATTATTTAAGTATATTTTGTTCTATGGGGAGAAGTCGAAAATTGAGGATTTTTTCTTTGTAATATCCATTTTTAGAGTAGAAAATTTAAATCTTTAAAAATAAGGTAGCAAAACTACAACTAGATGGGACTGCTTAATTAAAAAAAACTTTTTTCTTGCTTCACAAAATCTCTTTCATAATAGAGAAATTGACTCGATAGTTTTAGATTTCTGATGGATCATCCATACAAACATACTTACATAGCCGTTAAATACAAAACCCTTTCTTCCCCTGTTAAATTAGTCGGGCTGATAAAGGTGTCATCGCGAGGTCTCAGTTCGGGGCGAACCACTAGTACTATACTTATAAATCTGTGATCTATTCCCTCCTCGGACGAAGGAGTGCGAAGGATTCAGAATAATGACTAAGGTGTGTGTGTCTCTATATGAATAACTTTGCACCTGTGCGTGCCTTTTTTGAAAAGTTTTCGCGGCGCTTTTCGTCTGATATAGTGCTTGCTTGTGCCGAACTTCATAATTTTTTACTAGTGGGAAAAGTTTGCAAAGTACTACTTTGAAAACTTTTCCCACTAGTAAAAAATTGCTGGGAAATATCTATGAAATCTAATCTAAGCTAAGTTGCTATGCGCCCACTGTCAAGTAGTTACTTGCTTGGATTGGACAGTGGGCGCATAGCAACTTAGCTTAGATTAGATTTCGTAGATATTTCCCAGCTGTTGGACCTAGCTATATCGTTTTCTCGTTCCAAATTCCAATAAGTAAGGTAGGTAATTCTGTTGTTTAAATTCGTAAGAGCCGTTTTCCACCTTTTCTGTACGTATCTAAAGGGACAAACAGCTGTAGAAACAAAAACAAAGATGGCTATCTTCCTTCTTGATTTAATTTTGCTATATTCAGTGCGACCGCTAGAGGGTATGTTCCTTGGTGCGACATTTGTGTCGATGAGAAATTAGATCAAAATTAGAGTTCATTTACTATTATGTAGGTAGGTATCTAGTATTAGTAGGTGTATAATGTACCTAAGTACTTACCACAACAAATAGTTGGTAGGGTAGTTATCTAGAAGTAGGATAGGATTGGGTAGCTAAGTAGGTAGGAGCAACGATCTTATAAATTACATTACAGGCACAGAATAAAATTAAATATTAGTTGTCACAGGTCTCTGGGTAGGAAATTTTAACTACCTAAGTATCTACATGTATGTACCTAGTAGTACTTATCTAATGGTAGGTAGTAGGAGTCTGTTCAGCGAGATGAGCGAGAGACCCGTCGTGGCCAAATTGTGAACTATATAAAATATTTAGGTTAAGGTATATTAAAACCATAATCAGGAGCTAGTTTCTTTCCGTCGGTATTTTGAATAAAAAATAGTACTAGTTGTAATAGGATCTAAACGGAACAGACGCGCTATTGTACCCACCTATTGCCCGCTAAACAAGCGAGCAGCGCCCTTCAATTCCACGCAAAGACCTTATTCCACCCACGACCGACGGGTCTCTCGCTGAACTGACTCTACCTATCGTAACTACCTAGGTAGGTAGTACTTACTTGCCGTTACTTTAGATAGTTTAGGTAGAGCTTGGTCTGAGGGTATTCTATTAAAAAGCCTGTACCAATTTACACTCCATCGTTAGGTACAATATTAGTAAGTATTTATCTACCATCTCGAAAGTAAAGTGAAGCTTGTCGTGAATCTTTTAGATTTACGACGGTCTTGAAGACGGTCGCAATTAAAAGAGATCTGCCTCAAATTGATGTTATAAATCCTTGTTGACTCGGGCTTCGGACGAGTTTTCTAATAAAGGACTCAGATTTTAAAGACTTCGATCCCAGCGATTATAAAGTGCTATGGTATCTACTAACATAAATAGTAGGTACCTACTAACATAAATAGTAGGTACCTACCTACTTACATAGTAGGTACCTACCTACTTACATACGTAGGTAGATCTACCGTTTCGTCTTCAGTTTGGCAAGATATACTTAGTATTTTTTTTTACTAGGTATTAATTTTTTATAAGTAGGTATTTTTTATGCTATCATTAAGTATCTCTATTTCTTATTTATCTTTTAAGTATATCTTTATTTAAGAAAAAAAAAACTTTTTTTTTCATCTCAAGAAGGGCTGGAACGATGACGCTGGTAGGCCCCAGCGAGGGAAATCCTGGCGGCGGCCCTGGTACACAATAATCCGTGGTGACTGATGGCCAAACTGTTCGACCGCAGTACGTTCCTCGTTAGAGTAAAATTATGTTCCTTAGCAGTACCTACTGCACTGGAACTGATGGGGGGCACAGCACCGCGTATCAGCAACCGTAGAACGTATACGTAGAGCAACGTATTCTGTGAGGGAAGAGCTTAGCTAGACTTGCAGGGCGATTCTAAAACGTCGGAAACGTTTCCGATCGGATTCGTTATATAGTTTTTCATTTCGGTAACTAAAACAATTTTCTCTAGTAAAACATAGTTAAAAACAATAAATATTGTATATTACTGTGTTATACTAGAGAAAATTGTTAGAAAATTGTTTTAGTTACCACATCGAAATGAAAAACTAACGAATCTGATTATTTATCTTTATTATTTAATAATTATTTATTTATTTATATTTATGCTAATCGCAAAGAAGGTAGGTCCCATCGTTCAAGAAGGTACCGTAGTAGGTAGGTACCTAATAGGTAGCTACAGGAACTGGAGTAATTTTAGTTCATAAAACGATTCAAAATGATCCTTGTTATCCTTCGATGAATATAATACCTACATTTGATTTGATTTGATTAAACATTTACTTCCGACACCTTTCAAAAGGCTATTTTGACGAATCACAGCCAGTCTAGCTAATTCACATCAATACATTTTAATTCTGAGTACCTACATACCTAAAAAAGGAAGTTAGGAGCCCCAATTTTGATTATATTCTGACAAGTTCCACAATATAACACAAGGCAAACCGCAGACAACCAACCCTCATCGGGCCGGGTCACTAATTTCGTACCTACCTATAGTCGATTGACGCAACCGCCCAACAAAAGAACAAGGTCAATATTAAGCCAAATCTCGTCATGTAGATCCTCAATTGCGGAGTGTTGGATGGTACACGGGCGATTAAAATTGAGCAACAATATAGGCCCTTGTCTGGATTTTGCAGCAACTATCGTTATGATGACGATGAAGACGATCGTCCGTGTGTAACTATAGCTACAGTATTATGTATTGTAAAACTGTGGGCTTAGTACGGGTTTTGATAGTTTAAGAAACTATATGAAGTTTCGTTTCCATTCAATACATTTACTGACAGCGTCCTTAGTTTTCTTCTCGTTTTCGCTAGGGGCGCTGCAAGTAAATGTATGGAAGGAAACGAAACTTCATATAGTTTCGTAAACTATCAAAACCTGCACTAAGCCCCCTGTGTTATACTATAATAGCACTTCGCTTAGTGGCAACTATAGCCATGGTGAGCGCTACGGCCGATTGACGTGAGGCGAGCCGCGCGCAATTACATTGAACAATATTATAATTTTTAAAAGGTAATCTGTTACCGTAAAATAACAACCATAACCCCTTAAAGTATTTAATAGGGAACACAAAAAAAACTAAACTTAATTAAAATGTCCCCCACTACGGAAGCAAATTTAATGGCTTATTCACGTCAATAACTTTTCATTTAAAAAACCGACTTCCGCCATTGTATTTGACTAAATATTTGGATGAAAAAAAAATGATGAAAGAACCATAGTGGTGAAAGGATTATGATACTTTCTGAATGCAAATGCTTGGTTTGTTGCTGAAAATATCAAAATCGCCATATGTATGCCTACAATATTTGAGGAGTTCCCTCAATTCCTCATGGATTCCACAATCAGAACTGGATTTTGAAAAAAATTGGACTAATCTGGAAGTATATCTATTCAAATAAAAAAAGAATTTTCCTAATCGGTTCATAAACGCCGGAGATAAGAGGTAACAAACAAAAAAAAAAACACCTAAATTGAGAACCTCCTTTTTGTGAAGTAGGTTAAAAAACAGTTTTGATGGACCACTAGTTGTTAACAAAAGTTGCTCGTGTAGATTCTGCTTTGTAAGCGGATACGGGACGGCCAATATTGACGATGGACCAATTGCCGCCCGCCACATTTGCGTATTATTGCGCAAGGCACCAGTTGGAGCAAATGTTAACAATGCCGTTGGTCCAATTCCAATGTCAATTTTGAGACCTCTGTAGTATAGACAGACACCATCGCAACGGGTTAATTAAACCCACTATCTCGACCCAACACACTGGATAATATATTGTATTTCTCATTGCTTGGACTAGTACTTGTAGATATACAAAGTAGTTAAACGAAATCCGGCCAAAAAAAAGGAAAGAATTAAAGAAAATTTTTGAACGAGCGAAGCGAGTTCTCTGAGTCAAGTTGGAAGAATCGGCGTTTGTATGTATGTATGTATGTTTGTCCGATGAAAACTTCCAAACCGTTAATCCGATCTTCATGAAATTTGGTATGAGGGTAGATAGTATTGGTACAATTTGTAGGTAAGGTTATGAGCTATATCGATCAGGGGGTTGCTGAGATATTGGGGTCCAAGAGGGGGTAAAAAAAATAAAAGTGAGACAGTCAGATCAAGTGGGGTGTCTAATGAAAGCGCTTTGGTTGGACATTTCAAAACTGTTTTTAATGATTATTTAGCCTTAGTAGTTTTCGGGATACTAGGGAAAATAAAAAACGTAAAAATCAAAAATTCTAGGGTACTTCCAGCAATCCCACAATACTGAAATTTGGTATGCTTGTGGCTTTTGTGTCACAACTACAGGGAAAAGTCGAAATTGAAGAATTTAGAAACATGTACTCCATAAAATAGAAACCAATATAACATCCATTGTTGACCTCCCAGTTCTAAGAATTTGAATGACGTTGGAGTTCTTTGGTTTGCATCAAAAGGACGTTATCAATTAATTAGTCAGGTACTTGATATAATATGTACTAACAGGTATGTAGTATAACTACGCCCCGTTGCTTAGCCCTATTCAAAGTTTATTTCGATGATGTGTAGGAAATTAGAGTAGTTACTGGTAGATACTGTACTGTACTGGTAGACTTCGAGGGGGAATTTTTCAAAAATAATAATAGAAAAGGCTGATAAAGGTGTTATCGCGAGGTCTCAGTTCGGGGCGAACCACTAGTATTAGATAGATTTTAACCGGTTTAACTAACGTAGGTTATATTCGAGTATACGACCCGAGGTTTTGAGCAATTTAGATGCTCTTGGTCATGTCTATCTAATCATGAATAGGTACCAAATATCTACGAAAGTTTTTATCAAAAAAAAAAGAAAGAAAATTTATTTACACATCACAAAATTAAACTTATGAAACAAATATAAAATATAATAATCAAAAGACCGCAATAAAGAAAAGCGAAACCGAAATTGAATCTTCTAGGTTTCATTGAAGATAATAATCTAATCTAAGTACCTAGATGAGTTAAGTCAACAATCCGAGATTAAGGTGCCTTAAAGAAATGTGAGTTGCTTCTATAGGAAAAGAATGATGGCGATAGGTATGACTGAACTTGTCAGATTTTGTAATATTCATGCAGGCGAAACAATAGTAAATACCTACTATCTACCAAACCTTTCTACTAAAATGGAAATGGCTCTTTGGAAATGGTAAACCATTACACTAATTATCGTGAATTACCAGTAATACAAACAGACGCTCATTGTCGACACCGACACTGAACAAATAACACTGTTATGGTCGCAAATATCGATGTTAAAAAGGTATTGATTGCGTTCGATGGATATGTACTTATATAGAATATTTTGTGCTTAGTTCCGAGCAGCACGAAACGAATGGTTAGGTATTATTTATAAGTATATCAAGCGTAGCGTTTGCTGTCGCTAACTTCAGAACTTTTACTGATTTTCTTTTCTTTTGACTAGCTTTTAGTTTTTAGAACTTAAAAACTTTTCTTTTTCTTTGTATCAGTTTTTCCTTGTTCTCGGGGCACCGGACAGGCGCTTCCCATCTAGTACCTAGTAAGAAGGATCGAGCCAAGCCGTGTTTGTTGCTCTGATTGATCTAGGCTTGGTCGCATTGGAACAGGAGAGTTTTTAATTTATGAGACGGTTCAAAATACTAAACTACTACTATACTAAAATCTGTAGAATTTTGACTTAGACTTGAAAATGTGTCTAGACGTATTTTTTTTGGATGATCTGTTAGTTCTCGGCAAATGATTTACTTACAAAAGAAAACGTCGTAGATGAATTCTATGGCTTAATTAGGTATTTTCAAATAAATAATTTCAATGTTTTTTTTATAATTGATATTATAACCACTGAAAACTTAACTTATAACTAAGTTGTAGTAAAATGTCATAGTTTTAATTTATCTTATTTTCTGATGTAGGTTTTAGTTCAAAACATTGAAATAGTTTGTAAGTTTCTGAGAGCAAACTCCAAAGTTAGTTGTTATTTTATATCTGTGGAAACAACCTATATTTCTATGCTTTAATTTTGTGGGTGTGTTATTTACTGAAAATGATTCTCATTATACCGACTCCATATAATTTTAAACCAAGCTTTGGAACAATTTCATTAATGCATTATAAAAACAATAAACATTTTCATTTTCCAACATACTTTATTGTTAAAGTTGCACATTGATTCATTAAACATCTGATTATAATTTCAACATACAAACATTAATTATATTTAC
Source organism: Epirrita christyi (assembly GCA_951392215.1). Lineage (NCBI taxonomy): Eukaryota > Metazoa > Arthropoda > Insecta > Lepidoptera > Geometridae > Epirrita > Epirrita christyi. Next base: position 13,546,786 of record OX595841.1, on the reverse strand, counting down.
AAATACTTAATTTAAGTTTATATAAACAGAGACGGTAAAGCTAATTGGTCCCACATGCTAAATAACTTCAAAATATATCGCACTGGGAGGTATTACACATTTTTATTTCACATAATAAATGTTGTATAATTGTTGTGTCATACACAACTTGTAATAATAAATATAAATCATACATAACAAACCATAACACCCAACGGTCACATAGGCAGTCATGATCCCACACTAGGATTCCCTGTGTCGTAAGTATCAGGAACTAAGAGTACCATGGTAGTATAACATCCAGACCCGGAATAAATATTTGCAGATCACACAAACATAATGTCCCGTAATGGGAATCGAATTGCATCTGCAAGAGGTTGCGCGTTTGATTCACTTGCCGCGCTACAGAGGTAGAATAATTTCGTTTCTACTTCTATCTTTTAACTTGTGGAGTAGCCAATTAGATTTGCCTTCTATTTAAGTTTACAATATTTACATTACCCTTATAACATATTTAGGCAAATACTCATGTTGACATTAATTAGGTAACTAATATTTACACATAGCTTATTGATTATTCGCTTATTAATGTATTTAAAATCAATGTTCAGTCGGAGACTTTAAAGGCATGCGTCTAATCTAAAACAGAAAGCCACACTATTTCATCACGTCAAATAAAATATTCCAGTAACCACAAGAACCGTTTTCGAACGTCAACCTTGTGTCAAGTGCCAAGTAAAAGCGGTGGAGGGGTGTTCAGTTTTAAACTAGACGCACCCTACTCTCTTGTCAAAGTCCATGGTTTACATACATTTACGGGCAGTTTAAGGGTGGTTTATCCATCTAGATGTGTTCATATCCATCATCATAACTGATATTTAAAGCCCTCAACCGATTTAACCGTTGGTGGACATTAACCTAAGTTGGCAATATGGTTCTAGACTATTGAACAGGCGAAGAAATACATAGTAACAATTCTGTCCTTCTTCATCAAAAACTTAGAAAGAATTCGACACGTGTTTTGCCTCTCTACGAAGCATCCTCAGGAAAAAGTTGACTCGCTGCGCTCTAGATTATAGAACAACAAAGAAACAACAACACCGAAAAAACTCAGCAGACATGTTGCTTTTTATTTTTTTTATTTTTTCGGCGCTCGGCGAAGCTACTTTCTTTGAGAGACGAAACACGTGTTTTCGTTAGAGAGGGGCATTATTGTTTCTATACCTATATATTTGTTAGCCTATTCTATATTGAACAATGAATTTCCACAAAGTCACGCCTGAACAATTAATTACAATTTAAACTTAAAAGTTTGTATTCAAGAAATTCGAGCCCAATTTTCAGAGTTACCAAAATAGTGTTTGTTTGGAAAATGTATTTGATGAATATTACTACTTTTGAAGCGAATAATTGATGTATACAATATGAACATATTATTTTCAATATAGCTATAATGTAATTTATAAAAAAAACAATACATATTTTTCTAGATCATGCCATGCCATGAGTAGTTTATTTACACCTTATTTTAATTATACTTATCTAAAACAATATCAAGAAAGAAATATTTAAATATTTTTGTTTTTTATTTATTATGTTGTGTTAGCCGTGGTGGTCTTGATTTAAGAATAGGACTCCTCCAACTCCTCCAGTGGATGTCATAAAAGTCGACTAACGGATTACACCAGGGGATGGCCAGCAGCATTCATCTGAATACTTGACACCAATACTGCAATGTGGTTATGGCAAATCCCCCTTATTCTCCCCACAGATTCGTCTAGAAAAGGACTTCTACTGGCTGATGAAGGGAAGATGTTACATAAACTGAAATAATATTTTTTATCTAAACTCTGTCATGAAAATATTCTATAGTTCACTCGTTGGAATTCTGAACAATGGTTTGAGTCATGCGAACCGTAGCAACGCCTACGGCGTAGCAGCGCGTGCTACATTTCGCTGCGACAATTATATTTTCTTGGAAAATAAAATGGATTTAAAAAACCAAGTATTAAATTACAAACTATGAAAAATAAGAGCCTTTAATGTTTATGTAGTTTTCAGCTATTGAAGTTAAGGAAACATTTTTGCAAGGAAAAAGTACATGTTCATATTACGTAAATACACATTCTTCAAACATAATACTATTATTTATTCCTTAGAGCATTACGACAAACTGTGGGTCAGCTGTGTAGTCTGATAGCGACTGTTACTGAGTCTGGACCACGATGGGTGTTACGTCTCTTCCTTGGATCACAATCACAACGCACCCAAACAGCATCTGCAGCTGGTGCGGCTTTGGATACGTCGTTCTCAGATCTTATGTAAGCACTTTGGTGCTAAGAGGTCTAACTTAAACGAGAGCATGATTTATCTACGCTATATTTACACTGTTTTGTGGATATCTTGTCGATAGTATTGTTCAATCGTTGGAGGGAGGTTGGTCCAGACCGTTCAAAGTGGAATCCTAAGGAGAAAGACTATATCATGCAGCGAATGACAACCAGCTTATGATTATGATGACGACAAGTCAATAACAAGAACAAGAAATAAATATAACTAATTATATAAAAATCCATTGGTAGATTTTTGCATGAAAAAAGTTAATTTCCGATATTGTTTTAAATGCAAATACTTTTATTACATGTTATTTTTTCTGCGCTTTGGTTTCAAGCGTAAAGGTCCTACGGACAGCGTAGAGGCTTTTCGGCCTAAGTAGAGTTCCTGCAGGTGCGTAGGGGCTCAAGCGTAGAGGTCCTGCGGAGTGCGTGGGACGCGCGGCGGGCGGGTCTCGCGTCATATCCACGTTCGTTCCACGTTTGGCGCGTCATTCGGTCCACAGTCTGCATGTGGTCCGGACGCGCCTCGCCGATGTCAGGCAGCGCTCACCATCGTGTTATGCGTGTAAGTGCTATTCATCGAAATTCGAATCGTGCCTGAAAAGTTTACTTCATTTTACTAAGGCTTACAATCAACCGGTCGTTTACGGTGATAGATTTTAGAGATAGAGCGTCTAAAGAACTAAAAGCACGCAATGAGAAGCAGTAAAGACGTTGATGTTGAGCCTAAACTACATTTGACAGAAGCCGTACGGTTGTGCCACGTCTTTGTCAACAACATTTAATATCTGCCTTTATCTCTTACTTGTTTATTTTATTTGCATGAAGCAAGATGGGAGAGCCATGTGGGTTTTTGATGAATTTTGTCGTCCTGAACAAACCTATGAAGAAGAACACCATGTCTGTGAGTTGATTAAAACCTCAAGCAACTCTTAGTTCTGCAACTTGATACAGATTTAAAAACTAATTATAACTTGGCAAGTTATAAATGTGATAGTCAAGTTAAGCCGCTAGCTCCTTCCTGAGGCCTTACTATGAGCTCTTATAGCAATTCAGTTCAAAAACTTTTCTGTACAAAATATCGGTTCCGTGATGTCCGCAGCTATATTTAAAGGCACTGTAGCAGAAGGTCTATAGACTTCTGCGATTAAAGTTATTCAATGACGATGGATGTCAAAGACGAACTGATATTTTGTACTGAATAGTTTTAGAAGACCTCATGGTAAGGCCTCTGGTACCTTTCCGTCAATTCAACCATACTCCACCCGGAGTCCAAAATCTTTGGTTTCCCGGGAGTCTTTGTACGAATTCAGAGAAGGTTTTCTGATTTCTGATAATATCTGTATCCTTTGTCATCTTATGCAATGATTACTGGAGAACTTTGTAAATCAATGACATAGCTAGTAGCATCAGCCATCATCTAGCTAAACAAATCATTAACACGTCACAAAACTAAGCTAACTCAATGGCAGTCAAAACTCAAATGGCTTGCATCCCAAGCAACATTTAAAAACAAATGAAAAGCAATGCTTACTTGTACCGTTCTTTCTGCTTGGCGAGAGTGAGCGAACCGATCTGTCTATTCTTTCCGTGCCAAAGGGTCTATGCCTCGTGAGTCCACCACCGCCAAATGCACCGCAGCACCAGAAGAATTGCCTAAAACCACGCCTGAATCTGGAGAAAGGATAGATATAATTTAAATCTGTGACCCTCAATCCCAGTATAAGAGGAGCATATAGTGATGAGATTCACTGATGTGAATGAGTTTGCAGAATAGTACATGATTTCGCGGGAAGGCGGATTTAATTCCGGATTGAAGGGTTAACCAATCAAATTACAAAGATTAGAAGCTACGCCGATGCCATTGGCCAATATTAACTTTTGCTGTCGTCTCGCTATATAGCTTCTTCAGCCTGTGCTAGCCGTACAGTTGTGCCATATGCCAGTTCCATTATTTACTCATATATAATAAATAAAAGCAGAATGTGATTGGACCAACGTGGAATGGTCATTACTGGGGTAGAGCTATGATGAAAGTTATATTGCCAAAATTATATCACTGGCCGCTGGTGCTTGTATGAACAAAAGACTCAAAACTTACATAGAATTAAAATTGTCACGGGTATTTATTGCATGTTACCTTATTATGATCGCGACCATGATTGCTTTAACGCATTCAAAATGTCGGGAACTATAAATTATAAGGTAACATGTGATAAATACCCGTGACAATTTTAATTTTGAAGAATATGTATTGTGTTCTGATCGCTAATGTTTAAAAAATACTACTTACTTAGAATTCATCCAGCAGTAAATAATAGGGTTGTACATGGAGTTGCTCATCGCGAGCCAATAGATGCCGAGGTATATCTCCTGGATGTGGGCGTAGTTGACCACATCAGGATAGTAAGATGTCACCACGAAGTACACGTGGAAGGGAAGCCAGCACACCGCGAAGATGACAACCACTACTATCATCATTTTCACCACCTGAAAAAATAATAATTCATTGGTGATGATTTTTAACATAACACCCAACCACCACAATAGCCAGATCCAGAACAAATATTTGCAAATTTGCCGTGGTGTGTCTTTTTTTTTTTTATGCTACTTGGCAAGCAGACAAGCTTACGGTCCACCAGATGGAAAGCAGTTACCGTAGCCCATGAACGCCTGTAACACCAGAGGCATCACACGCACGCTGCCGACCCTGAGACGAAAAGATGAAAAGACTCATGTGCCTGTAATTTCACCGGCACCCGTACCCTTCAAACCGAAACACAGCACTGCGAACACTACTGCTTGGCGGCAGAAATAGGTACGGTGGTAGTACTTCCCCGGACGAACTCTTTCACAAGAAGTTCTACTACTAACAAAACTCCTCCTGACTGAGGGATTACACCAGGGGATGGACAGCAGCATCCACCTGAGTATTTAACTCCAAACTGCGATCACCAATCCGCCTGCCAAGCGTGGTGATTATGGCAAATCCCCCCATCGCATTTTATGGGAGAGGCTTCGTCCAACAGTGAACGTCTAAAGGTTGTTGAAGATGGAAATTCCTGGACATGTCCTATTTTTGTTGGTAAATTTGTTTTAGCTGCAGGTTTATTAAGGAATGTGTTATTACTGGAAGAAAGCGTTAGTCGAGTTAGTCCTGGAATCTGGTAAAGCAACGGCGGCGATGAGTTCACCACTAGTCACGTCTATATTCCTACAACTGAGTGACCCACAGTGAAAAGACATTCATTGAGGTGGTGCCTACCCCTTTGAGGAAAAAGGCGTGGATGTAGATTTAGCTAGAAAAAGATGGGTTTATGGTTAGCATTCCATTGCAGGGCAATGGGCTTGCAACCTTTTTCATATTGAAAAATTTGAATTTTTGAGGCGTGGATGTAGATTTAGCTAGAAAAAGATGGGTTTATGGTTAGTATTCCATTGCAGGGCAATGGGCTTGCAACCTTTTTCATATTGAACGGAGTAATAAGCAAAATGTGGGCAAGTGCCAAATACATTATTTGGACTTGCCTCTGACTGCCTCTTATTGTCTTGTTATCTAGTTGTCTCTCAATTTGAATAGGGTTTTGAATTTATGCAAAGTGCAGACTGGAATAAGTCTAGACTCAATTATGCAATACAAATGTTTGCTATGGATATTTCTAGAAACGAAATCGTTGTTAGAATTCAATCAGTAATGTAAAATCGTTCGGATGAAAAAGGTTTACTATAGTAATAAAAAAAGTTTTATCAAAATCTCTGGTACCTACATAGTTGTATAGTTTTCTTCAAAGGAACCTCCTCATATATTATATTTAGTATCTTCGAATGAACCTTCTCATATGTTACCTTCGGGAAAATCTGCGTTAATCGAGAATTGTTTTACAGATATGTAAAAAATATGTTATTCTATTGTAAGCCATCTACTTAATATTCCTACCCAAACGCAAGTAAACGTGCAAAACGGATCTACATATTTCTTCCATTCTCAATGTTCAATTGCTAGGAACGGGAACAGAAAAACGATTTAGGCAATAAAAGGTCTTCAATGTAAGAAGATTCCGAGATTCTTTTGAATTTAATTTTAAGTTGCATTGATGTATAGTGAATGTCTAGACTAATATAATATATACATGTGTAAATAGGTGCAAGGTTGTTCAAGTTATGTTCAAAGTGAGATTAAATTTAAAAATACTTTTTTTGCCCATTTAGCGATTGATTATTTTTCGTATTTATGGACGGTATCATTGTGCATCTAATTTGAAATTAATACCGATTACGCCTTTAACTAAGTACGATTACCTACTTAGATAGATAGATAGAAAATTATTTATTGCACAACTTAAAAATACTACTGTTGTGAACTTAATGCTAGACAGCATTCTCTTCCAGCTAACCTTTGTGTAAGTGGAAAACAATTTCAAGGTAGTGCACAAAATAAAAATAAAAAGTAGATAGTATATCATGGGCGTAGCCAGGGGGCGGTTTGGGGGTTCAAACCCCCCCGAAATATTCAAAATGTTGACAAAATCTGATACTTTTTGGTGAAACACCAGCGTGGTGCATTTTTTTTTTGTTTGCTGGACATTTCACACAACATTATCTAGCCCCAAGCTAAGCAGAGCTTGTGTGTACTAGATAACAAATATACTTAATAAAATAACATTACATAGATAGATATTTTTTTATTATAAGTCCATAGAAAAATACCCAGAACACCCTGCACAAATATCTGCAGATTGTAGAAATATTTGTTCCGAGGCGGGAATCGAACCCGCAACCTCCTGCGTCGCAGGCAAACTTTCGCCCGCGCCGCGCCACAGAGGTCGTCAAAATTGTTATTTCGTAAACATTTTTGTTGTTTTATTTTCTTGAACCCCCCCGAAACTAAAACCTGACTACGCCCGTGTATAATATACGTACCTATTTATGATAATAGGTACAAATATAACAATAATAGTTAAATAATATTGTACAACAAATTACACATATTTGTCAGATGTAATATATGTCATAACATAAAAACTATACATAGACACATAACTTTACTACTTCCAACGGTACCCACAAGATATAACTCAACAATAAAAAAACTCTTTACCTACTCACATAATGATTCGAACCTTCTCACCACCCAATAGAAATAAGACCAAATAAAACACTTGACCTCGTCACACCCGTATATAATAAAATTACGTAACTATTAGATTATGTTGGTATGTACATGGGATGAGATCTGATCACACAACTAGCAATGAGTCCACACTTCCCGACACCCAAGGGAAATTAACTTCAAAAGAAGCATTTGAATAGGATATTTCCAATTTATCATACTAGTAATTATAAGAATACGTTTAATTCGAACCTATTTATGTGTATTTGTTTTTTTTTTGGCTGAGTAAAGTTAACAGGCAAGTATTTTGTACGGACCGCTTTGAAAGCATTATAATTTATTCAAAAAAATATTAACCAAATGTTATTTTGAAAAGCATCTGCCCTCCGTGGCGCAGGTGGCGAGTAGCCCGCTGAGACGCCAGAGGTTGCGGGTTCGATTCCCGCTGCGGGACAAATGTTTGCATGATCTGCAAATATTTGGGTGTTGTGGTACCATGGTACTCGTAGTTCACACAGGGAATCCTGGTGTGGGATCAGAGGCCCAATTCTCTTAATTATTTTAAAACTACACTGAAAGTTGACCGAATTTAAACTGAATTTGTGAATTGACAGAAAGGTTGCATTGTGCTCCCTCATAATAACAATTAGCCGGGTATTCATTAAGCAACATGTTTAGACGTGTTTATTAACAAGTTTACCATAAACACTGTTTCTATTTCGGAAACTTGGCACTCACACTTGTCAGTTGTTGCTAGGATGTCGACCGAGGAGGTAGTTTGTTGGACCACACTACTTTCATGTTTATAAACTCGCGCAACACACGTCCATACCTGTTGACTTTTGCTTATAAACTAGATGTTTCGTCTTGCTCTCCACTCGAACTGGGGAACACGGCAACATGTTTAATAAACAATGTTTCATCACCTTTGTTTATAAACTGTTTACAGAGATGATGAAACATTGTGAAACACGGTTTATAAACAGTGTTTATTAACAAATCTTGCCTAATGAATACCTGGCTAGTCTACTTTCGATTCACGGTGACTACCATTAGAGTTTGACAGTTATATATAATTGAAAAGAGTCCATCTATTTATGCGAAAATTATCGAAAAGCTTTGAATCATTACTACAGATTTTTTTTATGTAGGTAATCCATGTTATCGAAGGTTTGAAAGCTTGTCGGAATATAAAACAAAAAACAATTTAATATAATTGGTTTTGCCAACCAAACAAAACGGTTTATGAGCTTTCTTCCTTTGCTATTTGAATTGAATTTGATTCATTCGAGAATTAATTTCATCCCTGTCAATAAGCCGATTGTCCTCTCAGCATCTCATTTCAAGATAATTACCCTGATAAGGGTATTGTCCCATGATTAAGCCAGACTGAGCTTTTTAGTTTCTGGAAATTTTTAGTGAGCACAGATAACATCTTTAGTTTTTCAGGTTTTTCTTTTGTTCGCTAACTCAAATACTTCTTGTTTGGAAATCAAGCAGACTTTTACAATCACACCGTTCGTTCCCTTACGTTTACGTGGGTAATTTATTCCTTTTTGTTTGTAGATTGTAGATTACTATCGCTCAACATCCAATAAAAAAAAACAAATAACCCGCCACATATTCTCAACATGACATGGTCAAATTCGTGAAATCCAAGTTTCAATCTATGTATTTATGTTAAGTAACACATATATAGATATAAAATAGACGGACAAATATATAGTAACAATTCCGCTCCTCTCCAACGAAAACTCTGTAAGAATTCGACACGTGTTTTGCCTCTCAACGAAGCATCCTCAGAAAACAGTAGGCTCACTGCCTGCTTTTTCTTTCTGTTCGGCGTTCGGCGAGGCAACATGGCTGCGGAGTTTTTTTGCAGTAGTGTGTCTTTGTTGTGTGAGCCTACTGTTTCTTGAGGATGCTTCGTTGATAGGCAAAACACATGTCGAATTCTTTCAGAGTTTTCGTTGGAGTGGAGCGGAATTGTTACTATATATTTGTTCGTGTATTTTATATTATAGAATGGATTTCCGCAAAGTTACGCTTGAATCAATTAATTAACAGATTTAAACTTGGCTTGATAAAACACTGTTTTGAACTTACCCTTCGTTTGCTTTTAACGTTATCGAGCTGCCGCTGCGTGCATTCTCCAATAGACTGCGAGCCCCACAACTCCACGCCAACGCGCGTGTACGCGAATGTCATTGCTATTATCGGCAGGAAATACGTCAGCACCATAAATACTACGTTGTACCTGTTGAACATAAAATAAGAATTTCATTTTTTAACATCATCATTATCCTGTTTACGCCCTCTGCTTCAGGCTTTAGTGCATGCAGATGCCCATCATCATCATCATCAGCATCAGCATATTAAAGTCCACTGCTGCATATAAGCCTCCCCACCAGAATGCCACGACAAACGGTCCTTGAGCCGCCTTATCCACCGATTTCGGACGTCCTTTACAATGTCTTTAGTCTATCGAGATCAAATACTGCTGCCTTATCCTAGTGTAAGGATTTTACTACATCCACGGGAGGAGACGGAGGGGTATATCTGTTCTTAGACCGGACACACCATGGCATCATATAATTTCATGTTTTTAATAGAATTAATGTGATGTAGTGTGTCCGGCCTTAAGAATATATATGCCTTGTTCTCCTCCAGTGGATGAAAGCCGACTAAATGAAACACAAAATTTTGAAAAACTTCTGAGTGTCTTACACACTTTTGCAGAACATAATTACAGATAAAATGTAGTTATGATTCTGTTTTTCTTGCACTGAAACTGTAAACGATTACTTATCATGTTATTACTTTGTTTTCAAAAACTAAAGTCAATTTTGGTGAAACGCTTATAGCGTTAACTTTGTGATCGAAATGATCTCGACGTACGTAATAAAAACCATTTGTTTTACCTAGGAAATTGCATAATAACACCCTATTTTGCGAACGGGCGGAAAAACAAACACCTATTCAAGTTTTCTCATTACGAATAATTTTAGACTATCTTCTAAATAGTTACCGTCTTGATAAACGTGGCTTAGCCTCGATTATAGTTTCCCTTCGGTAGAGCTGTCTATTTCCCTATTATTGACAAACATTTTCTGCCGCTAAGCTGAAATGCTCGCATTGCTGAACACCAGCAATGCGAGCATTTCAGCTTACAAGCACATGAGAATTTTTATATTTATGTCTCAGGATGACGGGCTTAGTGCAATGCCAAGTAGGGTGCAAGTAGGGGGATTTATGTATGTGACTGTTGGGTGTTATAGGTGCGTCCTAAGTGGACGTAACCTAAGAGGTATTGAATTTATAATGAGATAGGGTTTCCGCTTAAGGTGAATGCTCTCGTTGCCTTGCCCATACAAAATAATTTAAGTATTTTTTCAATCCACAGATTGTCGTTCTTTATATCGTATTTTTTTTTCGATTTTCTAATGATTATCGTACTCGCAAATGGTTGTTTCAAATAAAAATTTACTAAGGGTAATTTTTAAAATTAGTTTGAAATACGACCAATTTTACGTATGTGTGAGTGTTTTTAATGTCCATTTTGAGTCGCCACCTACCATCGAAGCGTGATATTTTTACGCAGAGCACCCTGTTTTGTTTAATTTGACAGAGATGGTGGTTAAATGGACCTCGAGCACCGAGTTTTGAGAAAGATAGTGAAAGATGGCGCTAAATAAATAAAAGTATGCCTCGCGTTATTTTCGGGTCTGTCACCAAAATTGCGAAATGCGACGTTGCCAGGCAACGCTACGTCACAAGTTTAGTGCTTGCTAGTCACCCGTAATTATTAGGCTTTATGAGCTGGCTCTGATAGGGTTGCCAACCGTTCGTTATAATCATAGTTTACAAAGTTATTTGCGGCTATGTTCTTTATACTTTGCAATATCAACAAAGTAGGTACCTTCGAGAAAATACTTTATTGTAACGTACTTTATTGAAACTCAAGTTTCAGTTTTATAAAATAAAAATAAAACAACGAAAGAATATGTAAAAACTATACTTTCGTAACTTCATTCGCAGCAATAAAAAAAAATTATTATTAGTCATTGACCGAGCGAGCAAAGCAAGGTAAGTCCTTGCAATATAATATGGCAAAATTTGCTATCGTCTGTTCGGATGTATGTACCTATGTACGTAAGTACTCGCGTACGTCGCATTTTTCAATTAATCTTGATGAAACTTGATATATGTACTTACTTATATATTTATTTTACAATATAGTTTTTGAGAAAAAATAAAAATGAAAACCAATATTACGTGAGCTCTCATTTGTTAGAGTTTCAACGACTTGTGGTTCAAGTAAGATTGGGTATATGCTAGATCGGACTATGGATGCGATTTTTAAACTTTATCGAAAAACAAGATAGTTTGTGCTCTTGAGGTATTCTGTTCGCAAAACTACTAGTTTTTATAATCCGACCGTGTACCGTGCTGTGATTCAGAAACTCGGTGTAGCAACCCTGATAATATATCAATATCAAAGTGTAGTATGAAGTTGTCATCTCGCTCCTTAAATGCAAAAGAGCCACAAGTCGAAAATTCATTTTTTTACTGGAAAGCCTATCAAAGTTTTGATAGTAGTTTTTTTTGTATTACTTTATAAATCTTTTTTTTCTACATATATGTATGGTATATTATAAGATGCGTATTTTGAACCTTACACTACCTTGAAATTTACATTGAGATCAATGTAATTAAATGCGGAAGAAACTTATCCATAACTATCACCTCTTCATCTAGCAATATTACAAAATAAAATACTCCATAAATCTTTGACTTACTAGTAGTAACGATGAGATCTACGATCAATAATATCTAAGTCATCGCAGTAATCTCATTAAGTGTTTCATTATTATACATAAAAATCCTTTAGCTTAAATAATCAATTTTAAAATAAGTAAGTATAAAAAGTTTAACATTACTTTGGGATTACATCCTTTTCAATCAGTTTTAGGATGCTTTGTTTTTTGTCTCAGCAACTTGTAGCTTTTTGATATTATTTTATATTATTTACTTGGGAAAAATCTGTATCCTGAGAAGTTTTGTATAAAAATATATTTTAATGTTGTTGATCAGTTTTAATAACTTTGAGGTCTGCTCTTTACGACTCTTCCTTTGGAAATCTATGTCAAGAGGCTGAACACTAGGAAGTACTGAATCAACTGATTGGTAATCAATCATCTGTACTGCTGTCTGAGCTTGAAGATGAGGATTCACTTGAGTATATCTGAATCGCTGTCTGTACTTTCCTCAATGACTAAATTTATTCATTGCTCTGGACTTCCAAAATCAGATAATGTTTTCATCAAGTAACGATAGGCTAGGATTGTGTTGGCTGTCTGTCTGGTATGGAATTTGTACCGTTTTTGATGAAGCGATTAAGATAGAGACTCCAGTGAATCCTCATCTATAAGCTCAGACAGCAGTACAGACGATTGATTACCAATCAGTTATGATTCAGAACCTCTTAGTGTTCAGCCTCTTGGCATAGATTTTCAAAGGAAGAGTTGTAAAGGCATAAAATATTTTTATACAAAACTTCTCAGGATACAGATTTTTCCCAAGTAAATAAAATAAAATAATATCAAAAAGCTACAAGTTGCTGAGACAAAAAACAGGGCATCCTAAAACTGATTGAAAAGGATGTGATCCCAAAGTAATTTTAATAATCTTAAAAGTGATTATTTAATTCAAAGGATACTTATGTATAATAATGAAACACTGTATTTTAAGACTGATTGTACAGACTGATTGTAATAACAGTCATTTAACAAATATTGCATGTTTGTTTATAAACAATTACAACCATAATCACGGTAATCTTATATGCAAAACAGACACATTTCCAAGTACTGCGGTTTCGTTTTAATAAAATAGTAATCAAACTTATTGAACTTTCATTCAAAAGAAACGCATTCCAAAACCTGACACTTTTATGTTTCGTAATAAAGTTATTATTATTATTATTATTAACTGGAAAGATGGCTGCTTTGCTGTGAAGTTAGTCATCAAAGTCTCAAAATGCTAAATGGGTAGTTGTGTGATTGAACTATTTTAAACGCTAAAACCATGGGTGTCTTTTTCGAATATAAAAATTGGAATCATCTAAATGCCATTTTTGCATTAAAAACGATATTGAAATTTTTTGATTTGTGGCCCTGTTGAATTTAAGGTGTTCTGTTTGTCTGTGGTTACCTAGCCCAGTGCACTTATTTCTCCCTATATGTTCCTTGACTTTTTTCTCTATGGTCCTTGTCTATGGTGCACTGTGGGTGTCATGCGATTAATTTTCTTTGGGGCGGTGTCTTTGAAACGAGTGCAAGCCAGAGGCCCAATTCTTTAATTTAAAAACATTCAATTCGCAGTATAATCTCGTCTCAGTCGCACTGTCAGCTGTCACCTATATAGTTACTATTACTTAATCTTAGCATGTATACGCGAAGATTAAGTAATAGTTAATATACGAGACGGTGCGACTGACACGAGATTATATTGTGACTGGAATGTTTCAAAGTTAGAGAATTGGGCCTCAGGTTATAACGGTTTCACGGTGAAATTTCGTAAGTAAACAGATATTTACATAATTTTAATGTGTTACCTACTAGTAGAGTAGTACTATTATAGAAGATGCCTGCCCTTTGTTTGAAGCCTTCGTTGTTGTTGTTGTTGGACATAGGCCTTCCCCTTAGAATGCCACGACGAACGGTATTGAGCCGCCTCCATCCACCGACTCCCCGCGACGTTTATAATGTCTTTATTCCATCGAGTGGAGAGCTTTCCTCTAACGCGTCGTCCGGTTTGTGGTCGCCACTCGAGAACCTTTATTCTCCAACGGTTATCACTTCTTCGAGCTATATGACCTGCCCACTGCCACTAATTCTGAGAGCTATGTCGGTGACCTTGGTTCTTCTACGGATTTCCTCATTTCGGATTCTATCACGTGGTGAAACTCCTAGCATAGCTCTCTCCATAGCCCGTTGCGCAACTTTGAGCTTGTCTATACGGCCAATAGTTAGCGACCACGTCTCAGTGCCGTAAGTCAACACTGGCGTGTAGACTTTCGTCTTGAGGCTCTGCGGTATCGGCGACGAGAAGATTTTTTTTTATACTACTTGGCAAGCAGACAAGCATACGGCCCACCTGATGGAAAGCAGTTACCGTAGCCTATGGACGCCTGCAACACCAAAGGCATCACAAGCGCGCTGCCGACCCTGAGACATAATGTGAAAAGTCTCATGTGCCTGTAATTTCACTGGCACCCGTACCCTTCAAACCGAAACAGAGCAATGCGAACACTACTGCTTGGTGGCAGAAATAGGTACGGTGGTAGTACTTCCCCGGACGAACTCTTTCACAAGAAGTTTTCACAAAACCAACAAACTAGATATGGCGTAGTTTCCCGAACGCTGCCCATCCGAGTTGGATTCGTCGGTTGACCTCTTCATCTCATCACATCACACTAATATTATAAATGCGAAAGTTTATAAGTATGTTTGTTACTTCTTCACGCCCAAACGGCTGAACGGATTTGAGTGAAATTTGGAATGAAGATACCTAATAATAATAATAATAATAATAAGCAAGCAAGTACCTTGACTTGGCCCACGAGATTACCGCCATGTGGGATGTGGATTCGACGATTATCGTCCCGATAGTTGTTTCTGTGAATGGCCTTATAGCAAAGAGCCTCGACCAATACCTTGAGAGGCTCTCACTAAATGGTTGGATCAACGGTTAGATTCAGAAGGCAGTACTCCTGTACGGCTAACATGCGCAGCACGAGAAAATTTTCTCACAGCATTATCTCGTGCTGAGACGTGAATTGACGTGATATGTCTCGTTATGTCTTCATGTCGACCGGTTCGTTTTTCCTAACATGGCCGCCAACTCGAGTGCACTCGAGACAACTTTAGACTATTTCGTTTTCTCGCGGTAAGAAACCGATAACCATAGACTATATTAGCAACACTGTTCATTGTTCTCATTAAATTTTTGTGAAACGGGCCGAAACGGGAAAGAAAATATATAACATACCTACACATGACATACATAATACCCACCTACCCCCGCCCATCCACGGGAGGATAGGATACCCATCCATGGGAGGTGACCCATCCATGGGAAGATACCCATCCATGGGAGGTGACCCATCCATGGGAGGTGACCCATCCACGAGAGGAGACCCATCCACGAGAGGAGACCCATCCATGGGAGGAGACTCATCCATGGCGGTAGACCCATCCATGGGAGGATACCAATCCATGGGAGGAGACCCATAATGGAAGGAGGCACATCCATGAGAGGAGACCCATCCAATTTTCAACGCAAACGGTGGATTTTATTTATCTCATATCTAGTCTTCGATGAAAATGATCGACGAGATAAGAGGCCGTGAGACATGACAAAATGCTATACAATTATTGCACCACGTTAGGGTTTAAAGACAAAACACCACAGAATACTACAAAGTAGTCATAGCATTTAGGTTTAAGCCAATCATACGAGTAAGCATTTCGTTTTGTCGTGGGCGCGTGATAAACGAATCGAAATCGACAACGTTTTCTCTCTCTCGCGTGACATATGTCTTTGTCTGCCATCTTAGCCCTGCTGGACTCGGCACGCATAGTCAGGAAGTTCCTCTCTCTGCAGCCCTAGCCTCCGACCGCTTGGGCCTTTGCTCCGCGGTCGGTGGTTTACCGTTTTGTAATATATTTTTTACTATACTGTTTTTATATACTATTTGTTTTTATAGATAAGTAGTATTTCTTTATAGTGAAAAATGTATTTTATAACGAGTTTTAAAATAAATCAACGTCATAATAATAATATCATGGTTCACGCAGGTGAAACCGCGAGGCGCAGCTCGATATTTATATTACTTGAAATATCTTTAAAAATTTAATGAATGAAAATGTAATAAGTAAATATGTTATGTTTTCAGATCTTATCTAACACCAAGCTCCCAATTTATGGACGAAATATTTTGAAGCCGAAATTGACGAAGCTGACTCTGGTTGCACGAAAAATAATAATGCACAACAGCAGTCAGCCAGATTTGATGGCAGAAGATTTGAGAAATGGTCCACAACATGAATAGCATGGAAATGATTTATACGTTACTCACAGATCGGAACGTTTTTTTTTTATGCTACTTGGCAAGCAGACAAGCTTACGGCCCACCTGATGGAAAGCAGTTGCCGCAGCCTATGAACGCTTGTAACACCAGAGGCATTACACACGCGCTACCGACCCTGAGACATAAAGATGAAAAGTCTCATGTGCCTGTAATTTCACCGGCACCCGTACCCTTCAAACCGAAACACAGCAATGCGAACACTACTGCTTGGCGGCAGAAATAGGTACAGTGGTAGTACTTCCCCGGACGAACTCTTTCACAAGAAGTTCTACTACTAACAAAACTACTAACTAGTCGTCTGACTGCGAGTCAATTTGGAATAGTGAGAGAGGCAGATTGTTGATTGTTTATCCAATATCATATATTTCCAACACAGTAATATTTGTACACTGTTATGTTTGCAAACGCCGTATCACCACACCCTATAAATGAGTTTATCAGCAGCATGATGCTAAAGCTGGTAGCATTTTTCAAAAATGCGATTTTATCTGAAATATATATTGAGACGTGTTCGGAAAAATGCAAAGTGCATAGATCTCAATGAAATGACATCATGTACGTTATTTTTTCTCATACAAAAAACCCTTACAACATTGTCTAAAACAAAACTATATCAAGAAATGTATTTTTTTCTAGCCACTGATGATCAACCAGAATTAGCAAGTTGAAGTGGCAATGGGAAGGTCATATAGCTCGCAGAACTGATAACCGTTTGAGAATAAAGGTTCTCGAGTGGCGACCGAAAAACGGACGAGGCTGTAGAGGAAGGCTCTCCACTCGATGGACTAAAGGCATTATGAACGTCACAGGAAATCTGTGGATGGAGGCGGCTCAAGACCGTTCGTCGTGGCACTCTAGGGGACACCTAAGTGGACTTCTACAGGCTGATGATGATGTAGTTGATCATCAGATCAACTACATCTAATGATTATGAAGATGATACCTCATATCTCCGGCGTTTATGAACCGATTTAGAAAATTCTTTTTTTATTTGAATAGATATATGTACTTCCAGATTGGTCTCATTTTTTTCCAAACCCAGTTCTGATGATGGAATCCATGAGGAATTGAGGGAACTCCTCAAATATTTTAGGCATACATATGGCGATTTTGATATTTTCAGCAACAAACCAAGCATTTGCATTCAGAAAGTATCATAATCCTTTCACCACTATGGTTCTTTCATCATTTTTTTTTCATCCTAATATTTAGTCGAATACAATGGCGGAAGTCGGTTTTTTAAATGAAAAGTTATATTTAGAAGAGATGCAATGGGCACTAATGGTAACAATGAATACAATATACGAAGACAAAATGTGCAGTTGCACTGATCGCTTACCTATTGATGAATATTTGTTGTCAGTGTATGATATTTCTAGTGGAAAATACTTGTAATTATAAACCAATAAAAATACCTAATCTGTTTGTTTTTTCTTTTTATTAATTTCTGTAAAAAGACATTCATTTTTGTGGGGGTGTTTGCCATAATTACCACCCTTGGCAGGTTGATTGGTGATTGCAGTATCGGTTACTCAGATGGATGCTGCTGCCCATGCCCTGGTGTAAACCCTTAGTCGGCTTTTCCGACATCCACGGGAGGAGGATTATAGATTCTACGCCGCACACCACGGCACTTTTTATAGGGTGGCAGGAAGTCGGTGGATGGTGGCGGCTCATCCCTTCTAACAATTTTCTTTAACGCCATCATTATCGAGATACCTTATAAACATTTTTTTAACGCCATCTATATAACATCTGGGGATAATGACAACGCCATCTAGTGAAAAACAAAACAGTGAATGTAGAAGTGTGCGTGCGTGTAATTACATGAGGCAAATTGTCAGATCTTATTTATAGTGAATTTGAAATTTCTAACGACTCTTTAACGAAAATTCATGCTGCATCAAATTCTATGACCTACACCGTGCTCGCAAACGGTAAAATTACTCACTAAAGACGCTCGAGTTTTGAACAAAAAATAAAAAAGTCAATATCTGTTTTTCCACGCCATCTAGCGTGAAACGAGCTTTAAGTAATCGAAATATTATGAAAGAAAAACACGTAAAAAAAACTTAAAATCAGTTTAACTGACTTAACTGTACAGAGTTTTTGCTTTTTATTTATAAACCACGTCAATAAATAAGAATGCAGATTATTATTATATCCCAGCTGTTGTTTGGTATTACAACTATAACTAATGCTTATCTAATAGTTTTCAACAAGTTATTGAGAACTCACAACTGTTGGAAAGACCTTGAATGTCTTCACTCTTTTAGATTCTGCACTAAATTATTTGTAGACATTTCCTTATTCTTTAAATAAATTATAACTACACTGAGGGCCTAGTCTAGAAATATCACAAGCAACTACACGGGCGTGTGGTGTACACGGATTTTTGTATGGAAATTGTGGTTGTCAAAGTGACCGCTAGTGGCTCTTTTCAGTATTGCTATACAAAAATCCACTCCAAAAACCAATTGATTACCTTTATTCCCAAACGGTTGTCAGTTCTGCGAACCCAACTTCAATTTCAACTTGCAAATTCAGAGAGTCTGTGAACTTAATTTTTCTACGAATCTCCTCATTTCGGATTATATAACGTTGTGCAATTTCGAGCAGAGCTCTCTCCATAGCCCACTGCGTGACTTTGAGCTTGTGTATGAAGCTAAATAGTTAGCGACCACGTCTCAGTGCCGGAAGTAAATCACTGGCAACACGCAGCTAACATAATAATAGTTTTTATTTGGTGAAAATAGATATAATATAAGCTATCCCAAGAAAGTTCTACAGTCTTCTGTAAAAGAAACAAACTGTGACAGCTGTTGTAGAGTTTTCTTCGAATAGGGCGCTCATCTTATTCAGAAAGCTAACCCACTCGTACCTATTACGAAAACCAATTCGTATATTTACTTACATATATTCCAATTGTGACTGTGTGGTCATCCCATCAGGCCACTCCGAGAAGCACACCCTCCTGGAACAAATCAGGCGTTATTTCTCCCTAGACATATCTAAAGGTACTATTGATGAAGGAAATTCTGTAGACTACGGCTGAACTAATAAATAGTGGACTATTTAGTACTCGTACATCTGTTACTGAGTAGCAGTATTAGTAATTTCTTTAATTCTTTATTGTACACAATCTTACAGACAAATAAACTTACACATAGGACATGTACAAAGGCGAGCTTAACTCTAAAATAATTTTCTTCCAGCAAACCTTAGAGGAGTGGGAGAAATTTTAATAGTGGTGGGTAATGTGTACCTATAAAATACAAAACAGAGAAATAACAAAAAAATCGTAACATAACATAACATCCTTACAAACTTTTACATTTATATAATACTATAAAAAATATACAAACATATTGGGGTACTAAGAAGCTTGTGACGTAAGAAAATTTTAAAATCACTGTCCCAGGAAGGAAAAAGAAGCCATTACATTTCAAAAATATTTAAAAAATAAACAAAAAATATTCCATGATCCGGTCAACTATGACTAAGTACTCAATAGTTCTACAAGCAAAAAGACGTTAATTTATACCTTACCTCACACTCCCATCAGGTAATAGGTCAGACTCTGTTGTGAAGTACACGAGATTCGGACTGCTGATAAAACAGCTCCATCCCCAAATGGCAGCCGTGATGCCAAGCGTAGCCCGCTTCCCCAGTCTCGGTCGCAGTGGGCTCATGATGGCCACATATCTGAAATACATGAGAATTAAATAATCTTAACATAAGAGGGATCTGTAGGGCTGGGATGTGAGAGTTTAGGGGTTCGATTCCCGCTGCAGGGCAAATGAATCATGAATGATCAGGGTGTTATGGTACCATGGTACTCGTTGTTGGTATCAGGAGATAACCACGACACAGGGAATCCTAGTGTTCATCAGGACTACGTATGTGTTTGTTGGGTGTTATTATGTTATGTTTATGTCTTTTTTCGTATTTGTATATTTAGTAATTACTAACTGATCCGCTTGTGAATTCGTATGAGAGTTTTTTTTATACTACTCGGCAAGCAAACAAGCATACGGCCAAACTGATGGGAAGCAGTTACCGTAGATGGACGTCTGCAAATACCAGAGGCATCCCACGCGTGCTGCCGACCCTGAGACATAAAGATGAAAAGTCTCATGAGCCTGTAATTTCACCAGCACCCATACCCTTCAAGCCGAAACACAGCAATGCGAACACTACTGCTTAGCGGCAAAAATAGGTACGGTGGTAGTACTTCCCAGGACAAACTCTTTCACAAGCATTGCTGAAAAACCATGCTATATATCAAACAGTGAAAACGCCATTTTAATGGGATTCGGTGGTTATTATAAAGAATAAAGTATCTTCTTCATCAGCCGGTAGACATACTGCTGAATGAGGTCTCCCCCATAACATGCAAGCGTAAAATCCAAAGCGTGCAATGGAGGGATTTGTCATAATCACCACTTTTGGCTGGCGGATATTGGTAATCTCAGTTTTGTGTAAGTACTCAGGTGGATGCTGCTGCACATCCCCTGGTTTACCGGGGTTTTTAATCCCTTAGTTGGCTTTTCGAAATCTTTAGGAGGAGACAGTGGGGTCTATTCTTAGGCTATAGACACACCTCAGCACACACAGCCAAGTAAGCTTAATGAATACGGATGGAACAAGTTTATGAACACTTACCTATCTACACTTATTGCAAGTAGGGTAAAAACGGATGTTGATATACTGAGCACAGCAACAAACTGACAGAACTTGCAGTAGAAATGTCCAAATGGCCAATCAGAGTTCAGCATGTATGTAAAGTTGAAGGTTACGTTCAATGTGGACATCATGGCGTCTGCTACTGATAGGTTTACTGCAAACACACACTTAATTAGCACAAGAAACTGTAAGTAGGCTTAGTTAGCCATTGATTCGTATGGTAGCTGATTGCGATTGGCTTAGCGCGGGAGCTTAAGAGGAGGTCACCGGTGGATATGGTACCGGTATGGAGTTTGAAGAAATAATAGCCAAAAAAGAAGCAAACTTACCTAACCTTAACCTTCTCTTAATGAAGAGTAGATGCAGCCCACTCCAGCCAGGAGTTCATTAACCTCAGACGGTTTTCAAATATTTATTTTAGTAGCCAAATACTCCAATCATCATCAGCAGCTTTGCGAAGTCCACTGCTAGACAAAGCTTCCCCCATAAAATACAATGACGACCTCTGTGGTGCGGCGGGCGAAGGTTCGCCTGCGACGCAGGAGGTTGTGGGTTCGATTCCCGCCTCTGAACAAATATTTGTACTATCTGCAGATAATTGTTCAGGGTGTTCTGGGTATTTGGTGTATAATACAAAATATCTATCTAATGTAATGTATTGTATTAAGTATATCAGTTATCTAGTACCCATAACACAAGCTCTGCTTAGCTTGGGGCTAGATAACGTAGTGTGAAAAGTCCAGCATATAAAAAAAAAATGTGGAGAAATGCCATATTCAACATGGATGGCAGGCAGGATTGGTGATTGCAGTATTCATTTTGAGTACTCAGTGATGCTGCTGCCTATCCTCTGGTGTAATTACTCGGCTTTTACGAAATCCACGGAAAGAGATAGATAGGTCTATTTTTAGCCCGGATACGCCACGGCAATTTATAACTCCAGTAGGGTAACTGCCCTATTAGCATGAAGGTAATTGTGTCTTAGTATGATTAAGTTTTTACTTGATAGGTACATGTTTATTTGGTACCTACATAAACTGGTGTACTCCATGCTTCGAGCACCACGGAAGGGAGTAGCCATTCACAGCGTTCCCCTCTGTCAAACTAAAAGCGAAAGTAGGCATATATGCGTTCAATAAAACTAGTTGTTATTCTGTGCAAGGTTTGTTAGTATGAGTGTCGTCATTACAGTGTTTATTTGGATGTGTATATGCGGAATTGCGCTTGTGTGCACATTTCCCCCCGCAAAAAATTACAGAACTATTTGAATGGTAATATATCGCTAAGGCTACTCCCTTCCGGCCCGCGCGGAAGTCCGTGTTGCTCGAAGACTCCACGTTTCAAAACAAACAAGGAAGTAAGCGTGTATTTCCCGTTACAATAGGCTTCAAGAGCATTGAAGGCACAAGGGACCTTTCCCTTAATCCCTGGGTGATAGCCGCGGGTAGGCAATAGTATTTATTATTATTAAGAAAAGCCTAATTCTAATTATGAAAGCTATGTGATTTTTGTTCCTCTACGGATTCTTTGGATTATATTGGAAACTACAAGCATAGCTCTCTTCATAGTCATAGTCAACTGCGTGGCTTTGAGCTTATGATTGAGACGCAGTCACAAGCTCAAAGATTAGCAACGTCTCTCGAAAGTGACGTCTCATAACACACAACAAATGATTTGCAATAACAATGAATTGCAATAAGGATGAAATTGCGTTGCGTATCCCATCCAATTACAGCAGCAAGTGGTAATGGGGAACGCAACAATGGGGTTAATTTTGTTAGCCTTTGCGCTGTCCAAATCTTTTGACACTTTAAGGCAGTACCCCGACCAAACACGGCGTCAAGCTGTTTTTTTCAAGCCTCTCTCCTCGTTAAATAAAGCAAGTAGAAAAAAAAAAAGTCACCACATATATTTGACATTTTGTCATCAAGTTCCACGATTGGTTTAATGATTTAACGACGTAAGTACTCGACAATAAACCCATGAAAAAATTGAAATAAATCATGGTTTTGTACATCTTCTCTTAAAGTTCACGTTACTGAATTTTTTGGTTTACACAATTGGATAGTTAATTGAATAGTAGAGTTTTTTTTAAAATGGGTTCTCTTTATTTTTTATGAATTATATTTCATGAATCCGTGCAAATTTGGCTGTGCGCAAGGAGCGGACCAGTCAGCCGCCGGCTCTCGGACGGACGGTTAGATGGCAGAACTATAAGAACGGACTACATAGGCGTCACTAAAATAAATAATTTGCGATGTATTGTAGAGGCGAACACCTCAAGGTCATTCGGTCAGGGTAGCGCCTTAAAGGAGGAATATTTAGGTCAAGAAATTTACCCTATTCAAGTTTCATAAGATTTGGAAAGCTTACTGCTGCCAAAATTAACCCCATTGTTGCGTTCCCCATTGCTATTTACCTACTGTCATTAGGGGGCAGGACTCAATAAAATCTCTCTCTGTGTTGTGGTGATGGTGGACAGTTTCAAATGCGTTGACTACGGCTGACGGGCTTGTGGGTGGCGGGCCTGGCGTTGGGCACTCTTGGCCTCGCAACTCGGGACAACGCGTTTTCCCTAGTTTTCCGAGGAAAGCTCGGTCAACTAGGTACTAGTTAATTAGAATGTACAAACCTAAGAAATAATTAGTGACACTCCGCATCCTCTTGTTTGCCAGCACTATCCATATGACGACGAGGTTGCCCACGGTGGCCACCACCACCATGCCTGCAAAGAGCAGCGTCCAGCCCACCTGCCGCCACCACGGCAGTATGAAGGACTGGTATGCCTTGGAAAATAAAACACATAATTAAAAACTAAATAAAAAGGACTTCAAGGAAGGAAAGGGAAGGAAGGGAAGGAGGATGCGAGTGAGACTTGTGCCCCAACGGTTCCAAATCGAGCTTTTTGAGTTTTAGCCACAAACTTTACAGTCTCATTTTAGGAACAAAAAAGTAAAATTTTATACTTTTCCTTTATTTGTAAGCCTCCTAGCATTCCAGAGTTGGTAATTGTGATTTTACTAGTAGTAGGTACTCAAACTTTACAGTCTCATTTTAGGAACAAAAAAGTAAAATTTTATACTTTTCCTTTATTTGTAAGCCTCCTAGCATTCCAGAGTTGGTAATTGTGATTTTACTAAAGTATAGTTAAAATCTCGCTGCAGACTCGGTCATAAATCATTCAAGTGTTTCGCTCTCTTTCCCACTCATGGGCCTTATGGGCAGGCCACGCCCACACGTAGTCCTGTGCATTACTGCGGTCGATGACTGATATCGATAGTTTTATATATTTATAAATGGGTGATATAAATACACATTTTTTTTATTTTATTACCAAATTTACTACAAAGCATATTAAATATATAAACTAAAGAACGTATATATAAAACTAAAAATAGAAAATTAAAATTCTTCGTCTGAGTCATCGTCATCATCATCCACATGAATGATGAACTCTTCGCATAAATGTGCTTTTCTGAAGTCTTCATCTTGCAGCAATTCTGCATGTTCCACACATTTTTGCCAAAATTGAAAAGCCATTGTGTCACTCTTGTAATCCAAAATAGGACTGATCTAATTTATTTTTGTAGCGATTTATATATACTTAATAGCACGGCGCAACTAGCGGGTAGCAAAGGAGACATAAACATATTTGTTAATTACCCTCTTTTTATGTAATTAAGAACGTAAAAACATATTGGTTTTTATATAATTACCTTCTGTTTATAGAAATGGATACTAATGTGTTCTTACGAGAAGAAAGTCTCGTAAAAACACATTAGTACTCATTAGTTAACCTGCATACTTAATGAATGCAGTATGTTTACGTGATAACTTTAATGATTCTGTTATCGATAATGGCCTTGAGCGCGCGCAACTAGCGCACATCCCTACTCCGATTATGATTTATGACCAAGTCTGCAGCGAGATTTTAACTATACTATATATATATGGTATAGTTACTATATATTTATAGTAGTAGGTACTCAAACTTTACAGTCTCATTTTAGGAACAAAAAAGTAAAATTTTATACTTTTCCTTTATTTGTAAGCCTCCTTGCATTCCAGAGTTGGTAATTATGATTTTACTAGTAATAACCTTGTATATCATTTCCGTGATTTCCAATTATCAAAATTGGGCGTTCATTGCCATATTTTTTTACAGCACTTTATGCACAGACTTTTATAGGTAATTGGTATAAAGCTACTGAGAAGAATGGTCTTGAGTCAAGATTGTTCTTTTCAGTAGCGGACTATATAATAATCTTATAATGGTCCCGTTTTTACGGGTAAGGAACCCTAAAAATGGAGGAATGAATTATTCCTGTTCATTTATTTAAAAGTTGTAGTAAGTATTATCATTTACGGTTAAGTTCACTAGAATCCCGTAGAGAAATTCCCCAGGGGATCTTGCTAAACTTTCCAAATCATCAGAATCCCCACTGCACCGCAGTGTGTCCGTCAATCCACTTTGGGGATTTTGATGGTGATTTAGCTAGGAGATCGTTGTGGACTTACCCTTTTATGACTACTCAGTTAGTAGATAGGTAAAGAAAGATACGAGATGTGAGAAAGCTTTAATGAAATTGAAACTGTTTCATCATCATCATCAGTCGTCAGAGGTCCACTACTGGACGAGGCCTTCCCCATAGAATGTTATAGGGGGATTTGCCATAATCACAACGCTTGGAAGATGGATTGGTGATCGCATCAGTAATGTTGTTGTGTACCTACTCAGGTAGAAGCTGCTGTCCATCCCTTTCACGACATCCACGGGAGGAAACGGAGATGCCGTCTTATTCTTTCTTTATTATTATTATTTAATTTTATTCTTTATTGTACGCACATAAAGGTACATAATGAACACAATACAGAATGAAAGGACATGTACAAAGGCGAGTTTAACCCTAAAAAGAGTATAGGGAGTTTAGGGAGAGTTAGAGTTAGAGAGGGTCTTATTTCTGTGGCCAGATACACCACGGCACTTTTAGATATTATTTCAGAAACCCCCTCTATGCAAAAAGATGACTGCAGCTTACTTCAAATTATATTTAAATATTCAATTAGTACTATTTACACAACAAAAGATGTGACCGTCAGTTTTATTAGTGAAATTTACAGCTACACAAAACACTACTTTGTAAGCATCTCATTTTATCTCATCTTATCTTATTCGCTTTGCAGAATGCAAGTTATCACATACTCCGGTGTAAACGACGCTTTAGTTTTTTTTTAGTTTAATTTCTACATTCTTCATTTTTATCCGACTTCCCAAAAAAGGAGGAGGTTCTCAATTCGGTTGTATTTTTTTTTTTTGTAATGTTTGTTACTTTATATCTCCGGCTTTTATGAACCGATTTGGAAAATTCTTTTTATATTTGAATAGATATACTTCCAGATTGGTCCCATTTTTTTCAGAATCCAGTTCTGATGATGGAATCCATGAGGAATTGAGGGAACTCCTCAAATATTGTAGGCATACATATAGCGATTTTGATATTTTCAGCAAGACACCAAGCATTTGCATTCAAAAAGTATAATAATCCTTTCACCACTATGGTTCTTTCATAATTTTTTTTTCATCCAAATATTTTGTCGAATAAAATGGCGGAAGTCGGTTTTTTAAATGAAAAGTTATTAAACGACTTCAAAAAAGGAGGATGTTCTTAATTCGACCCGTATGTTATTTTTGTATGTATGTTACGCGATTACTCCGTCAATTATGCATTGATTTTGATTATTATTATTTTTTTAGTTATTTTTACAAGCTACCAATAGTAATCTCTGCTAGTAATATTCATACACATCAGCCGTATATCATCAGCATAATTATCAGCCGTTAGACGTCTTAGTACAGGCAAATTAGCAAAAAGTGTGGACCTAAGTTGTGTAGTCGTGGATTCTTATGGAAACGTTAGATGACACGAAAAGAAGCTTATCCTAGGTTGGCACTATTTCTGGCGCTAACGGAAGGCTTTTAAATATTAGGTACAAACTTAAAAAGGCCGTAAATTTTAAAATAGAAAGAAATTACTTGATGCAAGATAAATTACGTATAGAGAGACTGTCTTAGTGCATTATGACTTTAATAAAAACCACGTGCATGTAGGGAACACAGTGTTGAACAAATGCATCTTCCGTAAATAAATACCAGTAGAAAACTTCCGGCGGATGTAGTACTAATTAAATGAATAAGTTTAAGTCAATTTCCAGAAGTACATTAATTTTCCCCGAAGTAGAGCGACAATAAAATATGGAAAAGTGCCTTCCGTGAGACGCACCAAGGTGCAAACTTGGTAATGTATTATGAAAATTTTTCTGATAAGTCTATCAATTTGCACAGACTAAATAAATTTTCCCGGAACCGCAATACCCACAAAAAGTATTTTTTGTAAATGATTTTTTTTTGTATGTTCCGTATGTCGGATTTAAAAAATACTTGGTGCAAATGTAGATCATAACGGTAAAAAGTCTATGCCAAATTGCACCGACTACTTCTATTTCCCCCATTAATTTACGGATATTTTTATGGTTTTCACCCTATTTTACCCTGTTCCGGAGGGTGAAATTACTGATGCTTATTATTAGAGGTGATTTTTAAGCCATACAAAACAATTAGAAAAGTTTTCATGACTACATCTAATTAGTTCCACACTTTTGCAAAAAATCACCTAATTTGACTGTACTAGTCTGTTGGACGAGGCCTCCCGCGTAGAATGCATTGGGGAATGCACGCGGATTGTGAGATGGCAGTATTGGTGCTGAGCACTCAGGTGGATGCTGCTGCCTATCCCCTGGTGTAATCTCTTAGTCTGCTTTTACGACATCCAAGGGAGGAGACGGAGGGTTAAGTTTTTAGGGCGTACACACAATGGCATAAAAACATTAAATGAACAAAAAAAATATGGCTTAAATAAATAAAAACATTTCTCTGTTTGTAATGAATTGGTGAATATGATGCTCCAAAAAAAGTATGGTTAAACTGAATCGATCAAAAACACTCACTTTAACACGTGAATCTTTAGATAAAAGCTCCGCTCCATTAGGCGAAGCACTTGCCAAATGTTCAACACATTGTAATAAATATCAAAAGGGCGTCGAGTTGAACGCTTAAAAATAAAATTTAGAAAGAAAACCCTTTATTTTCAGGATAATTATTAGCTCTAACTAGACATTCTAGTAGGTACATTATTTATTCAAACTAATGGCTCTATTAACCCTCCAATGTACTGTTATTAAATAAATATCTTGTATTTTTAAGAAATGTTTTAATAAATTTTTGAACAGCTGCCTTTCATATAAGACAAGTATCAATCTAACATACAAAAAATACATCTAGAAAATGAATGATGATGAATGAGTTAGTTATCAATTTGGCACGAAATTAAGGGAAATTTAGGGTAACACCAATTCGAAAAGTTAGTACACGATCTAATTATAATTAAATATAAACAGGTGCGTCGGTTTTTTAAAATTTGGTAACCATATAATTTTATAAGAAACTAACGCACCACGGATCTAGATATTAGTGTACTGATCATGTGTACAAGGTTTCATGGAGTTTGAAGAATAAGAAATACTTTTTTCTTTTTTTGTGACTTAGCTATAAAGTTAAAAATACATACCTCTGTAGAATTTGTATTCGATTGGTTGACATATCGCTGGTTGGCTTCATCGTAAAAGGTGACATAGAAGTTGTGAAAATCACTGAGAGTTGAGGACTCGTTGAAAGAAAGTGTTGGACTCGGCTCATCCAGCATCTTCGAGAGTGCCTGAAACAAATATATTTTACACTAGTAGTTCGCCCCGAACTGACACCATGCGAATACACGCGATGTAGACTACCTAATTTCACTACGTTTCTAACCAACTTGATGGAACTGGATGGCAACTTAACAAATGGGATGCAAACGCTGCATACTTAATAGTGGGTACCTAACATTGCTGACGAATTAATTGAAAACCTTTGATTTGTTTCAGTTAATATTAGAAAATAATCAAGCCAGTGTATCGTGATGCTTTAACCTATGCATCACGATACTGAATATGTATTGCAGAAAACCCTATCTATAGGCAACATTATAAAGCGTGTATCGTAAAAATAGTGTCCAACCTAACTGAACTACAACGTCACTAAAATTACAAGAAATTAAATAGGTTTTTAATTTATAGGATTCTGAATCCCTTAATTTATATCAGGTGGATATAACTGGATCCCTGGCGACAAATGGGCTAAATATGCTATTTCCCATTACTTACGGATAAGAAGTTAATCTGCCATACAAATAATTTTCTACAAGAGCCAACTCAATAATAGATAAGGTTCAGCCACACGCCGTCTTACGTATAGGCGTGGAGAACTTATATAATTTAATTTAGAAATATAATTATATGTATAATTATTACATTTTCTGAATTAAATAATGTAATAATTGTATGTATGTGTTAATTTAGATATTATTTTAAATCTACGATCAATTGTTGTCACAGGTTTAGAGGAATTTTAATAAATTATTTTAGATTGATTGTGAATGGATGGTAATTATTACCATTTTTATATTTTCCAGAACCATTTACATTCAGTAGTGGTAAGTATATGGATGGGCGTTCAGAGAGTATAATTACAGGCGATATGAAGAAATCAGATAGCTACAACAAGAGAGATACGATAGTAGCACGTACGAATTACGTGCCGTTAGAGCTTGGCTACATCAAAACGGCGCGGCGCGGCGCATCTACCGTGAAACAGTACGGTGCCGTACTGTGGAAATTTTCGACGCAGCACGGTGCTGTGTTGTGTGAAGTTCCGGTGCAGTGGCAGTTTCTTTCTTGGTATGTGCTAAGTCTTGTATTTTATTTATTGCTTAGATATCCGGACTTGTTGGTAAATTTTCGTTGGTATAAGATTTGTCCTGGCTGCTGGCTTATTTAGGAGTGTGTTATTACTGGAAAAAAACCTTAGCCGAGTCTGTTGTGGAAAGCAATGGTGGCGATGAGCTCACCACTTGTCACGTCTATATTCCAGCGATTGTGTAACCCACGATGAAAAGAGGCCTTCTGTGGGTTTGCCTACCCCTTCGGTGAAAAAGGCGTGTGTTTATATATGTTATGTATGCATGTTATCAAAGGAAGGAAAAACATTTCAGCAAACATCCTTCTGTTTTAAAATTGTTATCCTTGTGATTATAAATAGTCTTGTCAAAGAGCAAGGGCCGTTTCTCAACTAATGATTTCTTCGAGCACCACGGAAGGGAGTAGCCATTCGCAGCGTTCCCCTCTGTCAAACTAAAAGCGAAAGTAGGCATATGCGTTCAATAAAACTAGTTGTTATTCTGTGCAAGGTTTGTTAGTGTGAGTGTCGTCATTACAGTGTTGTATTTGGATGTGTATATGCGGAATTGCGCTTGTGTGCACATTTCCCCCCGCAAAAAATTACAGAACTATTTGAATGGTAATATATCGCTAAGGCCCTTCCGGCCCACGCGGAAGTCCGTGTTGCTCGAAGAATGATATCAATAAATCAGCATCAATATTTTCCGCCATATTTTTTGTACAATATCTACCGGCGCGTCGGCGTTCATCACGTCCAAGCCACAGTGCACGCTGTTTAATTTCACGACAAGTCAACGTGCCGCGGCACGACGCCGCACCGTTGCACGGTGCCACGGCGCCGCGCGGTGGCATTATGATCAGACCCGATACACTCTTATCCGGGCAGATTTGCTAGTTACTTTTTTCGCGAAGAAATGAGGCCTTTGGGATATGTGTTCGTAGGGGTATCAATCGTTGAACAGCGGCACAAGCGGATAGTCTATATTGCTGGTTTGATTACTGTTATCTAATTAGGTGTTTAATAACGTTAGGCCAATTTGTGCCTTGTCGTTCAGTTGTTGAGTCATAGATTCAACACATAGTAACTATATGAACAAATAGGTAAATACTGGGTTTGAGAGAGTTTCAAAAAGGTGAAAGCGAAAGTTTAAAATATATATATATATATATATATATATATACAGGGTGTTTGGCACATGGACCGACATGATTTTTTGGGGGGTAGGGGGGGTCATATGCTATTTTTCCCCGTGAGACCTAATATCCTAAGTCTCACGGTAGTCCAGATATGTTTTTTTTTTAATTTTTTGAAAACCACCCGAAATCTTGCCTTGAAATCGTCCTAACTTTTTTGTTTGTGGTTATAATACCACAAAACCAAGTATGCTTGTATTCTACAATGTTCTTTTATTCTAAATAAATCATTACTTGTTACAATTAATATCCAAAAAAAAACTTCTGAGCTTTCAAAGTGGTAAATCGGTGTAAATGTTATGAAAAGGGACCACTTCTAAATTCATTTAAAAAAAAACTAAAATTCATTTTGAATTTAGCTTTCTTTTAAAAAGTTCTTTACTTATTACCCTTTCCAACGATATGCTACATGGCAGAAATAATACATCAGGGGTCGACCTAAGAGATACTTTGTTGCTAGGGTCAAGATAATGAAAATACGTTTTTTTATGTTAAGTTTGTTTTTATTAAATTAGAATTACAAGGTTTGCTCGAATTGGCCGCCTCCACACCGTATGCATGCACGACACCTTTTTCTGATAGCTGAGGTTGTAGTTAAAAGTCGCATTTCCTCTTGCATTTTTACGAATGCGGTGTTTATTCGTTCCACTAAAATTTCTTTTCTGGGCACCTCTGTTGCATACACTAACTCTTTTGCACGTCCCCATACGTAGAAATCCAGGGGTGTCAGATCTGGGGACCGTGCTGGCCATGGAATGGGGCCAGCTCTACCAATCCACGAGTTTGGAAATGCATTGTCTAAATGCTCTCGTACCGTTCGTTGGTAATGTGCCGGACAGCCATCATTTTGAAATACAATTGGCACATCTTCTTCTAAAACTGGTAGTACCAGTTCAGGTAAATCATTTTGAAGAAACTCTAAATAATTGTTTCCATTGAGTCGTTCTGGCAAAAAATATGGGCCGACAAGATTTCGCCCAATAACACCAGCCCAAACATTAACGCTGAATTTTCGCTGAAAGGAAGTCTGCTTTTTTTTGCGCGGATTTTGGCCCCTTTTCTCCCAATGATGCAAATTGTGCAGATTTACTATGCCTTCATGGCTAAAATTTGACTCGTCGGTCCATAAAATTCGTTTCAAAAAGTCGCCATCTTCAACATCTGTATGCAATAAAAATCGGCAGAACTCTAACCGTCTTGCATTGTCACCCTCTTCGAGACGTGGAACAATGAATGAAATTCGTGAGTTTGTGGTAATAACTGCATAAACGCGATATTTCTTTCTTTTAATTCAGCTCACGCAAAGAACTTCTTCAGTTGTCCGAGAAACAGAGCAAGAAAGGAATTTAACGAAACAATTACAACAATAAAAAAAGAGTCAAAAGTGAACACATTTTATTAAGATTTGAAATCGGTTAAAATGTTTTAATGTCACATTTTAAATAAGTAGTAAGTACTGTAAGTTGTTACCTTGAACAGGAGTGTAATGAAATGCGTGCCTTCCATCTGCCCGAAGAACGGACCAGACTTTCCAAACTGATAAGTTAAGTCCGTCAGCAACAACTCGTATGCTTGTTGTAGGATCGTCATCAAAAGCTTGAAGGATTCTCTCATCAACTTCAACATTATGTTGCCTCACATTCACTCGGGGCTCCCGAAAGTTTAAGTTTCCGGTCTCTCTCAGACGTCGATAGGTAGTTGAGAAGGTCTCGTGGTGAGGTAACCGTCGATCAGGGTATCGTTCTTGATACACTCTTCGCGCTTCACGCGAATTGCAATCAGCTTTACCATACGCCAACATCATGTCAGCATACTCCTCGTTACTGAAGTTGGCCATTGTAACGAATACGCAAAGATAAACAACAAAAACGTAACAGTTCAACAACAGATTTAACAAAAAACAATAACAAGACTTTAATTTGACTACGATAGAACAACGGGAAACGTACGGGCACTTCGAATAGCAGAGTAATCTCGACTGATTCCCGGCACCTGCACCTGCACCAACTTTCAACTCGATAGACAAAGACAACAATAACTGTACGTAAGAGAAAGACTAACTTTTTACCTGCTACTTTGCGGATTGCCGCGTTGACTGGTTACATTGTTCAAACCAGTTACATTGTTAGAGTGCGTGTTCAGCCGAACCCTGGCAAACGAATCTTTTTTTGACCACCTTAAGAACGGTTTCTTTTGTCATGTAGCATATCGTTGGAAAGGGTAGTAAGTAAAGAACTTTTTAAAAGAAAGCTAAATTCAAAATGAATTTTAGTTTTTTTTTAAATGAATTTAGAAGTGGTCCCTTTTCATAACATTTACACCGATTTACCACTTTGAAAGCTCAGAAGTTTTTTTTTGGATATTAATTGTAACAAGTAATGATTTATTTAGAATAAAAAAACATTGTAGAATACAAGCATACTTGGTTTTGTGGTATTATAACCACAAACAAAAAAGTTAGGACGATTTCAAGGCAAGATTTCGGGTGGTTTTCAAAAAATTAAAAAAAAAAAACATATCTGGACTACCGTGAGACTTAGGATATTGGGTCTCACGGGCAAAAATAGCACATGACCCCCCCCACCCCCCAAAAAATCATGTCGGTCCATGTGCCAAACACCCTGTATATAGTGAATTGAGAAACTCCTCCTCTTTCTGACGTCGGTTAAAAAAGGGAAAATAAAACACCACTCACCCTGACAATGAGTCAAAATTGAGTCAAAACTTTTTAGTGCCGACACCGATAGACCCTCAGAATAAAGACTAACAAAGAAATAGTGAAACTTAGTATAAACTAATTAAATATGGCACCGCTCTTTACTCTTACGGCACAATTGTTATTGCCAGAACAAGAGAGATATACTTTTCACAGGACGGCAAATAACAAGGTTGTACACATTTTCATTCTACTAGGGATTGGAACATGATGTCTATCGACATCGATTAAAGAGTGAATGTCGATTCAATACACACCTATGTTATAAATATTATTGTCTTTTTGTATTTTGTGAATAAAACTTGATGTTTTTATTTTTTGAAAAATGTGCAAGTATACCTACGTACAAAAAAATACGATTAGGAACTAATAAAAACAAGTTCTACAAACATAAAATTTAATTGTTAAGGTACATTTTTGTTACTTAAACATCTAATAAGCTTACACGCATTGTTATATTTACATATTTCATAATAATAGAACATTACTGTCCAGGCCTGAAATAAAGCAATTGACAGCCGAGTAATATTGGAAGTACAAGGCAAAGCCGAGCCCTTCCGAAGTGATTTTTAGTAAATGAGGCCATTAATTGCTATTTCAACCGAGACTTGTACAGTACTTTTGTCTAGAACCAAGCATGAACTGGAAGATGAAATAAATTATATTAATGTTATTTGTAAATTACATTTATTACAATATGAACTTTATCTACTCTCATACTGAAATATAAAGATGAAAAAACTAAAAACAAAACTAAAATGACAGTCTTTATGCACATGCCATCGAAATAAATTTAAAAAATCACATTAAGATACAGCTCTTCCATGGATGGACAACTGTATCATTAATATAACTTTTCTTCCATTACGATACAACTTCACTTGGACCAAGGAGGTTGCAATTCCGTTTTTCTATACATGATCTGTGGACGCGGCGCAACACGCTCACACGTATGGATTTTTGCGATATAAACGTTTACAAATAAATGCAAATATAAGCTGTATTTTACGCAAATTTCATTGTCAAATTAGTTATTGTTTTAAAAAATGACTGAAAACGCCAGTAGCGATACTGAAGAAAATTTTACACGACCGGACATTCTCGAAGCTGCAACGAACAAATGAACCTCTTACAGACGAAATCTAGGAGGTATTACAATAAATGTTACCAAGACTTTAAAATATAATATTACCTATTTCATGAGATTATATAATATATATATGGATAAAAAGGTATGAAACTGCACATAATTTGGTCTTAAAACACTCGTGTGATTCTATAAAAAACTCGCCTCCGGCTCTTATTTTAACTCACACTCGTGTTTTAAGAACACTTATTATGCAACAGTTTCATAAACTACTATTTGTACACAACAACATTATTATAAAGGACATTGTGCAGTCAGTTAGGTTCCAGTAGCGGAGAGCACATAGGGGAAAACAACATTACGACTAGAAACTCGACAGACTTATCGATTTCATTTTTCACACCACTATCTACGAAAATCTTAAAAATGAATTTTATACTCTTATTAAGGTAATTCAAACGTTAATTCCAATACTGTATGAAAGGCAATGTATTATTAACTTATTCGCATGATACTATATCTTTAAAAAGCAAATATATAGGTAATTAAACATAAAAATTCAAAAGGCTCCAAAGGATACACATTTGACAACTGGCCATGTACGCTTTGTAAGTAATATGACGGTTTCTATGCTATCCTTATTCTGAGGATAGACCGATACTTTTTTTATCTGTTTCAAGATTAAAAAGAAAGTAACTAGAATTCAAGGATTTTATATTTAACTTATATTTAAGACACCTCCCGCCTTTTTTTTATTTTTTTTTTTTATTTTAACGTCCTTGGTCCTTATTCTAAGATTTTAACCAATGTACAAAAGCGCTAGTGTAGTGAAATTAAATGGAAGTTTATTGCGTGACTTTTCAAACGGGCGAAAATATTGTAGAAAATAAAAAATGTTATCAAAAATGTTTATTTTTTCATTGTCTGTACATCAATCTGTCATTCAACTTTTCGGACATAACAGTATTCAGTCATTTTTGCTTTCAGGCATTTTGGTAAAACTTTTTTTGGGATTCAGATGTATCGAAAAGGTGTTTTGAAATTCAGTCCTAACGCCACGTTAGCAAATGTACTACAAAAGCTTTAGTAAAACTGTTACCGCTTTACTAAAACATGACATGATTTTCACTTCGAAAGAGTGTAACGTTGCAAATTGCAAAATAATCTAAAAATACTTGACACTGGCAAATTTACAAGACAAACAAATAATATATGAATTTATCGTCTATTTATATACTTAAAGACAGTTTACTCAACTCAAAGTTTAGATTGATTTCTCGATGGAGTTAGTTCCTGGAGAACAACATTTTCCAACAGATTAATATCGCTGTTTGTGTTTGTTATTGGTTCTTGGCTCAATATTACAACGTAGAAACTTAAACTTAGTATTAGAATTATAGTGTAAACTCATGTTATGTTATGTTTAATTATTGAAGTAATGGGCTAAAATTAGCAAAATTGTTTATTTTTAGAAATATGCGCCCTCCTTTACAAACGTAAAAAAAATGTGACGTAGTTAGATACTCGTTTTCAAGATACTCTCGTAATTATTAACATAATTAACATTCAATTCACAAGCTAATCTCATTTCAGCCAACTGTCACGTCTGTGTGTCACTGCGTGCTTAGATGTAGTAACTATTACTTAATCTTAGCATGCATACAATATTATTTTCGCTCTAACGAACGCCTTCAGCGACAGAAAGGTCCATGATTAATTGAAAGATGACTGAAAGGAGGTTATTGTGAATTGAATGTCAAATAATTACAATAATTAGAATCGCCCTAACCAACTTATGAATGTTGTGTTATTATTCTAGTTGTTAATATTAAGTCAAATCAAATCAAATTAAAATAATTTTATTCATTGAAATCACAAAGATCATTTTGAATTGTCTTATAAACTAAAATTACTCCTGTTCCAACGCGACCAAGCCTAGAAAAATCAGGCAACAAACACGGCTTGGCTTACTTTGATAGTCCGTCTTACCACAAGGTGGTCTAAAATTAGACTTCCAATTTTTCCGATACATCATCATGCCAATTTTTTCGATTTGTTACTGGTCTAATAAATCGGTTTGCTCTATCAATGTACAATCCAGTTGAAAATCAAACCAATCTAAAAGCTCTAACATACCAAACGCGGTCTGGCTGCGTTGTGATAAATGTGTGAGAGTCAGCTCACTAAACATGGTCGCTGTGTGTGACGGCTGTCGTTCATTTCCATGTACGTACGTATCAGACAACACAACGATGCCGCAATGGCGCATACGGCTTTTTTGTCTACTCACATCTATATTGTATGTTTATCTAATAGACGTAACGTCTTTTAAACCAACTTAAAAAAGAGGAGGTTCTCAATTCGTCTGTTTCTTTGTGTGTATGTTAATCGATATCTCCGCCAATTGATAACCTATTTTGATGATTCTTTCACTGGTGTATAGAAAATGATTTCAAGGTATGGTATGGGGTTCCATATGCATTTTATTCCTAAACGCGATTGCTACTTTTCCTGAAAACTCACAATTACTTATTATTTATTTATTTTATTTTTTTATTTAATTCCTTGATATCACGAGTAGCCCCAACAAGTATAACATAACATAATATAACACCTTAACAGTCACATACGTAGTCTTGATCCCGCACTAGGATTCTCTGTGTGTGTGTTTTTTGTAATACAAATTTGAAGAAAGTTGTCTTTAGGAGTTTCTTGGGACTGTTATTTTTACTGGCTGAGTTTGTCAAGTATTGGTCTACTTGTGGGTTTTGGTTCTTTTGTATATTGGTTTACTTAAGTGGATTTCGGGTATGTCTTATTGTTTTTTTATGTCTAAGCTTGGCTGGCTCCGACTCTAAGAATAACTAACAATTGTAAGTATTGCCCATTATTATTCTTTCTATGTCATTTTATCTATGAATTAAGTATGTTCTATTATTTTTATGTTTGAAATTGGTTCTTAGTTTTTTGTAAAAAATATTAATTATATGTAATAATTATTGTTTATTCATAAATAAAGTATAGTTATTTGCTATGGTTGCGATGCAGACATCAGTGTTTTCACTTGCACGGTTCCAGAGGAAGATCAGTTTTGTATTTCCAGTAACAAATGCGTGGTAGATACTGAGAGGCATACAATTTATATCATGTTTATTATTTAATGACAGTCTCCAAGTAGTTTAATAAATCTTTGTTTTTGTGTGTCACTTGATTTTTCATCTGTAGGTTCGTTGACAAAAATAAATGTTTTTTCTTTCTTTCTTTTAGAATTTATTTAGAAACTACAAATACTCAGGCTAGCTACAATATAATTCTTATCTATTATCTTGGGTAAACCGTTGATGTTATGAACATAGTTTATTTCTCCGTAGACCGTCTACGGCGTAGACCGTCTACGGCGTAGACCACCTACGGGTGGAGTGCGGCTAATCTAAAACTGAATGCTTCACTATTTTATAACGTCAAAATAAAATATTCTATAATCTGTAAACACAAGGACCGTTTTTAAACTTCAAGCTTGTGTAAAGTGACAAGTAAAAGCGGTGTAAGGGCATGTAGTTTTAGACTAGATGCATCCTACCAACAATATCCAAAACATACCAAAATTACACCTCTGAAATTTAAACCTGAATTCGCGTGTTAGACTGGCTAGACCTCAGAATAATGTAGTCATTATTCTGAGGGCTAGACACTTTATTTTCTGTTAATTGTTTTTGAAGCTGTAGTTTCGTGAAATTGGCACGATAACGTTAGCATTTTAGTGTAATGTCCCTTTTGCATGCGATTGTACGCAAATAGGAAAACAAACATGAAACAAGAGAATGAAAGTGAAAATAACTTCGTAAATTGACGATTGAATACGCCCACGGGATTTGATTCTAAAACAAACATTGTCTTTTCACTTAGATAGATTATATGTTCGTTATGAATATCAAGTTATACTTCAAGTATCTCAGTTTCAAAATAACTGTTATAAGATTGTTAAAGAAAAAAAGGGTTGATTTTTCCAGTAATTTTTAGGATTCCGTACCAAACGAAACTCTTTGTAATGTTTTATTAGATATATATTGGCGTGGTAATGCTGTCCGTGCGCCTATCTGTCTGTTTGTCTAACACTTCTATACGAAATGCACTTGAAATTCACACATAAAATCTTTGACCCAAAGACCAAAATCGAATTTTAAGTTATTAAAAGCTTCATTTGAGTCACGTATACTGTTAAAAGGAGGTAACTATATCTAATTTTATGCTCGTGTATATATACAATTTATTTCGTCATTAAAATAAAATAATTAATTTATTTAATCAAAGTCAAACCGTCAAAGTAGATGATTTTAGGCACTTTTTACGTCCAGGTCTATATAAAAACGGCTTTATAAGGAGCTGCAATTTATGTCACATACTAATCATATCCTGTAATTTGACAAGATATACTAAAAATAGTGATAAAAACTTTATTAATAGAAAGAGTAATACCACTATTACAAGTATATATAATACAAAATAAAACAAATATAAATGTAGCAGTTAAGTTATCTAAAAACCGTTGCAAATGATATAAAGATTTATATCAACTGATCCAAATCACTACCAGACAGAAATGTCCTTGAAACGTTGGCTGCAGGGTAATAAGTAGTAATAGTTAAATAAGTATAAAAAATAATACTTTAGTAAAACTAAACCTTTTTCAACTATCAAAAACCATTGCAATATAAATTCAAAGTAAACATTTCCAGAACCTTCAGTGTGTGAGACTGACTCCTATTTGGATAACCATTCCATCTTTGACAGCTCTAAATAACAAAACATAAAATGAAATGTCAAATCCATAAGAACATTATCGAATAAAATGGCAAGTTCCCATTTAAAACTACTCTAAAACTTTCACTCGGATAAAATATCGTAAATTGTACTCAAATTACTTAATAATTGTTGGAAACTCCGTGTTGTCCCAGTTTTATGGCATCAGCCACGTTGGAGGTAGAGTTGCTAAACGTCCGACTATTTTTTGAACACCCAACAGTCACGTACATAATCCTGATCACACACACAAGGATTCCTGTATCGTGGGTAACAGAAACTACGCTTACCATGGTACCACAACACCCAGACCCGGAACAAATATTTACAGATTATGCAAACATTTATTCCGCAGCGGGAACAGCAGGGCTACTCTTGAAAACAGTTCTAATCGCAATCCAGTTTCAATCCTAATAACGCTTGTTTGGCACTCTTGAATCAAATCGAGTTTGAAATCGAGATCGCGTGTTGACTCGTGAAGAACAACAGAGACAGAAAGTCAATTTCACTCTCCATTCCATATTGTGCGCTATAGTATTGAATTCAAGAGTACCAAATTACCAAGGAATCTAATACTCAAATAATGACGACAAATGACACTTAATCCTGAATTAGGATTGGAGTAGAGCGTCAAGGAATTTTTAAACTACGTTTATATCCATGAGCCGCATTGAACATGCAGGGCTATTCTTTATCTCGTGACAGGTTTGCTACAGGCGTAAATTGTGCAATCATTGCTGTCAAACGGTAACTTTTGCATGAGAAAAGCGATGTTTGACAGCTTCAAGCAACACGGACTTCCACGGAATTTGACAGCAATGATCGCACAATTTACGCTTGTTGCAAACCTGTCGCGAGATAGAGAAACTCCCGTTTCTCTACTTTTTAACCGACTTCACAAAAAGGAGGAAGTTCTCAATTCGGTTGTTTTTTTTTTATGTTTGTTACCGCATGTCTCCGGCGTTTATGAACCGATTTGGAAAACTATTTTTTTATTTGAATAGATATACTTCCAGATTGGTCCCATTTTTTTCAGAATCCGGTTCTGATGATGGAATCCATGAGGAATTGAAGGAACTCCTCAAATATTGTAGGCATACATATGTATGCCTACAATATTTTAGGAGTTCCCTCAAATTTTCATTTGGCGATTTTCATATTTTCAGCAACAAACCAAGCATTTGCATTTAGAAAGTATCATAATCCTTTCACCACTATGGTTCTTTCATCGTTTTTTTTTCATCCAAATATTTAGTCGAAAACAATGGCGGAAGTCGGTTTTTTAAATGAAAAGTTATTCCGTCTCAACCGGTTATTCGCCCGCCGCGCCACGCGTTTTCAAGCAACTGCTCTGTCTTTCTTCCGTATTCGGCTTTTTTTAATTTATTTGATTCCTCAATGCATATCTAGTTGGGGTGAATCTATTAGTTAGGAAAACAAAGTTAATAGCATTGTAGCGTAGCATACTGACACCGTTGTAAACTGGCCTTGGGGACCAACTTGCGTTCTAAGAATTTAATCATTATCTTATTAGGCACAAGTTAGTACATAATAAGTATTCTCCTTTTTTGGCAGTTAGAAATAGACATTGGCATTATGCCCTCTATTTGTACATTTACTTTTTGTTTATGTGTCCAATAAATAACATACAAACAAATAATAAGTACCTTGACTTGAGTGTGCTATTCACAGAGACATAGTACTTAGCTACCATACTGGTAGCAAATTGATCGGTGGTAATTTTGTTCGTCTCTTGTCGTCCTTTGTATCACTTATACTTCTTTCTTGCTCTCTGAGCCTTGTGACCGATTGTAATAAAACCAGGATGGTGAAAAAGTTCAACGCATCTCCTAGGCAGGCTTCATTTTATCTTCTAATTTTTAACCGACTTCAAAAAAAGGAGGAGGTTCTCAATTCGACCCGTATGTTTTTTTTTTAATGTATTTTACTCTGTTACTCCGTCAATTTTGCATTGATTTTGATGATTATTTTTTTGTTTGGTAGGTTATTCTTCAGAGGTGGTCCCATATAAATTTTATCGAAATTGATTCAGCACTTTTTGAAAAATTTGGTTTTTTGTGGTTTCCATAGAAAAACCCTAATATTTTACTGTGCCATTCTTGGTTCTGTCAGCGCTAGATGATACTGCTAGACGTCAACAGATGGCGTTATAGAAATACTTAAAACCTACCCGCCGATAGATAGCGTTTATTAAAATATGAATTACCTACATTGTAGGCACAGCCTTTTAGTCGGTTTATGTTTTTTCCAAAAATTAATTATATATATTATTGGTTCTAAGATGTCAGTTTATTCACGATGTTTTCTTTTACTGTTTGAGAGCACGTTGTATTGCGCATTTAGGTTTTGTATATAAGTAGAAAAATCGGAAGTTGGAGTTTTCTTCTACTACACAACCAGTGGCTATTGTGTGTCCGGCCTAAGAATAGACCCCTCCGTCTCCTCCCGTGAATGTCATAAAAGCCGACCAAGGGATTACACCAGGGGATGAGCACTAATAACACTTGTTTGGCACTCTTGAACCAAATCGAGTTTGAAATCGAAATAGAGCACGCGTGTTGATTCGTGAAGAACAACAGAGACAGAAAGTCGATTTCACTCTCCATTCCAAATTGTGCGCTAGTATTGAATTCAAGAGTACAAAATGACCAAGGAATCTAATACTCTCTGACGACAAATGACACTTAATCCTGAATTAGGATTGGAGTAGAGCGTCAAAGTATTTTTAAACTACGTTTATATCCATGAGCCGCATTGAACATCTCTTTATCTCGTGACAGGTTTGCTACAGGCGTAAATTGTGCAATCATTGCTGTCAAACGGTAACTTTTGCATGAGAAAAGCGAATCCCCTGGTGTAAGCGAAGGGATTACATCAGGGGATGAGCACTGGGTAGCAGCATCCCCCGAACTTAACACCAATACTGCAATCACCAATCCGCCTGCCAAGCGTGGTGATTATGGCAAATACCTCTATTGCATCCAATGGGAGAGGCCTCGTCCAATAGTGGACGTCTAAAAGGCTGCTGATGATGATGATGACCACTGCTCATATTTGTTTAATATTATCGGCATACAGAAGTTTATTGAACCTAACTGAGAAAAGTCTATATTTGCTGAACGTAACCCTGTTTGAACTAATTTTCCAGGCCCACCTAGCCATTTCATTGCCGGCTTCAATTTCTGCCATTAGTAAAACTATTTTTGGGTTCGTATTAATATATCAAACATAAATCTGAGCTTAATCTCAAGCTCACTCTTCAGATTTTGTTATAATTAATAAACACATCTTGCTCAGTTGAGTTCATGATTAAGAATCATCTCACTGAACTTCACTCAAGTCATAGCTAATTAATAAATGAAACTCAGTAGGTGCTGAAGCTTAATATTATCATGACACTTGATAAACGGGTTTATGAGTGCAGCCCAAACGGTTACTTGAGATTGACTTTCACACTGTGAGTAATCAAAATGGATTTAGATAACTTTTCATTTAAAAAACCGACTTCCGCCATTGTATTCGAATAAATATTTGGATGAAAAAAAATTATGAAAGAACCATAGTGGTGAAAGGATTATGATACTTTTTGAATGCAAATACTTGGTTCGTTGCAGAAAATATGAAAATCGCCATATGTATTGCCTACAGTATTTGAGGAATTCCCTCAATTCCTCATGGATTTCATCATCAGAACTGGATTCTAAAAAAAATGGGACCAATCTGGAAGTATATCTATTCAAATAAAAAAAAATCCAAATCGGTTCATAAACGCCAAAGATAATTGAGGTAACAAACATTAAAAACAAAAATACAACCGAATTGAGAACCTCCTCATTTTTTGGGAAGTCGGTTAAAAATCTTATCGCAGATATTGATTACTACGATATCAATAGTTGCTGAATGACATATTGACAAATGACAAGTTGCGCATTGTTTCGCGTTACATTCTACTGTTTCCTAAGTATGTATGTCTAGTTATAGTAGTAAGGGTCCTCAAATCAAGCCAAGCCGTGTTTGTTGCCCTGACCCGCCAAAGCTTGTTCGTGTTGGAACAGGAGTAATTTTACTTTATAAAATGATCCTTGTGATTTTAATGAATAAAATACTTCTTTTGCCAAATGCTCCAGTTAAAGGGTCATGGACTAATCTACTAAATGGAAGAGGTGATTACAATTTACTTTCATTAGTTTATTAACTTCTCTAGAGAATAAAGTTCTTAAAATAGCATAGGATTGAATTAGAGCAACGGCAAAATAAAAAATGAGCAATTTCTTCTTGTTAGAAATATTGTTGTTCGACACAGGGAATAAATAAATAAATGCTGGACAACATTACCAACACACATTATCTAGCCCCAAGCTAAGCAGAGCTTGTGATATGGGTACTAGATTAACTGATATACTTAATGCAATACATTACATAGATATATATTTTTTATCATACATAGAAAAATACCCAGAACACCCTGAACAAATATCTGCAGATTGTACAAATATTTGTTCTGAGGCGGGAATCGAACTTGCAACCTCCTGCGTCGCAGGCGAACCTTCCCCGCCGCGCCACAGAGCTCGTCACAATATATATTTCATGAAATATAATTTCATCTTTAGGATCTTATATTTCTTTATTAGCAGTAATATTAATTTTAATTATTATTTTAGAATCAATAATTAGCCATCGAATAATCTTATTTTCATTATATATATCCTCTTCAATTGAATGATTACAAAATTTTAATCCTAGTGTGGAATCAAGGACTTTGTATGTGACTGTTGGGTGCTATGTTATGTTATATGTAATAAGATTT
This sequence comes from Epirrita christyi, assembly GCA_951392215.1. NCBI lineage: Eukaryota > Metazoa > Arthropoda > Insecta > Lepidoptera > Geometridae > Epirrita > Epirrita christyi. The sequence continues at coordinate 13,502,064 of OX595841.1, read as the reverse complement.
TAAAACTTAAAGTCTATGTGATATGAAAACCATATAATTGTGTAAGTAACTGACAAACCACGGGGATATTTAAGTGTGTTGATCATCACAAAATTTCATGGAGTTTGATGATATGTAAGATAGGAGCAAACTTTATCCATGTCTTCCCGTGGATGTCATAAAAGCCTACTATGGGATTACACTAGGGGATAAGCAGCAGTATCCACCCGAGCACTTAGCACCAATACTGCGATCACCAATACGCCTGCCAAGGGTGGTGATGAAGGCAAATCCTCATTGCATTCGACGAGGGAGTCCTCGTCCAACAGTGGAACTAACCCAGCTTATGATGATGATGTAAAGAACGTAGGCATATTCGTAGCAGACGCCTAAGATATTTTTTTTTTTTTTTTTAAAGTAAACTTGATAATGGTCAAGCTTTGATGGAACAAATTAAGTGCTGTTGTTTCACCTATTATAGTACTGGTTGTGGCCATATCCAGAGTCCCCAATTAACTTAAAACCCAATTAAATTAGTCCATTAAAAAACCCATAAATAATTTTACCAACAAACCATGTTATGGGCTCTTTTTGTGTTGTCTCTAGTGTAGGCGTTGGGTACCTTATTAATGAATGAATGAATGAATGATGACAATGAAAGCATGGTGATTATGGTAAATCCTCTACGCCCTACTATACGCTATGTCTAAAGACTGCTGGTGTTCATGATGAGAATAAATAAAAGTTAATGTGTCTGTTAGGAAAATGACTCAGCCAGCAGCCGCTAGGAAAACACGCAGAAATAATTGTATCCTGGGATATTAAACAAGTGTTTGAGACAGGCCGAGAAATAGGTTTTTACTTATTGGTTTGTGCTTTGTAATAGCTATTAGCTTTTAGTCTACCTAACTCTATCTATCTCAGTACGAAAAATGGATCAATCCTGAGTTTTAACCGGCCTACCAGTCTAGGCTTAAATATCGACATTTAGTATGATTTAGATGGTTCATTATTCTGAGCTACTAACAGTTTCCTGTGTCAAACTGACGGAGATGTCGAAATTCTAACCTCCGTCATGCAAATAACTGCCAATTCGTAGACCATTTCTAAACTAGTGAGCTGCCTGGTTTGAGAAAAACTAGAGATAATACATAAGTTTTGTAATTTTTCATAACCTCGGACTCTCTAGCTCAAGAGTTGATTTCGGAAAACGAAACCATCTGCTTTTGTAGTATAGTATATAGTATGTAGCATAGTCGTATCTATCAAAGGTATTCAAGGCATATATAGGCCTAAGGCATATATCGTAAGACCCTTAGACTGCTGCCACAAGAGCACGCGACAATCACTTGTGGTGCAAAACGACTAAAGACCCCACGCGACGACGGCGACGCAACGCACCGGCAACGCCTTTGTGGCATATCGTTCAGATTTATATGTAGAAAATACGGAGCGTCACGGCTCCATCGCCGCTGCGTCATCGCACCGCCGACGCAGCGCAGCCACAACGCCCGTGATGCAACGCCCTTATACAGGATCCACCAGTTTGACACGTTGAAAATTTGTGTAGTAGCTCGAGAAATGATTTCGGAAAATAAACCATCTGCTTTAGTATTAAAGTCGTTTTTTAAATGTCGATATTTAAGACTATTCTTAACTCAGATTTAAACTACCTTTCGTAAAGTACTATTAAGAGACAGTCACTTTTCTACGGAGATATTTAATATGTACTATATGGGTAAACATAAATTCACTTTACAATGTTAAAACAAATATTGGTCAGAGAACGCTCCCTCTACCTTTGTGTGAGATGACGTCATGCTAATGAGTATATCGTTAACGTGCTAAGTTATTACTTCATTAGTATAATTGCTGCTAGTGTATGGTATAAAAAGAAAAATGTAGCGAAGTGCATGTCGGATCACGCATAGTGAAGAGTTCCGTAGCTGCGATGAACGTTCACGGTTAATTCAAAGAAAACACCCCACATCTCAAAAACTACTCAACACATAATCTTATTCAAACGATTTTTTGTTGAAAGTGGTTTTTTAAGTTCTACTACTTTACATTGTCTATACTTAGGCCGGACACCTAAGAACAGACCCCTAAAATCAAAACCCTACTGTGGCTTTGTCATACTCGAGTAAAGAAGTCTGAAGTGTGACGTAAGCGAAAATCTCTATTGTTCACGGTTTTCTACGGCAAGGCCGATGACTCTACATGGAGCATAAAATCCAGTTCAGTCAGCCAATCCAAAGCTTGTCTGGCAGAGATTTCTGTTAGAGATAAGGACGTCCATTTTTTTACCATTAATTTTAAAATTATTATTTGCTTATTTTCGTGTTGTGATCAACAAAGAGTTTTCTATTTATTCCATCTTTCTATATCTACTTAACTGTAAAATGACACACTGCTTTGTAAAAAATAAGCAAATTTACGTACACCCCCGGCCATTCTTCTAATCATACCTTGATTGTCTGGAAGAAATCGCTTCTTACCGATAATACCGCCCATTGTACTTTTGATTATCATGTTGAGTTTTGTTTATTTTTTATTATCTCAAGGTGTTTCTAAAAGTATTTTCTATTATATTTTATTATTTGTAAATGTTTCCCCCAAGTCAAACCACTTTGATTACCTACCCTTCCTCTTGATCTTACCGTAAGTCAGCTAATCATATAAAATATTCACCGCGCGGAGAAACACAGAGACTCTTATCACAAACGTAGCAACAAGAGATAACTAGGTACCGAGAACACGATACCACAATCTTGGCTCAAAAGTTTATAAGGTTGCTTGATATCAAATAGGAAAGCCAGAAAAAAATACAAAAACTCAGACATTTTATTTTAAAAGTCGGACCTATTCATTTAATACCATTGTCACCATTGAATTTCTCAACTTGCACTGACCATTTAGTTAAATAACTTTGGCATATCTGAGGCCCAATTCTCTAACTAAAAAATAGTTAAAATAGAGTTCGGATCATGTTTCGATCTTGTGTCGATGTCTTAAATGTCAGAAATGGTATTCTCTTAGTATAAAATACAACACTGTAATGTGATTATATCGAAATGTGACCGAAACTTGAACGATTCAAAGTTTTTTCGATAAATTTAGCTTAAGTAGATGGAGACTCTCTTTACTCTATCCAATAATGTATATAACCATCCTACTCTAAAATGGTAGTCACCGTGAATTTAAAGTAGACTAAATTTTTATTTATGAGGGAGCAGAATACCAACTTTCTGTCAATTCACAATTCAGTCTCGATTCGGTTAACTTTCAGTGTAGTTATAAAGTATTTTAGAGAATTGGGCCTCTGGTAGTGAATTGGATTAAGTTGAAACTTGGAGATAGCTTTTGGCGGAGCTTTTTCAGTACAGATAGCTATACTAATCAAATATGCCTCCGGACTAGATGTACTATTGATGGTACAATTGGCATCGATTTGTCCCACTAGAACCACGACACAAAATACAAGTTTCACCCCCGGCTTCAGTCGTAATTTCGAATAATTAAAATTAAGTTCAAATGCCGTGACTGTGATGTGAGAAATGTGGGTTCGGTTGCCGTTGCGGGACAAATGTTTGCATGATCTGCAAATATTTGTTCCGTGTCTAGATATTGTGGTACCACAGTACTCGTAGTTCCTGCGAACATTTGTGTTATGTTATGTTATATTATATCAAACGGCGTTAAGCCGTAATTCGTGAAAAGCTTATATCTCTACAGTTATTCAGTTAGTAAGTAAGGCTCAGCAAAAAAGTCGGAAATCCGGCATAATCTTCATAGAAATGACCTCAATGAGATAAATCAGGCATAAAACACAAGAAAATTCCCGCCTAAAATACTTCTATTCAAGTGTCTATCCGGCTTTGAGCCGGTCCTTTATTTTTCCCTTATGCTTTTATTTTCCGGGATCATGCTCTGATGCCTACAAAGCCCAATCTCGCATATCTACTGTTTCTCAACCTATAAATTCTTAGGTCTAAACAATTTTTAACTTTATTATCACATTCCTAAAGATCGGTTTGATCGGTGAACATTTTCGCATAATGAAGCAACTTCTATGCTTACTTATTAACTTGCGGTTTGATGTTGACTCATTCGTTAGGTTTAAACATTATTATTTATTTAATTAGTTTTCAACAAGTTGCGTTCACTGATATGTCTACATCTATAAACATATTAAAAACAATGAGTAGTTACGTAAAGGCTAAAATTACAAGTTTCCACGTATATCAGAAAGTAAACAAAACATTCAACTTAATGAAAACGGATTTTACGTTTAAAAAATTGTGAGTAAACATGGTTATGTAAGTATGTATAATATCTACTGTATAGCCTACCAAATACCATATAAAATGAGTCCAAACACTGCCAGGCTACTATTAATAATCGAGGAGTTCCGATGTCCACCTTCCGTCTCCATCATAATATTCTATTGTCATCCTAACTTGACAGGTATGTGTAGGAGTTATGGCCTGCGTAAAGAGGCAGTATTTTTACTATTTGACTAATTACAAATATAAATTTTATTGCTAGTCATAAAAGAAAAAAAATGGAACCACAAAATGTTAATGAATTGAGTACGTACAGTAGAAATAAAGGCTTTTTTATTTATTTTAATACGCTTTTTAGCCATCCTTTCTTCTTTCTTCTCTACGATTATTATAGCATTTTAGACCATTACTCGGCAAAAGGGATGATATTGTACCATTTACAAAAAGACAAGTCATTATAATCGTACAGATTACATCAAGCGTTTCTTCAGGGTAAGAAAATCTACCCTAGGGTAAGCATTTTTAATGGCACATATTTGTTATTTCGGTATATAGCATCGTTTTGTTATTCTTTTCTCGTATCACTGGTTTTCTCTAGTTAATTCAAGGTATATGGTTTAAAAGTGCTGCAAGAGGAAACTAGGGTGGTGAAAGGATTCGCATGCATTCGTAGGTACAAATCACCTCTTCGCATTTGTCGATTTTTGGATATGCCATTTTCTTCGGTGTTAGGGTTTCATTCCAAATGATTAATTTTCCAAGTTCTGTTATTGTTCACATTATTAATTTTTCAAATTCTCACCGTTTATGAACACGTGATGTGCACATAAATTTTTGAGTGTAAAACGAGGGAAAACTCCGTTGGTGCGCTCATCTACTGATAAGGTATACGAACGCTCCGTCGCTTAATATAATTTTCTCAAGATACCACATTCAGAAAACACAATAGTCTCATTCAGTTTCATGATTAGTAGTAAAATTTCTTGTGAAAGAGTTCGTCCAGGGAAGTACTACCAAGTACCTATTTCTGCTGCCAAGCAGTAGTGAGAGCATTGCTGTGTTTCGGTTTGAAGGGTACGGGTGCCGGTGAAATTACAGGCACATGAGACTTTTCATCTTTATGTCTCAGGATCGACAGCGCGCGTGTGATTCCTCTGGTGTTGCAGGCGTCCATAGGCTAAGGTAACTGATTTCCATCAGGTGGGCCGTATGCTTGTATGCTCGCCCAGAAGTATTAAAAAAAATAAAAAATCAACAACTTTCTCATGATACCATGTTCAAAGTACAATCCTCAATATCAATTTTAGGGTCCGTACCGCAACAAAAAAAAAAACGGGACCGTTATAGGATCACTTTGTTGTTTATCTGTTTGTCTGTCTATCAAGGCCCTTTTTATCAGGAACGCATGGGGGTATAAAATTTAAATTAATTTGATATTATTTTAAACTCAACTCTGCTCCCTTGGAGCTGTGAAAAATCAAATTTCTAAGTTAACGCAATCAAAAGATACGGCCGTTTATGTCGCTTATTTTTACACTCACGCAAGGGAATCAAAACTTATAGGTTAGGTATATACTTCCAGTTGACCGAGAGTCATGTTTTTTTTGTTAGTATTATTTTATGTTTTTAGAAAAAACGGAATAACAAAATTGAATGTCGGAAAATCAAGAGAAAATCGAAAAAAAAAGTGCGCATCAGAAGTTTACTTGTTTTCCGTTTCTCTTTTGTTTTACCATTGTTCACTTGTTTTCACGTTGGTCACTTGTGTTCCTCTTGGTCACTTGTTTTCTCGTTGTTCACTTGTTTTCCTCTTGGTCACTTGTGTTCTCGTTGTTCACTTATTTTCCATTATGGTCCATTGCTTAATCCAACTTAAGAACAATCAGTGCGATAGGTTCGTCAGGTTACAAATTTACGCCGTAATTTTCCAGTGTCTAGAGAGCGAGAGAGCCTAGATTTCAGTTCCACGTATTATTTCAGCATTAGGATTAAGGGCTAAAGAGCTCTCGTACAAATAAACCGAATGGAAACGCAAATAAAAACCTGGAGATTTTCCTCTGTAGCTGTTAATGTAAATATTAATTGGAAACGAGCTTTGTAGGGATTATGTCGGCCTGCTGATGTAATAGTTAATTTTACTCGACTACGGTAAAGCAAGAAGAGGGTTATGATTTTAGGAATATGTATGTATGTATGTTTGCGTGTAAGTTTGTTCATCAGAGGCCATACCATGAGCTCTTATAGTGATTCAATTCAAAAACTATTCAGTACAAAATACTGGTTCGTCGTTGACATCCGTCACCATTGAATAACTTAAATCGCAGAAGTTTTTAGACCTTCTGCTACTGTGCCTTATAGCTGCGGACAACACGGAACCGATATTTTGTACTGAATAGTTTTTGAACTGAATCGCTATAAGAGCTCACGTTAAGGCCTCTGTTCTCCGAAACTACTAGACGGATTTTGACAAATAAAGTAGAGTCTGTTCAGAAACAGAGCCGTCGTGGGCAAATTGTGAACTATATTTACAACCACAATTAGGAGTATTTCTGTCGGCATTTTGAATCATAAACTAAAAAATAAGTTACAGTTGTAATAGGATCAAAACGGAACGGACGCGCTATTGTATTGCCAGCTAAACAAAACAGGTAATAAAACACCGCTGCGCCCTCAAATCCCACGACGGATCTCTTTCTGAACAGACTCTATCATAATAATATGAAGTGTCTTTGACGTTTCGCGTGTCATAAGAAAATTCAACGTCGTGAACTAAATTCATGACGTCATACGAAATTTAATATACTTAGCGGAATTTAAAAGCAATACAGCAACTTTGATAACAATATAATTTATATAGTAGATTATGCACTAAGGGAATAAAGCAGTGTCTTATGTCGCGCGCGGCATATTGAACCCTGAGCGTAACGAGGGACACTAAAGTTAACTCCCGAGTGTAGCGAGGAAGTTATATAAAGTCCTGAGTGAAGCGAGGGGTCAAGCTGCCCAAGACGAAGAGAGGCTTTATTCCAGAGGAGCATACTCTACTTTTCACACCTTCTGCGAGACAGTAAAAAGCCAAGGCTTGTTTTGATTTTTGCGGTAGTAGATTACCAATAATCTCAAAAGCGTCTGTTTTGATAAACTCTGGAGTAGAACCACTATCGTTTGTAATTTTTTATCAACATGAATTTTGGAATAAAATTTACTGAAAATCACAGCACCACACAGTTCACATTCTTTGTAAATGCAGCTTTTTTTTTTTTTGAGTTCTGCTTATGGTGGCCAGTTCTATTTACTAACCAACCTCTTTACAATGCCATATGGGCATTTTTTTACTTAGTTTTCCACGAGTCTCCACACGAATTTGACGTTCCAAATTCAAATCACTTTATTCCCTAGGGAGTTTCATACAACTTTATATCCCTAGAGAGACAATGCTTTACTTTACGTTGAGGTTGCATGATTTGTAATTGGACATTGTCGAGCAGGTGGTGTGAAAAAAATATTATGTGTTTGGTATCATATAAAAGGATACACTAGTGAGTTAATTCCAAAATATATCAAACTAATATTTAGTAAGTACCTATTCCAGTAAAAAAATGTTACAAAAATAGAAGCTTAAAAACTAAAACTCAACTTACGCAAAAGCTGAAAACAAATATCAAAATGTTGTAGCGGAAGATAAATCCATGATTCTGTATTAAAGGCCTTCAACTTAATTAATAGGTGTGTAGCCGGAAGTGAAATCCACGATTTTTGTTTAGAAAAGCCTCTCCTTAATTCTTTTAATTAAGTAGAAGGCCTTCCTCTACTACATTTTGTTTTTAAGCTTCTATTTTGAAGTTAGTTTCAAATTGTTGATCGCTCTTGATTCTTGATAAAAAAACTCCGTTGAAATGTCCGCTTTGGTTTCCTAGAAGTGGCAACATATCAATGTTGAGTACTCAGGTGGATGTTGCTGCCTATCCCCGGTGTAATCCCTTATTTGGCTAATACTACATCCATTCGAATTAGTTATATCATATCCTACTAATATTATAAATTTAAAAGTTTGTAAGGATGGATGGATGTTTGTTACTCTTTCACGCAAAAACTACTGAGCGGAAACTTTGCAGTACTATAGCTTATACATATCAGAATAACATATAGGCTAAAAATTATAATAATTTGTAATAGAGTTCCACGCGGGCGGAGTCATTGGCAAATGCTAGTAATGTTATAAATTAGCTATATGCTTACAATAACCTGCCATCGATTGTCTGCGATTTATCTTTCACAGAGTTAGATCTTGTACAGACCCATTGTAGATACAATTCACTGATTCATTCAACGTGAAGTCTGTTGTTCCCGCAATATACCCTCAGGATCTCAGAATTAGGTACCGAATTCCGAAGGTGTCCTACAAGCCTAACGCTATCTGAGTTTGATAAGGGTATACACTTGGGATCAATGTACCCTTTTACCTAATTTATTGGTTATGTAAGATTATTTTGAGCATTGAAACATGTGAACTGCGACCCTTTTTAGGGTTCTGTAGCTCAAATAACAAAACAAAGAACCCTCATAATTTTATCCAATCCGTTTGTTCTTATGTCACAGCCATTTTACTCGGAGATTATTAGAGCTACATAACCTAAATTTGTGAGGTAGTTGCATTCTATGAACCGCTATATAATGGTATAGTGAAATTACCAAAAAATGGTGGTGGCACTCTATACATTTAACTGAGGGATGAATTAAAGCGACCAGGCCACTATTAAACTAAATATATTAAACTACACTTGCTCACCCTCTAGGTGAAACTGCCACAAAATATAAAGTGGTTAACTCAGAGATGAGATTTTTTGTGGATGCCTAAGCCTTAAAAAAACCAGTGCAATTAAGTGTAGGTATTGTCAAAATGATAATTATAGGGGTTGCAAAATTACTTTACATTGCGATTACTTTAAATTGTCAGGGAGATGCGTTTTTTAAGTCATACCGCCCTTCTAACTATTCAACTATAGCATGGAAAATTCTAAAAAACATAAGGTAGTAGAACTTATTAATGAAAATTCTTTTTAAATTAGATATGTTTGTAGTTATTGAGTTATAGAATATTTTCGGTTACACACTTAAAATTTTAACCGTGAAAGTTCACCGAATACGGAACCTATCTTACGTACGTTACTTGATAGGTCTGAAAAATTTCAGCTCAATCGGTAAGGTGGAACTGGTTCAAAATTCAGTTTCAAGATTTGTCCCTCACTAACTAACATACATACTACTAACAGGTCAAGTTAAATAAAAGCTTGTTAAAATACTTTTAACTTTGACTTTGACTATCGGCAATGCAACAGTACGGTAGGTACACATATATTACAAACAAAACTTTATAAGTACTATAAGTAGATAATATAACAGACTCGGATCTATGTAATTCCGTAGAGCCACAGTACGGTAATAATGCTTGGCTAAAATCTAATAAACAAAAATGAAACCTTATTTTCTTTTTCCTAAAGTGAATTTTCCTAAAATAGGATCCCCGAATAAACACTTCAGTGACGCCTCACCTACTCTGCACAAAAGCTTGGTTTCACAACGCGAAAATTGGTTTTAAGATTGGATCATTACTAAATGAATTTTCTTTTGACTCCATTTCCAAGGATACCTTTAATTTTCAATTTTCTCATATGTTCAGCTTATTTATCATAAATTTATTGGTTCACACAATACCTGCCTATTGTTGAAACATGAGGTTTAGTTATTCTAAATTATATTATATTTCGGGTTGCCACTCGAGAACCTTTATTCCCCAACGGTTGTCAGTTTCTGTCATTGCCATTACAACATGTTAATTCTGATTTCCTCATTTCGGATTATATCACGCAGTGAAACCCCCAGCATAGCACTCTCCATATCCCGCTGCGCGATTTTGAGCTTAGAGGAAAGAAGCGCGGTAGAGGAAGGACCCTCCACTCGATGGACTAAAGACGATAAACATCGCAGGTGTGGAGGCGGCTAAAGTCCGTTCGTCGTGGCATTCTAACAGCATTGAAATCGATTGAAAGCAATAGCAACAGAATTACATAATTGCGGCACTGGTTTGCATTGTTATTAGGCAGAAGTTATCGGCCATCTGCATGTTTCGTAATTTAATAAAAAAAACGAAATTTCTGCGAAACAAAAAAAACCTTAGTATCCACCAGAATTCTCAGAATGATTTCACAAAAAAATCTGATAAGTACCCATATGTATAAGCCCAGTTTTTCAGTGTATTGGGCCCCAGATTGGGTTTGCACTCAAATCAGTGCAAAGCAGCTACGTAATCTTATTTTGCTCAAAAATACTTGTCTATTTTAATTAGCCCCAAATTTCTCAGACGGCTAAAGTCCGTTGATATCAGTACCAATTTCTAAAGGCTGTCATCTTGAAAATTAATTAAAAAGGTTCGATCTTTGAACATTTAATGAAAAGGGGAAAAGTTGTTTGGCTTACCTCCAAAAGTGATAGCCGTAATTTCTTGAGGCAAGGCGTTTTTATGGATTACAATTTACTTTGAAGTCAAAGTGGTTGTTACAAAAACTACTTTATTATTATCTTTCAATAAAAACATTTTATTTCTGCCAAAGAATAACAATACGTTGACGCTTTGATGTTGAGGATTTTTTAGGGTTCAGTAACCAAGTAAATATATCAATATATAAATAATAATATAGCAATATTTTTTATTAACTCCTTTTGATGATAAAAAATACTAGTTTTAGCATCATCGAACTGCAGAGACTATCTATTTGATCTAGCGAGAAACTTGTAAGCGCTAAAGTTAAAACGATCTTGAAAAGTTTGTAAATTAAATTGTGAGCGGTAATATAGAGACTGGTATTTTTTTAAATGTTTCATAATACAGATTTTTGTTGAACTTTTTAGCATATTTCCACAAAGTTAGTTTTACATCGAGGTCAACGGTAAATAAACTTTGCTTTAGTTAGATAGATTAACACACAAAAGTAGTACCTAGTAGTAGTTTCTGATACCCATGTACTTATGTCTAAATGTAGTCGTGATTTTATATTCCTTGCTCTGTAGTACAGTCAAATTAGGTGATTTTTTGCACAAGTGTGGAACTAATTAGATGTAGTGATGAAAACTTTTCTAATTGTTTTGTATGGCTTAAAAATCACCTCTAATAATAAGCATCAGTAATTTCACCCTCCGGAACAGGGTGAAATAGGGTGAAAACCATAAAAATATCCGTAAATTAATGGGGGAAATAGAAGTAGTCGGTGCAATTTGGCATAGACTTTGAACCGTTATGATCTACATTTGCACCAAGTATTTTTTAAATCCGACATACGGAACATACAAAAAAAAATCATTTACAAAAAAAAAATTTTGTGGTTATTACGGCTCCGGGAAAATTAAGGTAGTCGGTGCAAATTGATAGACATATCAGAAAAATGTTCGAAATACATTACCAGGTTTGCACCATGGTGCGTCTCATGGAAGGCACTTTTCCATATTTTATTGTCGCTCTACTTCGGGGAAAATTAATTTAGTTCTGGAAATCGACTTAAACTTATTCATTTAATTAGTACCACATCCGCCGGAAGTTTTAAACTGGTTTTTTTTACGGAAGATGCATTTGTCCAACGCTGTGTTCCCTACATGCACGTGGTTTTTATTAAAATCATAATGCACTAAGACAGTCTCTCTATACGTAATTTAACTTGCATCAAGTAGTTTCTTTCTATTTTAAAATTTACGGCCTTTTTAAGTTTGTATCTAATATTTTAAAGGGTTCCGTAAGCGCCAGAAACGGTGCAAACCTAGGATAAGCTTCTTTTCGTGTCATCTAACGTTTCCATAAGAATCCACGACTACACGATTTAGGTCCACACTTTTTGCTAATTTGCCTGTACTACTGTTAAAGATTGACAAATAGATAAAAAACTTATATTATTTATTTATTTAAAAAAAGAATTATACAACCATTATCATTATCATCAACAGCCTTTAGACGCCCACTGCTGGACGAAGCCTCCTCCATCAAAAAACAATGGGGGAAATGCCATAATCTACACGCTAGGTAGGCGGACTGGTAGTCGCAGTATTCACGCTGAATACTCAGGTGGATGCTACTGCCTATCCCCTGGTGTAATTCCTTAGTCAACTGTTATGACATCTACGGGAGGAGATGGAGGGGTCTATTATGAGGCCGGACACACCACAGCTGATACTGCTGATGAACTGATATAGAATACAAAATTTAAATAATACAAATTAAATCGGTTATCTAAAGATAGCTCAACTGATCCAAATCAGTACCAGACGGAAGCGTCCCCAAGACATTGGGTGCATTGCCACGCTGAATGGCAATGCGTTGAACCAATTCCCATTATAATTTGACATTGAATTTAAAATTTTCCGTGGTTCACTCTGGGCCCCAACAAAACACCAGCGCTGGGTTGTTTCAGCGGCCTAGCAAATGCTGAGTTGGGGACCCTTTTGTTATTTAATATGTATCCTACTATAATATTATAAACGCGAAAGTTTGTGAGTATGGATGGATGTTTGTTACTCTTTCACGTAAAAATTACTGAATGGATTTGAGTGAAATTTGGAATGGAGATACTTTACGCCCTGGATTAACACATAGGCTACTTTTCATCATCATCATCATCATCATCAATTTTCATCATTATTCACGCGGGTGAAACCGCGGGGCGCAACTAGTAATTTATAAGTGTCTATGTGTGTTTTTGTTAAACCATAAATAAACTGTTTATCTTTCTTTCTTTCTTTTCTTTCAATTCACAATTATAATCTCATATAAGTAAACTTTCGATTAATCATAAACCTTTCTGTCGCGCAGGAAGGCGTTCGTTAGAGCGAGAAAGATAACGAATGCATGCGAAGATGTAATAGTTACTACGTCTGCGCACGCAGTGAGACATGACAATAGACCGAGATGAGCTTATATTGTGAATTGAATGTTTTCTAATTACGAGAATTGGGCTTCTGATAAGAGCCAGCTGTCGGGTCACGCGTTGGTTCAACCTGACACCCTGCTTTAAAATATGTAAATATACAATTAAATGACAGACTTTCAAAAGTGTTCAACTGTTCTGGAGTTTGTCTTAGCACGTGGCGCTTTTAAGTTTGGAATAAACCTTAATGTTTGATATTGATTTACCTAATTGTATCAGGTTGGAAGAACTCCTAGTAATTATTACTTTATTATATAGCCGTGTAATATAAACTACTTAGATGACATTTTCTGAAAGAGGTTTATATTGTTGCCAGCAGTTCAAAAACTATTCAGTACAACATTATCAGTTCCGTGATGTCCGCAGCTATATTTAAAGGCACAGTTGCAGAAGGTCTATAGATACCTATAGACTTCTGCGATTAAAGTTATTCAATGATGACGGATGTCCACGACGAACCGATATATTGCACTAATAGTTTTTAAACTGAATCGCTAATAATAAGAGCTCATAATAAGGCCACTGAAGATCAGAGGAATGACCGGGGGTGTACGTATATTTGACAAAATAAAAAGCTTATTCTGAAAAATACATCTTTCAACCAAACTTTTACACGTTTAAAAGTTAAAAAGAAAAGTAGGAAGAGCTAGAATTTGAGAATTAAAAACTTCTTTCTATCGCATTTCTATCCTCTGGCAGTTCCTTGGCAGTACCTATAGGGAGCTATTTAGGTAACTTGGGTTTTAGCGGAACAAAGTAATAACTTTTACAGTTGCTGTTAACATTTCTTTGGTAAATAGAAGCGAGGTAATTTATCAAAGTCTAGTTCCACCTAAGAGGAATAGATTGTAGGTATGTCCTCAACCAAGAACAATTTATTTCTGTATCCAATGTAGTTCGCTACTCTTCAAAATCATCATCATCAACCTGTAGAAGTTACGGATTCCCCTGTTGAATTCCACAATGAATGACCTTTAGCCGCCTCCATCCACCGACTTCCTGCGACCATAAGAACCTTAAAAGGAAGGCTTAAAACAACTATGGGTGTTGAACAATATTGTTGGGTAGATGATCTTCTACAAATAAGATATACAATGTGTAACAAAATACCTCTATATGCCCGAAGGAAGGGTATTCCACACGTTATGGCGAACAACTTTTATTCTACGCCTTTATGAATTTCGACTCTTTTTATTAATGAGATGCCTCTTAAAACTAAACACAATATGGGGCTGCCCTATTACAGCATTCAGAGTTTACGCATGGAGATCAAATGAACAGCTGTAGTAGGGTAGCTCCATGTAGTGCTATGTACATATTGTACATTTCTGGAGCAAAGTTTACGAGGCATTTCATGAATGAAAAACTTCGAAATTTATAAAGTCGTAGAAATAAAGTTGTTTGCCGTTAGTATTACCCTCCCCTCGGGCTTTTAGGGGTATTTTGTAACACATTGTATAGTCACGCCCGCGAATATGACGCAAGGTAGAGAGACAAGACAAGACATTGTACATTACATAAAAATATGTTAAGAAGTCTTAGTTAGACGTTAGTTAGCTAAATCACCTTTTAATTAGCTGCTTAAGAGTTAATCAACCTAGGCTTTAGATATATTGCTAAACTAGTTGCAACTCGCGACTTCGTCCGCAGACCCGGAACAAATATTGTAGATCATGCAAACCTTTATCCTGCAGCGAGAATCGAACCTGCACCTCTTGTGTCTCAGCCGGCTACTGCGCCATGGAGGTTGTTCCATTAAGAGGAAGCCACCAGTAGCTAGCTAGCTAGACGAAGAACGATGAACGAAGTTTGGTTCTAATTTGGCTATTATTTCTTCAAACTCCATGAAACTTTGTACACATGATCAGTGCACTAATATCTAGACTCGTGGTACGTTAGTTTCTAATAAAGTTATATAGTTATCAAATCATGCATATAATTTTTTTTTAAACATCGTTCGCGTACCATTGGGCGTAAAGCGCTCTACCGTTAACCTTCTGTTAAGAGATGGTTGTAATAAGGTATTCTTAAGGTAATTAATAGAAGGATACGTTGTCATTTCTCACCATGCTCACATTATTTACAAAGATGTCGCTCGAGTAAATTGTATGATCCTTGAGATTCTTCGATGCCGCTTGAGATTTGAGTGTCATTGCCTTCATATTACATTCTTTCCAATACTCCCATAAGTATGTAATAAGATTACTTTGCGGTTCTTATTTAGAGTAGAGTTTCGTTTTATTGTGTTTATTTTGTACGAAGAGCAAGAATTACAGATATTTTGCGGAGCTCAGTTTTGCTTTCTCAAGGTGTCTACTAGGACACTTTTAGGTGTGTTAGGAAACACTTTAAAAGTACCCCAGTGGACAATTTGAACGTCAAATTCGTGTGGATACTCGTGGAAAACGCTTTAGAGATTATTAATAATCTACTATCGCAAAAATCAAAACAGGCCCTGGCTTTTTATTGCCTCGCAGAAGATGTGAAAAGTAAATATGCTCCTCTGGAATAAAGCCTGTCTTCGTCTTGGGCAGCTTGAACCCCACCCTTCACCCAGGACTCTATAACTAAAGTTCCTCGTTACGCTCAGGGTTCAATATACCGCCCGCGACGTAAAAGCTTGTCAGATGAGGCGATTTATTTATTTATTTATTTACACGCACAAAACACATTATAACCACAAATAAAACTAGAGATATAAACACCATTGTTTCGAACTTGGTAGGAACATAAACATATTATGTTTATGCGCGACTCTAATCACGCGAGTCAATCGCCTCATCTGGACAAGCTCTAAGACACGTGTCTTACGTCGCAGGCGGCATATTGAACCCGGATTTATTCCCTTAGTGCATAATGAAATTAAAATAAATAATTAAATTAAATCTACTATTTCTCTCTTCCATCTTTTTCTAATAGGAAAAGTAAATTTTGAGTAAAAGGATAGCAATTCTTTATCTTACTTTAACATACATTGCAAAAATTTTGTGCTTACACTTTACGCTTCAGCTGTGCGCTGGGAAATATTTCATAGAAGAGACAGATCACAAATAGGCTCTACACTATTGTACGGAAAATTCATATTCCTTCTTCAGACGATAAAAGTTGTTAAAGAGTGTAATGTAGTCAAACAACTGTACTCTACAAATGATCTTATTTAATGTTTTCATCATCAGCCTGTAGAAGTCCACTGCTGGACATATGCCTCCCCCTTAGAATGCCACGATGAACGGTCTTGAGCCGCCTCCATCCACAGACTTCCTGCGACGTTTATAATGTATTTAGTCCATCGAGTGGAGGGCCTTTCTCTACCGCGTCGTCCGGTTTTTTGATCGCCACTCCATAACTTTTATTCCTCAACGGTTATCACTTCTTTGATCTATTTAATCTTTTAAAAAACATGATATTTTGTTGAAAGTACATGATTATTAAAACACTTAGCTCACTACGAACAACTTTTCGATTTGTTGCTATGGCTATGCTGAAGGTAATCGCTGTCAATATACTTTGAGCTTACGCACACTAAAACAATGTGAACATGCATACAAACATAGCCAAACGGACTTCGTGAAATAGCATATCTTATAGGTATCTCTTCAATAATTCGACCGCTAACTTTCTATGGAAAAAACCTCGTATATTTTTCATTAAATAATAAGGCCTTAAATGTTTTATAGACATTGATAAATGACCCCAGTTCTGAAATACGGAGGAACTGTTAAAAGCACTCATTAAAGTTGATTTCAATAGCTGACTCTATGTTTTGTTGGAGTAGGTACAGACATCGACAGAAGTAAAAGAATTTTTGTTGTTAAAGACGAATTGGAAAATGCAAAGTAGGCTAGATCGGTAGAAGACGGTAGATAGAGGCGGTATGATGGAAAAGCTTGTGTAGTTTACAGCATACCTCCGCCCGTTTTGCTAGACTGTGGTATGGTTTCTTAAAGCATTACCATATCAAACAAGCAAACGGCTACGGCTGCGGTTCGGCTTTATGTCAAAGTCAAAGTTAAAAGTATTTTATTAATTGAAATCACAAGTATCATTTTGAATCGTCTTGTAAACTAAAATTACTCCTGTTCCAACGCGACTAAGCCTATAAGAATCAGGGTAACAAACACGTCTTGGCTTGTTTTGATGATCCTTCTTACAACTAGATGGAAAGCGCCTGTGTGGTGCCTCGAGAACAAGGAGAAT
The DNA here is from genome assembly GCA_951392215.1 of Epirrita christyi. Classification (NCBI taxonomy): domain Eukaryota; kingdom Metazoa; phylum Arthropoda; class Insecta; order Lepidoptera; family Geometridae; genus Epirrita; species Epirrita christyi. The sequence continues at coordinate 13,484,633 of OX595841.1, read as the reverse complement.
TTAATACGTGTCATAGAAAAAGAGAACATAAAACCATAGGTACCTAGTTAGTCAAAAGTAAAATGGAAAGAAAATCAGCAAAAGTTTATAAGACAGCACACGGTACGCTTGATATAAATACTTATATACCTACATATAAATAACAATTCAATAATACCATGTAGGTAGTGTATACCTACATGAAAGGAAACAACACACGCGAAACAAAGCTACATTTTTTGATTTTCCTAACTTTTTGATTATGGAATGCAATTCTCATAATTATTTGACATTCAATTCACAATATAATATAATCAACTCAATATAGTCAACTCAGACGACACCCACGGGAGGAGACGGTGGTGTCCATCCTTTAGGCCACTGGACCCACGGCACTAATACTCAATACTTGAGCGTCATTATTATCTCTTCTAGGACACATTACTGTTAAACATTTCTACAACAATTAAGTGGTTCCGTATTGTATTGGAACATTTACATTTATGGCTGACTGTACAGATGGAGTGATATCTGCGATTTGGGACACTTTGTCTTGACTTGTAATTTATTTTATGGAAGTTTTAATAGTTAAAGTTACGACAAACGATGGAATTAATAGCTGACAGATTTACTCAGTAATATAGGAATTGACCTACCTTCTATTGCATGTTTTACTTCTATTCAATGCTTATATAACTCGACATATTTAGTTTCTTAGATTATTCTAGAAAGACAAGGGTTTGGTTTGGCTTTGCGATGCTTTGTATAAGACGAAGCAATGTACTGACATTGTATTTTTTTTTGTAATTTTGTAATATTTTCTTTTTATATTAAAATATAATATTTTTCCTGTGGGCAATCATTGGCATACGAAAAATAAAAAATGTCCAAAGGGTACCTGCTTGTCTCTTTTTGGTACTTTATATTCTTCTCATAATATATCATTTATTTATTACGTAATGCTTATTTTTATTTTTACTTTTATATTTTGGGGTAATCTTTATAAGTATATATTTTTTTATGTGGGTACTATACTTATTCATAACTTTTATTTTTTGTTTATTGTCGTATGTATTTTGTTTTTTTATCTTATTTTAATTTTGTAAAACAATGCCCATTCTATGCAGTATTATCAAAATTTAAAGTACGCTAAAATTATCGTGCGCCGTTTCTAATAGACTGAAACAAAAGGGACCGCGATAATTTTTGTGTAGTTTTTAATTTAGAGAACGATGCACAGAATTGCTAAAATCCACTGACATGACTGCCAGTACTTCCAAGATTCAACCGCTTGAATGAAGGGTGTAAAGGGAGCATGAAGTTTGTACAGAATAAAACTCGAAGCGGATAAAACAAAAGGCGTTCTTTAAAATAAGTTTATTGTTGAAATATGTATTTTTCAAACAAGCTTTTGTTAAATACTTTATCGGAACCTGTCAAAATGAGCCCAAACACTGCCAGGCTACTACTAATCATCGAGGAGTTCCGTTGTCCATCATCAGATCAGCTCGCCGTCACCATAATATTGTCATCTGAACTTGACAGGTTAAAAAATTTCAGCTCAATGTATAATATACCTGATGGATGATTTCTGCTCTTTCGAAGGGAGACGTCGTCCTTTTTTATTTCATTTCAATTTCTAGTGTTTTTTTGTGTTATATCGTGTAATTTTGGTGGCATTTTATCCGGTGTAGCTTATAAAGAGCACATGGTAGTGAATTTAAATAAAATAAGTGTATTGCGTGTCTTTTCGAAGGGGTGGAAAATGTCCAGGAACATTCTAGTAAACTACCATCGATTTACTAGAACATGACTGACAGAGGACTTGACGACTGGATATTGTTTGTTATCTATGCTACTTGACATTGGCAATATTGAGTATATAACCTCAGATGCCATTAAAAAAAAAAAGATACCTGATTCAAAATTCATTTGCAAGATTCCACCCAGATAAACGTACATACATTGCAACTTGTGTGTTCATTGTGAATAAACTTCAGTTTATTCACAATGAACACACCCGAATGTGTTTTTATCTGTTTTATCCGCCTCGCCGAAAGGATGAGTTTCCATACATTATCTTTATAGTAATGAGGATAAATAACATGTTACAATTGAATTTATATTCCAAGGTTACATTTAGAAAAGATAAATAATTGTTATCAATGTCTTAAGACTTAATTTCAGAAATTGCTTTAGTTTGAGTTCTATTTACTTTGATTTAAACAAAGTTCTCTTGTAAGTGGATTAACTCCGTCTGGTAGGGAATCAGAGATACGATTAAATGTTCTTATTTATAGCTTAATTAATAATAAGTTTTAGATTTAATTAATATAATTTCTATCAAGGCTTGTTACCGAGTGAAACGAGGTCTCAGTGTTAACTCAAGGTGGTATCAGCTTTTGTATGAACTAAAAGTATTTTTTTATTTAATTTTCAAATGCTTGATCTTAAAGATATTAAAGAAAGCATGCAAAAATTTTCCATACTTTTTTTGGGGTTGGGTTGGCTATCTCCGAAACTACTAAGCCAAAAATGTTGAAAATAATGTGGAATTTTCGGTCTCACTCGTACATTACAGTTACAGCAAAACCTAAATAAAAATCATAAAACTTCAAATTCCTACAGGAAACGGAACACGTGTTGAGAAAATACTTATAAAGTTGTGTTGATTGACTAATCAGTTAATTTGTGTAGTGGGTACTATGGTAGCCTACTTTTAGGGGTCCCATTCAAGTTAGGCTACCATAGCCTCCATGCGAGTCTGACTCGCGCTTGACCGGTTTTTTTTATTTCAATTTGATATGTTGCATAGTTTAGGAGGTATTATGGTTTTTCTAAGTGACCCTATTTTATTGCACGCCTGTTTATATAATGCTAAAAGTAACAGGGTAATTTTAAAAGTTACCTCACTACACAAAGGTTAGTTAGAAAAAACTACTCCTAACTACTTAGTTAGTAGTTTTTTCAATAAGTTCACGTATTTACGTAATTTTGTGCAGTAAATAATTTTCTATAAACTTATATTATATCTATGACGAGTTTACCCCATAATGTTTTCGATGACAAGTTTACCCCATGATGAAATTCCCCTAACCCAATTTATGCTGGAGCCGCAGCGGAGGCAGCTGAAAACGCTAAGCGGCGCAAATACGAAGTCCTCTCTGATGACTACATTTTTGCGCCACTTGGAGTAGAGACATTAGGCCCATGGGGACCTAGTATAAAGAGCTTTTTTAAAAAAATAACACCCTTGTTAATTGACGCCGCTGGTGACAAGAGGGCTGGCTCCTTCCTCGCACAAAGAATTTCTTTGGCCATTCAACGTGGGAATACAGCCAGTGCTCTTGGCACCTTGCCATATGAACCAAATTCTTTGTATAGTTAGTTTTCTGTTTTATATTTTTAGCATATAGATACTTAATTATGTTTTTTATTATTAATTATAGTGTAAGAATCTATGTATGTTTGTAATTTATCTCGTAAATGCTTCTAGTGAGAACCAAAAGAAACATTATGCACACGCCACTCGGTCCTCGATAATTCTAGTCTAGTATTATCAGGAATTCATTCAAGCAAAATCAACATACAAGACGTAAAAAGCTCCCTTCTCTGCTATTGTCAGATACGGCTTATTTAAGCTCATCCGAACAATCAGACTGGCGTTATTGCGTATATAGGAATTCGGCACCAGGGCTGTATTTAGGAAAGGCCAACTTCCGTTTAAAAAAAAAATAAGTTTTTGAAAAATGTATCAGCTTTTATTAAATTAGTGATCGGAACCGTGAGCTGATCAACATGAGCCCAAATACTGCCAGGCTACTATTAATTGTCGAAGAGTTCTGTTGTCTACCTTCCGTCTCCATCATCACATCAGCTCGCCGTCACCATAATATTGTATTGTAATCTAAACTTGACTTAAGGTATGAAAAAAATTCAGCTTTATCGGTTAAAGATAACTGATTTTAAATTCATTTGCAAGATTCCACCCGGACAAACATACCTATAAACATGCAAGTTAAATAAAAGCTTTTAATTAGAATGATCTTTCTATTTTCACATTAAATTACATTAGCGGGCTTACTTATACAAATATGTCAAAAGATAAGCAATGCTTAAAATATTGCCAATTTAAGCGGTGTAGCGGCGCTACAAATGTAACATGCCATCCATTTTGTTAGCAATTAGATCTTAGTAACTATACAAACAATATACCACCCAACAGTCACATACATAGATCTGATCCCACACTAGGATTCCCTGTGTCGTGGGTATCAAGAACTACAAGTACCATGGTACCACAACACCCAGACCTGGAACAAATATTTGCATATCATACAAACATTTGTCCCGCAAAAAAAAAGTAAAGTATTTTAAGTTCTTAAGTTTATTATGTTAAGTAAAAGCGGTGAAGAGGCGTGCAGTTATAGACTAGACGCACCCTGCATGTGTAGTGCCCATAAGTTGACGTATTCTGTCGCCCATACATTTTGCATGGTCTAGAGGTCTGAGGAACGTGGTCTGCTCTTAATACGGCCCTGTGGGGTATGCATACGAGAATTTATCGGGATATTGAATTCACTATAATAAGAACGTTTCTCAACGAGACGCTCAGGAATTCTTCTAACGATCCATTGTCGCTTTGTGTACGAATACTTATTTGGAAGTATAAAATGTCTATTTTTGGGAAAGGAAATACAATATAAAAATGTTTTTTTCGCTTAGCCTTAGCTTCCAAATTTGAAATATATGAAATCTTTGAGTATTGTGAGTACCATAATCTGCCTGTTTACTTCCACTGCTGCACGAAGCCTGTGCCCCACTGAATATACAATGGGGGGATTTGCCATAATCACCATGCTTGGCAGGCGGATTGGTGATCGCAGTATTGGTGTTAAGTACTGAGATAGATGCTGCTGCCCATCCCCTGGTAAGGTTTTTACTAGATCCACGAGAGGAAAAGGAGGGATGTATTTTTAGTCCGGACACACAACGACACAATCTGAGTATTGCAGACAAAATAAAAATTACTTTATTTTATAAGAACGAATGGTTTCGATTCCAATTGTGCTTTATCTGAGTAAAAAGATACAGTTTTCTTTATAATTTTAAAATTGACACCATTGTTCCATTTTACAGCATTGTATTTTGTATAGAATTGCATTGTCGTATACATATAATAGCATTGTATATCATTATATCTCTGACGGCTTAAAGTATTCCCCAGCTATAAACCCCCCTACCCCCCTTTTTATGCAAGAGTTTTCCAACGATAAAAGATACCGAGTGAACTCGTTGCTCAAACAAATGTTCAAAAAGCTAAAACTTTTATCAACACTTTTCCCAGAGCTGTATTAAACCGGTCTAATATATATGACCACACTGTTTCTGACGAGATGAACTGCACTTCATGCCACGTTTACTCTGGGCAAGTAGATTTATACTCATACTCATACTCATACTCATTTATTAAACTATAGGAACAATTAGAACACTTGGTCACATCATACATCAGTTACAAATTAGGTAGGTTATGTCTTAATATCAAAAGCTTTGAAAGTTTGGTTCTCGGTCTCACCACTTCAATTGATATTTAACGGTTATATTATTTACTTGTAGAACGCTCGTGACTTGGCCGTGTGTTTTTTTTTTTCTACACAGACTTGAACACCCTTAGAGGGTGAGTTTCGGAAATGTTTTTCTTAGGTCCAGATAAATAGTACGTACTTCACGGTGGCTAAGTCTAAGCCTTACTTTGAAATCATCCCTGTCTCGCTCTAATACGCGTGTTTTAATATTTGTGTGACAGTGACAGGGACGATTTCAAAATAAGGCTTAGACTTAGTCACTGTGAAGGACGTTCTATTTATCTGGACCTTAATGTACCTCTAGTCCACTAAAGGAATGTACTATCAAAATTCAGGTCTCCAGGATTTACAGTTTAGGCAGTTTTGGCTGTGCGTCAATAGCCAGTCAGTCAGTCAGTTAGTTAACAAATATTTATATGTTGATTGCTAGAATCATCCAAAAACGACTGAAGTAAGATTTTACACCTCTCATTTTCATTTGGTAGAGGCCTAGTGACGCAACGAACGCGCGCACCTCGTGTAGGTACGTCCCATATTTTATCAGCTGACTCTCCTATTTTTTTAATTTTTTTTTGTTAGTAGTAGAACTTCTTGTTTTTTTTAGTAGTAGAACTTCTTGTGAAAGAGTTCGTCCGGGGAAGTACTACCACCGTACCTATTTCTGCCGCCAAGCAGTAGTGTTCGCATTGCTGTGTTTCGGTTTGAAGGGTACGGGTGCCGGTGAAATTACAGGCACATGAGACTTTTCATCTTTATGTCTCAGGGTCGGCAGCGCGCGTGTGATGCCGCTGGTGTTACAGGCGTTCATAGGCTACGGTAACTGCTTTCCATCTGGTGGGCCGTAAGCTAGTCTGCTTGCCAAGTAGCATAAAAAAAAAAAAAAAAAAAAAAACTTAGTGTAAACACTCCACGGTGTTTTATGTCATATAGAGCCAGAGATACAAGGGTCACTAAAACCAATACAAACGAGTGTACGGTTTACGAGGTCGTTGTGAAATGCAACTAAACGAGGATTTGTTCTGGCCGAATGGTTTTAATATTGGAATTGAAACGAACTTACGAACGTAAGTTTATTTCATCAAATCATAAAATTCTAATTCAAATAAAAAAACTTGTTAAGAGGGCACTGTACTACAATTTAGGCTCCCTCTTAACGCGCGCCATCTCGCTCGCGCTAGCGAGTGTCGTGCACAAAAATGAAGTCTTTTGTTTATTATGGCGAAAATAAATTGTTTATCAAAAAACTGATTTTAGCATAAGAATAAATAGTTATTACCTACTTGTTATATTCTATAGAAAAATTAGACATCTCCTCTCCTCTCCGCTTGATCCATTTCCACCAAAGCTAAGCGGAGAAGAGATGGGGAAATAACGAAATCAGATTGTTTATTCAAACATCTCCTCTCGTCTCCTCTTCTCTCTGCCCCGGTGGAAACCGGCCCTTATTCTGAGAGCTATCCGTTATCTTGGTTCTTCTACGGATTTCCTCATTATAAGTACTTATTTAATATTTAACGTAACCGAGTAACTAAAACTACTCAACTTACCTACACTCGCCTATATTCTAATACGTTCATCAATAACGCCTTTAGATCGTAGACTAATTTAGAATTTACGATCAAACTTTTGTTTATTAGTCAAATTCTAGGAACTCCGAACTGCGTTAAATTTAATGGCGTGACTTCGTAAGTTAATAATTATTTTAATGGTACGTACATCAATGTGTTTAGTATCAGTGCTACTGTTTATCATCACCACGAGTGAGTAGGTACCTACACAAAGGTTGCGAGTACATTAAAGTTTCGTTATGATTTGTGACGGCCACAAAATAATATTTTTTTCACACCACCTGCTCGACAATGTCCATTTAAATATCATGCAACCTCAACGTAAAGTAAAGCATTGTCTCTCTAGGGATATAAAGTTGTATGAAACTCCCTAGGGTGATTTGAATTTGGAACGTCAAATTCGTGGAAAACTCTGAGTAAAAAAATGCCCATATATACCATTGTAAAGAGGTTTGTTCGAAAATCGAACTGGCCACTATAGCAGAACTCGAAATAAAAAGAAATATGCGCGATTTTAAAGAATGTTAAACAAAAAGAGATGTTTGGTGCTGTGATTTTCATTGAATTTTATTGCAATATTTATGTAATATAATTATGTTAGTTACAATATTAGTCTTAACAAAAAATGTCGAGCGATAATGATTCTACTCCAGAGTTTATCAAAACAGACGATACTTATTTTATGGAGCCCTGGCTTTTTGTTGTCTCGCAGTAGGTGGGAAAAGTAGAGTATGCTCCTCTGGAATAAAGTCTGTCTTCGTCTTGGGCAGCTTGAACCCCTCGCTTCACTCAGGACTCTAAATAACTCCCTCGCTATTAGAGTCCCTCGTTACGCTCAGGGTTCAATATGCCGCCCGCGACATAAGACACTGCTTTATTCCCTTAGTGCATAATCTACTATTTATTACAGAGACATTAAGAATACATAAATGAACATCTTTTCAAAACATTTTTAAACTTAACTCAACCGATCTCAAACCAAATGAAAAACAAAAGAGAACACAAAAGAGAGAAGAAATCAAAACTGAAAAATATTTCTAAACAATGAAACCTAATAAAACAAACACGCCTACCATTTTCAAACCAATTATTAATTTGACCTTATTTATGAAACTCTCACGATCAGACTGATCAATGTTACCAAGACGCAACGTCAACCGCAAATGTTAATATTGGTCAATGACTTTGGAGTAGCTTAAACCTTTGTAATTTGATTGGTTAATGATGTATTGTGGCATTTACTATCGTCACGCTATCGTTACTTACGTTACGTTAGTCAACCTGTGCTAGCCGTAGGTACTGAACAGACATTATTGTCACGAGTAGTTATTTATCGCGTGTATTAAAGGCCAAAGCACACCGGATGCGTATGCAACACAACGTCATGGTACGTTGATGTGCACTTATACGTTTACGCGGTCGCAGCCGGTGTGATGTGGCCTTAAATGCCTTAAAGGGCATCTTTTCACCGTGGGTGGCACCAGTCGCAAGAATATAGACGTGACAAGTGGTGAGCTCATCGCCGCCATTGTTTTTTTGACCAACTCAGCTAACGCTTCCTTCCAGTAATAACATACTCCTACAAGCCAGCAGCCAGGACTAATCTTATACAAAACGAAAATTGCCCAATAAGTCCGGGAGTGATAGAAAATGCCTCATTTTTAACCGACTTCCCAAAAAAGGTTCTCAATTCGGTTGTATTTTTTATTTTTTTATTGTTTGTTACCGCATATCTCCGGCGTTTATGAACCGATTTGGAAAATTATTTTTTTATTTGAATAGATATACTTCCAGATTGGTCCCATTTTCAAAATCCATTTCTGATGATGGAATCCATGAGGAATTGAGGGAACTCCTCAAATATTGTAGGCATACATATGGCGATTTTGATATTTTCAGCAACAAACCAAGCATTTTCATTCAAAAAGTATCATAATCCTTTCACCACGATGGTTCTTTTATCATATTTTTTTCATTCAAATATTTAGTCGAATACAATGGCGGAAGTCGGTTTTTTAAATGAAAAGTTATTATGAAAACAACTCCATAGTGAAAGAATGCGTTCACAAGAATTGGTGAGTAGTTTTGTAGGATCTGGTAAGGAGTGAAAAGGTAGCTAAAATTCGAAAAATAACTTTTTCGTAACCCGGATGCCAACCTAGATCCTTCCTTGATCCGGGTAAAGACGGGACATATAAAGGGATATACATTTAAAAAGGGCATTTAAGTAACATTTTTGGGTTGCAAGACTTAAAGTTCCCAAGTACACCTCACTGAACTTTTTGGCTGAATTATATTTTAAATTTTCCTGGTTCATTGTTTCAAAAATCTAGAACACTTGAAGAGTCTTATTTAATTATATCTACAACATTTTATCAAGATCTGACTTGTAGTTTTAAATTCATGAGAAACTAGGTTTTCTATTTCCATCTGGCTTAGTTTCCTTTTAATTTAAAAACTACATGTCAGGTCTTTATAAAATTTTGTGTAGACTTTGACGACTGATTGATTATTATTATTATTACTTATTGTTTGATTATATCAATAACTTGACATTGGCAAAATTGAGTAAATCCTCAGATGCCAATAAAAAAAAAGAAAAAAAAAAAAGAATATAAGACTTGTCAATTACCAACATATTCTTTTTTTTAAACAATGAACTAGAAAAAAATGTAAAAGGGATTGAAGTGTAATTCGACTGAAACGTTCGACGAGGTGTACGTGGGAACCTTAATGTTTCTGGCGCATATTAATACGCAAAATAACCAACCACCATTACGCATATTAGGTATAAGCTAAACGACCAATACATAAAAACTAATAAATCGAAAATTAATGAATCAATTAAATCAATAAAATTGAGTTTGATTTAGGACTGGGTAAAAATTATTTTAAATAACATTACAACTTACTTAATGACCTAATAAATACGACATTATGCGTATTGGTCGTTTAGCTCACACGACATTATGCGTATTGGACGTTTAGTTGATACGACATTATGCGTGTTGGTTAATTGGAAAATTGGTAAGCAAAATACGCATAGGGAAGTGCCAGCATAAAAGAAGGAAGACAAGGCCAAGAAAACAGATGGAATTGCTCAAGGTCGTTAATGGTGTAAGAAATCCATTGCCATCCTTTGCCCAAAACATCAAATATCACCATCATCACTTGTGATAAGGGACCCTCCATTAATCATATGAGGCTAGAAAGGGGGGGAGGGGGTTCAGCAAAAATCACGTAATATCACAAGGGGTGAGGGGGGGGGGTGTAGAAAGATATCACGTGTATTTATTTTTACTTACGTCAAACGTGCGATTTCTGAACCGAAAAGCGGCGTGTATAGTGTGATCTTGACTCGCAGTTGCCAAGCAACGAAAAAATTATAAGATAATATTCTAAAAAAATTAAGATGATTTTTAGGTACTAAAAAATACACGTGATTTTGGGGGGGGGGTCGTCTTAAACCTCACCACGTATCACCAAGGAGGAGGAGGGGTGGGGGGGGGGGGTGTGTTCAAAATGCTAAAAATACATCACGTGATTAATGGACGGCTCCTAAGATGTCCACTGTCGGAAGAGGCTTCCGCCATAAAATGCAATGGGGGATTTGCCATAATCAACACGCTTGGCGGGCGGATTGGTGATCACGTTATTAGTGTTGAGTACTACTGCCTAGCCCCTGGTGTAATCCCTTAGTCGGCTTGTACGACATCCACGGGAGGAGACAGATGTATCTATTCTTTGGTCGGACACACCTCAACAAAATATACTATGTCTAAAATAGTTTGTTCTATAGTTTACACGCTTGAAGCGGTAGTAATTAAAATGTAATAAATGTCTTCCTAGGAAATAAATTGTACATTCAGGTCAATATTTCCACGTTAATTTGCATGAAGTTGCGTGTTGTAATGTCACGGCTCACGCCAATGGAACCTTAAGAACCCAGCGAAGGATGGACTGCCCATACAAACGTAATACCGACGTCATTTGTAATTCGAGCATATTTCCACCATATTATGCTATTATTCGGATTCGGATAGTATTTATCTATGTTCCCAGATAGTTTTTTTTATCAAAATATATACCTAAAATGAAATGTAAGCGAATTACTTTTTGTATATTTTTACGACCTAAACGACATGTTTTCATCTTATTTGTTTCGTATGAAAAACAACGATATGTTACGTATTTTATGTGTAGGAACATAGCTTATATTGTCAAGTAACAGAATAACAACACGATATAAAAAAAACAACAAGTTTTTATTCATCATTTTTGGTATTACGGAACTTGAACAAATTTCTAAAAAATTCTGAACGCCCATATTGCTATCGCGTCAGAACCGAGGGTCGCTCGGGGAACTACGGTTGTGTGATGTTTGACAACTCGACAGGCACTCACACTAGTACACTGTGTAACCCCGCGCTTCGCTTGCTCTTGTGTTTGTTCACCTATTTGTTTGTTATATATGACATTGCAATATTTTTGTCATTTTATTTAGATTTGCCTTGTGATTTGGAATGAAGTAACCTAGGTAACTAACATACCTACGACTTGTGCTTTGTTTACCATTCAGTACCTAGTTTTTGCGAGAAATAGTAGCGGCTCAACTTTCCTTTAGCGACTGTGACCTACGAGGTTCATATTTTTATCACATGTAGGTTCACATAGCACAAGCCTGAATATGAAATGGCGTACTGCGGAAACCAATAGTTTTAGCATTGTGAGCTATGACAAAAAATCAAACAAAAATATTTCAAAGTAAATGCTCAACTTTACTTTAGCGACTGTGACCTACGAGGTTCATATTTTTATCACATGTAGGTTCACATAGCACAAGCCTGAATATGAAATGGCGTACTGCGGAAACCAATAGTTTTAGCATTGTGAGCTATGACAAAAAATCAAAGAAAAATATTTCAAAGTAAATGCTCAACTTTCCTTTAGCGACTGTGACCTACGAGGTTCATATTTTTATCACATGTAGGTTCACATAGCACAAGCCTGAATATGAAATGGCATACTGCGGAAACCAATAGTTTTAGCATTGTGAGCTATGACAAAAAATCAAAGAAAAATATTTCAAAGTAAATGCTCAACTTTACTTTAGCGACTGTGACCTACGAGGTTCATATTTTTATCACATGTAGGTTCACATAGCACAAGCCTGAATATGAAATGGCGTACTGCGGAAACCAATAGTTTTAGCATTGTGAGCTATGACAAAAAATCAAAGAAAAATATTTCAAAGTAAATGCTCAACTTTACTTTAGCGACTGTGACCTACGAGGTTCATATTTTTATCACATGTAGGTTCACATAGCACAAGCCTGAATATGAAATGGCGTACTGCGGAAACCAATAGTTTTAGCATTGTGAGCTATGACAAAAAATCAAAGAAAAATATTTCAAAGTAAATGCTCAACTTTACTTTAGCGACTGTGACCTACGAGGTTCATATTTTTATCACATGTAGGTTCACATAGCACAAGCCTGAATATGAAATGGCGTACTGCGGAAACCAATAGTTTTAGCATTGTGAGCTATGACAAAAAATCAAAGAAAAATATTTCAAAGTAAATGCTCAACTTTCCTTTAGCGGCTGTGACCTACGAGGTTCATATTTTTATCACATGTAGGTTCACATAGCACAAGCCTGAATATGAAATGGTGTACTGCGGAAAAAAATAGTTTTAGAGCTATTCATTGTTGAAATTTGCTAAAAACTGGTTTCCGATCTCCATATTTTGGTGATATTTTACTATTTGTCAGTGTTTGGATACGATTTTCGGCTTTTGACATTGACAACCCACCCCTCCCCTCCCCCCTCAAGCCTTATACTTATAGTCGCTAAAGGAAAGTCCTTCGATGAATTCTCAAACAGGAGTAAGCACGTAAACAATCTCAACTCTGAGAACACAAACGATGACAGAGTTCATTGATGTTCAAGGAATACGTAACCGACTGGACCGTAAGAGCAAAAAACACGACTAGTTGAAAATTGAGAAACCACCAATTTTTAGCAAAATATACCATTTGGTCTGTCACTGTCATTGTCAAAAGCCGAAAATCGTATGAGAACACTGATAAAAAGTAAAATCTCACCAAAACATGGCGTTCGGAAAGCGGTTATTAGCAAATTTTAAAAATGAATAGCTCCAAAACTATTGGTTTCCGCAGTACGCCATTTCATATTTAGGCTTGTGCTATGTGAACCTACATGTGATAAAAATGTGAACTTCCTAGCTAGCAGTAGCTAAAGGAAAGTTGAGCGTTTACTTTGAAATATTTTTCTTTGATTTTTTTGTCATAGCTCACAATGCTAAAACTATTGGTTTCCGCAGTACGCCATTTCATATTTAGGCTTGTGTCTACATGTGATAAAAATATGAACCTCCTAGCTCACAGTCGCTATTGGAAAGTTGAGCCAAACTCAACGATCATCAAAGCACCAACTTGCCCCCTTATTCGCTCTGACCAAACGTAACATAACGCGGGCTCGTTACGATATCTGCGTGGAATCATCGCTGAATCGTATGGGTGACGTCACACGTTATTGAAAAGAAATCTCATAGGTCATAGCGAATAACCACCCTGATCACAATTATTGGAAAAAAGTTTGTGCTCGCGAGTTCTAACTGTTCGCAGAACTAGGTACCAAGGAGTTTTTTTTGCTAGATATATAAATGTAAAAAGTTTGTGACAAATGCCAAATATGCCAAAAAAATATTTTTGTCAAATGCTAGTTTGCATAAAAAATAAATACCAGCTTCGAATTATGAATGGTAACGGCCACAGAATAGAAATAAGTGTTCGGCTGTGCCCCGCGCGCGCCTGCGTTAGCCAAACAGGGACAGCAATATGCAGGCCGACTTTTGCGCTATTCTCGAGTTGATTTAGCGTGCGGCCATCACCGCAACCTTAATGGTTTTATTTTAAACTACATAGCGGTTACTTGCGGCTTCTTCGTGATATTTAATTCATAAATTTCATCTTTTCACTACTTTATTATATCTTTTCTAATTGTATTAATTTGTTTCATGTCTCTGCTTTCATGTTGTGTTCGTTGGGGAAAAAATTAATGTATTTTATTTCTTGCTTTTCGAATTCCGTACCACCGCCTAGTATATGTACGTTTTCATGTACTGTAATAGCATTATAATCTAGCCAGAAGGCAGGCTAATAAGTAATTAAACATTGACATAGATTTATAAAATAAATTATAGCTAAAAATGTGTCCATTGGCACTTTTCTTCATGTCTCTATTTAAGGGAAGGACTCTTGTGTTCTTATTATCTAGCACTAATTTGCACTACATTACACTATTATTAACACTACACTAACTCATAAGGTTTCGTTCTTTTGAGTTTTCTCACTATGTCCATGTTGTCGAGAAGCTGGATTGCCTCGACGTTCACATGGTGAAAACCGCCTAGTATATGCGCAAGATTTGCTACTTAAACTGAAAATCTGACTTAGTCTGAATAACTTCTTGTAACTGATGAGCGAAGCAGTGAGGTCAAATGGTTCAGATCCTAGCTACTTACGTATCCCAGCAACTCAAGCAACTTCTTTAAAGTAATAATAAACGGAAATATAAGCTAACATTGAATTAATAAGATTAGAATTAAAATCTACCTGCAAAGGTAATTCAATATTTGTCCAGGAAACAGGTTGTGATATAATATTGAACATTGGCTTCGGTCAACCTGTCCACAAAGTAGGTAAACTGTGGCCTGTCGTTGGTTCCGCCAAAATGCGGAATAATAATGTTTTAATAATATATGTTTTAGAGTAGATTCGTGCCTCCATAGTAGGTTAGTACAGTTGTTCTATCTCACGAAGTCCGCTCAGCCTTGTAGTAGTATAGTGAACCGATTAGGCTCAAGATTAAGTATCTGAGTGCGTAAACCTTAGGTAGCGTTAGCAATCAAATCAGCGACAATCAGTCATCGATTGAGAAACTATCGATGTTATATTGTATTATTATTTCTCTTCCTTCTTTTTTTTATAGTAAATTTTGAGGAAGAGGATGGCAACTCTTTATCTTCTTTTAATATCCGTTGCACAAACAAAATGCTTACCTTACCTGTACGCTGGAAATATTTAATAGAAGAGAAAAATCACAGTTAGGCTCTGCATAATGATACGTATAAGTTCATAATTATTTCTTCAGAAAACGATGAAAGCTACCTATCATACTTCGACCCTGAAAAAAACCAATTGCCATGCTGACGGTACTCACTGAGCTTACGCACACTAAAACAATGTGCACATGCATGCACTACTACAAACATAGCCAACCGAACTTCGTGAAATAGAATATCTGTATAATACGTTGGAGTGTATCCGTCTCTCTTGGGATTAGACTATGCCCGGTTAAGAACTGGCTTAGAAGAGACAATTGGCGAAGTGGTTCTGAGTAGATAATCCTTCGTTTGTGAGGCAGCTTTAATAGCCAAGTGGAAGTCACTGATTGGACCTTTGATTTCAGCGTGCATTGATTAATCTTTAGTTTGTGGCTTTGAGCATTTATTGGTGCTAAAACGTTTTTATGTTTTACAGCCAAGCGATATCCAACGTAAACTAATTATCATCCTAGTTGTCCCCATCTTTCAGTATGGGGCCTTGGGGGACTTGGACACTGAAGAAGGCAGACAGTTCGCGCATCGAGGCATTTCCAAATGTGGTGATGGCGGAAAATGCTCTGTATCCATCGTCATGATTGCACCATTTATGTCTCCAGGGTGACGGAGCAATGACATGTTACGTAGGGCGCATCCTAGATTCGCGTGAACTTGTTATGGGCTCGGGTTACAGGTAAGCATCAGATGTTCCGCAAATAAAAAAAAAACCGGGTTGAGCTTAATGCTACTTTTTAACCCGTTAAAACGCGAGCAAAGCCACGTGTCGGATAATATTGTGAAATATTTTGATGTATTTTTAAAATATATTATTCTCGATGTTCCAAACATCATGCAAAAAATTTCACAGGCGCCAAGCAGTGGCCCAGCCGTTCCGACCCAAATCTGTATGTGAATATGTTATCAATTTGCATTGGTTTTGATGTCGATCAAACGAGGCATTTTTTGTTTTGAATCGTTCTTAAATTAGCATACCCAGTCACGCGGCCAATTTTATCCAATAACCGACGTCAATCACAGTTATGGACCAATCAAGATGCAATGATTTAGAGAGACAGGAGTAACACAAGAATTGGTTTAGTACAGTATATTATATACGATTTCGCAGACACTAGTCAAATCCTTGATTAGTCATATCCTATACAAGTCAAAAGCTTAATTTGACAATTTCGCAATTCGTCAAATCAGTACACCCTATGAAAACCTAAACGAAAATTCCCTTCTGAAATTCTAACCGTCTTATTCATAATCAATTTAAACCAAAATAATATTTGTCTCTATTATATCATTTTGCATCAAAGAGGACAAAACAGAAGCTATTTTAACTAAAATGTGTTTGAAAAATGATTATGAATACGGGGGTAAATCTTTAAATTCCCACGGGTAACAGAAAATATTCGTGAAGAGACAATGCGTATAATGTGCTGCTTAATTTGACCGAGGACTAATATGTTCATGGAATTACTATGGTAGTCTACTTGTAAAGAACCCACACACAACACACACACACACACACAGAGAGAGAGATAGAGAGAGAGAGAGAGAGAGTTGTAGAGAGAGAGAGAGAGAGATTAATTAAGATACTTTACCTGTTTTGTTTTTTTGTGTGGCTTCAGCCCCCTTTAATAAACGAAACGACCATCGAAAACTTACAACAGAATGAAAGCACTAACAAAATGATGACCCTATCCTCTCCATGCTGTCGTTTTGAGCTAGGTTCATAAAACCCCATTACCCTAAGACCCCGAAAAAGATTAGCGAATAGTTACTATGAAGCTAGTCGACGGTACCTACTAGCAGGAAAATAAATAAGTAGGTAGTTTTCCCTGATTCCAAACAATAATGATATCTTTTAAGTTAAATTTAAACTTGCAATCGCTGCATTATGTTTTTAAAATGACGAACGTCACTTTCTCAAGGATCTTTACCATCGTAAACTAAACTTCCGAGTACTGAGATGAGTTCCAATTTTGTCGAGTTTAATAAATCTTGATAACTTTCCTCCTAAACGTTTTACATTTATGCGAGAACTTTGAGTAAGTAACAAAGCGTTTGCGAGTAACATTGCTTAAGTATCGCAGAGTGAGTAATACACTACAGAGTTCGTGAGTAAGTAACTGAACGTATGAACTGTAAGCATACAGTAAAAAACAGACGTTGACTTTGCGTTGTTTTTTGTCTATGATAGCAGATATCCGGGTTTTTTATGCGTTACTCCAGCGGAAGATCAGAAGCCCAATAAATTCTAATAAAAATAATCAAAATAAAGTTCGAATCATGTTTCGATCTAGTCCGAATGTTATTAATGTCACAAATGGTATTCTCCTCAACTGAAAATATAACAGGTACATGTGATTATATCGAAATGTGACCGAAACTTGAATATTTTTAATGAATTATCAATCCTTTCAAGGTTTTTCCAAGAATGTTGGCTAGAATTTTAACTTAATAGATGCGTCTCCCTCTTTACAACAGTATCCTGAAAACAGTGGCGGACAGATGTACCTCTCCCATTTGGCAACATTTTGGTAGAAGGATGGCCTTTGAATAGAATTTAAATGTGTGTTCCATTTATTATTTCTGGCCCCCTTCATAGCAAAGTGTCCTTTTATAAGTATTTATTTCTGTGTTATATTTAAGTATTAACAATTACTCTTAAGTTTTACTAACCAAATGGATCATTGTAATCTGAAATAAAATTGTTTGATTTGATTTGATTTGATTTACTCTTTCAATTAATATTATATCATTGACAAAAGTTGACAAGCTATAAAATTAAACTCATTCTACCTATAGCTGACTTAATATTACTCAGAGTAGGCAATATCAAGTGCACAATTTACAATATTACTGTAATAAAACTAAATCTTGACTACAAAATGGAAAATTTAATTTTGGGTACAAATTAATATTACACCTCTGAGCCGAGGAATTTCATAATCTGATAACTTTGAGGTCTTTTCTGAGAAAATACTTCCAAGGAGATTTGAATGCTCGGGCACAAATATTTGATAAGGTGGTTGTTTGCCTTTATTCCGTTGGAGAATAAAGGTTCTCGGCGACCACAAACCAGAGGACGTATTGTAGAAAGCTCCCCATTTTTTTTAAAGGTTTGCTTGTTGCCTTTTACCTCAGATGGTCGATGCTACTTTACCGAGCGTTGGAATAACATACGCAAGAGTGTTACTTAGGAACGGACCTCAGCTTTAGCCGTTGCTAGATTGGAAGGGTTAGGAGAAAAACACCCCAGAACATGCTTGTACCGGTACCCGCCGCGGTGTTTGCGTTGTCGTGTTTGTATGACATCATCACCGCATTAGCGGCAGTAATTACATCATTAGGGTCACCAAGAACATATCCTGGTCTACGGAGGGACTACCCTTTCAATGTCGTAGGAAGTCATTAGATGGAGGCGACTGAAAACCGTTCGTCATGGCATTCTATGGGAGTGGCCACCCAACAGTGGACTTCTAATTACATTTTCACTGTGCTTGTGCTTTTTAACCGACTTCCTAAAAAGGAGGAGGATCTCAATTCGGCTGTATTTTTTTTTTTTGTTTTTTTACCTCATATCTGCGGCGTTTATGAACCGATTCTTTTTTTATTTGAATAGATATATTTCCAGATTGGTCCCATTTTTTCAGAATCGAGTTCTGATGATGGAATCCATGAGGAATTGAGGGAACTCCTCAAATATTGTATGCATACATATAGCGATTTTGATATTTTTAGCAACAAAACAAGCATTTGCATTCAGAAAATATCATGACCCTTTCACCACTACGGTTTTTTCATAATTTTTTTTTCATCCAGGTATTTTGTCGTACACAATGGCGGAAGTCGGTTTTTTTAAATGAAAAGTTATTATATTATTCTCTCGATTCTTTTGGTAATAGTTTGTTGTGATCTCGGTACACCAAAATAAATTGTGTCTCTGATTTTATTCGAACCTTGAAATAACAGTTACTGCAACAGTAGAAAAGTTACAACAACTGTAAACAAGCATTTATTTTACGAACAAAAATAAAATACTCAGAGTAAAACATTATTACGGCGTTTTTTTGGAACAATTGGCCAATTTCATATCTCATCACGGGAAATTGCAAAGTGAGATGTTAGAGGGTACAAGATACATAGATATCAATTGCAAAGTTAGTGCATAGTCAATGCATCATGTTTTTAACCGACTTCCCAAAAAAGGAGGAAGTTCTCAATTCGGTTGTATTTTTTTTAATTTTTTTTATGTTTGTTACCGCATGTCTCTGTCGTTTATGAACCGATTTGAAAAATTCTTTTTTTATTTTAATAGATACACATCCAGATTGGTCCCATTTTTTTCAGAATCCAGTTCTGATGATGGAATCCATGAGGAATTGAGGGAACTCCTCAAATATTATAGGCATACATATGGCGATTTTGATATTTTCAGCAACAAACCAAGCATTTGCATTCAGAAAGTATCATAATCCTTTCACCACTATGGTTCCTTCATAATTTTTTTTTCATCCAAAATTATTTAGTCGAATACAATGGCGGAAGTCGGTTTTTTAAATGAAAAGTTATATTGGCATATACACTCGAGAGCAATGAATCCGGGTCACTTAAAGAATCCTAAAAATCTCGGAAACTAAAAATGCTAGGTTAATGCAATAAATTGTATTTAATAGACAATGTAATACTCCTTAAATGAAGGTATTAAAACTTCTTAGTTATTGTAAAGTTATATCATAAAAAAATCAAATTTGAAAAAGGGCCACTTTCGAAGATGGAACTACGAAATTACAGCATTTGGTTTTGCTTTTGTTTGTAATCTGTCATTTATCATTGTTTGATTTCTGTTTTTTTGTTAATTTTTTTCTGCGTAAACGCAGTAATGGAAGCACGAGGAGGCAATAAGAAGTATTAAAATTCAAGAAAATCGTAATAAAGTTCAAAAATTTCATGTTTCCTATTTTTGTTTTAAGGAGAGATCAGCAGTTTTTTTCTTTATGTAATTTTGTGTTAATAAAATGTATGGTGACTCATATTTTTTTTACCTTCATTTAAGGAGTATTACATTGTCTATTAAATACAATTTATTGCATTAATCTATCATTTTTAGTTTCCGAGATTTTTAGGATTCTTTAAGTGACCCGGATTCATTGCTCTCGAGTGTATTTGATTGAAATAGATATTGTGTTCAAATTGATTTAATTTATCTCATTTCCCTTCCGCTTTGCTAGCAGAAATCAACTTAAGACTAATGACAAGGTTTACAATATGTATCAAAATACCCCTTTAAGTCCGAAGTGAGGGTTTCCACACGTCATGGCGAACATTTTTTACTCATGAAATGCCTCGTAAACTTTTCTACAAAAATGTACCTAACACACACAACATGACGTGTGATGGAATACCCTCCCCTCGGGCTTATTATTTTGATACAGATTGTATATAATATAATATTATAGGTATATATTAAACTCTATCAAGAAAATACCTAAACGGGTTGACCTTCGCTGGGTTGAGTTAAGAAGCACTCGAAAATAATTTATTACCAATCATCTGGTCAATTTAGGTACATATGTTCAGGGTGTTCTGGGTATTTTTCTATGCAGAATAAAATATATCTATCTATGTAATGTATTGTATTAAGTATATCAGTTATCTAGTACCCATAACACAAGCTCTGCTTAGCTTGGGGCTTATTCTGATGTATATAATTATTATACATCAGAATAACTATAGGCTATATACACGGGCGGAGCCGCGAGCAAATGCTAGTTACATCAATATGTATAAAATCGTTGCATAACTGACTGACTCACTCAATGACTGAACACACAGAAACGGTAAGTCCTAGAGACTTGAAATTGGAAGGTATATTTTTTTGGTCGAAGGGTGTACTAAGAAAGGAATTCCGAATTCACCCCTTAAGGGGTACAACTGGGTGTCGAAGTTTGTATGAAAAAAAAAACTACGCAAACAAAGTCGCGGGCACGTTCTACTAGTTAAACCATGTTATATTAGGCGAATCAATTAAAGGAGGGTTCGCAAAGTAATAAAATGCTCATAAAATATTATTATGATTTACGTTATTATTTTTCTGATAACCGTAGGGTTATCAGAAAAATAATAACGTACTTTTCCATTAGTGTCTGTTTGTATAAGACTATCAATAGGGGCATGTTAATAATTCCTTTTTGACCTAATACTATAGTATATGTAGTACCTAATACTATCAAAACCTGTTTTTTTATCATTATCATTAGTCCATTTGTAGCTCAATTTCATTCACGAAAGAAATTAAATTGGCTAATTCTTCAAGTTATTTCCCTATGGTGCTACATACATCAGATCCAATCAACATTTATGCATGATTTCAAAGACTTATAGATAAGTAATTTTCTGCCTGCACCGATTTTTATTATAATCAGACTAAAATTTACCTACTCAACTAAAATATCTACGCTCAATTAGAATTTTAGCTTTTCAAATTTGATAAAATATTCCAAGGAAAAATATATAAATTACACAACAGGCCAGTTTTTCAGTTGTAAAATCAGTGAATTATTTTTTCTAGTCGTTACTTTAAAAACTTCTCTTTTAATTGTCAATTAATCCTGTTCGTTTAATTATGCCACTACAACGGCTTTATTTAAAAAAATGATACCTACACTTTCCTTAGAAATTGGAAGAAATGGCGTTAATATTTACGCCATTTCTTCCAATTTCTAAGGACAATAAAAAGAAAAAAAAGGATTATTATTTTTTTAAAATTATTTAGCCACAACTTCTATAAGCAAAAGAAAATGACGGAACATATACATGAGGCTGATTTTTCTTTACATTTTATTTTTGACTGCCTATATACCTAAGGTTTTCAAGTTCTATTATCGAAGCATAATTCAATCAAGTCTGATTCTTCTAGGTTTGGTCGCGTTAGAACAGGAGTAATTTTAGTTTATAAGACAGTTAAAAATTATTCTTTTCATGAATAAAATTTCAATTAATAAAATACTTTTGATTTTGACATTAACACTAAGAGATGCTTCTTATTTTTAAAACACAAAAATGCTTTCTACATTAAGAAAATGTGCAAAAATTTACGGCCGAAAAGGCTGAGTTAAATTTTAAAAAAATATGTGTCTTTTAGCCTTTCTCAATATTAACAGGGAAACGGGAAATATTTGTTAAGAGAAAATGCGTATTCAATGTGTTGTTACTTATAAGTTTAATTCGTCTAACGGTCATTATCTACGCTCTATTAGTATATATATTATATATAGTATAGTACGGAATCCTCTCCACGCGAGTCTGACTCGCAATTGACCGATTTTTTAGAACTTAAAATCTCAATTCCAAAAATAAAATAAAAATAAAATAATATAATTTTAAAGTCTCCATTATTTCATTTTATTCTACAGTGATAAGACCGCCCATCTGATTTTAAACTTTCTAACTCTTTTTTTAGGTTTTTTGTAATTGTGGTGTAATTAGAGTTATAATCTATCTATACAGCATACATAATACCTATAAAAGGCTGGAATACAATCTAAGTACCTATATCCCAGCCCTAATTCTTATTGGTCCCAATGGATCAACATATCGAATCAGAAAATCAAAAGTGATACAATTTAACAAAGAACATTCCGTTAATGTTTTTAAATTAACATATTTCACACAAGAATTTACGAGCTGTAATTTATTTAAAACAAACAAAAAACGCACGGATAATGCCTGTAAAAGGAATGAATTCGACGTAAAATCAACCGCTCAGACATGTGGCAATCAGAGCGTTTACAATAAAAACAACGTTAGGAAAATAATATAGGAATAGCGTTGACCTTAGCGGCTTCTTATATAGTCTGTCATAGATAATAGGCCTCCAGAAATTAAGGAAGTTCCCGTCTAGTGACTCAAAGTGAGTCTATCTGTATTGTTATGTGTATAGGTAGGGGATAGAGCGGTCCAGCGAGGGTGAACGCGACAAGTCCAAGCACCGGTGGACGTCGTTCCGTTGAGATTGAGTTATCATCATCACCAGCCTGTTTCCGTCCACTACTGGACGAGGCGTCCTCCATTGAATACAATGGGGGGATTTGCCATAATCACCATGTTTGGCAGGCGGATCATTGATTGCAGTTTGATGTGAAGTACTCAGGGATGCTGCTGTCCATTCCCTAGTGTAACCTATTAGATTTTTGTTCTTGTGCATCCACGGGAGGAGACGGAGGGAACTATTCTTAGCCCGGACACACCACAGCAGATTGAGTTATAGCGAAACATAATTTATTGATATCACAACAACCAATCACGTCCGTCAAATGACGCACGCTGCTATAAGTAAACCCTGGTTTAGTCATCTTCATAAATCTTTCCTCGTTCGTTGATCGTTAACGCTCCGATTGCTACTTGTCTCAGCGGAAAGCTCTTGGGACTAACAAATTTGTGATTGGGAAATTTTAAAATTTATGCCTCTATCGATTTTGATGGTATCCGGAATCGTTAATAAATCGAACTCAGGGGAAGACCCGGGTGGATTTATTAATGATCTTTGGATAGGAAATTGATGAGGGTGTTTTGTAGCTTTCGAGTATCTAGACATTGTTTTACTGGCTTCATTTAAGCCTATTTCGTTTGGTAGGTATATTAGTTAATAGGTATATAACGGATTCGGGAGACGAAATAAAAATGTACACATTATGTAAGCTGCAAAATAACTCAACGATCCGATTAAAGGTCCCGTTTTTTTCGGTCGAGTTACGGAACCCTAAAAAGCCAAGCCGTGTTTGTTGCCCTGATTCTTCTAGGTTTAGTTGCGTTGGAACAGGAGTAATTTTAGTTAATATGATGATTCAAAATTATCCTTGTAATTTCAACGAATAAAACACTTTTGACTTTGACTTTGAAAGGACAACTGACTAACCATGGTCTTTGATGAATCTGCTTTGTTAACCGACTTCAAAATAACTTTTCATTTAAAAAACCGACTTCCGCCATTTTATTCGACAAAATATTTGGATGAAAAAAAAATGATGAAAGAACCATAGTGGTGAAAGGATTATTATACATTTTGAATGCAAATGCTTGGTTTGTTGCTGAAAATATCAAAATCGCCATATGTATGCCTACAATATTTGAGGAGTTCCCTCAATTCCTCATGGATTCCATCATCAGAACCGTATTCTGAAAAAAATAGGAACAATCTGGAAGTATATCTATTCAAATAAAAAAAGAATTTTCAAAATCGGTTCATAAACGCCGGAGATATGCGGTAACAAACATTAAAAAAAAAACAAAAAATACAACCAAATTGAGAACCTCCTCCTTTTTTGGGAAGTCGGTTAAAAAACGAGAAGGTTCTCAACCGTCAATTATGAATTGATTTAGATGGTTCTTTTTTTATTGTTTAGGTCATACTTCAGACGTGGTCCTATAATTTTTTTATCGAAATTGATTCAGCGCTTTTTGGAAGAAGTCGGTTTTTGTTTCTTAAACTAGGCTTAAAAGTAACTTGTTTTACAAGAACTTTGCCAATAATATTAATCCTTCTGGAAAACATGACTGCTGGTACAAATGACGTCACAAAGTTTTCATAGAGGTCCAGCAATGTAGGCTTTACCGGTGATTAACCTACTTCGTCATTGTGTCGCTCGTGACCTGCAAAGGTCATTTGACATTTCCCTAAGTGGACTAATGTGTCGGAAGTTTGTTATATTGTGCTTTGTGTAGTTTTCCTAGAACATCCGACCAGCTACCTACAGTTTTTGCGAATTCAAGTAATCGATAGAGGGAAAAGATAGATAGAAAATGATTTATTGCACATAAAATAAGTACAAAGGCGATTTTAATGCTGAAAAACATTCTCTTGAAATGTGAATTGACTGAAAATTGGAACGTCAAAATGACACACTGTTATTTATGATTACTGAATGGGGAGTTTTCTGACAGCTGAAAGAAAATAGTTCTAAATCCATGCAAAGATGGCGCAGTCAAGCTAAGGTTATCTAAATTGAAATTTTGTCGGTCAACCACCAGCTGTCAGTGTCACTGACTTCCACGCTCATGCTGTTCGTTGGTGACGTATCTCTACTAGAGTTTTGTATATTTGTAGAACAAAAGCGTTAGAAGTTGGACTTTGCTAACGAAGAGAATTTGTTCTCTGTGGTGCTTTTGCAAAATCTTCAGAAGACAACCATGGCGAGTCACCGCCATCTACCGGAGTTTTAAAAACTATTTTTTCTTTTTAATTTCCTCCCTGAAAACTTCCTATTGATGATGTATAATAACATCTATCATAAAGCTTTTGTTTAATCGCCCGTTTATGTGTTGGTGAAGTTGTAATATTGCGATGAAATATCGTACCTATGTGAGGTTGTTCCTTTGTATGGGTCTCTCTTAGCACACATCTGTCCACAGCTGGACACAGGCCAAAACAAAACAGCGAGCGCAAATCCTATAAAGCAAATTTCTGTTTTTCAGCATCATCATCATCATAATCACCAGCCTGTTTACATCAACTGCTGGACGGTACCTCCTCCATTGAATGAAATGGGAGGATTTGTTAACCACGCTTGGGAGGCGGATCGGTGATTGCAGTTTGATGTTACTCAGGTATAGACGCTGCTGTCCATCCCTTAGTAAGGCTTTTACTACATCCATGGGAGGTGATAGAGGGGTCTATTCTTAGGCCGAACACATCACGTGCACGGACAGCCAAGTTTATTAAATTTTCAGCATATGTAGGTATTTATTTAATATTTTTTTAGTTAATTTTATTTGGGAAACAAACAGTATGATAACTAGTAAACTACAGATTAAAAAACGAATTACCATTAACATGTTTTCACATATAAGAGTTAAAAAAAACTTGTTGGGCCTTAAATACTTACATAAATAATTCGAAGGTAAAAAAGAAAGAAAAGTAACAATATCATGTTAGAACTAAGTTAGCAGAAAAGTTATTGAACTAACTTAAACCAATGGTCAGAAAGAACGCGCTTGAAGACGGATGGACTATTACCTACTAAAGAGATCTAAATCAGGGAAATCAACCAGTTTTTTATAGCTATTTGCTGATCTAATGAAGGAGGAATTCTTCCTATATAATTTGTGGTACAATGAGGAACGTAAAACGAAAGAAAAGGTATCCTAACGGATCTTGTTGGGACGCGTAGCTGTATCACGGAGAGGAGATGCGGGGAATCAATAAAAAACTGCTCTATTTTAACAATAGTACATATGTCAGATATTGACCTTCTTTCTTGAAGTGGTAGCATAATATGTTGCCTTCTACATCTCGCCTCATAATTTAAATCATGTGTACTGAAGGTATCTCACAAATATATATGTGTATATGCGTAACAACTCCATCGGGTGCTGTAAGCCAGCCAGCATTGCCTAACAAGCTGTGGTTTTACTTTCCCAAGAAATAACTTCAGAGAGCTTGTAAATTATGCTAATTTAAGTAAGGTTCTACTTTCGCAAAGTTTCCCGCTTTTCTTTAGAATTTAGGTAAATAAGGCTATTCATTTCTGACACAACACGTCGCAAAGACATTGTTCACACAAATTGTTCGCGTATGAAGCTGAGGTATTTCATTTTAGGCACAAATAGAAAACAATATTCTTGTTTAATCTTTTTGTTACAAAAATACACGCATTTTATCATCATCAGCCAGTACAAATAGAATGCTACGACGAATGGTCTTGAGCCACTTGCATCCACCGACTTCTTGCAACCTTTATAATGTCTTTAGTCCATTGAAAGGGTTCATCTACTGCGTCGTCCTGTTTGTGGTCACCACCTATATTGAGAGAGTACTTTTATTGCCTGCGAGCTATGTGACCTGCCCATTGCCACTTCAAATTGCTAATTTTGAGAGCTACGTTGGTGTTCTTGAATACACGCATTACGGGTTTTATTGAGTAGTTACTGATAGATTCTGTGCTAAAAATATTTATTTTATTATTTATATATTTATTTATTTATTTATTTATACCTACGAAGTCGAATTTTCCGTGATTATTTTTTAGTACTGTGTAGTCCCAACACAATACAGTTGGTTATGATCCTGTGAACTTTGGTATTATTTATAGATCTTTTAAATTTTTAAGCAGTTTTCGAATTACTATTAATTCCACAACGAACGGTCTAGTTTTCAAGTGATACAAACCGGAAAAAAAACATATTACTATATTAATTAAACTATTTCTTTTTAAATTTATTTGCAGGAAGAATATATATAGAATAATTTGATTTATTAATATAATTTATATGCTAGAAGACACCATGTTTAAAAGAAAACAAAACTCTATTCCAACCAACCGATTCATAAAAGTTTCAAAGGGTCGTGACTAACCCAAAATAAGGTACTCAAATTAATTATTTACGAATTAAAGGTCGACAAATTAGATTGTAACGAAGGTAGGCAAGTGGACTGTGACGGTGCAAATCTGTTTTTGATTTCAGATCCAATGGTTTCATGTTTGTTTGGGGTGATTTAATAACATTTATTTTAATGGATTTAACAGGATTGCAAGATCACCAAGGTTCCACTTAAACAATCCTGTTTTAAGGTTGGTGGTCACTCATCCAGCTTAATATAAAAAACCCTGGGTACAGGGCCCGAGGTAGAATCAATTATTTATTAGTTTTCGTTTTAAATAACTAAAAGGGTCAAATCATGTAAACTCTACATTATATCATTAGTGGAATATACGTATGTACGCACGTACACTCTGATTAGAAATTAAATTAGTTGGTATCTGTGATAACGTGATTCAGCACATCTGACTATCTAACCTATCTGATGACCTTTCTCCGTTTTTAGAGAAACGTGTGCTCCATAAGTTATAAGTCAGATAGCTCTTACAAAAAGTGACATTAAACCAACCTAATGGCCATGTCCATAGTTCCCCTTATGGATTTAAAATGGTTCTATTCCATATATACAAAAAGTTCATTCTTGGGAACATTTAACCTATACCTAATACATCCATAATTATAAATATAAATAAACGCAGGATCTGGCATTTGGCCTGCTTTATCCCAGTCAATAACAAATGCAATACCTATAAGGTCATCAATATTCTTTTTTATTTAAAAAAACATTCCAGTCACAATAAATCAGGAATCCAGTTAATCAGGAGGGTGATTACGTAATTCTGTTGCTATTGATTTAAATCGATTTCAATACTGTTTCTATTTGAAATAACGTTTATGCGATTACCTAATCTACGCAGTCTTGTTGCAATTAACCTTTGTAAGCAAAACGCGTAAATTGGGTAGTCGCAAGAGCGACATTTCGAATAGAAACAGCATTGAAATCGATTGAAACCAATGGCAACAGAGTTACGCGCCACTGTTTTTACTACGTGACAGTGCGACTGACACGAGATATCGTTTATTAAATAAGAGAATTTGGTCCTCAGAATAATTATTTATGTGCGGGTAATAATTGCAAATTATTTAGGTTCTTAAATACACTACAAGTATCGACATAAAATGTTTGTAACACTCACGATTCCATTCTGTTTAACTACATAATTCTGGGTCTCTTGTTTATTGAAATAAATCGGCTTTGGTACCAATTTGGATTTATACGGCAAATCCGCATTCCAGCACGAGGTTTCCAACTTTGGTGCCCTTTCAACCAAATACAAATAAGTATTTCGACAGTAATAGATACTATTGAAATTCTTCTTGTTGACGTCTTTTTCCGAATCTCATAAAAATAATATCCGGACTTGCTGGGCAATTTTCGTTGGTATAAGATTTGTCAGCGCTTATTTAGAAGCGTTAGCCGAGTTACCGATTGTGGAAAGCCATGGCGGCGATGAGATCACCACTAGTTACGACTATATTCCTCCGACTGTGCAAAGTGTGCAACCCACGGTGAAAAGAGGCCCTTTGAGGCTCGGTACATCTCCAGGGGAAAGGCGTATGTTTATGTATTGTATGTATGTACACTCGAGAGCAATGAATCCGGGTCACTAAAGAATGTTAAAAATCTCGGAAACTAAAAATGATAGATTAATGCAATAAATTGTATTTAATAGACAATGTAATACTCCTTAAATGAAGGTAAAAAAAATATGAGTCACCATACATTTTATTAACACAAAATTACATAAAGAAAAAAACTGCTGATCTCTCCTTAAAACAAAAATAGGAAACATGAAATTTTTGAACTTTATTACGATTTTCTTGAATTTTAATACTTCGTATTGCCTCCTCGTGCTTCCATTACTGCGTTTACGCAGAAAAAAAACAACAAAAAAACAGAAATCAAACAATGATAAATGACAGATTACAAACAAAAGCAAAACCAAATGCTGTAATTTCGTAGTTCCATCTTCGAAAGTGGCCCTTTTTCAAATTTGATTTTTTTATGATATAACTTTACAATAACTAAGAAGTTTTAATACCTTCATTTAAGGAGTATTACATTGTCTATTAAATACAATTTATTGCATTAACCTAGCATTTTTAGTTTCCGAGATTTTTAGGATTCTTTAAGTGACCCGGATTCATTGCTCTCGAGTGTATTTGGTAGGGTGCGTACACGGAAAAAAAGGATGTCTTATATTAAGACAATATCGACTTGGTCAAGACAAATGTAGTTTCATATATGGCGAACACTATATATTCTTGAACTGAGTCAAATATTGTCTCAGTTGTATAGTTTTCGTTTAAGACAATCATTTTTGGAACAAGAAATCTGAAGTTTCCAACTAAAATTATATTTTCTTAGGTGAAGCCTCCACTATTCTTAGCCGAAGAGACATTTGTGTTGAGTTAAGACTCTTATGTTTCCTACTAAAACAATATTCTCTTAGCTGAAAAGTCTACTATTCTTAGCTGAAGAGATATTTGTGTTGAGACAAGACTCGCATGTTTTCTATTAAAATTATATTTTCTTAGGTGAAGCCTCCACTTTTCTTAGCTGAAGAGATATTTGAGTTGAAACAAGACTCGTATATTTCCTACTAAAACAATATACTCTCAGGTGAAGCGTCTGCTATTCTTAGCTGAAGAGTTATTTGTATTAAGCCAAGACTCTTATGTTTCCTACTAAAACAATATTCTCTTAGCTAAAAAATTTTCTATTCTTAGCTAAAGATATATTTGTGTTGAGACAAGACTCGTATGTCTCCTACTAAAACAATATACTCTTAGGTGAAGCGTCTACTATTCTTAGCTGAAGAGTTATTTGTGTTGAGCCAAGACTCTTATGTTTCCTACTAAAACAATAATATCTTAGCTGAAAAGTCTACTATTCTTAGCTGAAGAGTTATTTGTGTTAAGCCAAGACTCTTATGTTTCCTGTTAAAACAATATTCTCTTAGCTGAAAAGTCTTCTATTCTTAGCTGAAGAGATATTTGTGTTGAGTCAAGACTCGTATGTTTTCTACTAAAATTATACTTTCTTAGGTGAAGCCTCCACTTTTCTTAGCTGAAGAGATATTTGAGTTGAAACAAGACTCGTATATTTCCTACTAAAACAATATACTCTCAGGTGAAGCGTCTGCTATTCATAGCTGAAGAGTTATTTGTATTAAGCCAAGACTCTTATGTTTCCTACTAAAACAATATTCTCTTAGCTGAAAACTCTACTATTCTTAGCTGAAGAGATATTTGTGTTGAGACAAGACTCGTATGTTTTCTACTAATATTATATTTTCTTAGGTGAAGCCTCTACTATTCTTAACTGAAGAGATATTTGAGTTGAAACAAGACTCATATGTTTCCTACTAAAACAATATACTCTTAAGTGAAACGTCTACTATTCTTAGCTGAAGAGGTATTTGTATTGAGATAAAACTCGTATGTTTCTTACTATAAAACTATACAGGCTATTTTTTTAAATGGGACAGTATGGGGATATCCGAATCCATAAGAGATACGGGATAACTGTCTTTGGAACCATTTACTCATTTTGTATGAAAACGATTTTGGCATAGTTATTTTTTTGGTCAAGCGTGAGTTCTCCTTAAAAATGAGTTGTTTTGATCAAAATTTTTGTTAATGCTTGTCGACTCAGTTTCATGTAACAATTGTTTCATTGTATGAGAAGAAAAAAATCTGAGCAGCAGAAGTTAGTCAAATTTAATAAAATGTTTTCTCATACATTTTGTAAGCAATCTGGTACCTACGTCAATAAAACTGTCGCAATTAATTTTCAAAATGGCCTCCCTCTTACTGTTTCTAGGTACGGGCACGTTTCAGAACACCTCTCGTGGCCTTAGACAAATATGTTGAAAATATATGATATGTTGTCAAATTTGACTAACTTCTACAGCTCTGATTTTTCTCATTTCACGAGACCATCAGAGCAGTAGAACAATATTCACCACACATCTTTGTCTAAGGCCACTAGAGGTATTCTAAAATAATAAAATTGCGTCAATTTTATTAACGTAGGTACCAGATTGCTTACAAATTGTATGAGAAAACATTTTATTAAATTTAACTTCTGCTGCTAAGATTTTTTTCTTCCTTTACAATTAAACAATCCTTACATGAAACTAAGTCGATACGCACTAAATTTTTTTTTATCAAATCAACTCTTTTTTTATGGAGAACTCACGCTTGACCAAAAAAATAACTATGCCAAAATCGTTTTCATACAAAATGTGTAAATAGTCTTAAAGACAGTTTTCCCGTATCTCTTATGGATTCGGATATCCCCATACAGTCCCATTTAAAAAAAATACCATGTACAGTTTTATAGTAAGAAAAAAACAAACGAGTCTTATCTCAATACAAATACCTCTTCAGCTAAGAATAGTAGACGTTAAGAGTATATTGTTTTAGTACAAAACGTCTTTTCTCAAATACTTGAGGTAAACGCAACACGTAAATTAAATACAGTAATTTTCTTGAAATAATGGTATCATGTTTATTGGTCTAAATTTTAACAAGACTGTATGAAATTAAAATTCACTGAATACAAAGGAGACAAGGAGTGATCACATCACGAGTAAGTATCAAAGTAAATAAAAGTTACACAATTTCTAAAACCTGACATGGAAAACATATGAAGCTCTAAATTTGGACTTTAAATATACTTAAAAAATATATTAAACACAATAACAAGGTACGAAAATGCACGCCCCAAATGATGCTCGATCATTAATGTACGGCTAGTTATAATGTTATAATGTAACCGTGTAATCATGTACATGGATTCGAAATATCGTGCGCGCTTTTTCGTGTCTGAGATCTACTTTGTTAAGTCCTTGAAAATGTACTTAGGATTAAGTGAACATTCTAAAATTTAGAATACTCACTAAATCCTGTGTACATTTTCAAAGACTTAACAAAGTGGCTCTCACTACACCCACTGCTTTTCCTGATAAGGTATACTTACGAAACAGACTTTTAAAAAGGAGGTTCTCGATACATTCGTTTATAATAATATAATAGCTATTAATGGATAGCAGCTATTAATAGTAAGAAGTATTTTATTATTTTTTGCATAATAATTGAAACAAACTGAATTATACTTTTCTTACCATAACATTACGCAAGTAATAAACAATTTTCACATTCATGATTGCGTTCTCTTATCTTTTGAGATCTTTAGAGTGTTTAGTAGAGGGTTAGGTTAAGATAGAGGTTATACGTGGGTGGGCTTGTAGGTGGATCTATTTTGAAAATACAAGTTTGCGTTAAAAGTGTTACTTTTTTTCAATCGTTGAATTTGTTATTATGATTTTTTCCGAAATTTCGACTCATTAAACTTGCAATTATTTTTCGTCCATGTTTGTGGTTAATTTTTTGATTGTTTGTGGTCTCAAATGTATGCTTTGAGTAGACCAAAAACACATTTTTCTAAATAAACTTTTCAACGGATGCCTCGTAGCAAGTGTCAAAGGTAGGTTTTTTCTACAAGATATTGACTGAGATATTTCTTTTAATTCTTTATGCTTAGATTCAAACTTAAACGCGCTGACTAATATGGGAGGGCCAATTTGTTCAATTACTCTAACTAAGAGTAATGAAGAAGAAAATGGTGTTTGGGTTTCAAAGAGTATTCAAATAATCTTACATTATAGATACATTTCTGTCTAAGTAAATACAGATGATAGCTTGATTTTGGGTATGTCACATTGAACGCGTGATAACACTTAAACAGTGTGTCGAAGGCCTTATTAGCCGATTGAAAAACATACCTGACCTTATCTATAATCAGATAGAATGTATCTTCGTTGGGGGTGCTGGTGCATTGCACAATATATTTGGTTGAACTGTTTTTCGTTTACCAAACGCGTCCGTCGCTATCTCATCAATCCTTTTTTATATATCACCAGGTGTCTAAAGAGGTGTCTAATACAAGCAAATTTTGACTCTTTAAACCAGTACTTATTTATTTTTCGTCCATGTTTGTGGTTTAATTTTTGGAATGTTTTTATGGTCTCAAATGTATGTTTGGTCTACTCAAGGCCCTTTAATATCCCTACAATACCTAAATAATTCGTTGTAAGCTCAAAAAGCTAGGAAAATTAAAAATATAAAACAAGTAGGCGAACTTGCCTTATTGCTAAAACTGATTGTGACCAAGGAAGTCAAATGCTTTTTAAAACTTTTCTACTTATCCTTTATTACAATGGTATACTAGGTGTTATTACCTAGTTTTATTTAAAAGCTTATGAACGTGTCAAAAATGAAGGTATAAGAAGGAAATTTAATAAAAGTAATTAAAAAAAAACAATTTAGGTATTTTAGTTTTTAGGGATCTATAAGAGCTTTGAGTAGACCAAAAACAATTAAAAACTTGACCAGAAACATGTTCGAAAGAAAATTGTTGGGATAAAGTTTCCAAATTACGGAAATTCTGAAAATTCTTAAAAATTACAATAGCATCGATAAAAAAAAATAACACCTAGTGGCTTTTACGTGAACTAGTATTTTCCAAATAGACCCAGTTACACGCCCACCACGTTCGGTAACCCTCGACCAAACATGTAATTAATATTCAAAACAAACAAAATAAATTCAACAGAAGCTTCTATATCTAGACTAGACTAATGGTCTAATAGGAAAATATCACATAACACAAATGGAATATTCTTATGATTTTAAATCAACATAAAAACAATAATTAAACTTACTAGTCCCCAGTACGCCACCCAAAAAAAATTTGTAAAAAAAATCCTTCTGAACCCATTGCGATATTAAAGAAGGCCTTGGATATTTATATATATACAAATACATGTAAAAAATAATATATAAATATATGTATTTGTATATATATATATATATGTATTTGTATATATATATATATATATATATATGTATATGTATATATGTGTAAAAGGACAGCTCCCAAATACTGAAGGTACCTGTAAAGCTACCTATATCATAGCCTATATAAAATAGCGCGAGAGCTGACAGAGCGCACCAGCTGCGCGAGTTTAACGCTCCCGGTCAGCTGATCGACGCGCTGCGCCAATATTACTTTAGGTGGTTTTCAATGCTTTTTGAATGCGTATCGACTCAGTTTTATGTAAGAATTGTTTTACTGTATCGGAAAAAAAACTGAGCAGTAGAAGTTAGTCAAATTTAATAAAATGTTTTCTGATACAATTTGTAAGTAATCTGGTACGTTAATAAAATTATCACAATAAATTTTCAAAATGGCCTCCATCTTGCTGTTTCCAGGTACGGGCACGTTTCAGAACACCTCTAGTGGCCCTAGACAAAGATGTGTGGTGAATGTTGTTCTACTGCTCTGAATGATGGTCTCGTGAAATGAGAAAAATCAGAGCTGTAGAAGTTAGTAAAATTTTAATAAGAACATCTTTGTCTAAGGCCACTAGAGGTGTTCTGAGACGTGCCCGTACTATTACCCGTATCTGTATTATTGCGATAGTTTTATCAACGTAGGTACCAGATTAGGTATTTACAAATTGTATGAGAAAACATTTTATTAAATTTGATTAACTTCTACTGCTCAGATTTTTTTCCGATACAATAAAACAATTATTACATGAAACTGAGTCGACACGCATTCAAAAAAATTTGATCAAAACAACTCGTATTTATGGAGAACTCACGCTTGACCAAAAAAATAACTATGCCAAAATCGATTTTATACAAAATGAGTAAATGGTTCCAACGACAGTTTTCCCGTATCTCTTATGGATTCGGATATTCCCATACTGTCCCATTTAAAAAACACATCTACACTCGAGAGCAATGAATCCGGGTCACTTAAAGAATCCTAAAAATCTCGGAAACTAAAAATGCTAGGTTAATGCAATAAATTGTATTTAATAGACAATGTAATACTCCTTAAATGAAGGTATTAAAACTTCTTAGTTATTGTAAAGTTATATCATAAAAAAATCAAATTTGAAAAAGGGCCACTTTCGAAGATGGAACTACGAAATTAAGTTAAAAAAAAATTAAAATTTAAAATTTAAAATTAAAATTTAATAATAAAAAAAATTAAATTAAAATTAAATTAAAAAAGCACGAGGAGGCAAGACGAAGTATTAAAATTCAAGAAAATCGTAATAAAGTTCAAAAATTTCATGTTTCCTATTTTTGTTTTAAGGAGAGATCAGCAGTTTTTTTCTTTATGTAATTTTGTGTTAATAAAATGTATGGTGACTCATATTTTTTTTTACCTTCATTTAAGGAGTATTACATTGTCTATTAAATACAATTTATTGCATTAATCTATCATTTTTAGTTTCCGAGATTTTAACATTCTTTAAGTGACCCGGATTCATTGCTCTCGAGTGTAGTATAACATTGTTATCATTGTATTTTATCGATAAAACTTTCAATTATTTTGTAATCAGTTCCTAGGTTTCCAAAAGAATTTTGAAGTATTGACAACATTGACGAACATTATTGTGATAAACCAATATATATAGGCTGTTTTTTTGCAATGGGAATATTCGAATCCATAAGAGATACGGGAAAACTGTCTTTGGAACCATTTGCTCATTTTGTATGAAAACGATTTTGGCATAGTTATTTTTTTGGTCAAGCGTGAGTTCTCCATAAAAATGAGTTATTTTGATAAAAATAATTTTATGCGTATATCGACTCTTGTTTCATTGTATGGGAAGAAAAAAATCGGAGCAGCAGAAGTTACGTCACATTTAATAAATTGTTTTCTCATACAATCTGTAAGCAATGTGGTACCACGTTGATAAAACTATCGCAATAAATTTTCAAAATAGCCTCCCTCTTGCTTTTTCTAGGTAAGGGCACGTTTCAGAACACCTCTAGTGGCATTAGACAAAGATGTAAAACATGTTGTTCTACTGCTCTGATGGTCTCGTGGAATGAGAAAAATCAGAGCTGTAGAAGTTAGTCTAACTTTAATAAGAACTTTGCCTGAGGCCACTAGAGGTGTTCTGAAACGTGCCCGTACCTGGAAACAGCCAGAGGGAGGCCATTTTGAAAATTTATTGCGATAGTTTTATTAAGGTGGTCACATTACTTACAAATTGTATGAGAAAACATTTTATTAAATTTGACTTTAATATCTTTAATATCGCAATGGGTTCCGATGCAAATACCTTTTTCATTAACTGTACTAATTGAGTCACAGTTCTAGGTAAGCTAGAAATACTGTATGGTTGAGACAAAAATGAAAGAAGTAGTTTATTTAGCATGAGGTAACAAATCCTGGCTATAGGATGGGATCACATCATATTTAGTGCTTATAATAGATACATTTCTTTATTAGTAAATACAGATGATAGCTTGATTTTGGGTATGTCATATTGAACGCGTGATAACACTTACACAGTGTGTCGAAGGCCTTATTAGCCGATTGAAAAACATACCTGACCTTATCTATAATCAGATAGAATGTATCTTCGTCGGTGGTGCTGGTGCATTGAACAATATATGGTTGAACTGTTTTTCGTTTACCAGACGCGTCCGTTGCTATCTCATCAATCTTTTTTTATATATCACCAGGTGTCTAAAAAGTACAGATTTCATAATATAAGTGTAAGTAAGTATAAGTGTGATGTATGTGTATAATTAATTGATTCAAGCGTGACTTTGCGGAAATCCATTCTACAATATAAAATAGACGAACAAATATATAGTAACAATTCCGCTCCTCTCCAACAAAAACTCTGAAAGAATTCGACACGTGTTTCGCCTCTCAACGAAGCATCCTCAGGAAACAGTAGGCTCACTGCGTGCTAGAACGAAAAAGACACACTACTGCAAAAACTCCGCAGCCATGTTGCCTCTTCGAACGCCGAACAGAAAGTCCAAAAGTCAAGTTGTCTTTCTGTTCGGCGTTCGAAGAGGCAACATGGCTGCGGAGTTTTTGCAGTAGTGTGTCTTTTTCGTTCTAGCACGCAGTGAGCCTACTGTTTCCTGAGGATGCTTCGTTGAGAGGCGAAACACGTGTCGAATTCTTTCAGAGTTTTTGTTGGAGAGGAGCGGAATTGTTACTATATATTTGTTCGTCTATTTTATATTGTATGTATGTGTATCATACACGTATGATACACAACCATGACACTTATACACACAATGGCATATCTTGACATTTTCTTTGTCAAGATATGCCACTGATCTGATATGTTAACATAATGTTTGAAATCAACTCAATTCAATTCAAATTAAAGTATACTACAGTAGCTCTCTGTAAACTCTGTT
This sequence comes from Epirrita christyi, assembly GCA_951392215.1. NCBI lineage: Eukaryota > Metazoa > Arthropoda > Insecta > Lepidoptera > Geometridae > Epirrita > Epirrita christyi. The sequence goes on along the minus strand of OX595841.1, from coordinate 13,446,719 downwards.
GTTGAGAATTTTTGGCGCTTATTCAACCGTCCTTTCAGGGGCACCAATTGGCAGAGAAGTTTAATCTGATATGGAAGTTTATGTTCTGGAAAGACGATATAATATTAGTAGTTATTATATTAATGTAGTATACATGTCTATGACATACATATTTAAGAACTTTTCCCCGAAGGGGTAGGCAGAGCCTCAAAAAGCCTCTTGTCACCGTGTGTTACAATTACATTCGTTTATTTATTCATGGATATGCATGTTGACCTGGCCTAATGTGACATGGGCAGGCAGGATAATTAATGATGCTGCTTATATTTATAATTAAAAAGTCAACTAATGCTCAATTTAATTGAGTCTCAAGCCAAGACAAAATAAATAAGTTTTTTGTTTAAAAACCTAAGCAAACATTGCAAATAAAATTGTTATGTTATACCCAAAATCAAGCTATCACCTGTATTTACTTATACAGAAATGTATCTATAATATAAGCTCTAACAAATGTTCAGCATTTATTTATTATTATTAAATTCAAACAAGGACGCGGTTTCTTCTTTTAGGTTTGGGTTTTTTATGTCCACAATCTTTCCAAGGAAATCAATCCAGCGCAGATCAAATTTGTTGCCACTTTCAGGATATATTGCATCAAAGTACAATCGAATCTGAAAATAGGTAAAAAGTCAGCAAGTGAGCGAACAAGCTGATGATCTATGGCGAGCACGTGAGCATTAAAACCGTTTACTCCCAGCGTCCCCCACCCCCAAGTGGCCCCACTGGGGGAGGTTGGGAGAAAAAAGTGCCAACGTCCCCCACTCGTGACAACGTGCAGAAATTGAATATTTAACAGTAGGAGAACTTTTTTTTCTGTTTTTAAGTGTCCATTATGATGACAACTGAACACAATTCTGCTGTCAGAATTGAAAATAGTTGCCGCGATTTTGAACTTTTATGTTTTTATTGTTTATTTGTTGTTCGATTGCTTTCAAAATCGATATCTGAGGATCCCTGTGATCACTGAACAAGAATCAGCTATCAGAAATTAAAAAAAGTGGCCACGGCAGTGATAACACCACCAGTGTGACCAAGATCATGTTTTGGTCTTCGGAAGGACTACTGGCAGGTCGTCAAGCGAGCATTTGATGATATCGATTTTGAAAGCAAGCGGTCCGGTAACAAAAGAAATCTAAATTGCGGCAACTTTTTCTAATTTCTAACAGCAGATTCTTGTTCATTGATTACAGGGAAACTCAGATATCGATTTTGTAAGCAATCGGTCCGGTAAAAAAAAGTTCAAAATGGCGGCCACTTTTTTTATTTCTGACAGCTGATTCTTGTTCATTGATCACTGGGATTCTCAGGTATCGATTTTGAAAGCAATGGAACAACAAAGAATAAAAAAAAAACGAAAAAGTTCAAAATCGCGGCAACTATTTTCAATTATGAGCAGAATCGTGTTCAGTGATCATCATAATGGACACTTAAAAACAGAAAAAAAAGTTCTCCTACTGTTAAATATTCAATTTCTGCACGTTGTCACGAGTGGGGGACGTTGGCACTTTTTTCTCCCAACGTCCCCCAGTGGAGCCAGACAGATGGGGGACGCTGGGAGTATACCATGTTAAAACAACACCGCGCAGACATAAAAGCCACCGCTATTGAATACAATGGGGGATTTTTGATTTGTAATGGTAATAAAATATCTTTCCTAAAAAGTAACGAAAAAATGAACCCCCATAGATGAGTCTCCTCCCATGGATGGGTCACCTCTCATGGATGAGTCACCTCCCACGGTTGGATCACCTCCCATGGATGGGTATCCTCCCATGGATGGGTTGCCTCCCATGGATGGGTTACCTCCCATGGGCGGGTATCCTTCCATGGATGAGTCATCTCTCACGGATAGGTCACTTAACTGAAATGAAATGCCGATGGGAAATTAACTGGTATTTTGTAACCGGTTCAGAACCCAGTTAAGTACTCAGGTGGATGCTTCTGCTACATCCGCGGGAAGAGGAAGAGTTTATTCTTACACTGGACTGGACACACCACGGCACATACCGTGACCACAACCATGTACTTATAAAAATAATGATATGTAATGTGATTACTTACCAAGACATCACTTCTCACATCATTTAAAATGGGCTAGTTATCTATTATTGCTCCCACAGTGTCATCAGCTAATTGTTGGCGGAGCTCATGGGTCCTCCTCCACTTACTAAGCTCTGGCTCTGAGTTAGTTTTTAGCCAAACAACATCATCTTTGTGTAATTCTAAAACAAGAACATGGTGAGTGTCTTAACCAAAAAGGCATAAAGAAGAAGACTAAAAAAAACCCGGCCAAGAGCGAGTTGGACTCGCGCACGAAGGTTTCCGTACCAGTATCTATAAAAACGGCAAAAAAATCACGTTTTTTTAAAGAGAGCCCCCTTAAATATTAATTTAATTATTTGTTGTTATAGCGGCAACAGAAATACATCATCTGTGAAAATTTCAACTGTCTAACTATCATGGTTCATGAGATACAGCCTGGTGACAGACGGACGGACGGACGGATGGACGGAAGGACAGCGGAGCCTAATGGTGTCTAATAAAATGGTGTCTCATAATCAGTGAGGCCATACAAGCTTGTGTAACACTTCCAAAACAGTATACCTTCTTTTTTGGGCAGTCGGGGAAATGGTGGTTGACATCCAATAATTTCAAGAACCATATTTTCTTCCAAATTAGATTCAATTTCAGTATCGTAGTTGCTTTCTTTTTCTGTGCTTAGCATCCAGCATCCAGCCCCAGATATAGCTGTTGATGTTTTATTCTGCAAGGAGAAATATGCTATTACAAATAGCTCTACCTACCTAACTCTGACAAAACAAACTGCTTTAACTTTAATTTAAGTATTTCATAGTCTCTCTAACATCATCAGCCTTTAAGTGGTCCTTTACTGCTTTGCTGAACGAAGCGTCACCCATTTAATACAATGGGGGCTATACCATGCTTGGCAGGTGGATAAGTGATCACAGTATTTATGTTGAGTACTCAGGTGGATGATGCTGCTTATCCCCTGGGGTAATCCCTTAGTTAGCTTTCACAACATCCACGGGAAGAGATGAAGAGGTCTAATCTTAGGCCGGTCAAACCACACAACATATGAATTAAGTTAAGTAAAAAAGAATATCCTTACTGAGCCACGGATGACCCAAGCAGATATCAGACCCCTGATAGTTTCTGACAATTATTAAATTAAGGTATTATTTTTTAGCATGTATATAATAATATAGTAAAGTTATGCAAACCTTTGCTGTTATATATTCATTAATCTTGTTTCTTATCTTCAAGTGTGTGCAAATTTTAGGGCACAGCTCCTTTAGTAACTCGTCATTTAAGTCCTTGAAATGATTGATGTTGATACCATTTTCTGAAAATGATAGAATGATGATTACGAATAAGGTAACCTACTTACCATTTATTATTCAAAAGTGTTCAAACAAAGCAAAGATACAGATCCTACAGAGGAGACAGTTCGACTAGATGTCAAGTACCTGGTCAAAACAATAATATAACCTGTTCAGTCAGTCATCAGGAACTACCAGTACTTTGGTACCACAACACCCAGACACGGATGAAATACAGAAGGAATCAAACCCGCAACTTCTTGTGTCTCACCCGGCTTCTGGCCCACGGAGGTTGTTGATAATAATTAGGTATGTGCTACAGTACATCGGATACTCATGGAAAAAGACACAGTTAACTGGAAAAATGCTATTAGCAGCAATAGTCCTGCGTGTCATTGCGAATCGAACTACATACCTACACATGTAAGTATAACTATGTAATTCTATCATCGTTCTGCAAGAGTTAACAGTTTATGGATTAAATGATTTTTTCTACTTAGACAGATTATACCTCATCCAGCCCCCCCAATTACAGTAGCAAATGGCAATGGGGAACGCAACAATGATAACCATTTTGGCCGCTGTTCAAATCTTTTGAAACTTGAATGGAGGAATATTTAGGTCAAGAAGTTCCCCTATTCAAGTTTCAAAAGATTTAGATAGCGCTAAGGTTGTCAAAATAATCCCTATTGTTGCGTTTCCCATTGCCATTTGCTACTGTAATTGGGAGGCTGGTCTGGATTGTATGTTCATATTTTCTTCCCAGTAATATATCAGTTTCCACGAAGACAGGATCGTGGGCCAAAGTTAATTATAATTATTATTATTATTCATTCCGCGAGTTGGATAACATAACAACCATTATTTGTTAGTAGGTACACTTAAAATCAATGTTAAAAAGAACGACACGTGGAAGCAATCGGAAAATCTTATCCGAATCCCGACCAACCAAACAGACTGCCAGCGAGACTGCCTACCTGATCAGAGGGCGTATTACGAGTTTTACATTGCAACAATAACTTTGAATCTGTACTGTTTCTACAGACTGTGTGGCACGGAATCATAAATAGTTACTATGTAAATCACGCTAAAAGCTCACGACTCGCAAAGTGATTGTTGCAATGCATAACTTGTAATAAGGTACGCCCTCAGGACTCGGACAAAAGCCTTCATTACTGGCAGGCCATAACGATCGGGAATGACCTGTAGGATGCTGTTGGAATTGTCCCGCACTCTGCTGAGCAAGGAGGCAGTTTTCTTACGGATGATGGCGTGAAAACCATCAACCCTAGCCTCCGCAAACATCACTAATCACTGCCTGCTGACTTCCGAACCAATCGTATAGCACGAGATGTTTGTCAAGGCTCTTCGCTTAGTAGATAAAGGTGTAGGCATAGGTACTTACTTGTGAAATTTTCAATTACTTCTTCTTTTATATCCCAACTTTCCAAAAGTTCTCGTACCTCTGACATGGCATAGGTTGGAAATATAATTAATTAAACTAGAAATCACTTAAAAAACACACATGCGCACGAGCAATTCAATTTTTTCACTGTAACCGACCGAACCGAAAGATAATGTCCGACGCCTGGCCTGTGACGCGTTAGTACGTTGCCAAGCCTCAGTCAGTGTTGCCAGCGGCCTCTTGTGCAAAGTAACACGAGATTGGGAGAAAACGGAAAAGTAACATTTTGCAAGACAACGTAACATACCATATATCATACATATAAACACGCTCCTTTTTCACTTGCCATTTACAGAAGTGTGTAACTGCTGACGCTAATATTTTTTTAATTAGTTGTTGAAATTTTGCAATGAAAAACTCGCTCGTTTGGAGTTGTGTTTGTACGGGGTGGAACTCCGTATAAATTTATGGATACCCCTCACCCCCGCACCTCCTAGTGCATCGTTGTATAGGTTTAAAAATACGGTCATGGTTTACATCACATTCTTTTCAATTTAACACTAGCGTAGGTACATTATCATCAGAACAAGGTAGTTTAGAAGCATCGACACTTGTAGGTACTTACCTATTTACGTAATCACAAGTAACATATTATATTATGACGACCTCTTTGGCGCGGCAGGCGAAGGTTCGCCAGCGACGTAGGAGGTTGCGGGTTCGATTCCCGCCTCGGAACAAATATTTGTACGAACTGCGGATACTTGTTCAGGGTGTTCTGGGTATTTTTCTATGTATAATAAAAAATATCTATCTATGTAACGTATTGTATTATTAAGTATATCAGTTATCTAGTACCCATAACACAAGCTCTTATTAGTATTGTGTAAAATAAATAAATAAATAAATGCTGGAGACATTTCATACAACATTCTCTAGCCGCTAGATAATGTTGTACTAGATAATGTTGTATGAAATGTCTCCAGCATTTAATTATTTATTTTATTTTATATAAATATAATTGACCAAGCAAGCGAAGCCCTTGCAATAACTGTAACTGTAACTAATAACTGCTTTCGTCTGTCCGGATGTATGTATGTAAGTATGTTTTACTCGCGTACATGTCGCATTTTTCAATAAATCTTGACCATACTTGGTATACAGGTTCTACAAAACCATATAATTCATTCTCATCGGTGATTTTTGATTGCATGGGTATTTCCCCCAAAAAGAGGGAAAGTTTGCTGTGGAACTATTTACCATGAAAAGGCGTGTCATAAGAAAGGGCTATGTCTACATGTACATTCCAAAACTATTTAATTTTTTATGCTGATGATTAAATTCCTCCGAATGTTTGGAAATTCCTCAATAGTTGGCAAGCCTGGTTAGGACTAGTTTTCTCTGTAATAATTACCAAGACATTTTTTCTTCGTTCAAAAATGCTTTTTTTTATCACCAAGACAAATTGTCTTCGTTTAAAAAAGCTTTGTCTTGCGGTGTTTCGCAACTGAGTCGATTATGAGTGGAGCAGGGCTTGAAATATCGGTTAAATGGTGGTAACGTTACCAATTAAAAACAAAGGTACCTACTTCCATGCATTGCCTCGTTGAATGGCAATTCTGATGCGTTGAACCAGATAAGAGCCAGCTCTCTGGTCACGCGTCGCTTCGACCGTTCATGCTTTGTCCATACGCCGAGGGTTGCGATTTTTTTATTTCACTGAGTGACTAAATATAAATCATCGTTTTAAGGAAATGTACCTACCTCAGAACATACCTCACTTTATTCTGAGGTACCTACCTACTGGAGGAGGCACTTGTATCATATCACTTGTGTGTTGTTGTTGTGTATCATAGGTATAAGAGTTATAGACATCAATGAGTTCCAATAAGTAAATACATTGCCCTTTAACTATACCTACTTATTAAAGGCACAAAGCAGAAGGTCTATGTACTTCTACTATTGAAAAAAAAAGCGCTGCAGTCGCGCAAGCAACATTAGCTCCGTCATCAAAAATTGTTTTTAAATAGAAATAGCTAGTGAAACTGTACTAAAAGTGTTCAAAGGTTTTTATATAGACATAATAAATAAATGACAGTGATATCTCGGAACAACTCAGCGAAATAACAGCAAAAACAGTGATCCAAAAGTGGAAGTGTAACTGACAATTTTATTTTACGTTAACAAAAACAAATGCGTGAGTAAAGTGATATTTAAGACAAGAAGTGATTAACTTAAAACAGCATTTGTAAAAAACATTTAAAAAACAGTGATAAAGATGTAATTACAATCTTATTCATCGTCGCTTAGGGCTTACCCTCTTGTTATTTTAAACCAGCAAGTGATCTCACAATAACTATTCATAGAAGAATTACTGACTTGCTTGTTGTCCATAATTTCGTCGCACAATTAAACAACTTGGTGGCGCGTTGGCAAGTGGTACCGACTTGTACGACCAGAAAGCCGAGTTCTTAACCTCGGCAGTAGAAAATATTTTTGCGCTTCAAATTTTTTATTTTTTGACCTCTAGTACGCGGACTTCATTTTATTTTGCATTTTTATCATGGATAACGATAGCCACGTGACATTGAGGCGTATGCGACGTTATAATTCGGAGAATGATCTCACACATCTGAATAGTACGATACCCAATAACTCTGTCATATTCGATGAATCAATACGAAGCGTACCAAACGTCTCTATATGCAACAATTCGCGTGTCATAGATCTGGAAATGCAAATTGAGCAAATCACGCAAACTCTATCTATAGCTAACCAAGAAGTAGATACCCTTACACTAGAAAATATCAAAATTAAAAAAGAGATAGAAAATTGTAACTTGATAATTAAATCTCTAAAAAGTTTGCAAAGTCCTGTGCTTGAACGACAGCGCTGTCTGTCTCCAAGATCTACACAACAATATGATCAAAATAAACGGCAGTTGTTTAATAAAGCTCTACAGCTACAAACACGTGATGCAGCAGTACAAACTGGAACACTGACACTTAGTAAGTCTAAGAAAATTAAACTATGCATAAAACCAAAAAACAAGTACACAAACAAAAGCCTTTTTAGAAAGCTAAGAATACAAAATAAAAAAATAAAAAAAATGGAGAAGGAATTAAAACATATTAAGAAAGGTAGAAAAATGATACAGCATAAAATATTAGTGGATGAAACTAAAAGTAAAATACAAGGAAAAGTTGACGAAATCCCTTACAAAAGGTTATTTGAAAAAGCAGAGAAGAAAAGCGTGTACATTTTTTCAGATAGTTTAGGAACCGGATTAGCAATCCGTATATTGAAACAATCAAACCAGATGGATGCTGTTAACAATTGTAAACCAGGAGCTACAAGCAGACAAATACTAAGTAGTTTTTACCAGAACACAAAACATCTTCAAGGAAATGATATGGCAGTTATATTGATTGGAAATTATTATTCAACAAAAATGGATACACCTTATACTGAAATATTGAGAAGTATTTTGAACAACGAGTCTAGGAGATTTAATATATTAGTAGGAAGTATTCTGTACGACGGTAAAAATGACTCTACGATTTATAATATCAACAGAGAGCTCGCCCGCTTGGCTACAGTGACAGAAAAAGTAAGATATCTGGACTTAAATAACACCAATAGGCAGGCAATCAAAAATGTCTTAGCTACAGAAATCATAAGATCATGTAGTCATTTCAATAGTTCGTCATGTCTACAGTTTATAAAAACTAATTTAAAGACTGAAATATCTTCAAATTTTCAAAAAACCAAGAAAATTATAGTAAATGGTTAACAATAGTACATACGAATATACAAAGCATAGGCAATAAGTACTTGGAAGTTGAACTTTTAACTGAAAATACAAATTGTGACATACTCTGTCTCTCTGAGACATGGTCAAATGAGTTTAAAATTAATTTAATGACTATTGAAGGGTACACCCTTGCATCATATTATAATAGAAAAATGTTGGAACATGGAGGTACAGCCATTTTCTTAAAAAATGGTCTAGATTATAAAATGAGACACGACATAACAAAGTTAAGTTTTGAAATGAATTGTGAAGTAACAGCAATTGAAGTGAAAAGTTATAAATTAATAATTATCTGTATGTATAGACCTGATTACGATTATTCAATATTTGAGGACATTATGACAAAAATTCTTGAAAAGACTAGTAATGAAGGGAAAAAAGTTGTAATAGCTGGAGATTTTAATTTAAATGTATTGACAAATAATAAATACAATAAGAAAGAGGTTCAAAGATTTCTAAAGCTCCTAGATGAGTTTAAATGTAGAATAATACTAAATGAGCCTACTAGAATTAAGAAAAATAGTGCTACATGTATTGATAATTTTATTTTAAATAATGATGCCAATTTCAAACATCATATCGGAAAAGTATTAGATGTCAAACTATCTGATCATAATGTTATTTTACTAGAATATAGAGTTAATTGTGATAAAGTTAAGAGTGATAGTGACAAAAAGACTACGATAAGATTCAAATCTCAAATCAATAAGGATTACTTTCACTACTTGTTTAATAAAGACATAATTAATGTTAATTATGAAGTAAATACAATACTTCATGCAAATGAGAAAATGAACATTGTAATGGATTACCTAAAATATTGCTACTACTCAGCTTTTCCCTTAAAAACATTAAAAATACAACAAAATAAAAAAAAACAACTGGCAACTAAGGGCATACTAACATCAAAAAACAATATACAAAAACTGGAGATCTTACAAAATATTTATCCATGCTCAATTAGAAAAAATAATATCAAGAAATTTAGAAAGACCTTTAGAAAAGTACTGGAGACAGCGAAAAAACTTAACAATGCAAATAGAATCCAGAAGTCGACAAACAAAATTAAAATGACATGGCAAATTGTTAAGGAACAGCAAAATAAAACTTACAGTAATCATAAAAAAATTGATAAAATTCGTAATTTAAATGGACATATAATTAGAGGTTGTAAAAATATTGCAAATAATTTTAATAAATTCTTTAATAATATCGCAAACAGCTTAACAAATAATTTAGATATACGTGTAGAAGAATGTGACAAGTACTTATGTGACGCAACTATGACTAAAATAAATTTTTGTAGAATTTCATATCCTGAACTTAGAAAAATAATTATTAGTATTAAAAGTAAGACATCTAGAGACATATATGACATGGACACAAAAACAATCAAGGAATTAATTTTATGTAATGATAATTTGTTTAAAATGATTCTTAATGTTTTTAATGAATGTATTTCACAAGGCATTTTCCCAGACAGTTTAAAGATAGGTAAAATAGTACCACTATACAAAAAGGGCGAAGCTATTGGTATTGGAAATTACAGACCAGTGTGCATCTTACCTGTTCTGTCAAAAATTTTAGAAACTGCTATTAAATCTAGAATGGTTACCTATTTTGAATCGAATAAATTGTTTACAGAATGTCAATTTGGTTTCCGAAGACATAGATCAATAGAAATGGCCATACGAAAAACGATCTACTTTATACTAGAGGCTATGGATGAGTCACAGAAGGTCTCTAGCATCTTCTGCGACTTATCTAAAGCATTCGATTGTTTGCGTCATGACATATTGATTCATAAGCTTGGCTTCTACGGTTTTGAAAGCAGCGAGCTCAATATCTTAAATTCATATTTAAAAGGTAGAGTTCAAATTGTCAGCGTCAATAATATTAATTCAGATAGGGAACACAGTAATGTAGGAGTACCACAAGGTTCCATATTAGGACCCGTACTGTTTCTAATCTATGTCAATGACTTAGTAAACTGCCTACCAGATCGGGCTTTGATCACTCTTTTCGCAGATGATACACATGTAGGGATTAAAGATCGTAAGGACGAAGTAGTTGAAGATCAAACTAATCAAGTTGTAGCTAAATTAAAGATATGGTTTGAGGCTAATGGAATAATTCTTAATGCTGATAAAAGCACAATTTTGAAATACACGACTAAACGAATTAGTAAACATGATATTAAGCAGGAAGTAAAGTTTTTAGGCTGTACTATAGATTCCACATTGTCCTTTGAAAGCCATATAGATAAAATATGTAAAAGGTTAGCCAGCGCAAATTATGCGCTATTTAAACTAAAGCCAATAATTGACAAAAAAACTCTCATGTCGGTGTACTACGCGTACTGCCATTCTATCATTAACTACGCAATAACAGTTTGGGGAAATGCTTCCCAAATTGAAAGGGTTCTAATTTGTCAAAAGAGATCACTTCGAATCATACATGGTTTACATAGGTTGACATCAGTAAGAGCTTATTTTAAGAAAACAAAAGTATTAACTGTAATATCCTTATTTATATTAAATTCTTTGTTAGAAGTTCATTCAGGAAAACATGAATTACCCATGAAGATGAATTTTCATAATTATAATACCCGAAATAAAGAAAAATTACACGTACCAAGAACCAGACTTGTCAAAACTTATAAACAAGGTGCCTGTCTAAAACTAGATATGTATAATAAGTTGCCTTTAGAACTAACACGACTTCCTATAAACGAATTCAAGCAGAAGGTAAAAACATTCCTCGAATGTCATCCATTTTACCATACTAATGAGTACATGGGGTGTTCATTTTCCGATTTGCATGCGCAATAAGTAGCAAACAAAAAATATTTGGTAGGTATTTTAATCTTGTATTTCTAGTGTCATTGTTGTGTTTTTAATTTAAAATTTTATAATGTATGATTATTATTAAGATATAAATATGTATTTTTGACATACCAATGTTATGTAATATAACGAAATGGTGAATAAATGAATATCTGAATATCTAACTTCCGTGATTAAAGTTATTCATCGATGGGGAATGTCAACTACGAACCGATACTTTGTACTGAATCGTCATTGAACTGCAATGGCTATGAGAGCTTAGAATAACCCCCAGAAATAATTTAAAAAAAGCGATGGGTCTCGATAGAGTATTATGTTCCTTGATCTCGAATCTCGATCCCTCACCGGCCCTTATTGAAGTCCCAGACAGATATCGACTTACGTGGTGTCCCTACCTGGCCACCTCCCATGGAACAAGAGTCATGCCGTCATGTCAGGCCGCTTACCATCGATCTACACGTAGTAGACCATTCGCCTCGAGAACGGTTGGAACGTTGAGGCCCGGGGGCGTAGGTATGATAATCATAAAGCTTGGCGGGAAATCCTCAACCCTAGTGCATGAATTTACAGTTGCTCAAGCAAGGGAATACTTCGCAATAATTCGGAAGTACCTAACTATTGCCAAATTATCCGAAAACTTCAATGCCAGCAGATAATCAAAACCTAACCTAAGTAGGTACCTACTTACGGCATAAATTTGAATAATTTTATTCCGTTTTATACCTACCTACGTTTAAAAAAGGTAGGTAGGTAGGTACATTGCTCTTTCACTAGATAGCTATAGGTACGATTGTGTTAGGTACCTATGTCAACTCTGGACGTTTGTTCGTTCGGCGTGCGTGTCACTGGTTCTTTCTGGGTAACCCTGATGCTAGGTTCATTAATTTAAATACGCTGGTAGATAGTAGGTACTTATAGTATATGACCAGGTCAGTTACTAGAAAGAGGTCTGAGACTAAAAAGGGCCTATTCTTATAAAACCAGTGTGGTGAAAGGATCCTCCTTTCATAAACACGCCCGCGCGCCGTGACATAATGCCACATGTGAAACTAAAGTAAAGTACCTACCTGCTAGTCACAGGCCGGTAGGTAGTTCATTAATTGAATCACTTACAAGACCTATGTACCTACTTATAAAGGTATTGAATAAAATGAAAAGAAAGATTCTTTAGTAGAATCCTGAACGTCGCCCGAGCCAATTACATATATATATTTAGCGTCCGAGTGATACACTCTACTTTTCATCACCCACTATGAGAAAATAGAAGGCGCCTCATATTTTATTTTAAAACAAAACCATGAATTTCTAACAATCCATGAAAATTAACGAAAACGCGGTCTGTAGTTGGTTTTTTATTCAGCCGGCACGCCGGCGGCGGCACGGTGCGACTATGGGCCGTCGTACCAGCCAGTATCTTTGGCGCTGAACACTAAGATGTTCCAAATTCAAAAAGTGCGTGGCAAAGATAATTGCGGCGCACTTATAGAAGTTTCTTATAGAAAACACCACCTTTGGGTGCACTTAAAGGCGAACCAAGTCGTCCTTTTCGAATAGATGGGATGAAAAATATATTCACAATATAGTGTCGTTTGAAGTAGGTACAGGTACCTACTTATAAAATATTTCGATGATCGGCAATTATTTGTTCCAGCCTCAGTATGGACTAACAAAGGTAATCGCTTTTAATTACTATATCACAGTACATTGCGCCGCATGCATTGAGCTTATTGTCACAAGCAGAAATATTCAAAACATAAAGCGCAATGTACTGTAAAATCGGAATCGAAGGCAATTATCAGTTCGTTTGCCAATAAAGGGGCAGGTCAGGGTGTTGTGGTATCATGGTACATAGGTACTATAAATATGTTATGAGTACCTGACACCCACGACACTGGGAATCCTTTTGTGGGATCCCCTCTATTCCTTAACTGAAAGTCACTAGGTGACTATTGCTCAAAATTTTCACTAAGAATTGTCAATTGATGGTCATTTTACTTGTCAAACGTTAGTCACCGAGTAACTTTCAGTTAGGTAATAGGGGGACATTGTCGGTTAGGATTAAAAATGTAGATTACTGAAAACTATATACTAACCGTCCAACTAGATGGAGTCTAGGTGGGTGGTGGGTGTTGGTTGGTCGGTTGGTAAAAGACGGTCCTATATACATAATATGTATATAGCTGTGGTTCTTATCTTATACTATTAAACGTGCAATATTTGTATGTAGGTATACCTATACTTACACAAATGTTTTGAGATCTCGAAAACGGCTCTAACGATTTTGATGAAATTTGCTATAGAGGGTTTTTGGGGGCGAGAAATCGATCAAGCTAGGTTTAATCTCTGGGAAACGCTGCACTGTACTGTTATGTAAAACAAATGATTTAAATAAAATACCTACTCAGGTAAATAGATTTCTTGGAAAGAGAGAAAATGTTTTGCTTGGGAGTAAGTCTTTTGTTTTAATTTGAAATGAATAAATTCTTCAATTGAGATTGGCATATTTTCAAATCAAGCATACAAAATTACTAACAATTTTAAACGAAGAGAATACTGAGTCTTGTGTTAAAAATAGCAAATTTATTTGAATCAAGTAAATAGATTTCTTGGAATGAGAGAAAATGTTTTGCTTGGGAGTAAGTCTTTTGTTTTAATTTGAAATGAATAAATTCTTCAATTGAGATTGGCATATTTTCAAATCAAGCATACAAAATTACTAACAATTTTAAACGAAGAGAGTACCGAGTCTTGTGTTAAAAATAGCAAATTTATTTGAAACAAGTAAATAGATTTCTTGGAATGAGAGAAAATGTTTTGCTTGGGAGTAAGTCTTTTGTTTTAATTTAAAATGAATAAATTCTTCAATTGAGATTGGCATATTTTCAAATCAAGCATACAAAATTACTAACAATTTTAAACGAACAAAATACTGAGTCTTGTGTTAAAAATAGCAAATTTATTTGAACCAAGTAAAGGGCAAAGTAACCAAGTCTTGGCTTAAGATATGTTTAGATATTTGAGTTAAGAAAAATGATTATTTTCCAAAACGGGAGTGACATGTTCTTAAATCGAGTAAACGTTTCTTAGATAGAGAAAATTTATTTCTTCAGACGAAAACAATAAATTGTCTTTATCGAAGTAGAATGTCATCTTCAAAGAAGAGAAGATTATCTTGATTTATTAAGTTTTTAAAGTATTGAGTCAAAATTAGATTTCTTCTTCAAAGGAGATAAAAAAAATCTTGAACCAAAAATATATTCTTAGTTTAAGAATTAAACCAAAGAATATATTATTGTTAATTTAAGTAAACATGTTTTCTTGGGTTGAAAATATTTACTTTAGTTAAAAATATATTTACTTGGATTAAAACAATTTTTCTGAGAACATTGATACTCTTGGATAAAGAAATCCTTTTTTTCCGTGTAACTGCACGCCAATCATCACTTTTACTTGGCTCATTGTTCAGATTTAATTTTGAAACATGTGATGGCAAAATTCAACATGTAATGGTAAAATCTGGCCATGCTAGTATTTGTTTCAATTAGCTTTATCACATGCATCGACTAATAGAAGGCACGTGGCAAACATAATGAACCAATCTGGCTTCAATTCTGTAAACAAATAATCACATACACACACAATAGAGTCAACGTTTCAGACTTTCAAGTGTCGTGCTCAAGTTTAAATTCAAAGTTTGAGTTACACAACTGCTGGACTCAGTCCAAAGCCCTGCCACTGTTTATTTACCATACATTTCTTGTTTACTTAAATATTTGTTTACACTCGCTAAGCGAAACCCCGCGTTGATTGAAGGCACATGACGTTACGAGAAATGATTCAAATGTCTCAATGTGGATTTCCTTGTAATTTGGATACTTCAATGAAGATTTTGATATGCGTAAACTTGACTTTATGGGTAAAATTAAATCGTAATCAACATTTGTTACCGTGGTGTGTCCGGTCTAAGAATATACCCCTTATCTCATCTCGTGGATCTCGAAAAAGCTGACTAAGAGATTACACCAGGGGACGGGCAGCAGTCTTTTTTTTTTCTTTTTTTTTTTTATGTTAAGGCTCGACAAACTGGCGTACGGCCCACCTGATGGTAAGCGGTTATCGTCGTCTATTGACATCAAAAAACTTTGAAGTCTGAATACTTAACACAAATACTGCGATCACCAATCCACCTGCCAAGCGTGGTAATTATTATAATCCCGCCCATTGTATTTCATGGGAGAGGCTTTGATTTTGGGAAACGTCTTTGCACAGACACATCAGATCTTTTTAGAAAAAGCCATGCTTAGGTACATATTTGTTTTTGTAAGACGGTTGACAATTACGTGACAGCCAGGGTCCGAAGATAAGAGGCTCAATATATATCTTTTTGTAACACATTAAAAACGTCGGAAAAATAAATAATAAGGTGACAAAATCCACAAATAAGTGTATTTGTGTAATGTAATACTTTAATCTACTTTGTATTGAGTAACTATACTTACTATATTATGGTATTTAAGGTAGGTACTATGCATGTTGGTGTTGCTAAAACTATGAATTCGACAACCCATCAAATTAAAGATTTAACTGAGTTGGTACAAAACAAAAAGCACTCACGCTGAAACAACGTACGACAGGAGATTAAAATTAAAAGCTTTTGGAAAAGGAAAGTTTACTTTCGCCCACACGATAAGTAGGTATTATTGAGAATTTGAAACTTTAAATTGAGCAGTTCTCGCAGACTGGTTTTAACATTTCCCTGGCTCCTGGGAAATGACACAGCTTTTTGGCAGGTAACCCACTTCTGTCTTGGAAGAATATCTGATCAAAATCTGCAGACATCTAGGCCGCATCTCAGATCGACAAACAACTTTATCAATATGAGTCAGTTAGCCACGCAACTATTTTATATAATATATTGATAATAGAGTATATCATAAAGAGGTTTTGGACCGAGTTCCGAAAGACACCCAAGAGAGTACCTGGGCTGTCGTTGGCAGGAGTTTATTAAGAACGATGACATGACTTTTTGAACGCGTCTTTGGGGGCCCTTTACTATCCCGAATGAATGTTTAAACGCTATAGAACGTTTAAAAAAAAAACAAAGTGCCATTAATAAAGGTATAAGGTACTCATTTTGTAAAACGGGAAATTTTCACGTACCGATATGTTGGTGGAAGCACCAATAGGTTTCGACCCTAATCGAGAGCCTTCATCAGGGTGAAACCTGTTGGTGTTTCCACAAACATATAGGTACGTGAAAACTTCCCGTTTTACAAAATGTATGATATAATTCACGAATGTTAATAAAAAGGTAAGATACTATTTAAAGGGCTTTTGTAAACACTCACAAACAAAATAAAGGAATGAAATACCCCGAAATAATGGAACACAAACATTATAAATATTTTTATTAAAACCAGTTAAGTGCGAGTCGTACTCTTCTGAAGAGAATTCCGTACAAGTAGGCTACAGTAACCACTAGACCTATTGAACTTGATAGTCAGTCAACACAGTTTATACGCATTTTCTCTTCACTTATATTTTCCGTTTTCCTTGGAAATTTAAAGACTTAAGTTTTTCTGTAAACTGTAAGTGACGCTCACTACGTATTTTAATATTATAAAAAACATATTTGTGTTTCTAATAACGAGTCCTTTCTTGATACGCCACACAAAACAAGTTTCTATCTAATTTTCTAGTTATGCCCCCCAAAATGAATCCCCAAAATCAATAATCGTTTACTTTGTTAGTAGTAGAACTTCTTGTGAAAGAGTTCGTTCAGGGAAGTACTACCACCGTAACTACATATTTCTGCCGCCAAGCAGTAGTGTTCGCATTGCTGTGTTTCGGTATGAAGGGTACGGGTGACGGTGAAATTACAGGCACATGAGACTTTTCATCTTTATGTCTCAGGGTCGGCAACGCGCGTGTGATGCCTCTGGTGTTACAGGCGTTCATAGGCTACGGTAACTGCTTTCCATCTGGTGGGCCGTAAGCTTGTCTGCTTGACAAGTAGCATAAATTAAAAAAAAAAAAAAAACTTATACCCTTGATTGGGTCATTTATTAATGTGCATGTACTAACTTTTTCGTCTGATTCGGAAAAATAGGCTGAGACAGACAGACAGACACGAGAGTGATCCTATAATGTTTATGTTAGTACCTTTTAAGATACGTACCCCTAAAAATGTAATAAATATTCCTTAAGAAGCCTGGCGATCTCCATTCATCGTATTTTTTTTCATATTTCTTCATATTTATAAGTTGTGGTGTCAATTATTTCTCATCATACAAAATTGCTAACTCAGTGTGATTGTCTGCAATTAATTTTATGCGACTTTCACCACTGTCATCACTCACCTCCTCTCCATTTATTTCAATTCCCGATTCTGGTACTTAGTTAACCTCCAAAATTGTTATATTATTTCGCTAAGAATGTTTCGCAGATGCGCCCCTTTGTAAATATTAAGCAATTAATTCATCCATCAGCACCTTAACAGTTTAACGCGTTGATTAATGCCCTAATTGTGCAAAATTGACGAACAACTAGAGATTGCTATCCGGCTTTTGGATTTCCGGCCATTCTAATTGTCATGTCTACCCGGTAAGAAAGTGGCAGAAGACAGAAAAGGTACAAATTCTCTTGCTGATGTGATGGTGACACTAATACAGTAAAAGCCTGATTTGATTATGTATGTCAATAAAAAAAATACAGTAAGAACAACTGCAATACTAAATTCAACTAATGAATAATACAAGTAAAGTATATAATAAAAAAATACAATTGAAACGGTCGAGCTATCTGTAGTATATTATCAAATAATACGGATAGTTTAAAGACATGTGTTTGTCTACCTCCATTGTGAATAAATCCAGTGTTCAATCAGCAACCTATGTTTCATTACGCATGGTGGCAGCGGTGGGACCGTTTTTTAAAGACCAAAACGATTGATGACTAACCCAACTGATCCAAATAATTACCAGTAGGCCTAGTGTGAGCATCGCGTTTACGTCACAACCGCGTAAACGCGCGTTGGTTGAGTAACCGGCTAAATTAAAGTATACGTAAAAATTGCTCGTTACGTATACTTTAATTTTGCCGATTACTCAACCAACGCGCGTTTACGCGGTTGTCACGTAAACGCGATGCTCACACTAGGCCTACAGGCGTCTCTAAGACATTAAAATAAATATTTATTAAAAACATGACAAAATCAATTGCATAATAAGCCAAAGTGGCCAATCACTGCGACTTTCTGGTTGGCGACGAATAAAGTCATGTTTGTTTTATTTATGAATAACATTACCGACTTTTTTAGGAAGATTAATCCGACTTTTCCTTTATTCTGCTGGTAGCCCTATTTCCACGTAATCTGTTGCGGTGAGCTCTAAGACATTAAAATAAATATTTATTAAAAACATGTCAAAATCAATTGCATAATAAGCCAAAGTGGCCAATCACTGCGACTTTCTGGTTGGCGACGAATAAAGTCATGTTTGTTTTATTTATAAATAACATTACCGACTTTTTTAGGAAGATTAATCCGACTTTTCCTTTATTCTGCTGGTAGCCCTATTTCCACGTAATCTGTTGCGGTGAGCTCGTAAATAATGACTGTTTACTGTAACTGAGGGTCACTCATAAAAATATCCTTAATGAAGCAGGTACCAAATTATGATCGACGATAAACTGATAGAAATATTATAGCCGTTTTATGTGTAATTTTTACGTTTGTGTTTGATTTTGACTGTAACTAGGAAGACACCTTCCGTGGTCGGCTGGGCCTAAGAATAGGACTCCTAAAATGCTTCTGTGGATGTCGTAGAAGGTGACTAACTGACTGCGCCAGGAGATGGGCAGTAGCATCCATCTGAGTGAGTACTTAAAACTAAAATACAATCACCAATCCGCCTGCCAAGCGTGGTGATTATGGCTTCTTTTCATCAATACTAAATCATGGCTAACATTATAACTTTTACGGTAAACATCCCTAATCACGTTGACTTTACTTGTCCGTTACACGTTGCATTTATTTACCAAAAAACTATTAAAACTTGAAACAAACAAATTATAAACTTTTGGCTCCACAAATCCCTCAAAGAATATATTAATATTGCCGGTATTTACGGAAATATAAATATAAATTTCAGTCTAAAGTTAACAAACGGTGTTTACCCAACTTATCGTCTAAGAAAAGTTGATGGTAGGTCTATATTCGTCACAACGAAATCATAAAAGCCCAGTAGGGTTGGCAGCAAAAATAATAAACATTTAAACCGTTAAATGAACCATATATTCTATAAATAACAGCTAACCAAGTGACCGGTTGTGACTGAAATGTTACATAGAAATTACCTGAAAAAGAAAATTACTATTAAATATACATATATAACACCCAACAGTCACATACGTAGTTATACTGATCATGTGTACAAAATTGATAAAGAACCTAATAGCCATAATAACTTTTCATTTAAAAAACCGACTTCCGCCATTTTATTCGACAAAATATTTGGATGAAAAAAAATTATGAAAGAACCATAGTGTATTATATACATAACCATTATTATACTTTTTGAATGCAAATGCTTGGTTTGTTGCTGAAAATATCAAAATCGCCATATGTATGCCTACAATATTTGAGGAGTTCCCACAATTCCTCATGGATTCCATCATCAGAACTGGATTCTGAAAAAATGGGACCAATCTGGAAGTTTATCTATTCAAATAAAAAAATAATTTTCCAAATCGGTTCATAAAGGCCGGAGATAAGCGGTAACAAACATAAAAAAAAAAAAAATACAACCGAAGTTAGAACCTCCTCCTTTTTTGGTAATTCGGTTAAAAATAGATGCAAATTTCGTTGGCGTACAAAAGGGCGTAAGCGCCCTACCGGTATAAAAACCCTTAACCGGCTATTATGACATCCACGGGAGCAGATGGAAGGGTCTATTCTTAGAGATAAAGATAAAGATAAAGATAATTTTATAGGTCAGACTCAACACAGAAAACTGGTAAGATAAAAGATTACATAAGAAACCACAATGATGTCGATATTTGGACATAATTCTTTTGCATAATGAGATATAGGGGTCCAAGAGGGGGTAAAAAAAATAAAACTGAGACAGTCAGATCATGTAGGGTGTCTAATGAAAGCGTTTTGGTTGGTAAAATACTTCAAGTTCTCTGGTAATGCTAAAATGTAATCCTTTCTTTCCCATTTAAGTAGTCGGGGCTAATAAAGGTGCCATCGCGAGGTCTCAGTTCGGGGCGAACCATTAGTTTATCCATTGTATACCTATGTTTATGTTATAAGTTATACAAACAATAATAGGAGGCTTCCCTGACGATTGAATGGTTACACTGATCCATATAACCCGGATACCGATAATGTCATTAAGGATACCGTATTAATCCGTAGTTATTTGTTTCCAATATCCTATATCTTTCCCGGATAATTATTTAGATGCTATACTATTATTATTTGTGATGGGCTCATTAAATAAATAATGGCTAATGCGCCAAGACAATGATGGCACGCTTGTGGTGTAGTGGTGGTCCCAACTTCCAGACTGTTGTGGAATTTAACCACTCTTAAAATTTCTG
Organism: Epirrita christyi; assembly: GCA_951392215.1. Classification (NCBI taxonomy): domain Eukaryota; kingdom Metazoa; phylum Arthropoda; class Insecta; order Lepidoptera; family Geometridae; genus Epirrita; species Epirrita christyi. The sequence goes on along the minus strand of OX595841.1, from coordinate 13,425,671 downwards.
TTGTTAATATTTAGGTATTTTTGTTTAATTTATGCAATCATTCGTCGTGGCACTCTATGGAGGATGCCTATATGTAGTAGTGGACTTCTACAGGCAGATGTTGATGATGATGATTCATATTTATATGCTTAATCAATGACTTTTGTCATTATGCGCAACACGCTTTAAGGTGAAACGTTTCGCAAGTGGCGCGAAATTCAAATTTTATTGTGTTTTTTGCACATTTCAGCTTATCAACACTTCTTGAGATAGCAAACACTGGTTTTGCGGGAATCAGGAGACCTAACAGACATGTTTTAATTGAAAGTATCTCATAAATATCATTAGTTCAGCTACGAATGTCAATGAACCAAAATTACACAATACAAATCATTCATTGACATTCGTAGCTAAACTAATGATATTCATAAGTTACTATTAATTAAAACATGTGTGTTAGGTCTTTTAATTCCTGCAAAACATGTGTTTGCTATCTCAAGAAGTGTTGATAAGCTGTAATGTGAATAAAACACAATAAAATTTGAATTCGCGTCACTTGCGAAACGTTTCACCTTAAAGTAGAAGGCTCTTTTCGAAAGAGGCGGAAAGAAAAACAATTTGCTCTGATTGATGACATATAAATAATACTCTTTTTCTTAACTGAAATCGAATTATTCCTGGATACCGTTGTATATTCATACTTATTAATGTATGACATACACCGAAGGAATTTTAGACCAAACAATTTTCCACCGAAAGTTATGAAACATGAAAAATCACTAATTATTTAGGTAGAAATACCTAATTAAAAAAATATAAAATCCTAGATAACTTGTCAACCGTATTATATAAACTTTACTTTATCACACTGTAATTCAGCGACAGAGGAATTATTGTCATGGTCAAACTCCTCAGTGACGGACATTTCGTTTATTACCGTTTGCTCCCAAATAAAACAAATGCTACTGACGAATTAAAAAGCAATATATTCATTCATTTTACCAAGAAAATATTCATTGCCTAATAAAAATGTAAACGCAGTACCGAAATAACTTTGACGTCAGTGCTTCAGTGAGTAAGGAAAGGGTTGGCGATTGCTATGAATACGAATTTTCGTATTATGATTAGAAGTTCGACTGATGACGTGTTTATAGGGCAAGAACTTGATAGATCTTGTTGGAATGAGCCATGAATATGAATCAGAAAATTGTTTGTTTATTTACTGCGGTTTTACGAAACATTTGGACGAGCAACTTTCTAATTTGTATATTAACTCCATTTTAGGTATAAAAATGAAGAAATACCGTGGTGTGTCCAGCTTAAAAATAGATCACTCCATCTCCTAGCGTGGATGTCGTTAAAGTCGACTAAGGGATCACGCCAGAGAATGGGCAGCAGCATCCACCTGAGTACTCAACACTAATACTGCTCACTAATCCGCCTGCCAAGCGTGGTGATTAGGATAATTCACCCAATGGTATTTTATTTTACTTTTAGCTCCATTTTAGTTTTTAAGACTGAATTTTTTTTATTTATTCTCACATACATGCAATATTGTCAGTAAGAAGATCTTATTTTTACTGTAGTTAAGTAGGTATGTGAACTCCGTTAGAACGCTAATTAGTCATTCTGTGACAACCAGTGTTTCCATGAGTTGTGTAAAAGCCCAAGTGTATTGTTAAATCACCTAATGACCCGACTACAGCAAAGTAAAAGAAGGGTTATGATTTTAGCAGTCTATATGTATGTAACTTTGTTCATCTGTTCACTCGTAGCTCTGAAACTACTTGATTTTGACAAAGGAGGTTTTATATGAAGCGTCTTGACGTTTCACATGATTTTCCAACCTTGAAAAAGTAATGAATATTGAGTATGGTATCAAATGAAAGGGCTAGATGAGTACATTCTTTATAATATATACAAATAATATTAACTACTCCACTAAAAAGTTCTAGTCGGGTTTTGGTTTTTTTAAACTACCTAAGGTCGAGTTTGAAAGCTATTTGTCTAAAACTAATTCTAATTGAACGAGCGAAGCGAGTTCTCAGAGTCAAGTTGGAAGAATCGGCGTTTGTATGTATGTGTGTATGTATGTATGTATGTATGTTTGTCCGATGAAAACTTCCAAACCGTTAATCCGATCTTCATGAAATTTGGTATGGGGGTAGATAGTATTGGTACAATTTGTAGGTAAGGTTATGAGCTATATCGATCAGGGGGTTGCTGAGACATTGGGGTCCAAGAGGGGGTAAAAAAAGTAAAAGTGAGACAGTCAGATCAAGTGGGGTGTCTAATGAAAGCGCTTTGGTTGGACATTTCAAAACTGTTTTTAATAATTATTTAGCCTTAGTAGTTTTCGAGATATTAGGGAAAATAAAAAACGTAAAAACCCAAAATTCTAGGGTACTTCCAGCAATCCCACAATGCTGAAATTTGGTATGCTTGTGGCTTTTGTGTCACAACTACAGGGAAAAGTCTGAAATTGAAGAATTTAGAAACATGTACTCCATAAAACAGAAACCAATATAACATCCATTGTTGACCTCCCGTTTCTAAGAATTTGAATGACGTTGTAGTTCTATGGATTTCATCAAAAGGACGTTATCAATTAATTCGTCAGGTACTTGATATAGGTACTAACAGGTATGTAGTATAACTACGCCCCGTTGCTTAGCCCTATTCAAAGGTTATTTCGATGATGTGTAGGAAATTAGAGTAGTTACTGGTAGATCCTGTACTGTACTGGTAGACCTCGAGGGATTTTTTTTCAAAAATAATAGTAGAAATAACTTTTCATTTAAAAACTGACTTCCGCCATTTTATTCGACAAAGTGGTGAAAGGATTATTATACTTTTTGAATGCAAATGCTTGGTTTGTTGCTGAAAATAGTAAAATCGCCATATGTATGCCTACAATATTTGAGGAGTTCCCTCAATTCCTCATGGATTCCATCATCAGAACTGGATTCTGAAAAACATGGGACCAATCTGAAAGTATATCTATCCAAATGTAAAAAGAATTTTCCAAATCGGTTCATAAACGCCGGAGATATGCGGTAACAAACACTAAAAAAAAAAAAAAATACAACTGAATTGAGAACCTCCTCCTTTTTTGGGAAGTCGGTTAAATATGGAAATTACTTAGTTAAGTAGTCGGGTTGATAAATGTGTTATCGCGAGGTCTCAGTTCGGGGCGAACCACTAGTAAATATATAGTCTAATTGTATTGCGATCCAAACAAACACATCGTATATATTTAGTCTGTGGGTATTTGACGATGATATTTGTTAGTTGACATACACGTGTTTTGCTCAAAGGTGCTGCTCCACAATTATAATATAAGCAAACATTAGGAACTAGTGTTTCTAGAACTCACGTTACTCTTGACTTTATACGTTTCTGTTCCAGTTTCGACAGGAGTCTAGTAATTACCATTGCCGACTATCTAGGGCCTTCCTCTACTGTTGGTAGTCGCCAGTCGAGAACCTTTATCCCCAACGGTTATCAGTTCTGCGAGCTATATGACCTGCCCATTGCCACTTCAACTTGCTAATTCTGAGACTGAATCCTGACCGAATACTTGTACTGACATACAACCTAGATCACCTAATCTATTAAGTATATCAATTATCCAATTGCCATAACACAAGCTCTGCTTAGCTTGGGGCTAGATAATGTTGTGTGAAATGTCCAGCATTTATTTATTTATTTATTTTATTTACATAATCTTTTCAAATTTACGTACACTCCCAGCCATTCTTCTAACCTTACAGATCTCTCTCCATCCAAAGTTTGTTTGGAAGAAACCGCTTCTGAGCGATAAGACTCCCATCGTATTTTTAATTACCTAAGTAATTAATTAATGTTAAATTTTGTTTATTTTTTATTACCTTAAGGGCCAAGTTCACGAACAAATAAACAAGCGTTTACCGTAACCATTCGTCAAGGTAACAGATAATTTTTGAAAACACCTGTCAAAAAGCATTAGGCTAAATAGTTGTTTAACCGCCTGTTTATTTGTTGGTGAAATGAATAGAATAGAATAGAATAGAATATAATTTATTTGTATAAAAGAGTTACACAGAGACACATAAAAAACTTACGACTAAGAGGAAACAGACCCGAAGGTACAAAGTGTAACTCCAGTAACAAAATGGCTCTGCCTCAGCATGAGTTGGTTGACTAGCAAGCTAGCAACCAACGCTGGTCTTCCGTCAGAGCCACTTGTTGGCGCTACGGACCAACTACTCACAAAAAGTAAACATACAAAAAAAAAATACACTAACAAAGAAAACTATTCATAAGACTAACTAATAATAAAAGAAGAAAGTTATGCTTAAGATAAAATAGATATGATCCACACTTTTGACACAAATCACCCCTTAGATGTACAATAAAGTATTTTCTATTCTATTCTAGAAGCAATAGACGATGTCGAGGCTAGCTCGTGGTACGGTAATACATATTCGACCACAAAACAGAAGCGAAATTACTCACACGAAATCACTCACATCTACAAGGTTCGTTGTCGCAAATTGCCTAGAATTGTATAATTCACCAAACATTGATTGATTTAGTATACGTAGTCTTATCTTAGGAGATGTATTAATTTACCACATACAAGAGTATCAAAAACATTTCTATGATTATGTAAGAAAATACTTGTATAATTTCCAACTATACTCAACGACGCGCGACGCACTCTTCATTCATCAGTGTATTTTTGTAGAGCAGCCGCTCATAGAAATATCTTTATGAATTTGTATCTGTCATCGCTTACACTTCGTTAATTTCAGTAAAGTCGACAGCGATTTCCACTTCAAAGAACTAATAAGATTTTGTATTTTTAGCGATGAAATTATCAAAAATACTTGTTTTTAGATGTCATCATCGTCTATTAGTTATTTAAACCAACTTCATGTTTATAACCATGTACCGGATGCTTCATTCGAGACAAGGTCATTATCATTGAGGTCGTCATTTCTAAAATTTACATGAAAATTTTTATACGGTCATCTTATTTATTTATTTTAGTAGTTAGGACATGTGCACTTAGGTCTAGATAAATAGATGTTACTTAGTCCGTACTAATGCTTAGAACTGTCCTTGCCACTGTCACGCAAATGTTAAAACACGCGTGCTAGAGAGTGACAGGGCCAATGCTTAGCATAAGTACGTGCTGAGTAACGTCTACTTATCTCAACCTAAAACTAGTCTTTTTTTCTGCTTAATATTAATTTCGACTACCTTTAAAATGTTATAAACCTCTTTTGAACGATCAAGCATTAAACATGACACTTCTAAATACAGCTTTTACATTTTACATATATAAAATGGCCAATAAAGTCCCGCAGAATGTTTTTTTTTGTCCTTTTACGTACTTAAACCCAAAACAGTGCTCAGTATGTATCCCGTAAGTAAAATGGGTAGAATAAGGTCTCAACCTTAAAGTAAAAACACTATACATAGAAGTAAAACGAGCTAAATGCAAACATAGACGTATACTCATTGACGACCTCTGTGGTGCGGAGGGCGAGTGGCTGAGATGCAAGAGATTGTAGGTTCGACTCCCGCTGCGGACAAATATTTGTTCCAGGTCTGGGTGTTATGGTACTATGGTACTCGTAGTTCCTGATACCTAAGACACAGGGAATCCTAGTGTGGGATCATGACTGTGTATGTGACGGTTGGGTTTTATGTTATGTCATATATGGATACTACTTCAATTTCTACTAGATTACAATTACAATTTACATTAGATGAAATTGTTATTAATTATTGTTATTATTATTTATGTATTGTCCATGTAGTTGTAACTTAATTTACTGTTAGGTAGTAGTCGCCTTTGGCGTAGGCCTCCCCCATTTCTCTTCATGTTTTCCTGTCTCTGGCCTGTCTCATCCAGTCTAGTCCGCTTTCTCTCCAACTCCGTTTCATCCGTTGTGTGCATTTGTGTGGTATAAGATGAAATCAGGATACTCATCAATCTTTTCTCCTCTTCGTCTTGTCTCACATTGTATGTGAAAATGTAATAGAATAAATGGCTTTTTAATTTTATTTTATCATATATGAATACCCGAAAATCGAAATCGTATTTCAAATAATGACGAAACCTGCTCAGGAAACCCACCTCACCACTATACTATTACAACTAATGTGACCACTTCCATATCAGATCTTGACTATTCGCTAGTCGAGTGTGACTTTCGAAATTCAGCACTTAGGCCAAAAGAGAATTGGAGTCCACACACTGAGCACTTTTTCGTCTATTGTGTATAACCCTGGGCAGCTCGTCCTACAAATATTTCCAACCTGGAAGAACTTAACAATTTCACTGCTGAAAACATATAGGTACCTACGTCTGTGTTTTTGGGTGATTGCATTTATTTATTTACTAGCTGTGCCCCACGGGTTCACCCACATAAAAAGGTAGCCTTTATGTTAATTCAGGGTATAAGCTATGACCTTTCCATCAACCAAATCGCTCCAGCTGTTTCAGCGAAAGGAGTAACAAACTTTCGCATTTATAATATTAGCGTTTTTTTTCCTTCAACAGGGTGGTGATACGCAGACGTTTGTGTTTGACGTGGTACTAAAAAAGTGCGGCTAACATACACATCTATGTTTCAATACGAAAAACCGTATTTATACGCGGGATCGTGGAAAAAATGTCCGCAGTGAAACTGAACAATCCCAAAGTCTTTCCGCAACATATCTCCATATCAGTATTTTGCCCATATTGCTCGAAAGAGTTCTGACAACCTTGAAACCCTAATGATGATGGGAAATGTTGAGGTTAAAAGGCCACAAAGACAATACCCCAAATGATGAACGGATCAGGTTTCTGACCAACCGATGGCGATGCTAGTCATCAGGCAACTGACCGAAACCGATGAAAGCAAGCAATGAACAGACTGCACCAAAGGTGTTACGATCTTCAGCTATGAGGGAACGACGGAGGAAGGAAACACTTTCCACTAATGAGTTCGTGGTGTCGGTTGCTTATGCCTGTGCGGGGTTTTGCGCTCTTTGGTTCAGAGAGCAAGTAAGATTCGTGCGCGCTCTACTTAAAATTATTCCTCCGTAGCTTCATCAATGATTCAGCAACAAAAAGACGAACATGGGATGCCAGTAAAACTTTCATTCGGGTAAATCGAATCAGAGTAACGAAGCGGTCATTGATTCGTAGAGCAGATTTCCGCCACTAATGTAATTTTTATCGGAAATGATGGTTTGGCTAGCTTTCGTAAAATCCTATAAATTACCAGGATTAGGAGAGCTTGAGTAACAAATTTAATTTTGTTTGTGGTCGTTGATATACCTATTATATTGACGGGGAAGTGCTAACAACTCCTAACTTACAAAAATCAAATTTTACAGGAGGCGAAAAAAACCGTATAAAATAATATACGGTTTTTTTCGCCTCCTGTAAAATTTGATTCCCAGAAGTTTAAGAAAAAAATGTGGAAATGGCAATTTTATACTTAAATTGACCCACTTGTGTTGTGTTGCCTAGCTACGTCAATTTTGCAAATTTCAACTTCATTCTTAAACCAGTAGACGCGAAATTTATTCTCTATCGAACTGCATTCATAAGTCGTTTTCGTAAAAAAATTATGTTAGGAGTTGTTAGCACTTCCCCGTCGATATATGGCAGAGTTCCGACACTAATTCAATTTTCATCAACAAAGCATATTAAAATTATGTTATTGATAGGTATGGAAATATGGAAATATATTGTAAAAACGTTTTTTTTACGTACCAGTTTATCAGTGGAGGCATCGACAAGTTTCGATGAGTCTTCCTCAAGGTGACTGAACGCGACGTACTCCAGTTTTTGAGTCATCTCTTATTAACGTTAAAGTAAGGTTCATTAATACGCTTTTTTCAACTAATTCTACGTTTACTTAATTTAGGCATGAGTATCTATTTGTGAAATTCAGATAGCGCTGAGTCAGCAGCATCCATCTGAGTCCTTAACACCAATAATGCGATCACCAATCCACCTACCAAGCGTGGTGATTATTGTCCCTTACTCTAGGCTTGGTTGCGTTGGAACAAGAGTAATTTTAGTTTTTAAGACGATTTAAAACTATCCTTGTGATTTTCATGTTTTTTTTTATTTGATTTGATTCTCTGTGGAGGCCGTATCCAGCAATGGATGACCAGCAATACAGATGAAGAATTTACCAGAGTTTTTATGGTATAACTTTTCATTTAAAAAACTGACTTCCGCCATTCTATTCGACTAAATATTTGGATTTTTTATGGTGAAAGGATTATGATACTTTTTGAATGCAAATGCTTGGTTTGTTGTTGAAAATATCAAAATCGCCATATGTATGCCTACAATATTTGAAGAGTTCCCTCAATTCCTCATGGATTCCATCATCGGAACTAGATTCTGAAAAAATGGGACCAATCTGGAAGTATATCTATTCAAATAAAATAAGAATTTTCCAAATTCGTTCATAAACGCCGGAGATATGCGGTAACAAAAATAAAAAAAAATAAAAAAATACAACCGAATTGAGAACCTCCTCCTTTTTTGGGAAGTCGGTTAAAAATTACTTGTCTTGTTTTTCGATTATCTTTAGTTTTTCTTTGAATAAAATGCCCCAAATATACCTACCTATACCAAAACTTATAAACCTATAGTAAGTTTGGGTAGGCATATTGAGATACCTGTTGGGCCTGCTTCGGTATTCATAACACAATTCAAAGATTAAACAGGTTCCCTTGGGCACTAGGGCATAGAATATTAACATACAAGAAGATGGATCATTTTACATGTTTTGATGTATGGGCAGATAGTATTCTCTGGAGCTTAACCTCAATTACTTAATACATTGGCACAGATGCCGTGGTATGTCCGGCCTAAGGATACATCCCTCCATCTCCTCACATAGATATCGTAAAAGCCGACTAAGGGATTATACCAGAAGGGCAGCAGCATCCACCTGAGTACAACGCCAAAATGCGATCACCATATGGCAATTACCTTCACTGTATTCTATTATGGAGGTCTCGTCCAGCAGTGTATGTAAACAAGCTGGTGATGATGATGATGCTGACATTATAAAGACATGTCAAATAGCTGGAAATAGTCATTTAACAAAGGGCTTAGCACTATTAACTATCCAGCAAAGGAGCATTCCAATGAACGTAAATAGTACTCGTAAATTAATGCTTTCAGAGCGCTTTGAATTTCAAGATTTAAAAGTTTTTCAACTTGTTGGTAGGGTTTTGTATATATTTGGGGATAGTGAAATTGACCGAGATGACACACCTGATTAAATCAGGGGTGGATGAAATAGTGACAGGTCACAGCAACAACATGCGACCCACGGTTGCCATTCAAGTTGAAGGGTAAAATTTACAAATCCATAATAAGACCTGTTGTTATGTATGGATCGGAATTCTGGGCCATGAAAAAGAAGGATGAAAGAAGATTGCATGCAGCAGAGATGATAATGTTTAGATGGATGTGTGGAATGACAAGAATGGATAAGATAAGGAATGAGTAGGTATATAAGTTTTTATATTTAACCAGTGGCAGAAAAGTTGAAATTAAATCGTTTAGCTTTGTATGGGTATATTATGAGGAGGGATGAACGCATGTAACTAGGAGAGTGATGAATATGAAGGTTAGTGATGGAAAGGAAAAGGAAGACCTAAGAAAAGATGGATGGAGTACGTGATGGAAAAAAAGACCCCAAACAAATTGAGATAAGAGCAAGACGATGATGATGGTTTTTGATCAAAAGTGTATGCAATTATCGGCTGTATTCAAAAACTTTAGTTGGATATAGTTGACCAACACATTATAATTAACTATACATACTATAGTTGACTCTATACACTCAACTATTTGCTCCATATCATGTAGACAACTATCTAGACTTGGGATTTTGATTGATTACACGGAACAAAAGCTTAGATAATTGACATGATACTTTGTAGCAATTAGTATGATTAAAGTTTTGTACCTTGTCCTTAACATATTCACAAGACGACATAATAGTACTCGCTTATGTGTGACTTGGTTTTTTAGAAGATAGACGCTGTATAATGATAATAATATCTTTATTTCCGGCTCATTATGTATTTACAAAACCTAATAAATTAGCCCATAGAAATGTATATCTACTAGTCTCCTGCTAACGTTTCGTTGACCATTTTGAGGTCCTTCCTCATGAGCACTGACCGCGACCACGCTCGAAGGTCGTGAGACGGGAACATGTATGTTACTTATTTATTATAGAAGTGATATCTCATTGGTTTTGGACATTTTTGTTTTATGACATTAGTCGTGCAAATCTCATTAACTGTCCGCTTTTACTGTTAAAATATTTTCCGCGCAACTCTTGACACACATACCTATGCATAAAAAGTAGCTCGACTTCTCCAGATCAACTCAACTGAGAGCTGGTTCTGAGTTTTGTCAAGCAATTGACACGGACGTATGGTGTAGTGTAACACGGATTTTGTATGGAAAATGATTACAGAGTGTACGCTAGGGGCGCTCATCGGTGTCATCATACAAAATCCATGTTACACTACACCATGCATGTCAAACTCCAAGTAATCGGTTGGCCAAATGATAGCCAAATGCGAGTCAGTGGGCCGCAAAAACCAACCAAAGGAACAAACTCATTGCATAGATATAGAAGTACTGCCCCCCTATTCCCTAACTGAAAGTCACTCGATGACTAACGTTTCACAAGTAAAATGACTATCAGTTGATGACAATTCTTTATTATAATTTTGACCAATTGATGGCCATGTTTTTACTTGTCAAACGTTAGTCACCGTGTGAATTTCGGTTATAGGGCAGGACGCTAATCGTTTATTTAATCATTACAATATCCTATTTATGTTCTTAAAATTTAATCGGGCCGCAGTCAACGTTGTAAAGGACCGCATGCGGCCCGCGGGCCGCATGTTTGATATACTTGCACTACACCATACGACCGTGTTAATTGTGTGCAAAAAACTTAGAATCAGCTCTCGGAGATTGAGCACCATGTTGTGTCACATGGGACATTGTCGACGTCCGATGAATGCCATCGATCACGACATCACACCTCATTTGCGCCGCGCTTCAAAGTCGTCGAGTCAGCGCGTTAGAAACATCGTTCGTCATAGTCTTTGGATTGTTTTATCGAATTATTCTCATGGCTATGAACAGATTGCTACAACCACTATGGATTTACTAAAGTTTTTTAGTTATGGAATATGCATTGACTCCAAATCGTGTTATAAATGGCTGACTCGTGAGCATTACCTTAAGATACTGTATCCGTTAATGGTTTTTTTCTTTTTATTCGCTCTTCCAGTTTTTATTATTTAAGTTATTTTTTATTTATTTATTTTTTATTCATAAGTTTTCCTATGGTCTTAGTTTTTACCAATTGTTTTTGTTTTTTGTTTTAGTTTATTTAGTTTATGTAGTAGTCATATATTGTTTTTTATTTTTATTTTATGATTTATATGTATTATAATAAATATAGTTGCTATTATGGTAGGTTTTCTTTTTGTTTGATATGGTTTAGTTGTATTTTATTTATTTATCTTTTAGTAAAGTGCTTTTTTTTTTATTTAATTAAGTGTGTTAACATGCCTAAATTCTTACCACAATCTTGGTTGGCAGGTAGAAAATTACTTTGGCATTATGCCCTCCATTTGTGCATTTACTTTTAGTATTTGTGTGCAATAAAGTATATATAATAATAATTAAAACAGAAACTGAGATTATTATGGGTTCTGCTTGTTCTTTCAAGCGAATCGTTATGTGAGGCACAGTTTTTTGTCTTTAACAGCACATTATCATCATCACCGGCCTTTTTACGTCCACTGCTGGACGAAGCCTCCCCCATTGAATACAAAGGGGAGATTTGCCATAATCATAGTCTGTATAATTGTTTTTTTTTATTTTATATCTTAGCTTAACTGGCACCGACTCCTAAAACAACAGAGGCCCAATTCTCTAATTTTTAAAACGATTAAATTACAAGAAAATCTTGTGTCAATCGCATTGTCACGTAGTTACTATTGCTTAATCTTAGCGTACGCATGCGTAGATTAAATAATAGTTACTACGTACTTATAGTGACAGATGCGACTGACACGAGATTATATTTTAATTTAATCGTTTTTAAAATTAGAGAATTGGGCCTCTGATTATTAATTATAAATTGATATACAAGTATCAATAATTTCGTTGATTGTCTTTTAATGCTCTTTGCTTTGAAGAACTTAATTAAAGTATTATTTTCTACTTTTTAGTTTAAGTTTGTACATATAGGTACCTACAGGCATGAAGTCGGTTTATGTTTTTTACAAAAATTAACTTTATTGTAAGACAAATATGGTTTGGGGATATCTACTGCTTGATATAGGTTTCGCTATAAACATTGGTTTTCGTTGATTAACTGGCAAATGGCTGGCTTGCTTATTTTGCCCACCTAGATACGCATTAATCTAGCTGAGAGGGTATTTATTGTTGAAAATATTAATGAAGCATTGTACATCTCATCAGCAATTTGCCGTCCTGAGTCCGGTCTGCCCTCCATCTCATTCCGTGGATTTCGTAAAAGCCGACTAAGGGATAACACGGTGATGGGTAGCATTTTGAGTACTTAACACCTATACTGCGATCACCAATCTGCCTGCCAAGCGTGGTGATTATGGTAAATTTCCCCATTGCATTCTATGGGAGAAGCCTCGTCTAACAGCAGACGACTAACGGCTCATGATGATCACGATGAAAGCTGAAAAGACTGCTCCAGAGCCCAATTCTCTAATTTAAAAACATTCAATTCGCAGTATAATAATCTCAGTCGCACTGCCTCGTCTAGTAACTATTACATATTATTTGCAAGAAACGCGAAGATTAAGTAATAGTTACTATACATGTATGACAGTGCGACTGAGACGAGATTATATTGCGAATTGAATGTTTTTAAATTAGAGAATTGGGCCTCTGGTGTCTATTTGAAATCATGCGAAGCCAGGACGGATAGCTATAGACATGATAAAAAGTTACCCGAAATTTGCAAGTTGATAAAAACCGCGGGCTGAATAAATAGACACTTGCCATGATTAATGGTGACACGATCAATCTTCCAATGAGCCCAGGGGACGCCAGAATTTATAAGCTTCTTACCCGAAATCAATGGGGCGACTCGAAACTTTTTTTATTGAAAACTGAGAAACAAAAGCAATCCTATTAATCCTATACCTAAAGCTTATTATCAATAAATTATTCTTAGGACATAATTTATCACTTCACTAATATTATAAACACGAAAGTTTGTGAGTATGGATGGATGGATGGATGGATGTTACTCTTTCACGTAAAACTGAATGGATTTTAATGAAACTTTACAATAATATAGCTTATACATCAGAATAACACATAGGCTACAATTTATAAAGAAATTGTGTGAATTGTCCATAATATGACGATAAGTAATTAGGAAAAAATCTACCATCTGCGAGCTATTCTGGCGTGCGCTGCCAAAACCGCTAGAGTTACACATATGTAATGTATGATAGAAATGTTTATCTTAAATAGTCCTACAAAAAATCCCGCCACAGTATATATCTATATCTTATGTGTAAGCCATTGCAGCCAAAATGTGTATATAATATTATAAACGCGAAAGTTTGTTACCTATTATGTTTGTTACTTCTTCACGCTCAAACAACTGAACGAATTTGAGTGAAAATTGGAGTGGGGATACCTTATACCCTGGATTAACACATAGGCATCATCATCATCATCATCAATTTTCATCATTATTCACGCTGGTGAAACTGTGGGGCGCAACTAGTTTATCATATTCTTATTATAAATTCGAATGTTTGGAGGGTTTTATGTGCCAAGCGTTCCGCGGCACCATGTAATAAAAAATGAAAATGAAATAAAATACATTTATTCGACAACACACACATACACAGAACAGCCAAGTAAATGAAAGGAAAGCGTAGAAATTACTAATAGTAACTATGTGTTATTGCTTAAAATTTGAACAAACCATTATAACCATTACCATTAACCTTCATATCTACAATAAAAAAAAACCTTTTTTTCCCAATTTCACGCGCACGAGCAAAGCCACTAGCAGAATCTAGTTAGTGATATTTTATTTGGCAGCTGAACATTTAGCTAGTTTAATATTAAATTTACGTTATCTGAAAAAATACTGTGATTTCTAAACTATTTGTACGATTAGATAGGTTACTGCGATAATATCATCATCTTCAATCACAATTTAAAGTCTTGAGAGATTAAGATACCAAATGAGAATGGTGACGGCCAAAAATCCAGAGATCAAATAGCTAGAGATTTTTAGCTTAATACTTAGGTCTGATAACTGAAGCTTTGTAGACTGAACACTGAGCTTATGTGTGATTTTTCTTTGCTGAGTCACAGCCAGGACTAGGTTGAGGTGTGACCCTGAAAAGGGCCTTGTGTCCGATAGCGAAAGGGTTCAGTGCACCTAGTGCATTGGGGCTACTCTCGAAAACAGTTCCAATCGCAATCCAGTTCCAATCTTAATCCAGTTTCAACGCTTGTTTGGCACTCTTGAACCAAATCGAGTTTGAAATCGAGATAGAGTACGCGATTGAATTAGCGTGAAGAACAACAGAGACAGAAAGTCGATTTCACTTAGTTCCATAAAATTCCACTCCAAATTGTGCGCTAGTATTGAATTCAAGAGTACCAAATGACCAAGGAATCTAGTACTCTCTGACGACAAATGACACTAAATCCTGAATTAGGATCAAGCAGAGCGTCAAGAGTAGCCCTGCTGGTGCTTATCTGATGATGAATGAATTTGATATTAGCAAAATTTCAAATAAACTAGGTCGAGAAAATAGTTCTCAATACGTTGTCATACAAAAAAGTTTCTTCTCTCAGCCGGATTTAGGATCAACGAATCTTCGCGACCAGCAAACTCGTCCAAACAAACAAAGTATTAACATAACGAAAACATTATCGTTCAAATATTATTTTTCCTCCGCGAATGGAATTTTAATGCTACCAAATTGTTTGGCTAGCAGAGATAGGTAAATAGACTGGTTTTTATGCTTAGATTCGGGCCTTTAACATTTTGAATGGAAAAAAACATACCTAATGCTTTAATTTTACAACTTAAAAAACTATTCTGTGTCTTTTGGATTCGCGTGTTTGTGAGCAGGGTGGTTATTCGCTATGACCTAAGAGATTCCTTGTCAATAACGTGTGAAGTCACCCATGCTATTTAGCGATGATTCCACGCAGATATCGTAACGAGCCCGCGTTAGGTTACGTTTGCTCATAGCGAATAAGGGGGCAGTCATTGAGTAGGTATAAAAACTTTCCTGAACTACATAGGTAGGTAGGTATACGTGGGATATTTATCATTTATTTCGTGAAACAAAAATTTTATGACTTATATACATATTGGTGCAGGCGCCGATAAGTTTCAACTCAAATTTGGGGAGTCTTCACCAGAGTGACCGTAACGCATTCACTCCGCGTCTCATATAGCTAGTACGCACAGGGGTGCTATTTTTGAATGTCACTAAGTGACTAAACGTAAATAAAATTACCGTTAACCCCCGACTTCCAAATTTTTATGTATTGAAACTCATTGATGACTAAAATACTTATATCTATGATATCAATACAAGTGCCTCCATCAAGTACATCTTCTGAAAAACGGTGTCCTTTATAATGATTTAGTCACTCAATGAATAAAAAAATCGCACCCCAGTAATACGGGCTCTCAAAGTTTGAGTCGAAACTTGTCGGTTCCTTATTATACCGATGTAAAGGTACGTGTAAAATACCCGTTATAAAAAATGTAAGCGGTAGGTAGTTTATATTTTACCAAAATACAAAATGTACCTAGCAGACAAAAGATGATTTTATTGAGGCGGCTCAAGACCGTTCGACGTGGCATTATATTCATTTTTAACCGACTTCCCAAAAAAGGAGGAGGTTCTCAATTCGGTTGTTTTTTTTATGTTCGTTACCGCATATCTCCGGCGTTTATGAACCGATTTGGAAAATTCTTTTTTTACTTCCAGATTGGTCCCATTTTTTTCAAAATCCAGTTCTGATGATGGGATCCATGAGGAATTGAGGGAACTCCTCAAATATTGTAGGCATACATATGGCGATTTTGATATTTTCAGCAACAAACCAAGCATTTGCATTCAAAATGTATCATAATCCCTTCACCACTATGGTTCTTTCATCTTTTTTTTTTCATCCAAATATTTAGTCGAATACAATGGCGGAAGTCGGTTTTTTAAATGAAAAGTTATATATTCTGCCTATGTCCAGCGATGGACTTCTACAGACTGATGATGATGATACACATTTTCTCTCTTCTGCCTTAGCAAAAGCCATTATTAACACAGCACTATATTTTGTTAGTTAGAATTTCAAACAAACCCGACATTTCAATGAGCGCGCGGTTACAGAAACTTATTACCCCAATATGTCATGTTGAATATGAATGCAGTTGACACACAAACTGACATTGTACAGTTAGTTAGGGTCAGTGCACACACAGAGTGGCGGGGATGCGACCTTTCCAACATTGAAACTCAACTTTACCTTTGATATAGTACCTTTCTCGAGCTATACGACAGTGTGCAGTGACCCTAAAGTCTGTTAATAATTTCATATGCTGGAATTTCGAATGGGAGATATTGCAACTTCGGTATCTACGCACGAGCTATGACACGGTAAGATATAAATTAATATTTTGTATCTTATCTCATGATGAAATATAAAGATAAAAAAAAATAAAAACAAAACTTTAATGACAGTCTTTATGCACAAGCCATCGAAATAAATTAAAAAATTACATTACGATACAGCTGCTCTCTTCTATAGACAACTGTATCATAATTTAACTTTTTTTGACGTGACAACGTCTTATAATTCGATAGAGCCGGCTGCACGCACGAAAAAACATGACTCATGCGGCGTTACATCGCTCTGAGGCGTTCCATGTAAGGCTTGAAGTGCAAGCGAGAGCGCGGAACGAGCGACAAAGAAGCACAATCGGCCTAGTTATACGTCGGGATAGTTGAACGTTGTCACGTTCAACTATCGTCAGTAAACCGTCTTTACAGACAACCAATTTTTTTCATTACGGTACGATACAACTTCAGTTGGACCTAGGAGGATGCAGTTTTTCTACATAATCTGCGGCCTTTGGCTCGTTTTTTTAACTCACACTCTTATTTTAAGAACCCTTATTATGCAACAGTTTTGTAAACTACTATACATGTATTTTCAATATAAGCGTACAGAATATCTTTCCAATAAAGATAGAAGAGGCCAAAGAGAGGCCTGAATTATGTCGAACGTGCAACAATTTTTAAACAAAGTTTCCAGGTCACGTGAATCGAGTAGATTAAAAACGCCTGGGCCTGGCACGAATGTTTCGTCCTAGATTATTTTTTATTTTTTTATCTCCCACCTTAGTCTGAATAACTTTAATAACAATTAAGTATAACAGAGGCAAATCGACAAGGATAACAACATAAAAAAAATTGATTGATGAATGAAAAACCACTGGGTTCTCCACAAATAGCAGGATCAAACAGGATACAAGAACAGGATTGATCTAATAAAATAAATTGCCAATTGTGACGATTCATTTGGATGTGACCTAAGTAATATGTTATTTGTATTTGGCAGATTAGGTATATTGCCCTCATTGGCATCTCGCGTTTAAGGTAATTCGATCATAAGGGAACTAAACCACTTATTATCAGGTGGCCCACCTGCGAGTTCCATCACACAAATAATAAAACATAATATCGAAGCGGAGTTTGATAATTCTTTATTGCATTCACCTTAAAAGAAAACTACATAATCTCAGGTTACTTGTCTAGTAAAAATTTCCATAAAAATATGAAATTTTTGGTGTTCTCAAGCAAGATTGTTCTCAGAGTTGAGTTCAGTCTATTAATACGGGCCTAGATTGTAAACCGATGACAAAATTTTGAAGTTACACTATTATATTTTTATTTTCCTAAATACACTACATTACATTAAATTACTATAATATTATCATTACTATATTTTTATTATTACAGTCCCCTAACCTCTCCACCTCCTGTCTCCCTCCTCTTACCGTACAATTCTAAATTTCAACCAAATTATCTTTTTAATTAGCAGCAAATCGTTTGAAGTCGAAACAAATTATGAATTGTGGGTCGATTTTTTTTGATTTCCATCGCAAATATGGAAACATTTCCTTGTGCCTGCCAATTATCAATTCAATTTAGCATGAGCCCGTAATAAATAATTTTTTGCTTGGAAAAACGTCGGTAGGTACCTACTACCTACATTATATACCAAAACCCTGTGGTTATTACGTATTCTATGCCAAAACCATCGTAATTAAAGATTTTTGTTTGAAAATAACTTTTCATTTAAAAAACCGACTTCCGCCACTGTACTCGACTAAATAATTTTGGATGAAAAAAATTTATGAAAGAACCGTAGTGGTGAAAGGATTATGATACTTTCTGAATGCAAATGCTTGGTGTCTTGCTGAAAATATCAAAATCGCCATAGGTATGCCTACAATATTTGAGGAGTTCCCTCAATTCCTCATGGATTCCATCATCAGAACTGGATTCTGAAAAAAATGGGACCAATCTGGAAGTATATCTAATCAAATAAAAAAAGAATTTTCCAAATCGGTTCATAAATGCCGGAGATATGCGGTAACAAACATTAAAAAAAAAAAAAAAAAAAAAAAACAACCGAATTGAGAACCTCCTCCTTTTTGGGAAGTCGGTTAAAAAGAAGGTAGTAGGTACCAAAACCATCTAAGAACCTATTGAAATAGCAATTGGCCACTTTGACGTTAAATCATAATAATAAATTAATTACCAAAAATTTGTATAGGTGATTTAAATTAATTAACTTGAAAAATAGAAGCAGCAAAAATGTTTAATTACAATCAATATATTATATAAAATTGTTGCGTCAATGATTAGTCAAAGTCAAAAGTCAAAGTCAAAGTCAAAAAGAATTTTATTCATTGAAATCACAAGGATCATTTTGAATCGTCTTATAAACTAAAATTACTCCAATTTTTTTTTATTCTTTTTATTCTACTTGGCTAGCAGACAAGCTTACGGCCCACCAGATGGAAAGCAGTTACCGTAGCCTATGAACGCCTGTAACACCAGAGGCATAACACGCGCGCTGCCGACCCTGAGACATTAAGATGAAAAGTCTCATGTGCCTGTAATTTCACCGGCACCCGTACCCTTCAAACCGACACGCAGCAATGCACACTCCTGCTTGGCGGCAGAAATAGTGGGTGTAGTTCCCTGGACGAACTTTTTCACAAGAAGCTCTACTACTAATAATACTACCACTCTAGCCTAGGAGCCTAAGCCTAGGCCTAGGATAAGGCCTCCCCATAGCATGTCATGGGTGATTCACCATGCTTAGCAGGCAAATAGGTAATCGCAGTGTCGATGTTAATTACTCAGGTTGATGTTGCTGCCCATCCAATGGTATAATCCCTTACTCTACATTCACGACATCTCACGGAGACGAAAGGGGTCTTATACACCATGGCACACTTTAAATAGATACAAGTACTCGTCTGCTAATAATGTGCTCGCCATTAGTATCAATAGAAAAAACCGAACGCATCTAACTAAATCGAGCAAATAGAAAATACCGACATTCATACTGACTGCTATTCTAGCGTCTATTTTTGTAATCCAGATTGTTAAAGTTTATTCCACGTCTGTTTATTTTATCAACGTAATCCCTTCGATCGTATTGAAAAATAAACTTTAACTCTGTAACAAAAACTTTCAATTGTGAGGTCACCGTTGAGGGTTCGAGAGACCAAGTTTCAGGGTATAAATAATACCTACTTTAGAAGTTTGGTAACTTTGTCTATTTAAACTTATGAGATTTTTTGAGGGTATGCCAAATACGCTATGCCATGCATAGAGTAACTTTTTTTTTTTTTATTGTAGTTATTATTATTAGTACCTGGGTGGCTGAGCTTTACTAGGAAGAATGCGTTTTCCTGGAGATGAAACCTAGCCGTTTTGGAGATCCCAAAACATACAAATATTACTCGTTTAAAAGTACAGTTATTATTAGTTAAGTATAAAGTTCTGCTGCAATTTCTGTGTTTTTCTTTATTTTCTGAATGGAAGACAAGCAGCTCGTAGGTAAGTACTGGTAGCCCATAATGTAGGTACCCATGCTGGCTGGGACTCAGTCTTACCCAGCCAAAAGCTTACCCACTGCGGGTAGTTGTGTATATAACATGTCGTTGAATTTTAGTTTAGTTAGATGAAATTAATATCTAAATAAAGATGTGGATCGTAAATTTAACATGTAGAAACGGATTTATCAAGTATTTTATTTATTTTTGTTATTCTTGACGTTTCGAATGCATTGCAGCTTTTGTGCAACTTTCGTGGTAGACTAAAAGATGACAGATATTTGAATAGAATTCTTAATAACTTTTCATTTAAAAAACCGACTTCCGCCATTGTATTCGACTAAATATTAGGATGAAAAAAAAATGATGAAAGAACCATAGTGGTGAAAGGATTATGATACTTTTAGAATGCAAATGCTTGGTTTGTTGCTGAAAATATCAAAATCGCCATATGTATGCCTACAATATTTGAGGAGTTCCCTCAATTCCTCATGGATCCCATCATCAGAACTGCATTCTGAAAAAAATGGGACCAATCTGGAAGTATATCTATTCAAATAAAAAAAGAATTTACCAAATCGGTTCATAAACGCCGGAGATATGCGGTAACAAACATACAAAAAAAAAATACAACCGAATTGAGAACCTCCTCCTTTTTTGGGAAGTCGGTTAAAAACTAGTGCTACCGTCCATTATTTTTTAATCAAAATATTCGAAACTATAGGAACCTATTTGAAAATTGTTAAATTTACAATGTTCGACAATAGCAAAAACCACACACATCCACAGTATTATGTGGATAATAATTTCACAGTATCATGCTTCGTTTCTTCGCTGTGACAGAAGTATTTCGATAGGACTCCGCCATCAGATTGCTCGTTAAACTTGCTACGGTGAAGTTGATCCAATACCTTCGCATCTTCATTTAGTCCATTGTTATATGACAATGGACAAATATAGGTATTCATTGTTCTGCTTCCAACATTGGACCAAGTATTTTGATAAGGAAACTTACATTGGGATGTGTTGAATTCGACAAAAACAAAATGTTAACCGATGTTTCTCATTTTTAACCAACAGCAAAAAAGGAGAAGGTTCTCAATTCGGTTGTATTTTTTTTATTATCTGTCTCATAGAAAGTATTTAACACACAAACTGAAGGCAGTTTTGCAATGTCATAATAAACGCCCCTAAAATGTTCATAGCTATGCAAGCAAAATTACATAAATGCAAGTTCCACCTCTTGTCACATTTTCAACAATGGAAAAGTCCCAACTCAATCCTTCCACCACAGTAGTTCTTTTAAGAAAAAAAGAGTACATATCAGCATATAACGGGTCGAATAGTATGTTATGCGATTTCTGAGCAGATTATGGAGCTGGGTTTTCAACAGCAATCTGTGTTCAGACAATTAATTTGTTGTTCATAAATCTGTTAACACGAAACAATGTGAGCGAGCTCAGACAGGCGGAAAACACGTGGGTTCTCCCATTTAACGTTTAGGTTTTTGGTGAAACTTCATTTTACACGCTTCAATTTAGATAGGTGTAAATACGAATCATCATCATCATCATCACCAGCCTGTTGATGTTCAATGTTGAAAGAGTCCTCCCCCATCATATACAATAGAATTTGCCATAATCACCACGCATCGCAGGCGAATGGGTGATCGCAGTATTGGTGCTAAGTACTCGGGTGGATGCTGCTGCCCATCCACCATCTGGTGTAATCCTTTAGTTGGCTCTTACATCATCCACAAGAGGAGATGGAGGGATCTATTTTTAGGTTGGACGCCTGGACAAATATCAAGGCAAAAAAAGGTATTACATATTATTAATACTAACATAAGGCCGTAGTGCACCTCAACAACATCGGAGCCACAGACAGCCCACTCTGCAGGGGGTGTCTGATCGAAGAAGAATCGGCTGCCCACGTAGTCCTGGAATGCGTGGGAGTAGCAGCTCAACGTGAACAAATCCTCAACAACCCGAGGTCACTCCGCGAAGCCTGCGAAGACCCCAGGAAGCTTCTGTGCTTCTGGACGGAGTTAGGCTGGCTAACTACCTAGCTAGTTTACTCTCACGCATAATGGACCATCCATAGAGTTCGAATGCGGAAAAGGGAGTTCTTTAACATTAACATTAAGGCCGTAGTGCTGATATTTACTTATTGCTTATACAACTACTTAAAAGCCGGCACATTCTTGACCTAGTCTCTACAAATTCAGCCGTTTCAGGGTCATCTAGAATTTAGCTCTAGAATACACTTTGTATATCTGTCTCTAGAGTTACTCCGACTCTACGTAGAGTCTAGCTTTAACTTATACGTTATGTATTCATGTAACGTGTTCCCTGTGAAATATTCATTTAAACATCACCTGACGTGGCTAGAGATATATTTTACGCAATATTCAACTTCCAAAAACACATGACAGCTAGCAAAACATGTCTGATCCTTACCTACTGCTACAGAGTAACACGATCCGAGGGAAAAGTTGACTGTATTAAGGTCTTTACAATACAATTTTAAATTTTGATATTGCTTTGAGTTATAAAGTGCTACAACTTTGATAATTGGAATTCGTGTTACATAACACATCCATGCAAGTTTATTGAAAAACTTTTTAATATAAGGAATTCAGCATTGTGAGATTGCTTGTAGTTACTGCAACGTGACTGTAGTACGGAACAGCGGAGTGGGGAGCGCCAGGCTTGACGACCTCTGAGAGCTGATTCTGAGTTTTGACAAGAGTTTTGATGAGCGCCCCTAGCGTACACTCTGTGAACCTCATTTTCCATACAAAAATCCGTGTTACACTACACCTGACGTCCGTGTCAATTGCTTGTCAAAACGCAGAATCAGCTCTCCGTGGCGCAGAGAGTAGCCGGCTGAGATGCGAGAGGTAGCTGGTTCGATTCCCACTGTGGGACAAATGTTTGTATGATCTGCAAATATTTGTTACGGGTCTGGGTTTTATGGTTACGACACAGGGATTCCTAGCGTGGGATCAAGACTATCTATGTGACTGTTAGGTGTTATGTTATGTTCGTTCGACTCTGCAAATCATGCGTCGCTATGTCACGTGACATCGTGCTCACGTTGCGTGACGCAAACTTTGCTTTTCAATACAGATAAAAGTAAAATACAAAGCCTTGTATTAGGTACTACCACCGTACCTATTTCTGCCGCCAAGCAGTAGTGTTCGCATTGCTGTGTTTCGGTTTGAAGGGTACGGGTGCCGGTGAAATTACAGGCACATGAGACTTTTCATCTAATTATGTCTCAGGGTCGGCAGCGCGCGTGTGATGCCTCTGGTGTTACAGGCGTTCATAGGCTACGGTAACTGCTTTCCATCTGGTGGGCCGTAAGCTGGCCTGCCAAATAGCATAAAAAAAAAAAAAGGTACTTCCTTTCTGACGGCCTCCGTGGCGCAGCGGGCGAGTAGCCGGCTGAGACGCAAGATGTTGTTAGTACCATGGTACTCGTAGTTCCTTGATTCCCTGTGTCGTGACTATGTATATGACTATTGCGGTGTTACCTATGTTATGTTATTATTTACTCAAGCAATAAGATTTTTCGATAACTGCAAGTTTTAGAACCAATTATTTGATAAGAAACCTTTCAATGTCCTATATAGTTTTTTACTTTCAACAAGGTGAAAAACATAGGTTCCTAGTTAGTAAGTCTAGTAGATAGATACTTGTCGCTACAGACGAAAACCCTTCATATAATTGGTATCCGAAAACACAGCTTTTGCTCGTTAAATCTATCCTCGTCACAAGATTTTACGCCAAGATTGTCCACGAGTAGGTACTATAAGTTCTCGATAACTTGAGGAAAAAGTAATATTAACCTACTTCTTGTGTGTAGGTAGGTACGTGAAGTTCAAGGGTTTGTGGGTGGGGATGGTATATTGCAAAACATTTGTCTCCGGACCGGAGTACTCGTATAACACATAACGGCGGTTTATGAGGACTGTGACTCCGGTGAACTGTTTCATAGTGCACATCATGCTTTCAAACTTTAATGAGATAAGGCTTGGTCTATGAAGTGGTAGCCTATAAAATGTGGGCGAGTAAAGCAAGAATTTATTATCTTGCTTTACTAGACCACATCATAAGAATCTGTTTACACAGATTCTGACACCGCATTAATATTACGACCGAAATAAATTAAATTCTGCGAGAATTACCTGATTACGTAGATCTGTTGCTAGCAGTTTCAATGCTGTTTCTATCCGAAATGACGCTCATGCGATTACCCAATTTACGCAGCTTACCTGAAAAGCTTGATTGCTAATAGACTGCGTATATTAGGTAATTGCAAGACCGTAATTTCATATAGGAACAGCATGGAAAACTATATTGAAACCATAGCAACAGAATTACGTAATAGCGCTACTGTGATAACGGTAAAAACTTCAAATCATTATTTTTGTTGTTTTTTGTTTAAACCTGTTCAAAATCATGATAGTTAAATAGAAGATTATGTTTATAGCAAAATTTGTATCATAAATAATTTCAAAATATATCAGGGCACGTCTTCTATGGACGTGATCACAGAAAAATTACTAAAGTAAGACAATGAAAATAAATTCTTCTTTCTTTATCCCCCATTGAATACAATGGGGGGATTTGCCATAATCACCACGCTCGGCAGGCGGATTGGTGATCGCAGTATTGGTGATGGATGCTGCTGCCCATCCCCTGTAATCTCTTAGTCAGCTTTTACGACATCCACGGGAGAAGGAGGGGGTCTTTTCTTAGGCCAGACACACCATGGCATAAAAATAAATTATCAATAATCATAATTATAATCAACACCATCAAAATGACGGCTGCGGATTTAGCGATACGATTCTTTGCACAAGCTGAAATAGTCCAGTTAAATTGAATTCACAATCCTTTAATGCCGCTCGCAGACTTGACAAATGAAGGTATCAGAGGATAACTCGAAGACGGAAATAGTGAGAAATCTGACAGAGGCCTGTGTCACTGCAAATCAAGGAATTTTTAAATCGGCTCTCAATGTTAACTAGAATTGAAACTTTTGTGGTTGGGAATCATTTACGCGGTCGCGGGCGGCGCTCATCATGATGAAGAGGCTTCTGAACTCAGTCTCGACACGTCAGCAAAAGTGACGAAAAACAGTTTCAATGTTTAGTGTTGATTTTAGATAAAATACCTTGTGCGAGAAATTAATTATAAGCCTGAAGAAGTCACTGCTGGTCTTAGAAATTCCCTATCGAATGCCACGACGAATGGTCTTGAGCCACCTCCATCTACTGACTTAATAATAATAAGTTTATTCAGTAGCAAACGTCATAAATGCATTAAATTGTACATCGGATTTAGTTCTTAGTATAAGTAATCCTGGGTGGGAAAACAAAAGTAGATCGGTGCCATAGAAAGTCATCAAGTCCAAGTTAAAAACGTCATCATAAACACATTTTTTTTTCTGCGAATTTCAGTCTTCTAGCCATGTCTATAGGTATTTATTTTATGATGAGAAAAAAATACAGTAATTCTATGTTTTGACTCTTACGTGTAAGTAGAAAATTACATAATTTAATTAAATATATCCAAACAGGGAAAAATCCTATGCGATGTCATGTTATGCCTTTCGCTGGACATTGAGGCTTCCTGCTACTTTAAAAATGTCGACGGTCCATTGAAGAAAGCTTTCCTAGAATGCGTATTCTGCTAATAGGGTGTTCTGCTTTAATGTCCTTTCGATACGAAAGCGTCCAGTTCGTGGTCACCACTGGAGAACCTTTACTCCACAACGGTGGTCAGTTCTGCGAGCTATATGGCCTGCCCATTGCCACTTGCTAATTCTAAAAGCTATGTCGGTGATCCTGGTTCGTCTACGGAATTTCATATTCCGAAAAATCAAAGTGTCGTATTGGCGCTTTTGTTCGATGTACTGTTATATCTTCTGGCGTCTGGAGTAATGTTCCAGCGATTTGTAAGTAACCGAGTCACAGACTCATATTATGTTTCAGGTACAGACACGAGATAGATGAGTTACTGCTGAAAAGGATGATCGGATTTCGGATGAAATAACTGTAGTACTTAGTTATGTAAAGAGCTTATGAGTACGCTTCGTTCGCTACGCCGCCGCATTTCTATTTTTGTCATCCCTTGTATTTGGTGAATACTGGCCTTAATTTCTTTCCTACCAAGTTGTACTAATAAAACATACCTCCTTTCTTTAATGTATTATTTTAGTTGTATTAACGTTACTCAAATAGGTATAAAGATCATAGACAGCTTATTTATCACTGTACCTGTAAGTAAATAACTGTTACAATCTATTAGCAAGGTGAGTTAATTAAAAAAATCCTTGTCTAAGCCCTTATTAATAAATCAATTCAAAACTGAGTGTCCACCCAACTATTCCAGTCTGTCCCGCTTTGCCAAAAGGATAATTCGGGACAAAGAAGATTTGGAATTTTTATTTTGTTTTAATTCTGTTTTATCCTACTAATACACTCGAGAGCAATGAATCCGGGTCACTTAAAGAATCCTAAAAATCTCGGAAACTAAAAATGCTAGGTTAATGCAATAAATTGTATTTAATAGACAATGTAATACTCCTTAAATGAAGGTATTAAAACTTCTTAGTTATTGTAAAGTTATATCATAAAAAAATCAAATTTGAAAAAGGGCCACTTTCGAAGATGGAACTACGAAATTACAGCATTTGGTTTTGCTTTTGTTTGTAATCTGTCATTTATCATTGTTTGATTTCTGTTTTTTTGTTGTTTTTTTTCTGCGTAAACGCAGTAATGGAAGCACGAGGAGGCAATACGAAGTATTAAAATTCAAGAAAATCGTAATAAAGTTCAAAAATTTCATGTTTCCTATTTTTGTTTTAAGGAGAGATCAGCAGTTTTTTTCTTTATGTAATTTTGTGTTAATAAAATGTATGGTGACTCATATTTTTTTTACCTTCATTTAAGGAGTATTACATTGTCTATTAAATACAATTTATTGCATTAATCTATCATTTTTAGTTTCCGAGATTTTTAACATTCTTTAAGTGACCCGGATTCATTGCTCTCGAGTGTATTATAAACGCGAAAGTTTGTGAGTATGTATGTTTGTTACTCTTTCACGTAAAAACTACTGAATGGATTTGAGTGAAATTTGGAATGGAGATACTTTACGCCCTGGATTAACACATAAGCTACTTTTCATCATCATCATCATCATCAATTTTCATCATTAGTCACGCGGGTGAAACCGCGGGGCGCAACTAGTCCTTCATAATCTTGATTTGATGCAATCGTATAAGTACAACGGCTTGAGATTTCGTTCTAATTGATAAACACATATTCAGTCACCTGATCTCACTTAATTTAGTCAAGTCGTAGTTTAATTAAATAAAGCTCAATCTTGACACGACACTCGAAAAGTAGATAGAAGACGCGCTGTGTGTCGTGATGTAGTAGACAGTAATTCCCAGTGATTGGAAGGCCTCCGTGTCAGTAGTACTACTAAGAAGTACAACTGGTAGTACAAATGACACACCCTTGTATCTCTAGTACAACTACAAAAAATACAAGTACATTCACTCGACTTTTTGAATTCTAATTAAAACTTAAGTTGAACTGGTAGTACAAATGATACAAACTTGTATATCTAGTGTAAAAAATCAACAGACCACTTATCTATCTCTGTTATCTTTTAAAAAAAAATAACAGAAAACTTGTATCTCTATTATAAAAAGAATAGAAGGTAAACAACCACGAAAATGCTGGGAGCACGCCCATGTTTTTTCTTAATTAGAATTCAAAAAGTCGAGTGAATGTACATGTATTTTTTGTAGTTATACTAGAGATACAAAGGTGTGTCATTTGTGCTACCAGTTGTACTTCTTAGTAGTACTACTGACACGGAGGCATTGGAAGAAGATCGTGCAAGACTAAGAGAAGTGAAAAGAAACGAGTATAGAACTTTGCACAGCAGTAAGAAAATATATGGGCCAAGTTTTTGTAATATTATTGTAATTCGCATTTTAACTCTCCTATTTCGACATTCTCAGTAAACAATATTGACTTTGTGTCATAAAAATATTGTTCACTGAACTGCCACGTAAGATCTGATACCTGTTTACTCCTCCGGCAAATGTTTCGGGAACATATTCCGCAGTAACGACCCGTGATAATGTAACCTAAAATAACCGGATTATGCTAAACGGTGATGTTATAAACCGTAACGTTCCGATTGCGATTTACGGATAAAATCCGCTGTCAGATGTGCTTTAATGTAATATCGGTGATAACTTTTCCCTTCGTATTTTTCGGTTGTTTAGACATATTTGATGAAATCTGTCCTTTACAGAATGGGTATAAGGATGGGGATGGAATATAGAATGCGAACTATAACTCCTCTGATTTTTAATCTTAGACAATTTTTGTAAACGAAGAAATGTCAAGCTAAGCCACTGTGTGTTTAAGTGTCATGTATGTGTATCATATGTGTATATTATATACACATATGACACACATACATGACACTTATACACACAGTGACATTCCTTTGTTTACAAAAATTGTCTAATATTAAAAATCAGAGTAAACATACAAATCTTTATACGATACATGGCAGGATGGATATAATTTTTATTTCAATTGTAGTAAAAAAAAATGTTGCGTGTTGTTACTGTAAAGTTTTTTACAAATAAGGCCTAGTTCATGCACCATCAATCACAACTCCTCAAGGCTTATTTTAAGGCCACCGTGGTCATTTATACATTGTTAACATGTAAAACAATATTGTTAGTAATAGGTCTTATTTCTGATAGGTACATGAACCCCGTCAGGGCCAAGAAGTCAAGTTTGGAGTCAAGATTTTAATCAATAAAAAAATTATAGGACACAACATTATGTTATTTAATTTAAAAATGTATAAAAGTCAAAACAATAATATAAAAATAATAATAATAGGAGTATAAATAGCTAAGTCAAACATAAAAAAAAAACCACAAATAAATGCTTATTTTTTCTTCCTTTTCTTTCTTTCTAAGTCAAATTTAACCTCACTCATTTTGACTCAGACGATTAAACCTATTGGACGTTTTGACGTGTGCGCCGGCAAGG
This sequence comes from Epirrita christyi, assembly GCA_951392215.1. Taxonomy (NCBI): domain Eukaryota; kingdom Metazoa; phylum Arthropoda; class Insecta; order Lepidoptera; family Geometridae; genus Epirrita; species Epirrita christyi. The sequence continues at coordinate 13,396,358 of OX595841.1, read as the reverse complement.
CCCTAAACGATACAAACATGTCCAAATTAAAAGAAGGGAAGTTAGTTAACTATGTTAGTTAATAATGAAGTATACTTACGACAAAACCATTTAATTAGATGGTTTAGTGAGTAGGCTAGTCAAATACGAACTGACTAAAATTTACATCAGAACACATTACATTTACATCCTAGAATTTGTCACTAATAAATTCATCCAGAGAGTAATAACATTTTTTGAATAGCATAGATTTTAACTTGTTATAGAATAACTGGTCTTTTGTTTCCAATTTTAGTTCTTTCACAAGGAACTATATTACTAACAGTTCTTTGTTATTGTATTTGAATCTTTTGGGATTGCATACCTAATTATCGTAAAATACATACGTTTGCATAGAACATAAAACACTCCCCCTTTATTACAACCAGATTAGTCAAAGTACAAAATGGTTTAATTTGTTTTAATGTTAAGCTTTATGCTTTCCGTCTTCAGTAAATGCCACCACGCATAACCTACGTGAATCAAAACAATTAAACGCTGACAATGTTATTCCTGTCTTTAATAGCTTATAAGATTTACTTTCCGGCCTCGTAACTGCTAAAGCTTAGCTTCTAGCACAGCGCAGTGATCGAGAGTGAGTGTGAGTGAGTGAGTGAGTGAATGTGCGAATGGCGGAGAGTCTTTTGTCTACTGCTAAATAGGCCTACCCCACAGAATGCCACGACGAACGTTATTGTGTTTATAATAACGGGGGGTGGTTTGTCATAATCATTACGTTTGGTAGATGGCAGGCGGATTGGTGATAGCAGTATAAGTACTCAGGTGGATGCTGCTGCCCATCCACTGGTGGTATCCCTTAGTTGGCTTTTACGATATTCATTGGAGGAACGGAAAGATCTACTCTTAGAGCGGATACATTCCGGCATCAGCTTTTGATGCTGCTGGCCCATCCCCTGGCGTATACTTTAGTCGCTGTTTACGACATTCACTCCACAAATCCAGATATTCGCCGGAAAAGGAAATAAATTATCAGGGTTCCATAGTGCGACAAGGAAACCTCATAAGATCGTTAAGGCCGTCCATCCGTGTATCACAGCGTTATAATTTTCTCAGCTATGAACCAAATGCATCAAATTAAGTAAAAGTTACTATGGTAACCTAACAACCCTACCCCTAACCCCAACCTTACCTTTTGGTGTTAAGTTACATACACAAAGGTTAGCTGGAAGAGAATGCTTTCTATCCTTCGCCTATGTACGTACAGTACTTTTAAGCAAAGCTTAAAAGCTTTTGTGCAATAATAGTAGATTATGCACTAAGGGAATAAAGCAGTGTCTTATGTCGCGGGCGGCATATTGAACCCTGAGCGTAACGAGGGACTCTAAAGTTAACTCCCGAGTGTAGCGAGGGAGTTATATAGAGTCCTGAGTAAAGCGAGGGGTTCAAGCTGCCCAAGACGAAGACAGGCTTTATTCCAGAGGAGCATACTCTACTTTTCACACCTACTGCGAGGCAATAAAAGGCCAAGGCTCCATTAAATAAGTATCGTCTGTTTTGATAAACTCTGGAGTAGAATCATTATCGTTCGACATTTTTTGTTAACACTAATATTGACACTGACATAATATTATATTACAAAAATATTGCAATAAAATTCACTGAAAATCACAGCACCAAACATCTCTTTTGTTTCACATTCCTTAAAATCGCGCCTATTTCTTTTTTTTTCGAGTTTTGCTATAGTGGCCAGTTCGATTTTCGAACAAACCTCTTTACAATGCCATATGGTCATTTTTTTACTCAGGGTTTTCCACGAGTTTCCAACACGAATTTGACGTTCTAAATTCAAATCACTTTAATCCCTAGGGAGTTTCATACAACTTTATATCCCTAGAGAGACAATGCTTTACTTTACGTTGAGGTTGCATGATTTGTAATTGGACATTGTCGAGCAGGTGGTGTGAAAAGAATTTTCTATATATCTATGTACTTAAAATACATTAAACCGAATTTCTTAATTTTAAGAAAATGAAATGTATTTTATTAATGTAAACTGGGCTGAAAAAAAAAGGAAAGCGTGGCTTCCAAGTCTGCATTTAACGCTTTGCTTATCGCTCAGCTAGTAAAGAGATAGTTGAGGCCCACGAAAGCCAGCTCTAAGGGCGTGGCGCTGGCACAAATAGCTTTCTGTGGTTTGTGGCTTTTGGGAAATTACGTGGGTATGATGGTGTTTCATTTTATCGTCACTTTGTTGGAGTTACAAATATTTTCGGACCATTGTTCGTGGCTTAGACTACTTATTTTTTTCGCTTCAACGACTCAACGTAGGCGCCACTGATTTTAAGTCGCGGAAGTCGCACAAATAATTACGTTGGCGATTTTTTTGGCAAAACTGCAAAATTTATTATAAGTATCTCATTTAAAATAAACAAGTGCGAGCCGGACTCGCGCACGAAGGGTTCCGTACCATTATCTATAAAAACGGCAAAAAAATCACGTTTGTTGTATGGGAGCCCCCTTAAATGTTTATTTTATTGTCGCTGCCACTCCCGTCGCAACCATCGGGCGCGCCAGGAGCGGCCAGACAGGCGACGATGATGGAGCACCGCAACCCGACCGGAAGGACGTTACCGAAGAACGTGTAATGACGCGGACACAAGCACTCCCCCCACCCCCGCGCCGGACGAGCCGAGAGGAGCGAGCTCAGAGACGCAGTGCGAGGAAGGACGCGGAGGGAGTGTAGTGCGGATCCTATACCCACCCTGATGAAGACCCTCGATTAGGGTCGAAACCTGTTGGTGCTTCCACCAACGTATCGGTACGTGAAAATTTCCCGTTTTTACAAAATGAATGATATAATTCACGAAAGTTACTTTAGTTAAATTCCGTATTTTTTTCCCAATGGTCTATTTTAGCATATTTTCTTGAATATAATTTATAATAAGCATTTAAATAAAATAACTCTTACTTTTAACTTCATAACGACTTCTTTCATTTGATATGACAGCGAGTTTTATTTGATTTGATAACGAATTTATTCATTTTATATAATAAGATACATTTGACAAAATGTATATATTTCTAAATATTTTTCCTTGTTTGTACCCCAAAATCTGAACTCCTGAAATCAGAATTCGTGTATTTTACGTCCGTGATTGGGTCGTTAGTTCTGTATATGTACCACAACATTTATGGTTCAGTAGTTTCGGAGAAATTAGGTTGTTATAGACAGACAGACAGACAGACACATGAGTATTCCTATTATTTATTGTGGTTTCTTTGATACCTTTTGAAATACGGAACCCTAAAACAATGTTGCGTAAAAATCCCCTAAAAACCTGATTGTATAAAGACCAATGGCTCCAATAGTCCTACAAAAGAGACTTTTGTTGGGAGCGTGGTCGCGGTCGGTGCTCATGAGGAAGGACCTCAAAATGGTCAACGAAACGTCAGCAGGAGAATAGTAAAGTACGTGGTGTATAGTCGTAATTTTTCTAAAAGGATACGAAAACGTTTAAAAATCTTAATATTGCTGAAAACCGTATAAAATTATGTTAAAATTTCTCGCAATATTATATTTATATTGCGTTAGCCCCGAATCAAAAATAGCTATTGTTATTCCATTGAAACAAGGACTTTTCCAATCACCTTAAAAGTAAACCCAATTCATGTCACGTCAACGTCAAAGGTCAGCTAAGTATTTGCGTGAAAACCAAAGGCAAGACAAAAAACACTTCAACAAAGTTAATTTAAGTGGATTACGGATTTATATTTCGATGAGAACAAATCTTTTATGACAGTTAGTTGATGTTTTGAAAATACATCTAATATCTATGTTTCAGAGATTTTTGCGACATTTAGAATAATAAAATAATAAAAAATAAATAATGCTGGACATTTCACACAACATTATCTAGCCCAAGCTAAGCAGAGCTTGTGTTATGGGTACTAGACAACTGATATACTTAATACAATACATTACATAGATAGATATTTTTATAATACATAGAAAATACCCAGAACACCCGGAACAGTTATCTGCAGATCGTTCAAATATTTGTTCCGAGGCGGAGATCGAACCCGCAACCTCCTGCGTCGCAGGCGAACCATCCCCCGCCGCACCACGGAGGTCGTCCTCCGTAATAGAATAGATAGAAATGTCTTAATAAAAAAAATATAATTGCACCAAATTTATGTCAATGTACAATATTAGATTACAATTTGATTTTGATTACAATCTCGGTTGGATCGGTTCGCCCGTGAAGGTATAGTGAGTAAATCGGGCGTACCGAACCGGTCAAATTAGACAGTGGCATAATTAGTAAAAACAAAAATTCATCCGACTATGGCGTACCCCAAGGGATCCTTGGTCCAATATTATTTCTCGCCTACATAAAACTAACAACTGACCAACGGACAAGTTTTCTATTACGCTGATGACACAGCATTACTCTTCCATGGAAATTCTTGGTCTGAAGTATATTTTCTAGCTGAAAAGGGGTTCGGTGAAGTAATTCAATGGCTACACATACATCTTCTTTCTCTGAACATTTTAAAAACAAATAATGTAGCTTTTTCAACCAGAGACTCCGTACCAACCTGACCTCAACCTAAGTGTAACTGCCCAGTTCTGCAAAAACATAAATATTAATCATTGTAATTGTCAAGAACTATTTAAAACTTTTACTAATGTACGAAATGTTTGGGTATTATGGTGGATCAAAATCTTTCTTGTTTATCCTCAACTAGAACTTATCTTGATATTAAAGTACTTAATGAATGTTACAGACAAGGAACTTAATACAATACTCACACTACATTAGTTCAGTCGATCTTATTATACGGAATCAATATCTGGGATAGCACCTATAAAAGCGTATATAGCGTCATTGCCTAATTCCTGGTCACAAGGAAGATCCTAACACTTCCCCCGAACATACCCCCACCTAAAACGGCTCCTTCTAGGAGAAAAATCAGCCTAGCTTTATATTATATTGACTAGAAGAGCAATATTTGTATGTGTATAATATATATTTAGATCTAGAAAACGTCTCTAACTATTTCGATGAAATTTGCTATTATTTGTGATTATGCCAAATCCCCTATTACATGGGGCCACATGGAGGGAAACCTCGTCAAATAGTGGTCGTCTAATGGCTGTCAAGTATTAAGCTTGAGCAGTTGTTTTGATTATTTATCAGTAAGGTACAACTCAGCTCCACTCCCTTCATATAAAGTAGTCCTTAAAAACTGGAAGCTAATTGTCAACACGGTACTCTTAAGGTTAACATAGAGACATTATTAACAACATTACATAACATAACACACCCAACGGTAGTCTTGATCCCACGCTAGGATTCCCTTTGTCGTGGGTATCAGGAACTACGAGTACCATGGTACTATAACACCCAGACCCGGAACAAATATTTGCAGATCATACAAAAATTTGTCACGCAGAACCCGCAACCTCTCGCATCTCAGCCGACTCACCCACCGCGCTACGGAGGTCGTAATTTTAGAGGGGCATTATGTTACTCGTGAAGATCTCCGTTGTTATACTTACATTTATGAACGAACGATACGAAGACTTATCAAGGTGGTTCTTCTTAGTGGTCTAGGTTTTTGAGACAGTAAACCAGAAATAATTTAAGCGTTAGTCAGTAGAAAAGTTCGCCAAGTGTACATAGGAACCTAAACCAAAGAAAATACAAATAAAAAGTAATCGCACTAGCTCGAGCTGTAGCTACTGCATCAATAAAAGTCTCGACGAACAATAGAATTGAATAAAATAGTTTTCACTTTGCTCCCCATGGGTTACTTTCCGTTATACGTAGAAAATGAAGACAAATCTGTTTCTTTTTCCTTTACCACCTGGATTGAATTTTATCTGGTAGTGAAACTTTATAGAAGCTTTACTTGGGCTTTGCATAATTTTATATGACGCGACTTTCGCGCCTTTTACAGTGCAGTGGTGGATACAGCTAGCGTATGTACATAATGTTTTTTGATATGCACGTTTTTTAGGGTTCCGTTCCTCAGGGGTACCAACGGAACCATCATAGGATCACTCAGGTATCTGTCTCTCTGTCACTGCCTATTTTCTCTGAATCTACTGGACCAAAGAAGCTGAAATATAATAGGTAGGTACATTATATAGAGTTATGTGACCCAATCACAGACGTATAGCGTAATTCAACGAATTCTGCTTTTTGAGGTTAATTTTTGGGACAAACTAGAAAATTAAAATAAAAACATTTGTCAAATGCCTCATGTGATATCTCAAATAAAAGAACTTGTTAAGGTGGGTCGTCTTGCATGTGGCGTGAAATTCAAATTTTATTGTGTTTTTTGCTCGTTACAGCTCATCAACACTTTTTGAAATAGCGAAAACAGGTTTTGCAAAAACTAGGAGACCCAACACACATATTTTAATTGATACTATTTCATAAATATCATTAGTTAAGCTACGGATATCCTTAAACCAAAAAAACACTTTAAAAATAATTGAAAAATATTAGTAGCCAAATTAATTATCTTTTAGAGACACTATTAACTAAAACATGTGTGTTAGGTTTCGTAGTTTTAGCAAAATCAGTATTTGCTAGCATAAGAAGTATTTATGAGCTGTGATGAGCAAAAATCACAAATAAATTTGAATTTCGCGCCACATGCGAGACAATTCACCTTAAGAAACACTTTTTTATAATTATAAAATGCTTAGTTTAAAAGTGACCATTCCTCTATCTCCAAAATTGTTGAGCCAAATATTTTGAAAAAAATATGGAACATTGAGCTTTACATATAGTTTACAGGGAAACCTAAATAAAAGTCCAAGTAAAAAAATTATATGCAAACAAAAATAATCGTACAGAGAAAATGCGCATAAATTGTGTTGATTGACCATTGAGTTAAATTGGTCTATAGGTTACTATGGTAGCTTATGGAACCATCTCAACGTTGGTCCGACTCGCACTAGGGCAATTTTTGTTTTATTTTATGATCTACTCGAGTTTCCTGTGAACGGAACACCGGTTTTCTTACAACTCGTCCGCTCCAATATTGATACTCCAAGAATTAAATACCTGTAGGTATATTAGAAGATTGAGCTTGCCAGATGTTTAGTTTATATCCTAGAGCTTTGTGGTAGGGTGATCTATACAGTCAGCTGTTAACTTGTAAATGTTGTGGTTTTATTGTTATGAAAATAGTTTTCTAAACTCTAATCCTGAAGTAATCCATAGACATTAGAGTGTCTCGTTAATCCTAACTGGAACACATATATTTACGCAAAAGCTTACATATTTTGTGTTAACAGAAACTTTGTATTTCAAGCACTTTAGTTGCTTTGATGAATTTACTTTTGAAGTTAGGGAATTGTATCGAAAATATGCTTTGTAATTTGTGCCACAGACGAAATATTCATAAAACAAAGTATTAGAACTTCGCAAAAGTATATAATTTTAGAATATCTGAAATAGGTCAAATAAACTTTTAAGTCTTACGTTCCCAACACTCAGATGGGCTGTCGGCTGACACCATCGATTACTCATCGTCATCATCAGCATGAAGAAGTCCACTGTTGGCTATAGGCCCCCTTAGAATGCTACGACGAACGGTCTTGAGCTGCCTGTATCCACCGGCTTTCTGTAACCTGTATAATGTTTTAACTCCACCGCAAGGAGGGCCTTTCTCTACCACGTCGTCTAGTTTGTGGTCACAACTCGAGAACCTTGATTCCTCAACGGTTGTCGGTTCTGCGAGCTATATGACCTGCCAATTGCCACTTCAATTTGCTAATCCTGAGTGATATGTCGGTGGTCTTGGTTCTTCTATGGAATTGCTCATTTCTGATTTTATCACGATCGATTATTAAACATCGAATATGATAAAATAATACACGACATCACTTGTCAAAATGAATAAGATCAGAAAAACTGATTTTTAACCACCCGTTAATACGTTGGTGTACTTGTTGCTAAGGCTTGTACTGCCATGGGTATATAAATAAGTTGCTCACCCACGCGAAAAGCAAAAATCTGGCAAAATCTTTGCGAGTCCAGCGGCGATGTTAGAAGTCCTAAGGCAAGTCTATCAACAGCTTAAGGGGCGGTTAAACGGCTGTTTAGCCTTACCAATTATTTCACACTGTTTTCATGTAATATCTGGCATCATAACTGATAGTTACAGCTGACAGTCTGTTTATGTTGGTGAACGGCTTATTCATAAGTAGAAATTTTTGAGAATTATGTCACTGCCAAGCAAACATTGCTTTGTATGAGCTAATGAGTACTTGCGGCGTTTAACCTACGCCGTAGCAGTCACCGCGAGTGCTACGAAATAATACTAACTCGTAGCGAGACCCTACAGAGAAAACCGTAGGGTGTGATAGCGCCAAAAGGACATGTTCCAAAATGGCCTATATCGATGTACACCAGACAGAGAATGGGGAAAAAATCAGAGATTATCGTAAAAATACTCTTACTCTAATTTGAAGCATAATTTACTGCAAAGAAATGTTTAAAATTCGATATTTTTTTACAGTGGTAACATATTTTCCTGAGCAGCATGACAGGGAATGTCACGGTTATTACTCTGTGGTTGCTTGCTTTATTCGTTCGTTGGGAGTAGTGTGTGTACATAGAATGCGTTGCCTACGCTAGCTTTATTACGATCATCACATCAGTACAAGTTCTTCTATTCAACATTTCGATTCTACGCGAAAATATTTTCTTTGCTCCAAGACGCGAACGAAATGCAGTTAGTTCTGGTCAAAGTTGTCAACAGCTGTCGAAACATTTTACCACAGAGTAAATTGTATCCGCCCCGCCATATTGTTTTGTCTTGTGTTGCTCTTTTGTTGATATTTTAGGAACCTGCATTAAATGAAGCGAAATAATCAAAAAATTACAATGGGAAAAGGTTTTACATATAATATTTAGCCTCGTTTACACAAGTGTACACCGACAAGGGCTAGGCTCCATACATCTTGGAACAACACCTTTGTTAGTAGTAGAACTTCTTGTGAAAGAGTTCGTCCGAGGAAGTACTACCACACCATACCCATTTATGCCATCAAGCAGTAGTGCTCGCATTGCTGTGTATGGGTGCTGGTGAAATTGCAGGCACATGAGACTTTTCATGTTTATGTCCCATAGGGTTGGCAGCGCGCGTGTGATGCCTTTAATGTTGCTGGCGTCCATAGGCTAAGGTAACTACTTTCTATCTGGAGGGCCGTAAAAAAATCAATCTTTACCTTTCAAGTTCTATAGGGTGGTCGATGTGAATAAGCCATCAAAAAGTTTTTCCCTCGAAGATTCGCGGATTAATTCTGCAGAAATTCAAATCACAAGAATGCCCAATGACAAGGGCTGTGACAAATTGGAGAAACTTTCCAAAAACGTCACTCAGGGTGACCAGGCTGGCAATTCTCGTAATTATTTGACTTTTTCACAATTATAATCAACATACTTCCTGTCGCACAGAAAGACGTTCGTTAGAGTGAGAAAGATAACGTATGCATGCGAAGAATAATTAACAGTTAGAGCATCTACGCACGCAGTGATAGACTTGGCAGTAGACAGAGACGAGATTACATTTTTAATTAAATTTTCATTCTTGACGAGAATCGGGGCTCAGGGAGCGGATAATTAATTTTGATTTCAGATTGAAAAAAAGAGACTTTGAAATAAAATTTGTTTGAGACTTGAGCAAAATAAATCTATAATTTTGACAATGCTTTCTCTCTTTATGTGTATGTATCTATGCCGTGGTATGTGTCCGGCCCCTGAATAGTTTGTTTGCACACGAACAAAAATAACAATACCTAGGTATTTTTAAAGGCACGTACATTATTCCATTTTCACTCACAAAAACTCAAATAAAATTAGACACTAATTATGTGTATAACAAGACTTTTTTGGTTATTTACGAATGTAGGGTAGAGTTGAAGGCTGCGCAAATAAAGGGCCAGAAAGGTTCAAAACTTTCAGGTTATGTACAAATATGACATCGGTTTGTGAAGTTTGTGAGTACATCCCACAAAACAATTTCGAAAAGTTTTATTTGACGATATAAATGTTCGCTTTAAAATTAAAACGTTTATATAACTATCTAACTTTGATTTGTTCTGTGGAAAATTATTTTGTTCGTAATGAGTCTTTAATTTAACAAATCCTTAATTTAATTAAATCCTTAATCTTTCTTAAATTGAAAACGTTCAGATTAGTTTTGAAACTATTACACGTACTACATGTGATTCTAAATAAAAATTTGTGTTTATTTTAATCAATTCAAGTAATAAATCAACCTTCCATAGCTTATATGGAAGATAAGCTTATATAGAAGTAAGCACAAATTTTGCCACACAGCACACTGATTTTATCTTAATCGCTGAAATGATTGGAACGTGGAACTTGGGTTGAACGTTGCTTCATTTTAAAATCATGAGATTGTGTAAAATAATAGAAAGTATGATGTAATAAAAAAAAACCCGTTCAACCATTGTGGAATAAAGCCAGACGATGCAGTAGAGGAAGGCTTCACTCTTGATGTACTTAAGGCATTATAAATGTCACAGAAATTAAATAAACACATAACATTATTATGGTTATGAACAAAGATATTCCTCTAACTGGTGTTCTCTTAAATAAATCCATTAACCTAAATTGAAGGTAAGAAAAACCAACCAAATAATCACAATAAGTAATTAATTGGGCATTATAATACGCCCTGTGGCGATAACAATTTTTCATCCCATCTATTCGAAAAGGACGACTTGGTTCGCCTTTAAGTGCACCCAAAGGTGGTGTTTTCTGTATGAAGCTTCTATAAGTGCGCCGCAATTATCTTTGCCGCGCACTTTTTAAATTTGGAATATATCGAACTCAAATAAGTGCGCTGCAATTATCTTTTACGGCCCTTTTTGAATTTGGAACATCTTGAAAAGAATCAAACACAAATAAGTGCGCCGCAATTATCTTTTCCGCGCCCTTTTTAAATTTGGATCATCTTAGTGTTCAGCGCCAAAGAAGGCGAACGCAAATATTGTTTAAATAAATACTGGCTGGTACGACGGCCCATAGTCACGCCACCGGCTGAATAAAAAAAAACAAATTAGAAACGACGGTCCGCGATTTCGTCATTTTTAACCGACTTTACAAAAAGGAGGAGGTTCTAAATTCGGTTGTATTTTTTTTAATGTTACCTCATATCTCCGGCGTTTATGAACCGATTTGGAAAATTCTTTTTTTATTTGAATAGATATACTTCCAGATTGGTCCCATTTTTTTCAGAATCCAGTTCTGATGATGGAATCCACGAGGAATTGAGGGAACTCCTCAAATATTGTAGGCATACATATGGCGATTTTGATATTTTCAGCAACAAACCAAGCATTTGCATTCAGAAAGTATCATAATCCTTTCACCACTATGGTTCTTTCATAATTTTTTTTTCATTCAAATATTTAGTCGAATACAACGGCGGAAGTCTTTTTTTTAAATGATAAGTTATTCACGGATTGTTAGAAATTCATGGTTTTGTTTTGAAATAAAATATGAGGCGCCTTTTATTTTCTCATAGTGGGTGATGAAAAGTAGAGTGTAACACTCGGGCGCAAAATATATTTTTGGCTCGGGCGACGTACTTTGAATCCCTCGCTACGTTCGGGATTCTACTAAAGAATCCCTCGCTATGCTCGGGATTCTACTCTAGAATCCCTCACTTCGTTCTGGATTCAAAAAAGCGCCCTCGCCGTAAAAATATTATTTTGCTCCCTTATGATACAATCTACTATTTCATCCTATCTATTCGAAAAGGATGACTTGGTTCGCCTTTAAGTGCGCCCAAAGGTGGTGTTTTCTACAAGAAACTTATAAGTGCGCCGCAATTATCTTTTCCGCGCACTTTTTGAATTTAGAACATCTTAGTGTTCAGCGCCAAAGAAATCGAACCCAAATAAGTGCGCCGCAATTAACTTTGCCGCGCACTTTTTGAATTCGGAACATCTTAGTGTTCAAACACAAATATTGTTTGAATAAATACGCTGGTATACGACGGCCCATAGTCGCGCCGCGCCGGCTGAATAAAAACGCGCGAACTACAGCCCGCGTTTTCGTAAATTTTCACAGATTGTTAGAAATTTATGGGTTTGTTTTGAAATAAAATATGAGGCGCTTTTATTTTCTCATAGAGGGTGAAGAAAAGTAGAGTGTAACACTCGGGCGCAAAATATATTTTCGGCTCGGGCGACGTACTTTGAATCCCTCGCTACGTTCGGGATTCTACTAAAGAATCTCTCACTTCGCTCTGGATTCAAAAAAGCGCCCTTGCCGTTAAAATATTGTTTTGCTCCCTTATGATACAATCTACTATTGTATAAAGAGGCAAGATTAAACGGTGTGTTTGGCTCATGCCTACTTATTGTAAGTTAAGTCTATAGTTAGCATTCCAAGTGCAACAGGGGGGCTAGTTCATTGCGGCTTTTTTGGATACCATCCGTAAACCCATCTATCTACCGAAATATAATTTTAAAAAGTCCAAGTTATCCATACCTTCTCCTAGACCGGTAGTCCAAAGTTAACGAGGTCTCACAAATTGCTCTAGGGTAGACAAATTGTTGTTCCCTCATAAAATGACTGACAGTCACGTCATATTGACATTGTAATGAACTATAATGAGTGGAGTTCGGGAAAAATTCCCAAATAGATACAAATGATGCAGCTATACGTAAGTTGAATCGGTGTCTATAAATAACAAATGATGCTTGCCAAATTGCAATGGTATTTGACATAACATAACTTTTCATTTAAAAAATCGACTTCCGCCATTGTATTCGACTAAAATATTTGGATGAAAAAAAAAATGATGAAAGAACCATAGTGGTGAAAGGGTTATGATACTTTTTGAATGCAAATGCTTGGTTTGTTGCTGAAAATGTCAAAATCGTCACAAAAACACATAAAGACATAATAAACGTCGCAGGAAGTCGGTGGATGGAGGCGGCTCAAGACTGTCCGTCGTGGCATTCTAAGGGGGAGGCCTACATCCAGCAGTGGACTTCTACAGGCTGATGATGATGATGATGATGATTGGAGCTGGGGCTCCAAAAGTACATTTTAGAATGTAAAGATATTGAATACAAAATTAAATTTTAGTGTCACAAAAATGACGATACATAGTAGTGATCAAGTGGTCAATCTCTTTCAAAATAACAAACTAAATAAATAGTTTGAGTTTTGGATTAAAATTCAATTTTATCGAAAGCGACAAAGTTGCAAGGCAAAATATGAAATTAAATCAAAACTTCAACCCTCAGGTATACGTTGAATTGACCTTATTTTAAGTTTTCTCTTTTCCGATACCAACGCAAAGTTTCCTAAGTGTTTGTCTCTGCAATGACATGACTTTATCGAACTTTTTGTAAAGTTCCACAGATTTTGCAGAGAAAGTTTCACCATGAGAAATAGAGGGGGATTTTTAGGGGGAAAAGTGGAATAAGTCCAGATCGAAGGAGCTAGATCTGATTGCGGTTAAATAGGAATCCACATCCTAAAATGTCCATGTCTTATATCGCAATAACTAATTGCAATAATTCCCGCTGGTATATCGCACTTGGTCACCTGGCCATTAATAAAATGAAGTCGCGTGACTCCTTGAGGGAGCGTTTCAAAGAAATCAATATTCTTACAGTAATATCGCAATATATCTATGAAATATTATTACATACACATAAACACTTGGATAGTTTTATGATAAAAAGTGACGTGCATGGTATTAACACGAGAAATAAACACAAACTAAATATACCAAAATTTCGATTAAAGAAAGTAAGTGGGTCTTTTATAGGGAATTCTGTACGGTTCTATAATAAACTTCCAGAAAGTGCATTTAAACTTCCTATTCGATGATTTAAATCCTACATAAAGATGAATCTAATTAAAAAAGCGTATTACACTCTTGATGACTATATTAATGATAAAGCCGCGTGGCCTGATGTCGCTCTGCCCCTCGACTGCTAAAATGGAAATTTGCAATATCTGTACTTACCTATTTACATGTTTCTATTAGATTATTATTTATAAGTATAACAAGCGAAGCGTGTGCTGTCTTGCATATTTTTGCTGATCTTTATTTACTTTTGACTACCTAAGGTTTTTAAGTTCTCATTTACTATGTATCAGCAACTCCTTGCTCCGAGGCACCACACAGGCGCTTCTCACCTAGTGGTAAGACGGACCATTTATGTAAGCCAAGCCGTGTTTGTTGCCCGATTCTTCTAGGCTTGGTCGCGTTGGAACAGGAGTAATTTTAGCTTATAAGACGATTCAAAATGATCCTTGTGATTTCAATGAATAAAGTTCTTTTTGACTTTGACTTTGACTTTGACTTTGACTTTGGCCGTGGTGGTCTTGGCCGTGGTGGTCTCGGCCTAAGAATGAAACTCCTCAAACTCCTCTCGTGGATGTCGTAAAAGATATTAAGCTAAAGGATGGGCAACAGCATCCATCTGAGAACTTAACAGTAATAATTGCGGTCACCAATTCACCTGCCAAACTTGGTGATTATGGTAAATCCCTCATTCTATGGAGAAGCTTCGTCCAGCAGTGGGATGCCTACCAGCTAATGAAGAAGAAGATATCGCACATTGTGTAGGAGAGTGTTTACTTATCTCAATGAGACAAAAACTTTAATATAAATTCATGAACTATTGAATCATGGAATCGATTTCAAATTATTTAATTTAGGTATTCGTATCTACGTAAAAAGTTCCGTTTTCTTGAGATATTTTCTTTCAAAGTTAATATCAATCAAAAATTCAGAGCAATTTCAGTTGATTTGAAGTTGTGCTAAAGTTTTGACTTAAAATGAAATTCTATAAGTAAGTAAAGCGAGTCGATAGGTATTTAATAGTAAAAATTTGTTCGGCATTTCGCATGCCGAAACTAATTTTGCATACAAGTCTTCTTGGTTTTGGATCACGGCGATTTGAGCTTTGTACATTATTTCTGTGTTCATGTGGTCCGATCTGTAGAACAAAGGCAGTAGGACCACGTGGCCAGAGGGGGTTTTTCGAAGTGTAACATTTTTCGCGTACAATTGTTTCACGAATAAAAATTTACTTTATACTTGTTTTAACAAAACAAAAAAAACTTTTTGTTAAAATAAAAAACCAACACAACAATACAACAACAACACAATTATAATATAACAATATTTTCAATAAATCTCTTCATGCAACGTCGTAAAAATTATTATTTTTTAAAGTTATAATGGTGGACACATTTTTAACATCAATTTGAATTCAATTTTTCATTTGTCCTCAGATATCGATTTTGAAAGCAGTAGGAATAGGAACAAACTAGTTCCGAACCACGGCCGCTTCTTTCAATTCTATTTGACAATTCACATTGGATTCGTGTTCGGTGTCCACAAGGACCCTCGAATATCGATTTTGAAAGCAGTTAGTCCAGTAACAAAGGTGACTTGCTCGTCGCCCTTCGTTGTACTCTGCACTCACTCGACCATCGTTCCACTCAGGGATTCTTCGTTCCCTTCGCTTCACACCTTCGGTCTCATGAGCTCGTTTTATTGCAGGACCCTCCGCATAAGTTTCTGGCTCCACGTTGATTTATAAACAATTTTTTCCTCAAACTCTTCTCTCAATTTCAAAATTACCAATCACACTTCATTGTTATTTTACAAGACCTTTCAAACGACATATGAAACGAGATGGTACGTGTACTAGTGGTTCGCCCCGAACTGAGACCTCGCGATAACATCTTTATCAGCCCGACTACTTAACTAGTGGTTCACCCCGAACTGAGACCTCGCGATGACACCTCTATCAGTCTGACTACTTAAGTAGGGAAGAAAGGGTTATTAAGTATTCAACGGCTATGTAAGCATGTTTGTATGGATGATCCATCAGAAATCTAAAACTACCGAGTCAATTTCTCTACCGTGACTGCCGTGACATAGATTTTGTATTTAACCGATTTCTAAAAACATTTACTGAGATATCAAATTTTCACCTCGGGGTAATTTCCTACACATCGAAATAACCTTTGAATAGGACTAAGCAATATACAAACCATACTACTTACCTGTACTACATTTATATGTTTGGACGTTCATACTACATACCTGTTAGCATATCAAGTACCTGACGAATTAATTGGTATCGTCCTTTTGACAAAATCATAGAACTCCAACGTCATTCAAATTCCTAAAAATGGGAGGTCAACAACGGATGTTATATTGGTTATTGTTTCATAGGGTACAAGTCTCGAAATTCTTCAATTTCAGACTTTTCCCTGTAGCTGTGACACAAAAGCCACAAGCATACCAAATTTCAGCATTGTGGGATTGCTATCGAAGTACCCTAGAATTCTTGATTTTTACGTTTTTATTTTCCCTAATATCTCAGAAACTAGTTAGTCTAAATACTTATTAAAAACAGTTTTTAAATGTCCAACCAAAGCGCTTTCATTAGACACCCCACTTGATCTGACTGTCTCACTTTTTTTTTTTTACCCCCTTATCTTTCCTCACTTTTTGGACCCCAATATCTCAGCAACCCCCTGACCGATATAGCTCATAATATTACCTACAAACTGTACTAATACTATCTACCCCTATACAAATTTCATGAAGATCAGATTAACGGTTTGGAAGTTTTCATCGGACAAACATACATACATACATACAAATGCCGATTCTTCCAACTTGACTCAGAGACTCGCTTCGCTCGTTCAATAAAAATGTTCGTGTGCCCTTTTAAGCAAAAATCACGGCCACCATTACATTATTTATGAAAATATTAAAATCCAAGAACCATCCAATGGTAAAGACGAATCGATTGACACCTCATTCGTTAAAATAGGTTTTGGATTTTCTGAAGGTTCATCCATACAAGCATGTATACTTGACGCTAAATTCCCTTCCTCACTGAAGCGAGACATATACATAATACATGTAATACATCACTAAAGTAGTCAACCAAACAATAAATGGAGTTACAAATAACCCAAGAAGTAGACTTAGACTTGGATCACGCCGCAAAATGTGTGTTATATAAATGGTAAACTTTGAAGGAGTTTTATAACTTTTTTCTTAAGGTTGTTCCTATTACAAAACTTATTGAAAAACAACACAACAACAATATAGAGAAGTTTTGAACTTAACTATATTTATCCAGTTTTGTTAAAGTTTTAGGGTAAAAATAACAATTAACGTACGCCTGAGCCTATCCTTCAATTTATTAAAAAAGTTAACCGTTTGTTTTGAAGTTAGAGTACCGTGCAATTTACAAGTTAGCGAACCTTTGAGCACATCAACAGGTGAGTTAACGTAATCCCCTGGGCGTGGCTCGTTTGAAGGGCGAAAGGGTTCGTTGTAAAATCTCCTTGTCTAAGTTGGGTAAAGTTTGACGAATCTAAGTAGGTACTTAGGTTGATTTCGTAGAGGTTACTTGGTGAGGCAACTGAGATGTAGGTACTACATGTACTTGATTTATAAACGACAATATTTATTCAATTTTAAAATTATTGTTTATTATCTTGTTGTTAGCTCGTTTTACAAGCTTTTATTTACCTAGCAGCTAGCTTGACCTGTTAGTATATGTATGTTAGTGTAGGACAAATCTTGAAACTGAATTTTGAACCAGTTCTACCTAATATTGAGCTGAAACTTTTCATACCTGTAAAGTTCAGATGACAATGCAATAGAATGGTAATGGCGAGCTGATCTACAGATGAAGATGGAAAGTGGACAGTAGAACTCCTCGATGAATAGTAGCCTGGCAGTGTTTGGGCTCATTTTGATCAGTTCACGGTTCCGTTCGCTAATTTTAAAAAAAGCTAAAAGCATGTTTTTAAAAATACATCTAACAACAAAAATCTTATTTACTTTTAGCATAATTTATGTTTTGTCAATGTGCTAATATAGTCGAAGGGGTGGAAAAGTGTAGTACAGTAGTGGCCGTAGTGTAGCCTAAGAATAGACCCTCCGTTTCCTCCCGTGGATGTCATAAAAGTCAACTAAAGGCTTACACCTTGACACCAATGATAGTCAGCAGCATCCACCGGAGTATTTAAAACAAATACTGCTATCACCAATCCAAGATTGATGATTATGGAAAATCCCCTTATTGCTTTCTATGGGGGAGGCCTCGTCCAGCATTGGCTGGCTGATGATGAGAGGAAATGTTTTATGTGATATTATCTTGGTTATCCCTTATAAAGACTACCATGGAAGTCCTTAGACAAGTTTATGCGAACCATACTTGGCACGCCATAACTTGTGGAATATTTACCGGCACAATAAATGAGTTTATAGCCGTATGTCGGCCGTTAACGGAATTGAATTATGATCGTATCTGTCAATGTGGGATTCATTATAATTTGACGTAGATACCACGTACGTAAATACATGTACATGGGTCTATTGGCAACTTTTATTTCACAGGGAAAAATGTCAGACAATACTCGATCGATATCTACTCACATTGACACATAATATAGGTAATATAGCACATGAATGTCTATGACCCTATTAAATTGGTACTGTTAGCAGTACAAATTACAAACTATAGCATTTTGAGAATTAGCCATTTCCAGAATCGGTATTATAGAACTATAAAGCCATTTGAAGAACAGGTCTTTGTAGAATTCGTTTTAACCAGAATTGGTCAAATTCAGATATAGGTATTTGGCAAATCAAGCAGTTACGGTTTCTGCATTTTTTTGCAAACAAGCATTTATTTGCGGTATATCGGATCAATGGTTTTTATGCTGTCATCCGCAAGACTTGAGTCTTGTCTGTAGCACGCTATTGTATTGTTTTTCATTTTGCGTCAAATTAATCTAGAGTAAAATTGCAATATGAAAATATCGTTTGACAATGTTCTTCAGCCACCATGGTTGCCAGAATGCCTTGTTCGCTCTATGACAGATTCGCTTTATGGCAGATTAGCATTAGGCCAGATTAGCCTTAGGACAGATTCGCTCTAGGGCAGAAGTACAGTGAAACAAATAATGTAAACAAATAATTTAGGTTAACACAACAAAATTTATTATAAGACTTAGACAACAATATTGGTCACCCTGCACAATCGTTCTATGCATTCTAGCACTGAAATTTAGTTTTTCAGTGCATTAGTGATTATCATGTCAATTTTGATATCTTTTTCCTATAGTTTTTGAACTGAATCGCTATAAGAACTCATGGCAAGGCCACAGTTCAGAGGCCGTAGACAAAGTATCATTCTAATAGTAGAAAAGTCCAAAATGTATGGGATTGACGTTAGCTATCGATATGTCACGTGGTCTATTGTATTGTATTACGACTGTAGAAATGGAATCGCTTCAAAGCGAATGCCGTTTGGCTAGGCCCTCTGATATAAGTTCTGATTTTCGGATAGCGAATTTGTCATACATTTGTGGCCTAGGAGTGTCACCCTCACTTTTCTAACAAGGGTTTGGCGTTATCTGACGTTGGTAAATTCAACCTTTATAGATTATAACTTAGCTATTATATTCTGTGCTTATTGTATAGTATAAAACTGCCCATGAGGCGTCAAGCCACGCTAGGCCACGAAATTGCATGTCTTAAGTCTCTTAAACTAATTGAAAGTCTGACTAAATAATTTTATTTTAGTATTGTATATTGTGTTTTTGGAATCGAAAGAATTTTAAGAAAGGCTTTTCAAATACCCATAAAAATATTTGTTTTACTAAGTTTTTGGCAACACAAATAGTTATTCAATTTGATAGATTCCCAAAATCACTAAGATATCATAAAACTGTTTATCACAATGCTAAAGTGTTTATTTAGATATTTGGATAGCGCGTAGTTGTTTCGTACATTTCGATGAGTCTAGTATTTTTCCCACCAAAATGGCTCAATCTTATCGTAAACACGAACTCGAATCTTATTCTAACCGTTGTCTAGGAAAGTATAAAAGCTTATGCTGACTAGCAATCTAAAATATGAAATATGCTATTTTGTCCGTCTCGCAAAGGTGTTGAGCTAGTTCTAATAGTATGTTAAGATATTTTTAGAGTTCCGTAAAAGGGCTCCGTTGGTGCTGTGGTGTGTCCGGCTTAAGAATAGACTCCTTCTCCTCCCGCGGATATCGTAAAAGACGACTAAGAGATTACACCACGGGGTGGGCAGCAGCATCCAACTGAGTACTCAACACCAATACTGCGATCACCAATCCCCCTGCCAAGCGTGGTCATTATGGCAAAGCCCCATTGCATTTTATGGGGGAGGCCTCGTCCAACAAAGGACGTCTAAAGGCTACTGATAATGATGAAGTACACCATGTACGTTCTTTATCGTTCTCGTCAATTCACGTAACGTACGAAATATAATGCAACCGTAGTAAATACCGCAAACTCATTTTTAACTGACTTCCCAAAAAAGGAGGAGGTTCTCAATTCGGTTGTATTTTTTTTTTTTTTTTTTTTTTTTTTATGTTTGTTACCGCATATCTCCGGCGTTTATGAACCGATTTAGAAAATTCTTTTTTTCTTTGAATAGAACTCTTTTTTTAATACACTATGGTTCTTTCGTCATTTTTTTTCCATCCAAATATTTTGTCGAATACAATGGCGGAAGTCGGTTTTTTAAATGAAAAGTTATGACAAAACGTGACAAACGCCTACACTAGCATTCGCAATAGTCGCATCTGAGGCCTTACCATGAGCTCTTAATAGTGATTTAGTTTAAAAACTATTCAGTACAATATATCGGTTCGTCGTTGACATTCGTCATCATTGAATAACTTTAATCGCAGAAGTCTATAGACCTTTTGCTACTGTGCCTTTTAGCTGCGGACCGAACCGATATTTTGTACTAAATAGTTTTTGAACTGAATCGTTATAAGAGCTCATAGTATGACTTAAGACTGCGTGAGAATGACTGTAAACGTACCGTCAATGTGTGCTTGCCTGAAAAAGCGCTTTGTTGTGAGCGGTCCCTCTGTCTTTACGTACGTGACAAAACTAAACTGAATTCTATAAACTTAATTATGTGCCAAAAATTCAGAAACTACAGGCCCTCGGCCTTGACATTAAATTCAATAAGCCCTGGAGTTTAATACTAGACTTAGAGCTGAGCGATAACCCTAAAAGTCTATTCGTTTCAGTCTGCCGTGTCTGTTGTGGAATGTGTTCCAAATTACCTTCATTTACATAGCGGGTTTTAATGAGTTTTCTAACTTGTGCTTTGGTCCATAGGGACCAGTGAAAAAATATCAGGATTACCGCATTAGGGCAATATGGGTCAATCAACAAAAAAAAGCTAGTCTGACTAGCATGGTCTAGTGCGGCCTAGTGCGCGTGGAGAGAACACTTGTTTATTTGATTAGTCAATCAACACAATTTTACTCGCATTTTTTTATATACGAGTATTTTCCGTTTCGTGTGAGAATTTGAAAATTTAGGATTTATATTAAGGTTTTGCTGTAATGTGTGAGAGAGGCCCAATATATTATATATTTATTTTTCAAAATTTTCGGCTCATTACATACACACCATACATACATAAACACACATCTTTTTCCCCGAAGGGGTAGGCAGAGCTTCAAAAGGCCTCTTTTCACCGTGGGTTGCACTCGCAGGAATAAAGACGTGACAAGTGGTGAGCTCATCGCCGCCATTGCTTTCCACGACCAACTCGGCTAACGCTTTCTTCCAGTAATAACACACTCCTAAACAAGCCAGCAGCCAGGACAAATCTTATACCAATAAAAACCTAACAAGTCCGGGTAGTTTCGGAAAAAAAGGGGGGTATAGTATTGTCAATATTTGCATATTTCCATCAATATAGTTTACACACATCATAGCAATTCACAAAATTCTGACTACAGTCACTCTGAACGATTGCATGAAATTGTCGAATGGGTTCGCAATTTGTTATATGAAAAAGTCTTGTTCAATATCGCACCTATCCGTGGGTACAGTCTGAAAAGAATAGCTAGCTCACTTTGCTGAAACGACTAATAATTATTCTATGTTCATTCGGATCGTTTTGTTACTAAGGGTCTATTTCACGTATACGACTCTGCACTTCTCTCCATTTTGCGCAGGATTATTTTACCGACGGAAAAGTTTCTTAAACAAAATTAAGTTTAAAAAGGTTCATTATCAGGTATGAATAAAAAAATTGCACTTTATTTGACTTTAAGATGAAACAAGTTTTCTCTGCTTTTCGTGGCTGGTGCACGATACCAAGGTCGTTTGAATCCTGATTGTTCAGCAATGAAATATTTATATGCAAGCATCGAGAGAAAACAACAGAAAATTTTAAAACACCTTGTACTATATTTGCTAAAATATCCTCTGACAGGTCATCATCATCAACCTGTAGAAGTACACTGCTGGACAATGACATTCCTCATAAAATTCCACGACGATCGGTTTTGAACCGAAGTTTCTGCAACCTTTATAATGTCCTTGGTCCATCGAGAAGTGAGCCTTTCCTAACTAATAATAATAATATTTTTTTTATGAAACTTAATGAAAATACAAAACATACAGTACATAACTGCATCATCTTTAGAGGATCACCATCATTACCATGATGATGATGATGATGATTCTCTGCCAGGTGCACTGAGTCCTTTCACAATAGGTACTGCTTTTTTCACCATCTATCACAAGTCACTTTGCATACCAGAGGCCGTAGACAAAGTAACATTCTAATAGCGATGACGCCAGTAGAAAAGAACAAAATGTATGGGATTGACGTTCGCTATCGATATGTCACGTGGTCTTTTGTATTGAATTACGACTGTAGAAATGGAATCACTTCGAAGGGAATGCCGATTGGCTATGCCCTCTGAGCGGTCACTTAACGTCAATTTGACCAATATAATATTATAGAATCAGTGAAACGAAAGAACGAACAATCTATATAACAGTCTGCAGACATGTGCTTTGAGACAATTCAAAATAATCCTTTATGATATCAATGAATAAAATATTTTTGACTTTGACTTTGTTATATTATTACGTCTATCATAGTGCAGCTGTTACCCATACGCTATGTATAACCATGGACGCAAATTGACACATATTCAGACAGCATTTTACCGATGGGATTAAAATGATTGCTTCGGAATAATGCTAATAGCGAACATGTTGACTATTACAGTATCGCACTCGGGTGTTCCTAATGATGTTATAGATCATCATCAAGTGGGAGTCATCCATATATTATTAGAACCTAGAGTGCGTCTAGTCTAAAGGTGCAACTTTACTTGGTGTATATTCGCAAATGTTTGTGTTATTTATCCAAGGCAAAATCAACCATGACTCCATCAGTATACAATGTTGTTTGCCTTGGCAAAATAATACAAACATTTGTGCAAATACGCCAAGTGAAGTGCCACCATACAACTGTACGCCCCTCCACTACTTTTATTTGGTAGGTACTTAACACAAGCTTGACATTCGATAACTTTTCATTTAAAAAACCGACTTCCGCCATTGTATTCGACTAAATATTTGGATGAAAAAAAATTATGAACCATAGTGGTGAAAGGATTATTATACTTTTTGAATGCAAATGCTTGGTTTGTTGCTGAAAATATCAAAATCGCCATATGTATGCCTACAATATTTGAGGAGTTCCCTCAATTCCTCATGGATCCCATCATCAGAAAAGAATTTTGAAAAAAAATGGGACCAATCTGGAAGTATATCTATTCAAATAAAAAAAGAATTTTTCAAATCGGTTCATAAACGCCGGAGATATGCGGTAACAAACATTTAAAAAAAAAAAAAAATTCAACCGAATTGAGAACCTCCTCCCTTTTTGGGAAGTCGGTTAAAAACGATCCTTGTGGTTATAGATTACGGAATATTTTTTTTACGTAATTAAATAGTGGGGCGTTCAGTTTTAGATTATTTTTAACCGACTTCCCAAAAAAGGAGGAGGTTCTCAAACCGGTTGTATTTTTTTTTTTTTTTTAATGTTTGTTACCGCATATCTCCGGCGTTTATGAACCGATTTGGAAAATTCTTTTTATATTTGAATAGATATACTTCCAGATTGGTCCCATTTTTTTCAGAATCCAGTTCTGATGATGGGATCCATGAGGAATTGAGGGAACTCCTCAAATATTGTAGGCAAACATATGGCGATTTTGATATTTTCAGCAACAAACCAAGCATTTGCATTCAAAAAGTATCATAATCCTTTCACCACTATGGTACTTTCATATTTTTTTTTTCATCCAAATATTTTTTCGAATACAATGGCGGAAGTCGGTTTTTTAAATGAAAAGTTATATTTTATTTATTTGAGACAACAAACAACTACATTATATATTTTAGGTACAATCTGTGTTAGTACATAAATTTAAGTATGTAAGACTTGTTAATAATGATTACACGCACTCTAGAGTGTTTTGTATAAGGTGACGAGTCTAGATGCAATCGTACGCGCGGTGGTAACGAAATTCCAAACAAAACACGCTTTCAGTATGGCCGCAGTGCTGATACATGCGTACAGATGTAGATCAATCTTAGTTGTAGCATGTATCTTCACTGCCATTCATTTTATTTTCAGAACTGCGTGAGTACCAATCGTACGTAAAAATAAACAAATACTTGAGCACACGGATATTTCCATCTGTCAGATAAATTAAAACAAATTGAATTGCTTTGAAATTGGTTTTTGATTTTTGGTTTGCGCTAAATATTAAGTGTGAATAAGAATTCAATAACAAAAATAAATTATTCCACGCATTTATTATTTCAAGACATTATAAACGTCACAGGAAGTCGGTGGATGGAGGCGGCTCAAGACCGTTTGTCATGGTATTCTAGGGGGGAGGCCTATATCCAGCAGTGGAATTCTACACGCTGATGATGACGGTTCAACTAATAACCATAATATCCAACATTGGATGTCTAGTCTACCCGCTGATGAAAGAAAAGTTTTCGATATATTTTTGCAATGACAATTCAAGCCCTTTCGTTTGACGCCAAAATCCTTCCTACTAATATTATAAACGCGAAAGTTTGTGAGTATGGATATTTGTTACTCTTTCACGTAAAAACTACTGAATGGATTTGAGTGAAATTTGGAATGGAGATATTTTACGCACTGGATTAACACATAGGCTACTTTTTATCATCATCATCATCAATTTTCATCATTATTGACGCGGGTGAAACCGCGGGGCGCAACTAGTAATATATATATCTTATGTTAACTAAGAGTTAGAAAATTACGAAAATATTAAGTTTAGTGTGACGTCAAATAGCCAATGACACGCGGGATGTCAAGACGCTACATAAGATAAGATAAGATACCTCATTTAATTTTGTTAAAATCCGTCAAGTAGTTTCAGACATATATGAATATGTGAACAACCTAAAAACAATATACATACTTCTGTGGTTTTAAAACATCCATAAACAGGACTGGCAAATCATAACCCACCTTTTGCATTGTCGTAGTCGGGTAAAAAATAAAGTAGCCAATATTGAATGCAATAATGACAACTAACCTTTCCTCTCAAAAGAGGGTACATTTGCTTCTTTAATATCACAGCAGTATCTATGTTGAACTTTCATCTTTTCTTCCGACTCATAATATGCAAATGCAATATTTTTCTCAAGACTGCAGATAAATTGACAATTGGATACCGTATACCTTTGAATGTCGACCTCCGTGGCGCCGCGGGCGAGAAGCAAGAAGTTGCGGGTTCGATTTGGAGATAAATGTTTAAGATATCTGTAGATATTTGTTCCGGGAAAGTATAGTATGGTAAGTATGGTACTTTTCCCTAAATTGCGAAGAAATAATCATCAAATTATTAAAGAAATAAGTTTCCACTTGCGCCAATTTAACAGACTGATAACTGGATAAAATGAATAACTACAACATGAACAGCTGCCAAAAAAATGTGAAAAGGGTCCTTCAAGGCAGGCAACGCATTGGCAATGCGTCGGGTGTTGCAGATGTCAATTGGCGACGGTAACCGCTTATACCATCAGGCGGGCCGTATGCGAGTATGTCGAGCCATTACATAAAAAAAAAGGAATAACTATGATGGCATGTTCTAAATGTGTTTGAGTTTGCCAGCAATTTTCATTCTTCACTTATTAGTGGAGTGTATTGCGTACAGAAAAGAACCAATTGGCGTATTCTTTTATGTAATAATCACGATATTTTCAAAAAGTTTCCGAGCAAGCCCCAACCTTAAAATTTTTCTGAAAAACTAAGTAGAGTGCACAAAATCACAGTTTATTTGAACTCCTCCTAATATTGAGCAAATCTTTTAAGGTGTAGTTTTAATTTATTACATTGTGATAAATCTCTTTTAGTAACTAACTTTACTGATTCTAGGAACGATGAATTCGTCTCTGAGATTAACTTGGTAAATCTTGTTACTTAGATTGATGCGTGATAGTGGCTGATTCATTTAATCCATTTACCTTGGAAGTTGTAAGAAACTAGATCAAATTACACAGTTTGTGACAAAAAGGTCAAACAAACAGATCATGTAATGAGATATGGATATGGTCTTGAGAACAAATAAATATGATTGTATTGGTATGTTTTTTGAGTAATGACGTCTTATCCATAAGATTAAATCGGATATAAGGTACCATTATCATAATTATCATCACCAGCCCGTGTTTTGTCGCTACTGGACAAGACCTCCCCTATTGAAAACAATGGGGAAAGCCCACGCTAGGCAGGCGGATTGGTGATCGCAGTTTGGTAATAATAACTTTTCATTTAAAAAACCGACTTCCGCCATTGTTTTTGACTAAATACTTGGATGAAAAAAAAAAAATGAAAGAACCATAGTGGTGAAAGGATTATGATACTTTTTGAATGCAAATGCTTGGTTTGTTGCTGAAAATATCAAAATCGCCATATGTTTGCCTACAATATTTGAGGAGTTCCCTCAATTCCTCATGGATCCCATCATCAGAACTGGATTTTGAAAAAAAATGGACCAATCTGGAAGTATATCTATTCAAATAAAAAAAAAGAATTTTCCAAATCGGTTCATAAACGCCGGAGATATGCGGTAACAAACATTAAAAAAAAAAAAAAAATACAACCGAATTGAGAACTTCCGAACCGACTTCCCAAAAAAGGAGGACCTTTTTTGGGAAGTCGGTTAAAAACTGGAGGATGCTGCAGCCCATTCCCTGGTGTAATCCCTTTGTAAGTCATTTACTACAACCACGGGATGAGACGAAGGCGTCCATTCTTAGGCCGGACACACCACAATACTAAATGTAAATGTTGGCTTCTGTCATTTGTTATATGTTGGCAAAATTGCGAGAAATAGAAATAAATGGTAGAGTGCGTCTAATAAAACTGAAAGCGCGCCGCCGTCGCTTTACTAAGGGCCGGTTTCCACTGGGGCGGAGATGAGAGGAGACGAGAGGAGATGTGTTTGGATAAACCAATCCGATTTCATTATTTCCTTTTCGTATTTACCTGTCAAGCCTGCCTGCAAATAACCTGCCAGCTTTGCTCTCGTCTCCTCTCCGCCCCGGTGGAAACCGGCCCTTACTTTGTGACTGAACGCCCAACTATTTCATTACGTCAAAATAAAATATTTCATAATCCACACACGACGTTATGTTATGGGTGTTATGTTATGTTTGAACAAGGTCCTTGTTGTCGAACGTCAAGCTTGTGTCAAGAGACAAGTAGTTTAATATTAAACAACCTATTTGTTTTAATTTTGATATTATTACATAATGTGTGATTGAAATGAATAAATCAATATTATTATTATTATTTCACGTCATTTATTTTCAAACATAGGCTTAACCTGATCCTTTATGGGGCGTTCCTAGGGCGCTGTAGCCAATAATAAGAGGCCCTTTTAAAATTAGGATACAAAATCATTATTGTTATCGTGGATGGACGACAGATATTTAAACTATTGAGGAAATGGATGAAAATTTGAAAAGATGCGTCACCAGTGAAATCTAAATTATTGAAAATGATTTAGGCAGGTGGTGACTTGCCGTTCACTAAACAGGGCCCTTAAAGGTGCCGCTAATGAAGGCAGCGTATAATATATGGGGCAACGTTGGCGTGGACGACTTTATGCCTTGAACACTTCTATCCTTGGAGCATAGGTTTGGCTCTCACACCTCCACCCTCGGCCAACAGGCTAAGGCAAGCCGAGGGTCAGGGATCTCTGTTTACCCTAGGGAGTAATAGGGCTCCGCGGTGTCACTTCTCATCGAACGCTCGCCACAGGCGTGCCCTGTGGATTATTATTATGTCAAATCCATGAATGATTATTTTTCAGAACTCTTTGTTTGAACTCTGTGAGCGTAAGATCACGGTTCTTTGTTCTTGCAAAATAGGTTTTTCTTCACTTCCTCCTTTTTCCTGGTTATAAACGAGGTGGTGTCCGCTGTACTTATTGTAATACAGAAAATTTTCTATCGAGCGGTGCAATCTAACAAAAGGACGACTTAATGACAACGTTAATGATACGTTTTTGGCACGATTCTTTGGTTATTTCCCTGTCTGCGCAGTCCACAATATGGATTTTTCCTCCTAAGAGGACTACGTCAACGATTTATTTTTTATATTTGGGTAATTTTTACATAAAACTCAAAACTACTACTACTAACACTAATAATACTTTAATAGTGTTAGTAGTAGTTTTGAGTTTTGAGTAAAAATTACCCAAAAATAAAAAGTAAATCATTGCCACGGCCATAAATTTTCCAAATAGAATTTGTCGGAATAACAGTTGTGTTTGTAGTAATTTTGAGTTGAAATTACCCAAAAATAAAAAATAAATCATTGATGATTATAATTATGACGTAGATAGATCCTCAGAACAACAATAACAGAATAAACACAAACCGACAAATTCTCTTTGGAAAATTTAAAGCCGTGCAAATAGTATTCTCTGCATAGGTCTATTTGCACGCCCATAAATTTTTAACCCTATAAACTCTGGCATTTTTGCTGCGCATTCGCTGTCAAGCGAACCCTCTTCATTGGGATTTGATGGTGCGTTTGATGGAAAACGGTCAAGCTTTTATTTAACTTTCGCTTTTTGTGTCCGAATCATAGTTAATATATGTATAAGTTGGAAACCTACCCCTGCGATAAACGGGCAAGAGTTGAGTTTTAAGATACGATTATATATTAGTGTGTCGTGGTGTGTCCAGCCTAAGAATATACCTCTCCTTCTCCCGAGGATTTCATAAAATTTATTATTATCTGAATATACAGCCTAAATTCTTACAACTTACCCTTTTGTATTTAAGTATAAGCCTGTTTGGGTGCTTAGCTTTATGGGTAAGTGCCTAAGGCCTAGTTTATAATAACGAGTTCTCGGTGGTTGTTTTGCTGCTTCCTTTGCTGAAACAGCAGATAGCTTCCGAGTACATGGCTGCTGTGACGACAGCAGCATTCTAAGGTGAGGCTGAAAAACAGCGTGGCTGAGCCCTCGTCCTTTTTTCGTACACTAACTATTAAACTTTATTATAATTGTACCTTTGTAACTAAGATTAGTGTAAGTGATTAAATGCCCTTTTATTTTATTTATTTATTTATTTATTTAAAAGCCGACTAAGGGATTACATCAGGGGATAGGCAGCAGCATCCATCTCAATACCAATATTGCGAACACCAATCCACCTGCCAAGCGTGGTGAAATTAAAATGAAATGAAATGAAAATAAAAATGTTTTTTATTTCTTTCGTTTTTAGTTCGCATTCATACACTCACTCATTTTCACGCGTTCTCATTATTAAGTTAAGGGTTTTCTAATATAATTCAGATGGCAATCATAAATAGTTTTTCTTCAACTTCCAAAGATAGTACGGCAAAACCCGTAATCCGTACAACTTTGTTTTTGGTCCTTCGAGCCGGATAATATTATATTAGTGTATATTTGATGCAACAAATCTACTGTAAGAAAATTTAACAACTCGGTAGAATCCGACAGGCCACGTCAGACAAATCCGTTGTTGGAATGTGACGGTATTGCACTTACCTATAGCTATGTGAACTGAGTGATGTGGTTACCCATATTGCGGTTTATTGGGTTTATTGGATACAGCCTTGAGAATTCGTGTCCGCGGGATTTACAACAATCTTCCCATTCTGTCGCCTTAAGCCGCGGCAAAATGTTTCCTGTAGTTGCGATACTTTATATTTTATTACGTTCATTACATCCAAAGGCTGTCTGGCAGAGATATCCTATCGCTTCTCAGCAGTAAGACTTTTTAGATCAGTTAGACCAGTAAGATTATCTTATGCTGATATATACACATAACAACATACGTAGTCATGATCCCACATTAGGAGGCCCTGTGTCGTGGGTATCAGGACCTACGAGTACCATGGTACCATAACACCCAGATCTGCAAATATTTGTACCTACGATCTGCAGATAATTGTTCAAGGTATTTTCTATGTATAATAAAAAATATCTATCTATGTAATATATTGTAGTAAGTATATCAGTTATCTAATACCCATAACACAAGCTCTACTTAGCTTGGGCTGGATAATGTTGTGTGAAATGTTCATTAATATTTTTATTTTATTATTTCACAGCTGCGAGACAGCAGCAGGAATCGACACCGCAACCTCTCGCATCTCAGCTGGCTACTCGCCCGCCTCACCACAGAGGTCGTCAAATATGATTATTATTTATGTGTCAGGGTAGCGGGCGCAGTCCAGTGTCACGAAGGCCGCATCCTAGCAGGACGTGACCTGTATGATAATGCTTTGTTAAAGGGGTTAACGCTTAACATCTAATGGGGCATCTGCTTGTCCCGTAACTTATACAAGTAGAAAAAAATATCACTAGAAACGGGATATTTACCATGATTTTTGAGTTTTGTTGATTCCCGATATTTCGGCACAGTTTCATGCGCCATGATCACGGGTAAACTGAAGTCTTTGCGAGTAGATTTTTATTGTTATAGGTAGCCGTAACGATCTACCCTCTTTTACCACTCTTTTATTACGAACACCATCAGTTTCATTGTCACACTTAACTCCATCTCAAAAAACTCAAAAATCATGGTAAATATCCCGTTTCTAGTGATAATTATGTTAATAACCATGATAGTTTCAAAAGTTATAAAGTAGAAAAAAGTCCACCCGTTCTACATATAACACAGTTAACTAGTAGTTCACCAAAACTAAGAACTCACGATGATTCAATATTCGCCCCTATCCCAACCAACCCTTTACCAATTAAGTTCATATGCTAACCTGCCAATTATATTGGTATCATCAATCTACCTATCAAATTTCATGATAATGGAATTAACGGTTCAAAAGTTATCGTCGTATAAACACCCATCAAACATAGATACCCACCCACATACATACGAAAGCCGATCCTCATGTATATATAATATACATGTATATTAGTACAGTCAAATTAGGTGATTTTTTGCAAAAGTGTGGAACTAATTAGATGTATTCATGAAAACTTTTCTAATTGTTTTGTATGGCTTAAAAATCACCTCTAATAATAAGCATCAGTAATTTCACCCTCGGGAACAGGGTGAAATAGGGTGTAAACCTTATAATATCCGTAACTTTATGGGGGAAATAGAAGTAGTCGGTGCAATTTGGCATAGACTTTGAACCGTTATGATCTACATTTGCACCAAGTATTTTTAAATCCGACATACGGTACATACAAAAAAAAACATTTACAAAAAATACTTTTTGTGGATATTGCGGCTCCGGGAAAATTAATTTAGTCTGTGCAAATTGATGGACTTATCAGAAAAATGATCGAAATACATTACCAGGTTTGCACCTTGGTGCGTCTCACGGAAGGCACTTTTCCATATATTATTGTCGCTCTACTTCGGGGAAAATTAATGTAGTTCTGGAAATTGACTTAAACGTATTCATTTAATTAGTACTACATCCACCGGAAGTTTTATACTGGTATTAATTTACGGAAGATGCATTTGTTCAACACTGTGTTCCCTACATGCACGTGGTTTTTATTAAAATCTCTCTATACGTAATTTAACTTGCATCAAGTAATTTCTAAAATTCTTTTTTTCTTAAAATTTACGGCCTTTTTAAGTTTGTACCTAATATTTAAAAGGGTTCCGTATGCGCCAGGAACGGTGCAAACTTAGGATAAGCTTCTTTTCGTATCATCTAACGTTTCCATAAGAATCCACGACTACACGACTTAGGTCCACACTTTTTGCTAATTTGCCTGTACTATATAACTAGCAGAAACCCGCGACTTCGTCCGCGTTAAAAACTGATACGTGACCGTACTATTGTAAATAGCTGTTGCTTACGACTTCGTCTGAGTAGAAGAAGATAATGCGTACAACCCCTACAATCCCCTACAACCCCTAAAACCACTACATACACTAAAACTCCCTACAAATTCCTACAAACTCCTACAACCCCTAAAAACCCCTGCAAACCCCTACAAAACCTAAAACTTCTACACCCCTACAAACCCCTACAACCCTTAAAAATTATATTCTGTACTTTTTTTGGGGAGAAGGGGTTACAGTGGAGGGGTAAAGTTTTATGAGAAAAATAAAAAGATTGTCCTAGAATCATGAATGATTCATAATAATATGATCCTCATCTTCGCACGGATAAAGTTTCGGTTATTTTCTATTATCGTGTGCATTAAAGTATTTTTTTCTATGGCCTAAGTCAAGCAGTAGACTTCTACAGGTTAATGATAATAATGCTCTATAAAACCATTTTATTTTCATAATCAAACTCTTTTGGGAAGTCTACAAAGTTTCAGCCCACTCTAAACTACATTATCATTTCTCAGAAGAAATCTATCCAGTTTTGCTGTACCTGGCCCCTGCGGACACCTTCAACTTAAGCTTGGAGTGATTAAGGATCTAAGTGAGAGCGTTTTCTACCTCAGTTTAAAGTAAAAATTATATAATTCACGAAAATTTACTTAGCATAAAAATAATCAGTTTTTAAAAGACTTATTTGAATAATTTAATGAAATTATCACGTTCATTTTATCTACTTTTATTTCCATCCAGCTAATGTAATTTTGCTCGTTCATTCATTTTGTTATAAACCTTAGGTATATCTTTCGATATTTAATTAATGTTTCTATAAGTAGGATATAAAAAGCGTATTGAAATTACGAGTCGTTTCATACAATCGAATTCAAATCGCAATCAAACCCTATTATGTAAGCTCTGTATCTAAAATCTTTAATCCATTTATAAACTCTTACAGAACACAAAAAATCTTATATTATTTATAAATAAAGTTTGTCTTCGATATGTCAATAAATAAAACGGTGAAGTGCGACTGTTACTCGCGCTCTGAGGGTTCCGATCCGTAAATGATTTCGAAATCATCTTTTTTCCTACAAACTTCACCATCCCTGCCACCTTCATTTTGAAAGTAATAAAGTTGAAATTCAATGTTTTTTACATTTTTCTTTATATGAGTAAAAAAAAATTAAGAATTTTTGAATTAAATTAATGAGGTTTTTCATTTCACAATTTTAGAGATTTAATGTCATATCTTTTTAATGCATCGAGTTAAGAAACTTAATTTGTGTACGGCACTATACCTTGTACCTTTACACGTTTAAATTTTAACCTTTAGCCTTTAGCTTTTTATATTAACATGCAGACAGACGGACAACAAAGTGATCCTATAATGGTACCGTTTTTTGTGTAAAGGTACGGAACCCTAAAAACATCCCTTTCCTCGTGTATTTAATGTATCAATAAGCCTTAATAAATATTACCTTCATGTTAGATTAAAAGTTAATTGGATTGCATGGACAGGCCATTTTATCGTCATATTTCATCATGCCAGAGTCTTGGAGTCATAACAGCTAGGTATAGAGCACGATGCTATAATTGTATTTTTTCGTAGAGTTACTCTTTTACGTAGCAGCGTAGCGCGGGTGCTGACCGCCAATTCATCTACTTGTACTGAAATTAATCGCAAGTTTCAATATGTACGGTGTTTTTTCGTTAAGGACTAATAAAAAAATGTGAAAGAATTACCACGTTTTGAAAAGAGACGTTGTCTACTTTTATTGAATTTTTTAGTATTATTTGGTTTATATCATGTAATTTTTGTGTAATTTTATCCAATATAGCTAATAAAGCACACTACGTGTACTGCAATGAAATAGAATAAAATTATTAACTGATTTTTTTTTACCCAAGTTTAAGAAAAACTGACAACGCTGTACAAAAACATGACAATCTTGGATGACTAGGAAAGAGTGTAACGTTGCAAATCATTCGTTGAAAATTAGTCTAAAAGAAATACAACCGAATTGAGAACATCCTCCTTTTTTAACCGACTTCACAAAAAGGAGGAGGTTCTCAATTCGGTTGTTTTTTTTAATGTTTGTTACCTCATATCTCCGTCGTTTATAAACCGATTAGGAAAATCCTTTTTTTATTTGAATATATATATACTTCCAGATTGGTCCCATTGGTTCAAAACCCATTTCTGATGCTGGAATCCATGAGGAATTGAGGGGACTCCTCAAATATTATAGGCATACATATAGCAATTTTGGTATTTTCAGCAACAAGTTATTGTTTTGTATGCCTTTAGCAAATAAATAACATGCAGATAGCCGAATTCAATGGCGGAAGTCGGTTTTTTAAGGAAAAGTTATTTGAAGTCTGTTTAAAATACTTGAAACTGGCAAATGCATAAGGCGAGCGCCGACAAAATACAAAAAATAAAAATGCGTTTGTTACAGCTTGCTATATATAACTCTGAGACACAAGGCCTACAAGAGAGCTTTATGAGAATACTAACCTTTTCTAAGGGTTTGCTCGTGTTAACTCGAAAGTATATGAGCCAAATGAGTTTCAGTTTACGACGGTTGTAATAGCGATTAATTTATATTGTGAATTGTTTTTTTTTAGTATCTTTTAGCTATAAACAGCTTTACAGAATGTAATAAGCTCTGTGATTCAGTGTCTTATTCCACGTGGTGTGAGACATCAAACAGATGGAATGTAAGTATTTAAAATAGAGATCACTTAGTTTTAAAATAGAATACGATAAGAATCCATCAAATTGTTACCACATTATTGTTGTACTTATCACAAGTACTCATTACTTAACTAATCCGCGAAAACCTTTGAAAAGTGGCGTTTTCTAAAGCCATAGAATTTCCCGAATTTAGTTTTATTCTTAACAATATTTAGATCAATAGAAAGAACACATCAGGTTGAATAATAAACACCCAACAGTCACTTACATAGTCCTATTCCTACACTATAAAAATAAATATTATAAATAAATACATTTTCTTTCTTTCTTTCACACTAGGATTCCCTATGTCGTGGGTATTAGGAACTACGAGTACCATGGTACCACAACAAATATTTGCTGATCATGCAACCATTCGTCTCGCAGCGGGAATCTCAAACCCGCAACCCCTCGCATCTCAGCTAGCTACTCGCCCGCGCCTTAGTGATCGTCGATAAAGTATGAGGGCTTCTTTTAAATTTAATTCTAGATTTTTGCGTAAATTGGAATGTTAACGAAATTGATCAAAATAGACCTTACAAACATGTACCCATAATCTATGGGGTTACAGGCAGACAAAAACTAAAGTAGAAGCAGAAAAGCTTCTCATTGATTTAAAAACTACAAGTCTGATCTTCATAGAACTTTCTTAATATAGTCCGATAAAACTTTTCTTTTGTAGCTACGAAATGTTCTATATTTCATAAACAAACAAAAAGAAAAACATATTCATTAAGATTGTCACGGGCACTTACCGCGTGTTAGGTACATTATAAAAAAAAGGTATCACGCGATAAATGCCCGTAAATTAACGTGTTCTGATCGCGTAAGTTTAAAAAATACAACCAGCAGGGCGATTCTAAAACGTCGGAAACGTTTCCGATCGGATTCGTTAGTTTTTCATTTTGATGTGGTAAGTAACTAAAACAATTTTCTCTAGTAAAACACATTAAAAACAATAAACATTGTATATTAGTGTATTTTACTCGAAGAAATTGTTTTAGTTACTTACCACTTATCTACCACATCGAAATGAAAAACTAACGAATCCGATCGGAAACATTTCCGACGTTTTAGGGCTATATTTCACCGGGACACCATGGCGGCGCAACCAGTCGCCGCTACCAACAAACTGTATACAGCACTATAGAAAGTTACTCACCTGGTGTCCATTTGGTTGCGCAACCAATTTGGCGGCGCCACCAACTCGGACGCGTGCACAGAATGTTACTGGTTGCGCCGCCACGCTGGTCGCGCCACCACTAACTACTATAGCGTTGTATGGTGCCTCACTCACTCGGCCGCCAGTCCGGCCGCCAGGCGCCAGTGACAAAAAGAGATAGCAGTAGTGCTATCTCATTTTGATACTGTCTTCAGTGTGGTGTGGCGACTCTGGTGTCTGTATGGTGTCTAGTTTGGTAGCTTATGGACACCACGGTGGCGCAACTGGTTGCGCCGCCATGGTGTCCCGGTGAAATATAGCCCTTATAATCGTCCTGCTTAAAAACGTTAATCTTACTTCAGCCAAATCGAAACACTAACAAGATTTTCTTTCTGGCGACAAATAACCAAAAATGAGGATTATAATTTCTTTAAAATATAATTAAATAATTATTATATATATATTTTTTTTAAGAA
This sequence comes from Epirrita christyi, assembly GCA_951392215.1. Lineage (NCBI taxonomy): Eukaryota > Metazoa > Arthropoda > Insecta > Lepidoptera > Geometridae > Epirrita > Epirrita christyi. The sequence goes on along the minus strand of OX595841.1, from coordinate 13,359,716 downwards.
AAGCCTTCATCACATTTGCTGCCAGTTCGTAACCTTGTACTACCTACTGTTATATGTCAATTTTTTTTTCGTATATACGCATCTAAACTTAAAATTTCGCATATAAACTTGAGAAGTGTTTCGTTTTTTTTGATGAGAAGTGTATATTTTCCATTTAGTTTTGTGGTTCTTTTTTCAAGTTTAACGTCAGAACCCTTTTTTGTAACATAAATCATTTTCAGAATCATAAATCATGGTTATTTATGGCAGTAGTAATGTATAGCCTGATGCCTAGCTAGGTGCCTACTGTACTTCGCCTGCTAGCAATTATTACTTACATGTCCCTGTACGTATCTACGTAGGTGTATTTTACGATTGTGTCGTTACCCGACCTACATAAAGGCGAAATTAAGTTATTTGGCGTGCGATAGTGCGGCTGGTGGGTGTGTTTTGGTAAGGATAAAGACTCACCCAGTTCATATTAATTTAAATAAAATAGAAAATAATAAATAAATAAATGCTGGACATTTCACACAACATTATCTAGCCCCAAGCTAAGCAGTGCTTGTGTTATGGGTACTAGATAACTGATATACTTAATACAATAACATAACATAGATATTTTTTAATATACATAGAAAAATACCCAGAACACCCTGAACAAATATCTACAGATTGTACAAGTATTTGTTCCGAGGCGGGAATCGAACCCGCAACCTCCTGCGTCACAGGCGAATCTTCAACCGCCACGCCACAGAGGTCGTAAAAAAAATACTAACCACCATAGATTTAAATAATTTTATGTATTTTATGAGCCTTTGATGCTTGAGTTAAGAGAATGTCGCCGGTAGCTAGCAAAAGGGCCCTTACGTCTTTTTCTTGTTTTTTTTATTTTTATTTGGTACAATTTTATAAGAAATTAACGCACGACGGGTCTAGATATAGGTGTACTGATCATGTGTACAAAATTCCATAGAGTTTGATGAAGTAATAGCCAAAATAGAAGAAAACTTCGTTCGCACACAAAAGGGCGTAAATGATGGAGGCTGGAAGCTCATTGGCATTCTAACCAAACGAACTTTACGCCTTTTCTGTTAGCTTTACTTTTTTTAGGCGTATGTATGATATATCTGAGTAAAAGTTTGTTTGATAAAATTATTTAATAATTATTAAATGTTATCAAACAAACTCCTACTCAGATTATTGTTGCTGCTTCAGGTGTGTGACAAGTGACAGGCCCAGAATAATACAATAGTACGTATAGTAACGTGTTTTGGTAATCCCTATAAATACCTAACATTTGACAGGCAAAACCCAAACATCAGGTTCAGTAGGTCAAATCTATCGTTAGGAGTAGATTTAATGTTTTTTACCACTGCTATAAGTAGATATTTACTTATTTTGTGGATAAATTTTATAGGTTTGATGTGAATCTTTGGGAAACAGTTGATGTCAGGGGCCCAAGTTTGTGTTTTTATAACTGTATACGAAATTTCAACTTTTTTGGTCCCGAAGTTTTTTTTTATGCTACTTGGCAAGCAGGCAAGCATACGGCCCACCTGATGGAAAGCAGTTACCGTAGCCTATGGACGCTTGCAACACCAAAGGCATCACAAGCGCATTGCCGACCCTGAGATATATAGATGAAAAGTCTCATGTGCCTGTAATTTTACCGGCACCCGTACCCTTCAAACCGAAACACAGCAATACGAACACTACTGCTGGGCGGCAGAAATAGGTACGGTGGTAGTACTTCCCCGGACGAACTCTTTCACAAGAAGTTCTACTACTAACAAAAAGATTCTAAGAAAATAGGCTGCATGGCTCGTACAACTTAAGACTTCCATAATTTAACCAACGTTAAGTAATAGCGGTAACATATGTACTTAGGATAGTCTTATAGGCCTGATTAGCTGAGTGATTACTGTGTAAGTTCGCTCATTTGTTAATCAAAGGGTCTGACAGACCCCATTCGGGCTTTTAGGGTATGTTCAGTTACGTTATCATACACATCACTTTCAAAGTTCTAACAGAAAACTTAAATTCAACTGTACATTGTAGGTATAGGTAAAGGCAGTGAGAAATAGTAAACTTCGAAGTATACAACATTTATTGCCGCCATTTTGTTTCGGCGCCAAATTTGACAGTTTGAATTTTTCAATTTGAAGTTTAGTAACGAAGGACTTTTTTTCACAGATTTATAAGTATAGTACTAAACTTTTTTTGCTTTTTCGAAAGAAGACGTCGTCCATTTTCATTTTATTTCAATTTCTAGTGTTTCTTTGAGTTATATCGTGTAATTTTGGTGGCATTTTAACCGGTGTAGCTTATAAAGAGTACATGGTAGTGAATCTAAATAAAATAAGTGTATTGCGTATCTTTTCGAAGGAGTGGAAATTGTCCAGGGACGCTTTGCTAGTACATGACATGTCTTAACCGAGGACTTTACGACTTGACATTATTTTAAATACTTGACACTGGCAAAATGGAGTTTCTACACAGAGGTCATAATTAAAAAAGAAAAAAAATGTTTAGTACTTAACTATTATTTTGGGTAGACGCGGCAAATTCGTTATGGAATGCTTTTTCAATTGAGCAACGTGTTTAAATAATTAAAACGTTCTCCGCAAAGCAGTCTTCTGTTGCGAAAACGCCCGAATTATGCAAAAATATCATGAGAAACGCGATGAAAAAAGCTCACGAGTTGATAGACTGCAAAAAAGAGATGGACAGCAGAGATGGATTAAAGATATTATAAAAGTCGCAGAAAGTGGGTGAATGGAGGCTTGCTTGGAAGTATGTCGTGCCATTGTATGGAGATGCCTATGTCCAGAGTGGACTTCTATGGGTGGATAATGATGATGATATTCCACATGTTATGGCCAAACTTAAATAAAGTATTTTTGGAAAAATACCTTTTGTTAGACTATGTTATGAGAATCTGCACTTGCTATATTAAGTAATGAGTCAGATGGTCATACTGACGTCACCACAAAGTTGTAGAGGGCAACGTTGGCGTGCGTCACAATTAGTGAAAAATATATATAATAATAACATGCCAAGGACATGTTATTAAGCTGAAGGCTAATTATAAGTCTCCACAATTATGCCTTTAACACTTCAACACGTTATAGTCTCTGTTTTTGCGCCTCACTTTAGTCCGGTCGGCTGTGGCAAGCCGAGGTTCAGGGGTCTGTTTCCACCCCAGGGAGTCATAAGGCTCTGCGGCGTCGCCACTCACAAGCGTGCTCAGTGGCATTATTGTTATTAAATAGACCAGGCCAGACTGGTCTATCGTTAATCAAACTCAAACTTACTTCAATAAATCATTATGTCCTTTTGAACTTAACCCAAACTGGTCAAGTCCTGGTTCTTAACAAATAAGTACGGGTTTCCCGAACGAATCAAAGTTACAAACTCATTTGACATTTCATTTAATTAATGAAAAGTTCCAAAGAGATTACAGTTAATGACATCGAGTTCAACAATCCTGAAATTAAGACTTAATTTGTCTGCCTTTTGGTCTAATTTTGGTTCTAACGAAAGTGCTGGTTCAAATCCTACGAAATTTTTGGGTCTAATCCTACTAGGTAATATTATAAATGCGAAAGTTTGAATGTTTAAATGTTTGCTATACTCAACCATGCCGTAAAGGCTGGAACAATTTAGATGCTTGGATGATTTTGATTCAGATTATAGATCGACACATACGCTTTAAGTTCAACGAAAATGTATGTATGTACTAAAGAAGGCGAGCGCACGCTCTGATACATTGGTTTTGTGTATAAAATATTATAAAAATTTAAAGTTTTGTTAGATTTTGTTGATGAACTCACTAACCCAGTTTATAACTTATGCGTTACCAAATGTTCCAAAAATTAAAACGTGTTAGAAGTTAGTCTAAAATTAGATTTCAATTTTAACCCTTAGCCACCTAACGGCGGTCACAGTGACTCCAGCGGTTTTTGTTTTTTGAATTATTCCATTAGTATGCGAGCTATGATGCATCTGTAAGTTCATCTACTTTACCCCCCCCCCCCCCCGCTCCTAAGTACGCACTGTGCGTTCGATCGCTTCATACGTTCGCGCGTTCAAAAGTTACAGGTAATTTATTTTATTTGCGGTCATGGTGACATTATAATATTATAAAAAAAGTGATTTGATTGTGCCATTAATAGTTTTATATAGTAGGTTAAATATATTAAAGTATCAAAAAATAAGATTTTATTTAGTTTCACTTATAGTTACTTGTCAGATCTCTGATGTTTGTAATGCCTAGATTTTTTTACTCAAATGCTAAATAATCAATGCTTAATTGTAATTATTGATTATTAAATATATAAGTGTTATTTTTCAAAGTTTAATAACGTCATTAAAATAAAAAAATAATAAAGGTTACGATCTGTCTTTCATTTATGTCATTATTATTATTTTCTTCATATAAAAATAGAAAATCATAAGCGGTCACCATGACCGCCGTTATAGGTGGTAGTCAAAAAAGTCAAAAGTCAAAAAGAACTTTATTCATTGAAATCACAAGGATCATTTTGAATCGTCTTATATAAAATTAAATTACTCCTGTTCCAACGCGACCAAGCCTAGAAGAATCAGGCAACAAACTCGGCTTGGCTTACATAAATAGTCCGTCTTACCACTAGGTGAGAAGCGCCTGTGTGGTGCCTCGGAGCAAGGAGTTGCTGATACATAGTAAATGAGAACTTAAAAACCTTAGGAAGGTAGTCAAAAGTAAATAAACATCAGCAAAAATATGCAAGACAGCACACGCTACGCTTGTTATACTTATAAATAATAATCTAATACAAACATGTAAATAGGTAAGTACAGATATTGCAAATTTCCATTTTAGCAGTCGAGGGGCAGAGCGACATCAGGCCACGCGGCTTTATCATTAATATAGTCATCAAAAGTGTAATACGCTTTCTTAATTAGATTCATCTTTATGTAGGATTTAAATCTTCGAATAGGAAGTTTAAATGCACCTTCTGGAAGTTTATTATAGAACCGTACAGAATTCCCCATAAAAGACCCACTTACTTTCTTTAATCGAAATTTTGGTATATTTAGTTTGTGTTTATTTCTCGTGTTAATACCATGCACGTCACTTTTTATCATAAAACTATCCAAGTGTTTATGTGTATGTAATAATATTTCATAGATATATTGCGATATTACTGTAAGAATATTGATTTCTTTGAAACGCTCCCTCAAGGAGTCACGCGACTTCATTTTATAAATGGCACGTATTGCCCGTTTTTGTAAGACAAAAATAGCTTGGATATCTGCTGCTTTACCCCACAGTATGATACCATATGACATAACACTATGGAAGTAGCTAAAATAAACAAGCCTAGCTGTAGCTTCATCAGTAAGCTGCCTTATTATACGAACTGCATATGCAGCGGAACTAAGTCTACCAGCAAGAGCCACAATTTGTGGTGCCCACTGCAACCCTGCATCAATATTAAGCCCTAAGAAAATGGTAGACTTGACAAGATCAAGTGTCTCCCCATTTATTTTAATATTAGTTGGATAATGTTTTACATTAGGCAATGTGAATTTGATGCATTTCGTTTTTTTAGCATTAAGCAAAAGATTATTAACTGTGAACCACTCAAGAACACGCGATAGTGAATCATTTACATCATCGTAATTAGATTTAGATCTATCAACTTTGAAAATCAAAGAAGTATCGTCAGCAAATAGAACTATGTCACATATGTCTTTCACAAAAAAAGGGAGATCGTTAATGTAAACTAGGAATAAAAAAGGGCCTAGTATTGAACCCTGTGGCACCCCCATGACAATAGTCGATCCTGAAGACCTTTCACCACCAACATCAACTTTTTGGACCCTATTGGATAAGTAAGAATTTACAAGATTAATTGCCTGATTTTGTATGCCATAATGTTTTAACTTGGAAATTAAAGTATCATGCCTCACGCAGTCAAAAGCTTTGGACAGGTCGCAGAAAACTCCGATCGCGTCCTGCGAGTTCTCCCATGCTTCAAATATGTGTTCTAAGAGCATGGTACCAGCATCGGCTGTCGAACGACCCTTAGTAAATCCAAATTGATGACTATGAAGAAGTCCGTGGAGGTTAAAGTGTGACAATAACTGAGTAAGAATTAGTTTCTCGAAGATTTTACTTAACGCAGGCAATATAGAAATTGGCCTATAATTACCTGGATCTTTTTCGTTACCAGACTTGAACAAAGGAATTAATTTACTATGTTTCATAAGATCAGGAAAGACTCCCTCGTCAACACATCCATTGAAAATGTAGGCCATGCACGGCGCAATATCAATAATTATAACACCTAACACCTTTGTAGATATTCCCCAAAGGTCTTCAGTATTTTTAATATTAAGTGACTTAAATGTCTTAACAATATCATTGGCATTAACGTATCTGAAACTAAACGCGACCTCACACTTATCAACACTTAATTCCAATAAAGTAGATGCTCCAGAGGCAGTTGATTTTAAAGATTGAGTCACAAAATTAGGTATACTAGAGAAAAAACTATCAAAGGCATTTGCGACCTCAGTATTATTTGATAATGTTGTATTGTTTACGTTTAAATTAATTTGTTTACTACGAGGTTTAGCTTTACCTGTTTCATTATTTATTAATTTCCAAGTTGTCTTAATTTTATTTGCTGATTTTTCTATTTTATTTCTCAAATGCAATGATTTTGCTGCATGACAAACTTTTTTGAAGGTCTTGGAATAGTTCTTTATGTACAAGATAAACGTTGGATCGTGCAACATTGATTCTCTAGCCGCATAGAGTTCATATAATTTATTCCTACTTCTATAAATACCGGTTGTAGCCCAATCAGCTAACCCGACATTAGCTCTAGCTTTACATTTTTTTAACTTAAATATCTCACTATGTTCCTCACATATCAACTTAAACAAACTAGTAAAAAGGTCATTCGGATCATCTACGCACGGTACAAGGGGCATTTTGAGTTCAATACTGCCCTGGAACTTCTTAATGCGACTTTCTGTGATAGGCCGATAAGTGAATTCCTTAGGTTCATCTACAAAATTACAAGTAAATATAGCACTGTGACCATAGTGATCTGAGGTGAAATGTTTAATTACTGATTTATTAATTGGAACACTACTGCAATAAATATTATCTAAACAGGTGGATGTTGTTAGTGTCACCCTTGTAGGTTCTTCGAAGAGGTGATATAAATTAAAGCATTTAAATAAATTAAGCAGCCTCTCAGATAGAGGATTAACCGGAATATCTATATTGAAATCTCCGCAGACTATTAGCATTTTATTACGAACAAAAGTTTTAAGCAATGCTTCTTCCATAGTGGATTCAAATAATGCGAAGTCTGCGTCAGGGGGACGGTAAACGCTTACAATGATATGCCGCTCTAGCTCAACACAAGATAGCTCAATAGTCCTCTCAATAGTGAGATTTGCAACATCTTTACGTTCCTTGCATTTTAAAGTATTTCGAACAACAATTAAGGAACCCCCACGTATGGCGTTCTTGCGTTTGTATGAACTTACAATATTATAATTCTCATAATAAGGGAGTAACTCAAATTGTAACATCCAGTGTTCAGTTACACACATAATATCAACATTAAAACGGATTAAAAATAATTCTAATTCTAAGATTTTGCTGGGAAGGCCTTGCACGTTTTGATGTACTACATTTAACGTGCCCGGCTGTCTCATTGTCGAACTCGTCAGTTTAAATGACTGTCAGCTACTCCTACTTGTTTGCCCTCATTAGTACTACTACTAACTACGGGCTTGTCGGTGAACTGCGTTATAGTACTTATAACGGGATCAAAAATATTAAATGCTAACAATTTAGCAATTATTAATTTACTATGTCTACTCAGGTACACAGTATCTCTTGTCAAAACAAAATTACTAATAAAATTATTAGTATCAAAATACAAAACGTCTCTATGACGACATGTCATATTATATAGCATTAAATTAAGATTCCATATTTTTTGATTGTCTTTGGCACTCAAAGATTTTGAGTAAGGGAAAGCACATAAAATTAATTTTCCCAATCCTGAATCTAACTTGTGTAGCAAAGTCTCAACCAGCTTAATAATATCTAATCGCATGACACCACTACTCTCACCTAATTGTACTAACAAAGTGGTGTTGTTGTCAAAGCAATCCTCCCTCTTTATAGAATCTATAAGTTTGTGAATAGGGGCATTTGGAAAGCAATTATTTGTCACAACTTGCCCTAACAGATCACTAAGAAGCAAACCCATCCCAACACCTATCTTATCTGAAAACACCACAGTCTTCCGGGTCTGCCGACAGGATTTTACCTGTCTAACCGGAGACTGCGTACCAGGTGTGGAAACTACTTCAACCTGAACAGTAGGTTTAGCTTGTCTCTGCGATGCACATGGTGCCATGTGTATTAAAGCACCTAAAGCTGATCCAGAAGGCTCTGATACAGGAAGGTCCGTCTGTGAGCTACTATTACATACTTGTACATATGTGCTATCATCACTCAGTATCTCTACGATATTATTCATTTTCTGAATATTGTCAGATGCTTCTTGTTCAGCTTTTTTATATTTACACGTTACATCATGAAGTGATGTTTCTAAACTTTTGATTACCTCTGACATATCAAGTAACTCTTTTGAATTACGTCCAATCAAATTATAGCAGGAATTAAGTTCCTCATTCATATTACAGTTTTGCTTTATATGCTTTGCATAACTCAGGACATTTTTATGCTTTTTAAGCTTTTTCTCCGTTTTTTTTATAAAATTACTTAGCCTTACATATTTTTTTATTCTTTTACTCCCTTTCAATTGTAGAAATTTACTTTTACAATTTGGCGTAGTGAGATCTATCATTGAGATGTTAGAACAACTGGCCATGAGTTCAGTCTGTAAATCCAGACTATTATTATTATTATTTGAGGGCACATGCTTCGACTCTAAATGTTCTAGTTTACATCTGCACTCCGCAAGCTCATGCTGTAAGTCTTTATTTTCCTGAAGCAACACCTCGTAGGTTTCATGGCAGTTGTCCACGGAATGTAACATGGACTGCAGACGGTCCATCTGCTCGAGTACGGCTTCATATTGAGAGTGAAGCTCAGAAAGTTCTTTCTTGAGGCATGTATTCTTGCCAAGAATCACCAACATTTCAGCCTCACTCTCGTCACGTTCTTGTAGTAGCTGGCTGCGAATCTCATTGGATTCTTTGAGCTCTGTCACAGCCCCCTTGTACTTGGCTTCCAAGTCGCATGCCCTCCGAGTCATCATGGTGGATGGTATTCTGAAACACAGCAGTAGGCAAGTGGGTATCTAGAAATGGATAGTGACAGGTATAGAATAGGTGGAAATATAAAAAAAAACAATCAGTATAGATGGGGGTGGTAGAAAGTAACAAGAATTTAGTAATAGAATTAAAAGTAACAAGAAAAATAACACTTGCTTAGCTAACCAATTATTACCAGCTCAATTTAAAAATTACTTGGAATTTCTCACTACTAATTACTTGACACACAAGTAAAAGAAAGATTACAAAGTAAGACTACTCTGGTTACTACAAATTAGTAAAAAAAAAAGAACAATAAATTCATGCATTTAACTAAATACTACTCCGGTACAATTAATTAGTTTTATTGTGGAAAGTACAACCTACAGATTACAGTTAGTAGGTATTTTAGGGCCAGTTAGTGAACAAGAATGATAATATTTTTGTAATTTTCTAAGTGTCTCTGTAGTTATGTATGTGTGAGGCAGTGTTTAGACTACAATCATCTTCCAAACTTTGTCAAGGCGAAAGAGTGCAAAACTTTGCCAATTCGTATTGTGTAGTGTAAGTGACTCACAAGGAGCCGAGTCAATGTGTGGTAACGTGTGTGAGGAAAAATGTTATGTTATTAGAACAAAAAATACTCCCCAGGTTTATCGATGTAATCCAGCTAACAGTTTGGTGTGTAATTCACTTCACAGCATCCTCTGGAAACAAACTGCTTTCCTCTTGTGGATTTTCAAACACGTCAACCGTTGTGTCCAAGTCCGAAATTTGTCAAAGTTTTTTCATATGTTTTTATAGAACACAAACACTCACACGTGTGAAATATACTATTTTTAACAACATAGCGTAAGTTTTATGGTAATTAACAGTAAAAACTACAATAAAAACTAAAATAAATAAGAGCAGCTGTTTTTGACGTGCGTCAGCTGGGGTTGCCACCCCAGCAGTATGCGTCAGCTGGGGTTGCCACCCCAGCAGTATCAGTATAATCATATCAGTGTAGCAGTATTGTAGTGTAACTCAAAAACACGTTAGGTGGCTAAAAACTTAAATATTCTAGAGCTCATTAAAGGCATTTTGTGAACCTATAGCGTCTTAATACCGGAACCACGTTAGTATAGCCGCGTGTAGATCCACAACTATTAGTGTGGCACTTACACTTTAAAAATGTATACTAGAAGACAATTTATGTCCAATCTGACTATGAAAATTAGGACAACACTTATTTTGAGACGTCTTAGTAATATAGGAATTATAAAAAAAAATTGTAGCAAAAGGTTCCTGTTATTTTTCCATGTAAGTAAATATTGATGATCTCAAGAACTCATTTTGAAAGTAGGTACCTATATCTATCGATGTACGTGCAAAGAAAAGTTCAGATTTTCGTCCATATTTTTGTGAAAATTGGCTTAAATGCCGAAATTATTCAATTTGGCTCTCACGTTTAAATCAGTTACTAAGTCACCTCATTTCATCTTTATCCCTAGATTTAAGGCATACGTGAGCGTTCTATTTGTAAGTGCCTGAGCCCAGCACCAGCGACTTGAATCAATATTTATAAAATTGTTGCGTTAACGACTAACCGACTATGTTTAAGCCGTTAGTCCTAGAGACGTGTAACTTGGAGGTTACATTCCATTTGTGGTCTAGGGGTGTACTATGAAAAGAACACAAAATTGATCGATTCAAATCTGATACTATACCTCCATCCACCGACTTCCTGTGACGTTTTAAATGTCTATTGAGTGGAGGGCCTTGCTCTACCGCGTCGTCCACTGTTTTAAAAAGCCATAAAAACACCTCAAGGTGTGGTAACTTTTTACCAGTAACACTACAACATCCATTATTATGAAAACTAAAGCGAACTTTGTTTTTCTAGCCGATTGATGATTTATTTGATACTCATAAGTTCTAAAACATTATTTTTGCTTGCGTAGGAATATAAAAATCTCTATATTTACCTTCGAATTCTTAAGCTGTGTGTACACAGTTGCTTGCAAAAACTCACAGTTCTGTTTTTTTTAGAAATGTTAGTAGTCAAAATCATGATTTTAATTTGTTATGTAATAGGATAGATTCGTAAAAACTGCTTGTACAGACTAGGTACTCAAACTTAATAGAGCAAATAATTACACTCCAGTGCTGACCTTCAAGTGAGACATCAGAAATCAGTCCCAAATCTATGATTCTAGCTAGAGCTTCATCAGTAGAAAAACCACACTGTAGTGTCTACAGTCTAGATTTCTCTGTTTATGTTTTTTTACAAGAATTGCGTAACATATGACTCAGTAGTTGTAAACTTTTTCTACGAATAGGGATCACGTCCAGTCACTAGCTTTAAAATAAATAAATGCTGGACATTTCACACCAGCATTATCTAGCCCAAAGCTAAGCAGAGATGATGATGCGAGTGTTATGGGTACTATATAACTGATATACTTAAAACAATACATTACATAGGTATATACATATTTTTTATTATACATAGAAAATACCCAGAACACCCTGAACAAATATCTGCAGATCGTACAAATATTTGTTCCGAGGTGGGAATCGAACCCGCAACCTCTTGCGTCGCAGGCGAACCTTCGCTCGCCGCGCCACAGAGGTCGTCTTTGTGTAAACCTTGCATAAGACTAGGTATTTTCCTCTCTGTTTACATTAAAGTGGTAGCGGTAACCGATTTATTTATGACTCTCCAAACACACGTAAATCATTCTCTTTTGATAAAGATTCTATTTTTCTCATTCGTGTGAATATTTAACATTTTAATCATAACACAACCTTGTCTGGTCTGTCTGTTCAGCCCTTTGATTTGTGAATGAAGTTCCGCTTTGAATGAAAGATTTTTTTTCATGTTTTTGTGATTTATGTATTAAGGCACGGGTATGATCCTAAAATCCAAACATCCAACAATAAAAAAAATATCTTTTTTTTAATGGCATCTGAGGAATTTCTCTATTTTGCCAATGTCAAGTAGCTTAGATAATTATCAAACAATGTCCAGTCGTCATGTCCTCTGTCAAGTCATGTTCTAGTAAATCGATGGCACTTATCGATGGTTTACTAGAATGTTCCTGGACAATTTCCATACCCCTTCGAAAAGACACGCAATTCACTTATTTTATTTAAATTCACTACCATGTGCTCTTTATAAGCTACACCGGTTAAAATGCCACCAAAATTACACGATATAACTCAAAAAAACACTAGAAATTGAAATAAAATAAAAAAGGACGACGTCTCCCTTCGAAAGAGCAGAAAAAGTCCATATCTTTGCTTAAAGTTGAAAATCGTATATGTCATATTTGACGATGATACTGGTTTGCACTTCAGACTGTATTCATTTTGAGGGTTTTTTTTAATTAATCGAAATATACAAATCATAGATAAAAAACACGCGGCTAGAACTTTAATTTTTTTTGTGTTGTTGCCATTAAAAATTTGGAGCATTTGAATGCCGAAGCTTTTTAGGGTGGTAATTTCTGCGGCTTTTATTTGCAAAACCAGACTTTTTCAAAATTCTGTTTAGTTTCATTACAACTATAATTAATATATTGTTCTACCTACACTATTTTTTGCATCTCATTATATATAATCTCGTCACGTCGCACTGAGCGTTCAAAATACAACTTTTGAGATCAATCCTCGCCTTTATAATTGAACAGTATTTTAAAATAGCCTAAATAAGAGAATAGCCAGACATTACAAACAATAATACACAGTAAATCAAGCTACTGACTCGAAAACAATCAAATACATCAAAGCGGAACTTCATTCACAAATCAAAGGACTGAATAGTCGACCTTTGTTATATAACTCAAAATATATATAAAATATCAATAAACGAATCCTGTACAGCCAAAGAAACTAATTTCAATATAAATTGTTTAGGAACTCTGACAAGGGCTTCTTAATCACAAAAACAATTATCTTTTATTGAAAGCATTATATTAACTCTTCATTTGTTGTTAATAAAGTATAGTAAAATAAAACACTTTCATTACGATTATATATGGTTTCAACCTGAGTTTAGATAAAGCCTTTCTGGTATAAGCTTCAATATCGACATTCGGTAGGTATATAAAAAAAAACACTTAATAGGTACATAACAGCAATTACTAGCCCTTCAAACCAAATTAAGTTAAAAAACTTTTGCCAGAACTATCCCAATTTTTTTCCATTTAAAATGTACATGCTCATATATATGTGTGTGTGACAAAATAAATAAAAATAAAATACATAAATTAAGATTAGCAATACTTATAAAAATAATAACAAATAATGAATTAAATCATGATTGGAATTCAATAAAATTTATATATAACATAACATACCTAACACTCAATGGTCACATTCATATAGTCTTGATCTCAAACTAAGATTCCCTATGTCGTGGGTATCAGGAACAACGAGTACTATGGTACCATAACACCCAAACCCGGAAAAAATATGTATTTGCAGATCATACAAACATTTGTCCAGCAGCGGGAATCGAACCCGCAACCTAGCGACCACGTCTCATTGCCGTAAGTACTGGCAACACGCAACTGCTGGGGTGCTATTTTTGAATGTCACTGAGTGACTAAATATCATCAAAAGGCCGCAAATCACCGTTTTTCAGGAGATGTTCTGGAGGAGGCACTTGTATTGATATCATACGTATTAAGAACTTTAGACATCAATGAGTTTCAGTATATAGAAATTTGGAAATCGGGGATTAATGTAAATTTTACTGATGTTTAGTCATTTATAGTCATTTATATATCTATGAAGTCATCGTATCTATAAAATGTTTTGTCGATAAGCCAGCGATTCAGTCTGGTTTTGAAGTCTTCTTCTTCTTCTTTTATTTAATGGCATCTGAGGAAAACTTTCCTCAATTTTGCCAATGTCAAGTTATTATTTTGTTATTGTTAGCTCAAGTCGTCAGTCTCAGTCAAGTCATGTTCTAGTAAAGTGATGGCAGTTTCACTAGAATGATCGTGGACAATTTCCACCCGTTTGAAAAGACACGCAATACACTTATATTTGATTTCACTACCACGTGTTCTTTATATAAGCTCAAAAAAACACTAGAAATTGAAATAAAATAAAAATGGACAACGTCTCGTTTCAAAAAAAGCAGAAAAAAGTCCGGTTTTGAAGTCACTTGATGACATAAAAAAATCGTATCCCTGATTATAGACTTTCATAATAGCTGTCGTAATAGTTGACGGAGTTAAAAATGAGATTTGTGTTTCCCTAATCACACGAGCTCAAGTGGTTTATGACGAGGGTCGGTTAATATTTATTAATAAACTTAATTAATACGCGAAGTATTCGAGTCCCGAGACACTATGCCGGCGGGATGTTTTGCATAATTTTGTAGGTATTTAATACAGGGCCTAGTGGTATGGACTTTGGTATTTAATCCTTGATTATAATCATAATAATAATATTTATTCGAGATGCATAAATGTCAAAATAAAATGCACAAGAAAAAAAAAGAAAATAAGGATTACCTACACTTAAATTATGTATCTACTGAAAGCAGATACACTACAGCACTATAGTTAGTTTTTAACCGACTTTAAAAAAAAGGAGAAGGTTCTCAATTCGGTTGTTTTTTTTTATGTGTTGCTCATATATCCGTCGTTTATAAACCGATTTGGAAAATTATTTTTTATTCAAATGGATATACTTCCAGATTGGTCCCATCAGTTCTGATGATGGAATCCATGAGGAATTGAGGGAACTCCTATTATAGGCATACATATAGCGATTTTGGTATTTTCAGCAACAAGTTATTGTTTTGTACACCTTTAGCAAATAAAAACATACAGATAGTTGAATTCAATGGCGGAAGTCGGTTTTATAATGAAAAGTTATATAAATAATTAATGGAGTATAATATCGGCTTAGCTTGACCGTGGTGTGTCCGGTCTTAAAATTTACCCCTTCATCTCTTGCCGTGGATGTCTTATAACCCAACTAAGACATTAAACCAGGGGATGGGCAGCAGCATCCACCTGAGAACTCAACACGAATACTGCGATCACCAATACATCTGCCAAGCGTGGTGATTATGGCGATTCCTCCCATTGTATTTTATGACGAAGGCCTCGTCCAGCAGTGGTCGCCCAAAGGGAGTTGGAGTTGATAAGGGTCGACACCCAATGCCCTTGCAGACGACTGTCGTACCTGCCAGCCAGTGCCCCGAGTACACTAATGGAGCTGCCCAGCATTCTGCATTTGACACATGCAATTTTCTCGCACATCATGACGTGAAAGTCATTGACATACGCATCAGCAAACATGCCAATTATTAATACGCAGGAAAAAAAATATACGCTCTCGTACGCTGCGTATTAATTGCAATGGTTTTTATTTATCATGTGTAGCTACGATGATAAATAAAAATCTATGCATTCTACCTTGAAATGTTGTTTCTAACTCACATCATGTCACTACCATAAACCAGTCAAAACGCAAGCTATAATCGTGGGCAGCTCCAGAATTATGTGCAATCTCGATTGTTCTGCTGTATCCCAAGTAATCTTCGATGGAATACCTATTCCTTACAGTGATACCGTGAAAAGTCTGGGGTAACATTCGACTGCAACTTGTCTTGGGGGTCTCAGCTGCAAGTTAATGTAAGAAGATTTTTGCCTCAGCAGGCTCTCTAAGAAGACTGCGAAACTTTCTGCCAACTGCCACCAAAATTGCACTTGCACAATCCCTTCTTCTTCCTGTGTTAGATTACGCTGACGCATGCTATCTGGACCTTACAGAAGAGCAGCTTAATAAGCTTGAGCGCCTTCAGAACTCCTGCATAAGGTTCATATATGGATTGCGTAAATATGACCATATTTCTCCTTTTCGCTCTATGCTCAAATGGCTCCCTATTCGCCTTCGCCGGGATACGCATATTCTTTCTCTTCTCTACTCTGTTCTATTTAATCCTTTCTCCCCTTGCTATCTTAAAGAAAGGTTTGAGTATCTTCATTCCTCGAGTTCTTATTAGCTTAGGTCATCAGAAAACTTATCTCTCAAAATGCCTGTGCACTGCAGCTCTTTTTATGGTAAATCTTTCACAGTCCAAGCTGTGCGTCTGTGGAACGCTTTGCCGGTGGAAATCAGGCAGGCATCTTCACTGCACACATTCAAGCAGAAACTTAAAAATCATTATCTGTCTGACCTACCCTCGTTTTGATTGGAATGTGAAAATATCCTGTGAGTGTTTATGTAGATTAGTCATATTTTCTTTTCTTGTCTTTTATCATGGCATATTATAGTCTTATTACTATTTATTAGTGTATTACATAAAAGTAGGTATATTATGTATTCGAGTTTAAAATAAAAGTTGTATTTTAATATTCTTTCATTGTTATTATTTTTACTCTGTGCACCGCCGTTTCGTTACTGCTTCGCTCGTTACTGTCCATCCAAAGGTTGCCTGGAAGGAATCGCTCTCAGCGATAAGGCCGCCCATTGTACTGCTAATTTTAATAAATCCTGTTATGTTTTCCTGGTGTACAATAAAGTGTTAATCTATCTATCTACCATAATCACTACAAGAGATATACAATCGCGTGCAGAATGGTGTGAAGATCAAGTGTAGTCGTGGAATCATGTCAGTACCGTAACCACTACAATAATAATCGCTCTCAGATAAAAGTGTTGTGAGTCACAACACTTTTATCCGAGCGCGTGTATTTTTTGCCTGCGTATTAATAATTTAAGCGCGTATAAATCCGTTTCGAATGAGGTAACAGGGCAAGTAACTGGTAACTGGATATACCAGTATTTATAGCATAGATAGAATGTTGCCTACACCTAACCTCATTATAGGGTTCCGTTCCCACGGAACACCCGGTGATCAGGTAACATTGAGTAACTGCATCACGCGTCGATGCAGAAGAGGGTTCCTACATAAATTTATTAATAAAGAGGTTGCCTTGCATATAGCGTAGCTACATCGTCTTTATTTGAGTAAATACTATCAAAAAAATATCCATAAATAAAAAACAAACATGTTCAGCCCACTGTTGGACGAGGACTCTCCCATAGAATGCAATATGGGGATTTATTATCTCAGTATTGGTGCCCATCCTGTAGTATAATCCCTTAGTTGGCTGTTACAACATCTACAGGAAGAGATGGAGTCTATTCTCAGGCACACCACAGCAAATTAAGGTGGATCGTCTCGCATGTGGCGCGAAATTCAAATTTTATTGTGTTTTTGCTCGTCACAGCTCATCAATACTTTTTGAGATAGCGAAATAGGCTTACTACTGATATCTCTAAACCAAAAAAACACTGTAAAAATCATTGAACAATATTCGTAGCTAAATTAATTGTCTTTTAGAGATACTAATACTATCAACTAGAACATCACCATCAGTAATATATATGATATAGATTATAGATATTGTAATATAATAATTAATATTCCATTCCATCCATCCAGTCCAACCACAATCTCTATTTTTAAACAGCTCAAAATAGAAGCTGCATTTCAAAAATTTTACGTTTATTTTAACGCCTTAATATCATAATGTAGCATCGTGATAAGTATTTTGACCCTGTGTCCTGTATTTTCGTCAGCGCAATCTACGATTAGTACGTTTTTACCAGCGACATCTAGTTCTGCCTTTGGTAAACTTTATATTGATGTCGGTAACGTGAAATTATTTCAATACCAGCTCTAAATATCTTATTCTGCCGCAGGAGAAATAATTTTATCTATTCTAGGAATCTGTATAGTAATTAGATTCCTAGAATATATTATAAAATTAATTCAACATTTATTTGTGACGCACCACGACATTAGACTTTTCAGAATGTCTCAAGATGACGGGCGCAGTACAATGTCACAATACGCGTTCCAGGTGGACGTAGCCCGGTATAGGTATTGTTATAGGCAGAGATTCTCATTTATTAACATCATGTGGACCCAACTGAATGTTCAAAGAGAAGAAAAAAAGACAGACAGAAAGCCGGACAACAAAGTGATCTTATAAGGGTCCCGTTTTTTGCTGACGGAACCCAAAACAATAAAAATAAAATTATCAAATTTGTGTAACGATAACTTGAGGCAGCTTATTTACCAACTTAATTATTTTATTTTTTTCATTTGGTTTGTGGTATAATGGTTCTCGTAGTTTCTGATGCCCACGACACAGGGAATCCTAGTGTGGGATTACGAGTACGTATGTGACTGTTGGGTGTTATGTTATGTTGGGTGTTATGTTATGTTATTTAAAAAAAACAATCGTTTTTTTTGTCGTAGTCGGTAGATTTATTATTGACATGATTAAATAATTTAAAATTCAATAAAGTTTGGGCTATCTTACATTGGCCTGTAACGGATCATTGAAACCGACACCATGAACTGATAAGAACTACACAATTAACTGGAATACGGTAATAATGAACGCATTATAGGTATAATAATAATAATAATAATAAACGCTGGACATTCCACACATATATTAATTATATGAATTAATTACAGATTGATTAAATACATAATGCAAAAAGCAGTGCACTCTGGATCATAACTGTAACAATTATTATAATAATACCGCAGGGCACGCTTGTGGCGAGCGTTCGGTGAGTGGCGACACCACGGAGCTCCATTACTCCCTGGGATCAACAGAGACCTCTGACCCTCGGCTTGCCTTAGCCGGCTGGCCGAGGGTGGAGGCGACAGAGCGAAACCTATGCTCCAAGGGTGGAAGTGTTAAAAGCATAAAGTCGGAAGTAGCGCTTAGTGAAACTGCAGCACAGAAAACCCTGTTGGACCAAACACATGTTGCACAAAAATGGACGAGCTGCTTATTGGACTGACAGCTAACAAATCAATTCAACGTGTACTACCTACAACTACCTAACTTATTCTGCACTTCCTGCCGCAAACTGCGGTATATTACACTGATTAATATAATTATTAGTGATAAAATCGATAACAGTTCGCTTTACTGATTACCAAGTCACAGAATAAATATTTGACCAAGTATTGTTAATACAAAAAACATAACTTAACACCCAACAGTCACATAGTCCTTGATAACACACTAGGATTCCCTGTGTCATGGGTCAGGAACTACGAGTACCATGTTACTACTACACCCAGATCAGGAACAAATATTTGCAGATCATGCAAACATTGACCCCGGAGCGGGAATCGAACCCGTACCTCTTGCATCTCAACTGGCTACTTGCCTACCGTGCCACAGCTGTCGTCAAAGTATGAGTCGTAACAGTAAGGATTGATAGTTGGATTGTTTGGCTTTAAAGCTACAGAGAATTTAAATAGAACAAATAAATTCAGGCGAAAGTAAAGTCTATACAGCAAGTCGCTTTTTTTTTACCCAACTGCCTCATACATAGACAGGCCCAATTCTCTAATTTAAAAACATTCAATTCGCAGTATAATCTAGTCTCAGTCGCACTGTCACGCATAGTAACTATGACATATTCTTAGCAAGAAACGCGAAGATTAAGTATTAGTTACTATAAGTGACAGTGCGACTGAGACGAGATTATGCTGCGAATTGAATGTTTTTAAATTAGAGAATTGGGCCTCACAGATCCCACACTAGGATTTCCTGTGTTATGGGTGTCGCAGACTCGGAACAAATATTTGCAGATCATGCTAACATTTGTCCCGCGCGGGATTCGAAACCGCCCGAACCGCATATCAGCCGATTACTCGCCCGCCGTACCACAGGCTTGGGCTACATGTCATTGACCGAATTTTAGATGCTTATAACCGTCGAATATACCCCAAGAAAAGTTCTAACCACGAATAAATGATGAAATGACAAAGTAAATAGCTGTCATTAGGCACTAGGACAACTTTATGGCCCGAACTCACTCACCAAAGCTGAACAAAATAAGACCCTTTGGACACTTAATTACCCACTTTGAGAATAAAACATTTAAGGCGTCCCAAGACAGTTAGAGGCAGGAATAAAAAAGAGTGTTAAACAAAATTGTGCGTGCCACTGGTAAATACATTTTAGTCAGGCATTCCTATCTTAGAAGTCCTTCCTCTCAGGTTTTAGGGTTTCTGGTCGAAGAAACGCATGGTTTAAGGGCTGGCTCTTATCTAGCTAACGCATGTATTGCCATTTAGTGCTGGCATCGTCTTGGGCTAGTGGTGATTCGGATTTCTAAATTCTTATTAATGTAACTCTTGGAAGAGACTTGCCATGGCAAGCCCCCACACAAGGATACTCTGCGTATTGTGGGTGGCAGGGTATCCTTGTGTGGGGGCTAGTATGTATGGGGCTTGTATGCCTATCTATCTATTATCTGGGTTAAATTTATTGTTTAGTTTAAGTAAGTAAATTACTGTGGCATTTTTTTTTTACATATAATTAAATTTTATCTGGATCAATTGAGCTATCTTTAGATCGTTTGCAACCATGCTCAACTGTTTTATATATATTTTTTAAAGTTTGTGTTGTCGTTCTCTTCAGCCATCAGACGTCCACTGTTGGACGAGGCCTCCCCCATAGAATGCTATGGGGGATTTGCCGTAATCACCATGCTTGGCAGACTCACACACACTCACACGCCCCCACAACACAACAACACTTCTACTCACTAAACGTACATTTACACACCTACTCACCATTTACACAACTCAGTTCCATTCATTCCAGTATTATCGTTTTGCATTATATTTTCTTTTTATATTTTGTTATTAGTCTAATATTATCTAAATTGTAACTTAAAATTGTACAAAGAGAACTTTGCTCATAGGTTCACGAGGTGGGCGCTGATGCTGCTACACAGTTTTACAACTTTAGCAGTGTCATCGTTATAATATGTAATTTGCACACAATTAATGTAACTTGTTCTGAATAAACAATTTTTACTTACTTTTACTTTACGGATTGGTGATCGCAGTATTGGTGTTGAGTACTCAGGTAGATGCTGCTGCCCATCCCCTGGTGTAAATAATCCCTTGCACTGAAAGATTGCTAATGGTTGAATTTACAAAAGTCCCGACGGTTGATAGAATTTACAAGAGTAATAGTAAGAGTTACTAAGTCTCAGCGATTACGACATCCATGGGAGGATACGGAGGGGTCTATTCTTAGGCAGGGACACACCATGGCCATTTTGTGTATAAGTAAGTTGTATAATAGTTGTTGTATTCTTTCTGTGAATATAGATAAATGTTCTTAGAATGTCCAATAAAAGATAATATCTTCTATTAGGAACACTGTCTTATCACACAATATCCTAACAATTGTTTTTCTCGATGTTATTTTAGTGGACGAATGATCAATACGGTCAAGTGTAAGTTGGACTCGCGTTGAGAGGGTTCCGTATTAGGCTACCATAGTAACCACTAGACCAATTAAACTTATTGATCAACTAACTCATTTTGCACGCATTTTCTCTTTACGAATATTTTTCGTGTTCCGTGGGAATTTAAAGGCAAAAAAGAAGAAAGATTTTATTTAGGTTTTCCTGTACACTATGAACGAAATTTAAAAAAACCTGGCTTGGTAGTTTGTGAGATAGGGGTAGGGGTCAATTTACGCATATTTTCTTTAATATATTTTAAATTAAGCATTTGGAAATAATACAAAAAATACAATTGCATATCAAGTTCTTTAATTTTATGTTCACATGATACATTTGACATAAGTTTGTTTTTATTTTTTAGTTTGCCCCGAAAATTAACACCCGAAATCAAATTTGGTTTATTGTCTATGCATCTGTGATTGGATCACCTAATTCTATATACCTAATATATGTACCAAATTTAAACTTTTTTGGTTTACTAGATTCCTTGACAGGTGACAGACACCGTAGTGATTCTAGGTATAGTGATTCCGTTGGTACCTTTTAAGGTACGGAACCCTAAAAACAGGATCTGTCACATCCTACCTGCTATCGCAGCGCCCCCTAGTGGTGATAAAAACTTTCTATGAAGCTGTTTTAATTGCCCATCTTTATTACGACTTTTTGATGACAATAATAGATTGCACATCGAAAATCATCAAAAACATAATTACCTCATACTCAAAGATAACACTTACTTCAGATGAAAGATAAAAATGGTCGTATTTTATTGTTTGTTTTTTCGAAAGAAGACGAAGAACGACTTTTTTCCTCAGTCACAAAAGTACGGAAACATTAGTTATATGAGATTTCCATAGGAATAACATTAGAGGCAGTTCATGATTCTTCGTAAACGTTTGCTCAAAATGATGCGTGATGGAGGAAAAAGTCGTGAGAATCATAAAAATTACATAAATTGAAAAGTTTTTTTTTATATTACTTGGCATGCAAACAAACTTACGGCCCACCTGATGGAAAGTAGTTACCACACGCGCGCTGCCGACCCTGAGACATAAAGATGATAAGTCTCATGTGCCTGTAATTTTACCGGCACCCGTACCCTTCAAACCGAAACACAGCAATGCGAGCTACTGCTTGAAAATAGCACAGAAATAGGTACGGTGGTATTACTTCCCCGGACGAACTCTTTCACAAGAAGTTCCACTACTAACATTGGCTGGTATGTTACCAACCAATAGATGTTATGCTGGACGAGACCTCTTCCATAGAATAAAATGTGGTGGATTTATCATAATCGACGACCTCTGAGGCGCGGCGGGCGAAGGTTCGCCTGCGACGCAGGAGGTTGCAGGTTCGATTCCCGCCTCGGAACTATTTGTACGTTCTGCAGATATTTGTTCGGGGTGTTCTGGGTATTTTTCTATGTATAATAAAAAATATCTACCTATGTAATGTATTATTATTATTATAATCACTACGCTTAGCAAGAACATTGGTAATTGCAGTATTGAAGATAGCGCGTAAACTTTAGCTGGAAGCAACACAAGAGAGTCGTAGCTGGTAGTCGTTTAAACATATGAATTCAATTCTGTTTCTACAGAACCACAACAGAACTTTATAATGTACAAAATGTAATGAAGTGATCAAATTGTAACAAATTCGCGATGCCGAGCAAAACCCTACTAATTATCTATAAATGTAAAAGTTTGTGAGGATGGATGGATGTTTGTAACTCATTTACGAAAAAACTACTGAACGCATTTTGATAAAACTTTACAGTATTATAGCTTAGATATTATAATAACATATCATAGCTATAATTTATAATATAGGTACCACGCGGGCATAACCAATATAGAGGTTGCTATTGCTAGTATCACAAACATGAAAGTATGGATGTTTGGATATTTACTCAATCACGCCATAACGGCTGAACCAATTTTGATGAAATTTGGTTCACGGATAGATCTGGATTGAGCTATATGATACTTGTTATTCAAAAAACGTTTAAAGGGTCGTAATGGGGTCGGAAAATTTATATGAAACATAACATAACATAACATCCAACAGTCACATACCTACGTTATGAAAACGTAACTTATGGAAGTACTAAACCAAAAAAGCATCGGCGAGATTATTTAATAGTTACTATGGTGCGTAGTTACTTTAGTAAGTTGTGGTCCGGAAAGGTTTCTGGACCACTGGGACCACGCGGGCGAGTGGGCCTCTAGTAATTTATAAGTCAACGCACTTTGCAGACGGGCAGGAGTTATTACATAGAATTATCATAATATGCTATGCTAGGAGTTTCACCACGTGATAGAATCCGAAATGAGAATATACGTAGAAGAACCAACATCACCAACATAACTCTCAGAATTAGCAAGTTAAAGTGGCAATGGGCAGGCCATATAGCTCGCAGAACTGACAACCGAATGAAGGCCCGAGTGGCAACCAAACTGGACGTCGCGGTTGAGAAAGGCCCTCTACTCGTTGGTCTAAAGACATTATAAATGTTGCAGGAAGTCGGTGGATGGAGGCGGATCAAGAGCGTTCGTCGTGGCATTCTAGGGACTATGTTCAACTGTGGACTTCTTTATGATGATGATGATGATTATAGTATCGCAATGTGGTACCAAGGCTTATGTTAATAAATCGAACTTGACTCTAGAAAGATCTTTAGGGTGTTCCAATTTTAAAATTCCTATACAAATATGTAATTTTTGGTGTTCTCAAGATCGTTTTTAGAGTTAAGTTGGGTCTATTATTATACGGGTCATATACAACGTAAAAAAAATCACTTAAGAAGGCGTAATATGTGAATTTGCCCAACAAAATCGATCTAGAACTCAGGATCTACGGGTTCTACGAGTTCTATTTTGGAATATGAAAATTTTATATTTTTGCATTTATTGTGTAAAGTTGAAAACACGATAAGTAAAAAAAACCTCGATAGTTTAATTCAATGAAAAATCCTTGTTTCGCACACTTTTTGAAAGAAATCTCAAGAACCCTACAGTGTTTTATGATAAATTTTACAACAACAAGTAGGTTATTCTTATACTAAAATCAGTTTTTTGATAAACACTTTATTTTCGCCATAATAAACAAAAAAACTTCATTTTTGTGCACGACACTCGCTAGTGCGAGTGAGATGGCGCGCGGGTTATCGCGTGCGTTAACGAGGGAGCCTAAATTGTAGTATAGTGCCCTCTTAAGCTTTCAGTAATAATGAGATCTTAATTATCAGCATTTTAAAAATCTCAATCAGCTCTCAAAAACAAAAGTGCAAAAGGAACATTTTCCATGAAAGGGGAACTTGTGATTATATGCTCTAAAAGGCTCAAAGAGTCTCGAGATGTCTCATGCCGTCAACTCACATTCTACTTTACAGCTGCGATTAATGAAGAACTTTTTTGAGACTAGCTTTGGCCTGCGAACTGACTCGTGTATCTTAACAGCTTATTTTATTAAGCTTATTTTTGATATATTTATTAGTACTTCTGGTAAAACACACTTAGATGGATATAACTTTTCATTTAAAAAAACGAATTCCGCCATTGTATTCGACTAAATATTTGGATGAAAAAAAAATGATGAAAGAACCATAGTGGTGAAAGGATTATGATACTTTCTGAATGCAAATGCTTGGTTTGTTGCTGAAAATATCAAAATCGCCATATGTATGCCTACAATATTTGAGGAGTTCCCTCAATTCCTCATGCATTCCATCATCAGAACTGGATTCTGAAAAAAATTCGACCAATCTGGAAGTATATATATTCAAAGTAAAAAAAATAATTCCAAATCGGTTCATAAACACCGGAGATATAAGGTAACAAACATAAAAAAAAATACAATCGAATTGAGAACCTCCTCCTTTTTGTGAAGTCGGTTTAAAATTAAGTACAGACAGATAAACAAGACCGGCCTCCGTGTTCTCTATCTCGCGACAGGCTTGCAACAACTTACAGGCATACATTGTGCGATCATGGCTGTCAAACGTCATTTTTAACCGACTTCACAAAAAGGAGGAGGTTCTCAATACAGTTGTATTTTTTTTTTATGTTTGTTTCCTCATATCTCCGGTGTTAATGAACCGATTTGGAAAATTATTTTTTTATTTGAATAGATATACTTTCAGATTGGTCCCATTTTTTCAGAATCCAGTTCTGATGGTTATCTGGGAACTCTTCAAATATTGTAGGCATACATATGGCGATTTTGATATTTTCAGCAACAAACAAAGCATTTCTATTCAGAAAGTATCATAATCCTTTCACCACTATGGTTCTTTCATCATTTTTTTTCATCCAAAATTATTTAGTCGAATACAATGGCGGAAGTCGGTTTTTAAATGAAAAGTTATTCATACAAAAGTTACCGATTGACAGCCCTGATTGCGAAGTTTACGCCTGTTGCAAGCCTGTCGGGATATAGGGAATAGCCCTGTTGGTGTCCGTTGGTTCCCGTTACGACCGGGTATCACTGCGTCGCGAATAAAAATCGATATTTATACGCAATGTTAATGTTTATGCTAATTATTCATCTATAATACAATACCTATATATCTTTGAGAGAATTGCCAACATCGATGTTGCAGAGAAAGCTGAGAACCATATTGTTTGATAAATGTTATTATAAAATTAGCGACTGATAAATCTTTTATTATGTAATTAAATTTTAATTATTATTTTTATCATTGACTAAATTTTTATTTTTTTTATTTTATTCATGTGACATTTATATTATAATATTTGTAATGTTTGACATCTATTATTTATATTCAACTATTAATATTATTAATCTTAGATAGTAAATTAAATAAATAATTGCACGCCCTTTAAGGGTAGATTACATTGGATCCATTATATAATAACTATGACATCTTTTATACATGTAATTCAGCAATAAATATACTTTGACTTATTCCCCCCACGTCGCGAATAGCAAAAGTACAGTCAAAGTAAAAAATTAAAACACTTGTCATGGGTGTCATTGGAATCACTCTTGTTAAAAAGCTTTTATTTAACTTGTCCTGTTAGTAATATGTTAGTATTTATGTATAAAAGTTATTAGTGGGGACAAATCTTGAAACTAAAATTTTGAACCAGTTTCACCCAACAGATTTAGCTGAATAGTTTCATAACTTTAAAAACAAAAAAAAACTAAAATGATACCATGCCACGATAACTTCAATTCTATTGTTTCATAACTGTCAAGTTCATATAACAATACAATATTATAGTAACGGCAAACTGATCTGATGGGTGGACAACAGCACTTCTCGACGATTAATAGTGGCCTAGAAGTGTTTGGGCTAAATTTGATCAGGCTACGGTACCGATCACTAATTTAATAAAAGCTTACTTTGAATTATACATTTTTCAACAAAAAACTCATTGAACAAAAAACTTAGTCTGCTACAAAGTTTTGCTTTTATAAAACTACTTAGAATACATATAAGATGTATCCATGATGTGTTTCATTATGTCCGAGACTTTTTTTATTAATTTATTATATTTTTGCAAAATGGCTCTAACGGAAGACCAGCGCATGTTGTTTACAACCTGCATATGCTGAGTTGGAGCCTTTTTGCAGAAACATTTTTTAAATACTGTTTGATTTTATTGTATCTTTTGGTTTTATTTTTGTAAATTTTTCTGAATGTTTTTGCGAATAAATCTATTATATTCTATTCTATTCCACGTAAGGATAATTAAAAGCAGGAACAGGCTATAAATTGAGATAGGACTATAAATCACCGGTTGCCATTCCCCTTAGACAAATTACTACAAGCAAAGGTACAAAACCAAACTGTGTAAGGCAAATTAAATTGGCCATATCAAGCTGTACAATTAACGCGTACTTTTCTTTGAACGCTTTGGTATAGGATTGTATTTTTATTATATTGTCTACGAAATTCTAAACAACTGGTATAATAAACCTATTATTGACTCTAAATTATTTTATTTTATAATAAATATTGTCCATTACCAAAACATCGTGGTTCAGCAAAAAAGGTTTTAAAAATATTTTACATACATACTTATACATGTATTTTTCCCCAAACGGCAAAACCTCAACCGCTTTAACTATATGTAAGTATACTTAAAATCTTTAACTTTAAATAAGTATAGCTACTTAAATTTATCTGTGAATAAATAAAACTTACCTCAAAACTGAAGCCACTGATGTCTATCTTCTTTTATTGTTAGTGATGCACCAAGGCACCATTATAACAGCAGCAACTTAATTATTATTTTTCACTCACAAAAAATATAATCAGTCAAATAAAGTACTTTATAAATTAAAAGCAAAAAATTCTTCACTTTTCAAACAATACAAACTTACAACAATACAACTTTACAAACTTTCCGCACTATTTTTTCAAACTCTTCTTCAATATATAAAAAATCCTAAGTCATAAATCAACACGTATTTATATTTTTTTTAAAATTGATGTACTTTTTATGGCTAATGTACCATGTTCAAACGTAGAACGCGCCGCGAGCATTGGTTGGTCCGAGTGACACCGCTACTCTTGTCGGCCTCCGATCGCAATTTGAAGTTCGAACGCGCGCAAACGTTGAACGAACTCGCGACTATTAACCATCGACGGATAATGGAGGTTATTCTTTGTAGATAGATAGTGGTAACACATTATACAATATATTGGTTAATAATTTAGGAGATACCGTGAAAATTCTTATTAAAATTGCCTGTGGTAAACTAAAAGCTAGCAGTTTAAACTAGTTCTTAATTTAAACTTGGAATAATTATCTGGTTATAGAGCTATAGAGTAGAGTAGAATGTTTGTTGCTCTGGTTGATAAGGTTTTAATAAATTTTTGAAGAGGTTTTATCAAAGTTGATATACAATATCTTGCCAACCATAAAATTTATATTAAAATAGTTTCAACGGAATTCAAATTAATAAAATACTGTGGAAATATCAGCTGGCAAATTCTTTTCAACCGACTTCAAAAAAAGGAGGTTCTCAATTCGACTGTATGTTTGTTACGCGATTACTCCGCCAATTATGAATTTATTTTGATGATTCTTTTTTGTTTGGTAGGTGGTCAAGGTTCATTTGTGGTCTTCACAGTGGTGGCCTTCAGAGGTCCCATATGATTTTTATCGAAATTGATTCAGCGCTTATTGAAAGAAGTCAGTTTTTGATTTTTTTCTTAAAAATTTACATTTAGGTTATACAATATTTAGGTTTTTTAACCGACTTCCCAAAATAGGTGGAGGTTCTCAATTCGGTTGTATTTTTTTTTGTATGTTTGTTACCTCATATCTCCGGCGTTTATGAACCGATTTGGAAAATTCTTTTTTTATTTGAATAGATATACTTCCAGATTGGTCCCATTTTTTTCAGAATCCAGTTCTGATGATGGGATCCATGAGGAATTGAGGGAACTTCTCAAATATTGTAGGCATACATATGGCGATTTTGATATTTTCAGCAACAAACCAAGCATTTGCATTCAAAAAGTATCATAATCCTTTCACCACTATGGTTCTTTCATCATTTTTTTTATCCAAATATTTTGTCGAATACAATGGCGGAAGTCGGTTTTTTAAATGAAAAGTTATCTTGTTAAATACGTGCATGTTCTTAAATGTTGAAGGAAAACTTTGTAAAGAAACATCCATGTTGTGAATCAAAAATTGCAGACATGAAGAGAGCTTATGCTGAGTCCTTTCACCACACAGGTTCATTCATCATTAGTAACAAGCTGACTACTAATGCATAAACACCAGTGTCACGACGAACGAATGAGTTTTTAGGCAGGTACACTCGAGAGCAATGAATCCGGGTCACTAAAGAATGTTAAAAATCTCGGAAACTAAAAATGATAGATTAATGCAATAAATTGTATTTAATAGACAATGTAATACTCCTTAAATGAAGGTAAAAAAATATGAGTCACCATACATTTTATTAACACAAAATTACATAAAGAAAAAAACTGCTGATCTCTCCTTAAAACAAAAATAGGAAACATGAAATTTTTGAACTTTATTACGATTTTCTTGAATTTTAATACTTCGTATTGCCTCCTCGTGCTTCCATTACTGCGTTTACGCAGAAAAAAAACAACAAAAAAACAGAAATCAAACAATGATAAATGACAGATTACAAACAAAAGCAAAACCAAATGTTGTAATTTCGTAGTTCCATCTTCGAAAGTGGCTCTTTTTCAAATTTGATTTTTTTATGATATAACTTTACAATAACTAAGAAGTTTTAATACCTTCATTTAAGGAGTATTACATTGTCTATTAAATACAATTTATTGCATTAACCTAGCATTTTTAGTTTCCGAGATTTTTAGGATTCTTTAAGTGACCCGGATTCATTGCTCTCGAGTGTATTTTCATTTAAAAACCACGTCGAAAAAATTTTAGTTATTGGGTTTTTAACCTTATATAGACTTAAATCATGCAAAACTTCACACAAGACTTTTCCACGAAGGAGTAGGCAGAGCCCCGTTTCACTGTGACAATCGCAGGAATATACAGAAGTGATCGGTGAGCTTATCACTGCCATTGCACGACCAACACTACTAACACTTTCTACCAGTAAACAACACATTCCTAAATAAGCCAGCAGCTAGGGCCTATCTTATACCAAAGAAAATTGCCTAGCAAGACGGGATAAAAAGGCTCTAATTAAAATCAATCTGCAACTGACGACCTCCATGGCGCGGTGAGTGAGTAGCCAGCTTAGACGCGAGAGCTGCGGGTTAAATTCCCGCTGCGAGACAAATGTTTTTGCATGATCTGCAAATATTTAATTCGGATTTGGGTATTGTGGTAACATGGTACTCGCAGTTTCTAGTATCAACCCACGACATAGGGAATCCTAGTGGAATCAGAGGCCTTACCATGAGCTCTTATAGTGATTCAGTTCAAAAACTATTCAGTTCAAAATATCGGTTCCTTGATGTCCGCAGCTATATTTAAAGGCACAGTAGCAGAATTTTCAATGATGACGGATGTCAACGACGAACCGATATTTTGTACTAAATAGTTTTTGAACTGAATCGCTATAAGAGCTCATTGGTAAGGCCTCAGGACTATATCTGTATCAGTATGTGACTGTTGTGGTATTGAGTGGGTATTAACAAAGCTTCACGTAGGCTTTTGTTTAAAATAATCAATTTAGTAAAGAAGGTACCTACCTAGTAGAGTTTATTACGACCCTGAACATACTTACTTCAGACCACTTCAGACATGTCGACTAATCCGATAAAAGTTTCGGTAAATAATGGTAAGTAACACGAGCCTTGAACTTCCACGCCGAGTATAGAGAGCAAACCCGGCAAAATACATCCCGATCCCAACCCATTATGAAATTCGCTACCGTTGTCTTTTTCCCGCACTTTTATCTGGGCCACCTTACTATCCAAGTTTATAGGTAAATTCCGTGTCAAATTCAATAGTAGATTATGCACTAAGGGAATAAAGCAGTGTCTTATGTCGCGGGCAGCATATTGAACCCTGAGCGTAACGAGGGACTCTAAAGTTAACTCCCGAGTGTAGCGAGGGAGTTATATAGAGTCCTGAGTGAAGCGAGGGGTTCAAGCTGCCCAAGACGAAGACAGGCTTTATTCCAGAGGAGCATACTCTACTTTTCACACTTTCTGCGAGACAATAAAAAGCCAGGGCTTGTTTTGATTTTTGCGGTAGCAGATTATCAATAATCTCTAAAGCGTCTGTTTTGCTAAACTTTGGAGTAGAATCACTGTCGTTTGTAATTTTTTATCAACATGAATATTGCAATAAACATTACTGAAAATCACAGCACCAAACTCGCTGTTCACATTCTTTGTAAACGCACCACGCGTGGCCAGTTCGAATTTCCAACAAACCTCTTTACAATGCCATATGGGCATTTTTTTACTCAGAGTTTTCCACGAGTCTCCATACGAATTTGACGTTCCAAATACAAATCAGTTTATTCCCTAGGGAGTTTCATACAACTTTATATCCCTAGAGAGACAATGCTTTACTTTACGTTGAGGTTGCATGATTTGTAATTGGAAATTGTCGAGCAGGTGGTGTGAAAAGTATTTTATTCATTCCAATCACAATTATGATCATTTTGAATCGTCTTATAAACTAAAATTACTCATGTTCCAACGCAACCAAACATATAAAAATCAGGGCAACAATCACGGCTTGTCTTGATACAAATATAAGTTCTTGTGCGTGAAACACATATTACCAGGATTAAAAACACCTTTTGTGTTAACCCAGGAACCTAATTCTATACCAAGTATCATTAAAATCAGTTCAGCCGTTACGGCAGGAACAAACAAACATACAAATGTTCAGATGTATAATTTTGTTAGTAGTAGAACTTCTTGTGAAAGAGTTCGTTCGAGGAAGTACAACCACCTTACCTATTTCTGCCGCCAAGCAGTAGTGTTCGCATTGCTGTGTTTCGGTTTGAAGGGTACGGATGCCAGTGAAATTACAGGCACATGAGACTTTTCATCTTTGTCTCAGGGTCGGCAGCGCGCGTGTGATGCTTCTGGTGTTACAGGCGTCCATAGGCTACGGTAACTGCTTTCCATCAGGTGGGCCGTATGCTTGTTTGCTTGCCAGGTAGAATACAAAAAATTAGTAGGTAATATAACCCAAACTGCTGAAATCCATCTTTTCACACCAGCACTGATTGATACATAATATTGTTGAAGTTACTACCTATAGGTGAACTCATCAATCCTCACAATTCCTTTAGTTCCGGATTCTGGTTAATTCAACGCGCTGACACACATACAGGCATGAAAACAAACAGATCTTGAAAACTCTACAAAAATATAAACGTTTTACATAGCATTGGTAACTTTTGAGCGGTGTGTCGAGAGTGCGGTGTTTATTTCAAGGGCATTCACTTAGTGCCAATATTCATCATCTGCAGCCTTTAGACGACCATTAAGAAAAAATAATGGAGAGGATTTGCCATTATCACCAATCCGTCACAATTGATACAAAAGTTTTGGAGACGCTCGAGCCAGTCAAGTTGGTCCTGGGTGAGGTTCAGATAACAAGCATCGGCTTAATCCAGTACATACAGTGATCACAATAGGCCTGTATGGCCGCAGTGAGATTAAAGCCGCAAAAAGCTAATCCAGTACAGGGAGTAAAAAGAATTGTGCGAGCGCAGCCTTGGTGGCGGTTGGCAAAAAGTTGCGCAGTGTTCTCAAAGAACCGGCTGACGTAAACAACTTACGGCTGGTTGCTTCCAATTTAGCCCGCCAAGAGAGGCTGCGGTCAAATGTAATTCCCAGATTCTTGACAGTCTCGAAATAGGGTACCACTACTCCATCAAAAACTGGTGTGTCCAGCCTAAAAATAGACTCTTCCGTCTTCGCCCGGGGATGTCGCAAAAGCTGACAAAGGGATTACACCAGGGGATGGGCAGCAACCTAAGCACTCAACACCAACTGTTATCACCAATCCGCCTGGTCAAATGTGGTGAGCAAATCCCCATTGCATTCCATGGGGGAGACCTCGTCCAGCAGTGGACGTTGATCAGCTGATGATGAAGTGTAAGATGCCCTCATTTTGATGGACCGATGATATTTTAAAATGTAGCGGAATTCTGTTGATGGAGACGATTCTAGAACGTTTTCAACGTCGGTCGTCGTGGTATTCTATGGCAAGGTCTTTATTCAGCAGTAATGACTTCTACAGGCTGATAATGATGATGAATGCTGCAATTTCAATTAAATAGGATGCAAAACAAATTAGGAACAGTTAATGACGTTAATTTCTAATGTCTGCTTCGTAAATGCAGTTAGTTGATATATTACATCATAAGTTTTCTCATTTAGGAGAATCCATTAGTCAGAATGTGAACTAAGAACTACTAACTTTGAGTTTAATCTGGAATTAGTCGAATGACAACGTCAAAACGAATAAAAAAATCAATCGAACTCGAATAATTTGAGATATAAGCTTTTGGTGTGACAACGTCTGACTCTGACTCTACAACTTCTTATACTGGAACATGCATGAAGCTATTTTAGAGTGAATGCAAGTCTATCTTAAGTAATTACTTAATTTTGCTTGTGACCGGGTGCTTTGGAAGACACTGGGGGGAGGCCTATACTAGAAAGCAAAAAATCAATCATAACATTTATCTATGTCTAAACTAAATATATTTAATATTCTATATTGTAAAACTAACTTAAAGATTTTTAATTAAAGGCTATTGGAATTGAAATTAGAAATACGTAAGATACACACATAGACTCACGCCTTTTCCCCAGATAGGTTAGGCAGAACCACAATTGCAGCAATATAGACGTGACCATTGTGAACTCATCACAGCTATGTTGCGCTCCCAAGACTAAGTTAAAACATTTTCTTTCAGTAATATCACAATCTTAAATAAAACAACAGCCAAGACAAATCGTATACCAATTAAAATTGCCTAAAATAATCTATTATGAAACATCAAAGTTTTAAAATATTCCCGCCCTTTACGGTGAAATGCCTGTAAGAAGTGCCGGTGATATGACAATCCTGGGTTTACCTAAGAATTGGTTTAAACCAATTTACGTAATGAAATGGATTTTATTTTACTCGAAGTTATTACGTTTCGAGTGTTACCCTGAGACAAAGTAAGTTTCCTGCAAAAAATACAAAATATTTGAATTTGGAATACCTATAATATTTCAGTCTAAAAGCAACATGGCGTTTGACGGCAGAATGGCGGACTCGTGGAAATTTTATATGGAAATCTTGGAACGATAAAATGTTTTTGTAATTATCATAATATTTTTGTATCAAGAGCCTGAAAACTGAATCTGCCCATTTTTCTTTGATTTATTGACTTGCATATTATTTACTCTAATAAGTAACATTATGCAGCGGATTTAGCTCTACATTGGTATATACCTAAATAAACGACATTTTTCGTAATATTCAGTGATTCTTGCGATGGTTAAAACGTATTTATGTGAAAATTTTGTATGAAACTGCCCAATAATATATATAACTATCCTACTCTAATTGTAGTCACCGTGAATTGAAAGTAGACTAAATTGTTATTTATAAGGGAGCAGAATACCAACTTTCTGTCAATTCATAATTCAGTCTCGATTCGGTTAACTTTCAGTGTAGTTTTAAAATAATTTAGTGAATTGGGCCTCTGACGTGAGTTCATTGCGTTTTCCAAGACTATTGAAATTGTCCTCATTCCTTTATTCATTCGTCTCTGTCGTTGTTTGCTGGTTTTCACGGCCGTTTCGAATTATGCTTTCAATATTGAAAACAGATGTCACTGCACTGTTTGATAAGCTGTCAAAATAAAGTTTAACTTAGTGACATGTGACTGACAAACGGCCAAACAAATACTTTTGATAGTCGATGTTGAGTCAGCGCCATCTATCGAGCTAGTTGAGACTGCTTTTTAGGGTTCCATACATCAAGGGTACCAATGGAACCATTGTAGGATCACTCAGGTGTCTGTCTATCTGTCTGTCACAGCTTATTTTCTTCAAATCTACTGGACCCAAGAAGCTGAAATTTGGTATATACATATATATTATTATTATAGTTACCTACTACTTAGGTAGGTAGCTACCTAGGTACTGTTGTTTTTATTTTTTGTTTCTTTTTAAGTGGGGACAAATAAACGTATTTTCTTTCTTTCTTCTTTCTTTCTTTCTTCTAGAAAGTTGACCCAATCACGGAAGTATAACAAATTAATCAATTCTGATTTTGGAAGTTAATTTTGGGGCAAATTAGGAAATAAAAATAAACCTGTGTCAAATGCATCATGTGACACATTATCAAATGAAAGAACTCGATAAGAGAAATGCAACCTTTTTTATAATTTTTAAATGCTTAGTTTGAAAGATATAAAAAAAAAAATTTTAGAAAAAAAGCCGACTTCAGTCAAAAAGTGCTAAATCAATTTCGATTAAAACTATATGGGACCGCCTCTGAAGTTCCATATCTCTATGACCTACCAAACAAAAAAATAATGAAGAATTCGTAATTGGCGGCGTAAGAAACAGAAAAAAAACATACAGTCGAATTGAGAACCTTCTACTTTTTTTGAAGTCGGTTGAAAATATGCGAAAATTTACCATCTTGCCCCCCATAACTGCTGAACCGAAAATGTTGAAAAAAATATTGGTCTTACTCAAAGGTGGTGTCCATTTTTTCCTTGTATGGAGGTTGGTTTTTTATTCCGAATAAAATCTAACCAGCCCAAAACGGTACTGATTTGGAACATACAAAAATAATAAACGTAAAACTTGAAAAAACATTTTCCCCCCCGTTTTTTTTAAATAAATTAATATGTTCTTTGTTAGTGGTAACACCAAGTATCCTGCAAAAAAAAACAGTTAGCAACACAAGAAATGCAAAGTTAAAAAAAAAACATTTTGGCACAACTCTGCTAACGTCGTTGTCAGTAAATGGGGTGTGCAGCGGTGCATGTGCAAATTGTGCAATGTTGTTTTTATAATGTATTGTCAATTTTGATCAGTCAGTTTGATTGATTGATTGTTTTTTTTAATGATAGAGCATAATTGACTTTTTTTGTGGTAGCCAAACCGCCATTGTTCGTCCAAAAGTCTAAATATCCACCAAAATAAAAAAAAAATCTCCTAAACATGTATCTAATGTGGTCTAAAAATGTATGGTTTTCATAGAAAAGATAGGTTTAGAGATCTCTACACAAATATATTAAATTTATGCCGGTTAGATTGAATAATTATTAAAAAACCACTATTGGACCTTTACAAGAACACCTAAATTTAAATACTAGGCCCTTATTCATAATCATTTATTAAACCTATTTTAGTTAAAATAGCTTTCGCGTTCTCTCTTATGTAATATGTCATACGTCAGAACAAGACAAAAGCTATTTTAACCAAAATAGGTTAAAAAAATGATTATGTATAAGGGGGTAAATCTTCGAATGCCTATGGGAAACCGAAAATACTCGTAATGAGAAAATGTGTTATAAAATTGTATTAATTGACTAATAAGTTAATAATTGGTCTAATGGTTACCCCCCAAACTATTTACGGAACGCCCACCGTGCACGCCATTTTGGACGCGGGCTGATCGCGTTGTTATGGCCATAGCTTAGAATGTTGATTATGGCATTGTATGTCATGAGGAGGCCTCGTCAGGAGACATCTAAAGGTTGCTGATGATAGTCAACTGAATTTGAAGCTTATACTTATAGCTTGTATTATAAGTACCTACGTACATGGTACCTGTACCACCGCAGCAGACACAAACGAAGTTTCAGAAACTTCGTCATCGCGGAGTTGGCAGTGTGCCACCATCTAATACAATTTAAAACGATAGATATATGTATAGGTAGCCTCCGCAGGTAGGTATCACTTGTGCGGGAACTAGAAAGAGTTTGTTTTTGAACTAACTATACCTACTTATAAGGTAAGTATGTATAATTCTTTGAGGTTCCTAATATTCTAACCCTCATAATATAATCAGTTTTTACCTTTGATAGCTAAAATAGCGTTTGTCTTGTTTTAACGTATGTCATTTTTAACCGACTTCACAAAAAGGAGGAGGTTCTCAATTCGGTTGTATTCTTTTTTTGTATGTTTTACCTCTCATCTCGGGCGTTTATAAACCGATTTGGATAATTCTTTTTTTATTTGAATAGATATACTTCCAGATTGGTCCCATTTTTTCAGAATCCAGTTCTGATGATGGAATCCATGAGGAATTGAGGGAACCCCTCAAATATTGTAGGCATACATATAGCGATTTTGATATTTTCAGCAACAAAATCTTCACCACTATGGTTTTTTCATAATTTTTTTTTCATCCAGATATTTAGTCGAATACAATGGCGGAAGTCGGTTTTTTAAATGAAAAGTTATACATCAGAGATAACAAACCAAAAGCTATCTTAACTAAAAAAAATATTATGAATAAGGGGGTAAGCAAATACTCAGTACCCAACTGACAGACGCTATGTGTTTTAATGCACTATTTGTGTATATATCAAATTCATAGTCCTGATTGACTGACTGACTTATATATCAACGCATAGCCTAAACTGCTGGACCTAGAGACATTAAATTTGCAGGGTGTGTTCCTTTTAGGACGCAGTTGTGCACTAAGAATGGTATTTGGAAAGTTCGCCCTCTCTAAGGGGGTGAAAACGGATGAAAACGCTTGTATGAAAAATCGTATTCCTTGGACTTAAAAACTTGAAACTTGGCATAAATGTTCTTCAATATAAATGATAAAAGTGTATTAGAAAATATTTCCCAAAATAGAGTGTTAAGGTTTGTATGGGATTTTTTTAATTTGCTTGAAACTTGGCATAAATATTCTTCAGTGAAGATTATAAAAGGTTATATGTTTCTTTCCAAACTACCTCTAAAAGGAGTGCTGAGACACTGTGTGACATATAGAAAACCCACAGCCTAAACCACTGAACCTAGAGACTTGAAATTGAGAGGATGTATTCCTTTTAGATTGTAGGGGTGTACTAAGAAAGGAATTTGTATTGCTCGACCTCTAAGAGGTCCAAAAAGGGTTTACAATGTTAAAGAAAAATGTTCTGTATTTCGGTAACCGTTGGTAGTTAAGTACTTGCTTCACGTGTAGATTCCTCAAATGAAATTAAGTATCGTAAGTGCTAGAGTATTATTTGTATTTGACGACCTCTGTGGCGCGGCGGGCGAAGGTTTGCCTGCGACGCAGGAGCTTGCGGGTTCAATTCCCGCCTCGGAACAAATATTTGTACAATCTGCAGATATTTATTCAGGGTATCTGGGTATTTTTCTATGTATAATAAAAAAATATCTATCTATGTAATGTTTATTGTATTAAGTATATGTTATCTAGTACCCATAACACAAGCTCTGCTTAGCTTGGGGCTAAATAATGTTGTGTGAAATGTCCAGCATTTATTTATTTATTATGTTCTGTGATCGTAAGTATCGTATGTATAACTAAGAATATTGTTAATGAATATTCCAAACCTACTCATACATAGCTGCTATTAAATATTTACTTCTTTAATATCGTCAAAATTATTCCATCCTTTGCCTGTAGTAGCTGTATTTTCTACCGTAATAAAGGAAGGCTGGAATCTACATTCATTAATCTACCGAAATTCTTGGGCCGGTCGTGTATTCTGGGGCATTCCATTGGTATCTTAGTAGCTTCGTTATTTCTACCTATTAAATAAATACCAAAGTTCTGTAGAGATTAGGCTTATTTGAATTGGCTTCTCATGGTCTGAATAATTTATTTTATGTACATTTTCAGGTCAATTAATCATTTTGTATGATATCACCTCTTTCTACAATTTGATAGGATCCGTTCTCTCGTCCTGAAGATCGATTTTGGCCTTGTAGTGCAAACACTTCACTTCGTATCACAAGTTCCTAAAAGCAAATTTTCCTTATAGCAATAATTTATATTATACTACTATGTAGCAACGCAGTTTAACGACTCATTTAGCAACTATGAGCAGAAAGAGAGAATGGTAGAGAAATCTTAGATTATGACGTGACAATAATTATAAAAAAAAATCTAAACATTTTACACGACATTATCTAGCCCCAAGCTAAGCAGAGCTTGTGTTAAGGGTACTAGATAACTGATATACTTATATTTTTTATTTTACATAGAAAATACCCAGAATACCCTGACCAAATATCTGCAGATTGTGCAAATATTTGTTCCGAGGCAGGAATTGAACCCGCAACCTCCTGCGTCGCAGGCGAACCTTCGCCCGCCGCGCCACAGACGTCGTCAGGAGGAGGAGAGGTTATGTTTTGACACAAAAGTTTTTTTAGGTTTGCTTCGGTTGATTGTACCTATTGATAGATTGATTATTTCGTTCTTTTTGATTTGGTGTTTTTGTTTGTTTTTGTGATAATTTTAACTAGATATGTACACGTTGATCACGAACTAATTATTCAGTTCAAGTCAGAGCTCTATAGTCGTAAACGGCTCATCTTCGCTAATTCTTCAATTTATATTTCATTTAAAATCGTTTACTTTCTAGGTCAAGAATCAATTTACGAAAAGCTTATTATTTCTAAGACTTTAGAATACTTCCGGGACTTAGATTTAATTGTCCCATCTCGTAGAGCTGAGAAGTTTCGGTTCGCTGAAGTTGCCTGTAGATTGAAAGAGCGTTTCGTTTGTATTTCGATAGGTACCTACCTCAGGTGCCAATCTGGAAACTTTAAAATATCACTTTACTGTCCGTCAAATTTATAATTAAACTCAATAAAATTTAGGTAAAAAGCGTCATTCAATAAAAATTAATAAAACAACTGATTATGATAGACAATTATTATGCTAGTCTGAATACTAACTGATGGGTTGATAAAAAATAGTTTTATTACTATTTATGGCTCAAAGACGGAAGACAAATGTTCTGTCACCATGATTATTATGACATAATTAAATTAAAGGTGATTATTTATCGCCTTGGGCTATTTCGCTATTTCGCCTTTTTTTATGCATAGGGTGCGTCCTAAAATAAAAAAAATAAAAAATAAGCAGAAATAATATTTATTACAACGAAATGAGTCACAGTTCACATAATCAATATTACATAAATAACAATGTTTTTTAGTACAAATTTCGAAGACATTATTAGATATCTGTCAGTACTACAGTACTAGTGTACTGCTTTACTAGCTCTAAGCTAGGCTTGTACCTATCGAGAAAACTTATGTACGACATTCAAACTATTGCAACTATATATTTAAATTATGTTATATTAGAGCATAGTAGTACTTAGTACCTACTTATACCCTAGAACTATTAAGTAGAACTAAGATTAAGAGTTATTGTGCATCCGAAATGGGCGAACTGTTGCAACTAGCAATACAATAATAAGCGCCACCTTTATGTACACAGTTTTAACAATAAAATAAAATAAACAAATAAAATAAAATTCATTTAATTCAGGCACAAAACACACATCACACAAAAAAAAATACAATTTTAAAAGTAAATAATAAAGAATTACTTAACTTTACTTTACAAGTACTTTATAACTCAGGTGACAGCTTAAAATGAACAGTTCAAAATCAAAATTAAACATTCTTTATTCATTTTTATCACAAAGATCTAGACGTTATTAAGTAGCTAGCCGGGTGCATCATTGTAGTATACAATCTATAGTATTAGTATAAAGTGGTAGGACTCGAGAATGATGACGGGCAACTCTGACGTCATTCTTGAATTCTACCACTCATCTCGTATTTTATTATGACGTCATTAGGGACCAGCTGTCATTCCCAAGCAATATACAGACGCTGGAGTGGGAAACTCTAGAACTAAGATCACAAAATGTGGCCCTGAAGTGCCTGGTATGTGAATTACTTTCCGGCTTCATTTAATCTCGGTTTTAATGAAAATGATGTGAACTAACATTGTATTTTATTTATTTTATAATCGCAACAATAATGAGCACCCATGAACATCTGAACCGTACTTAGCTCACTTTACGTCTTTAGACATCGTACGTTCTTTGCGACTGAGTCGCGCGACATTCCTATTATTCCAACGATCGTTTTTTTTATTAAGACCTTCATCTTTCATGCTTTAACAGGGCAGTGATAATATCGTCTTAGTTGGAACTTCATGGTAATAATTGGTTTTCAATAAAATCAATCAAAATAAAATCATCAAAATAATAAATCGGGTAGTGGCTATGTCGTGGACATGGCCATGTGTTTTACGTGAATTCGAAATTATGTGACGCAGCTAAACGACCCGGGCGAAATACGAATTTGCGAACGAATTTGGCGAACGAATAGCGGCGCTATTCATCATGCTCAGTTTTGTTTCTTTTTTATTATTTTAAGGTGTACAATAAAGCACGGGCGTAGCCAGGTTTTAGGAACTCCTGGCTACGCCCATGCAATAAAGTATTTTTCACACCACCTGCTCGACAGTGTCCAATTACATATCATGCAACCTCAACGTAAAGTACAGCATTGTCTCTCTAGGGATATAAAGTTGTATGAAACTCCCTAGGGAATAAACTCTTTGTAAAAAAATGCCCATATGGCATTGTAAAGAGGTTTGTTCAAAAATCGAACTGGCCACCAAAAACAGAACTCAAAAAAATAAAGAAAAAGGTGCGTTTACAAAGAATGTGAAACAAAAGATTAGCGTGTTTGGTGCTGCTATTTTCAGTAAATTTTATTGCAATATTCATGTTGATAAAAAATTACAAACGATAGTGATTCTACTCCAGAGTTTATCAACCAGACGTTTTAGAGATTATTGATAATCTACTACCGCAAAAATAAAAAAAAGCCCTGGCTTTTTATTGTCTCGCTGAAGGTGTGAAAAGTAGAGTATGCTCCTCTGGAATAAAGCTTGTCTTCGTCTTGGGCAGCTTGAACCCCTCGCTTCATTCAGGACTCTATATAACTCCCTCGCTACACTCGGGAGTTAACTTTAGAGTCCCCCGTTACGCTCAGGGTTCAATATGCCGCCAGCGACATAAGACACTGCTTTATTCCCTTAGTGCATAATCTACTCTTCTATTCTAATCTATTCTTTGCTTGCCTAGTGTTTTTCGGCAGAATGTGTCAATGTCGCTGTGATGACGACTGCACCTTTACGTAATGACCACTAGCGATGTTTCGCAGTAAATTTTAATAGCTCACTCTCCTCCCTTATTTGAAGTTGAGATAACCGATGGAGTTTACATGTCCGATCTTAGATAGAACTTATATTTAGTCGACAATCATATCTTATCATACTTAATTTTATAAATTTAAAATTTTGTGAGGATGGATGGCTGGGTGGAAGGTTACTCTTTCACGCAAAAACTACGAAACAGATTTTGATGACACTTTACAGTATTATCGATTTATACAACTTTATTTATTGTCTTATGAAATAACAAAATTTCACTTAGAAGACAATTAATGATAGCATGCAATATGTTGTTAATTAAATAACTTTTCATTTAAAAAACCGACTTCCGCCATTGTATTCGACTAAATAGTTATGGATGAAAAAAAAATTATGAAAGAACCATAGTGGTGAAAGGATTATGATACTTTCTGAATGCAAATGCTTGGTGTCTTGTTGAAAATATCTAAATCGCCATATGTATGCCTACAATATTTGAGGAGTTCCCTCAATTCCTCATGGATCCCATCATCAGAACTGGATTCTGAAAGAAGGATAAGGTTTGCCAGATATCAAATTGTCTGCGAAACAACAACCAAGAC
The DNA here is from genome assembly GCA_951392215.1 of Epirrita christyi. Taxonomy (NCBI): domain Eukaryota; kingdom Metazoa; phylum Arthropoda; class Insecta; order Lepidoptera; family Geometridae; genus Epirrita; species Epirrita christyi. The sequence continues at coordinate 13,316,866 of OX595841.1, read as the reverse complement.
TAGTTGCTGTTACTTAGACAATATTTTCCAAAACATACGATTTTACTTTATTTTTGAAGACATTCATAGACTCAATATTTTTAATTGCTTTGGGTAGGCTATTATAGCTTATAGATCAGAATAATATATAAGCTATAATTTATAATATAGATATTCCACGCGGCAGAGCCGCGAACAAATGCTAGTCTTTAAATATTGTCTTTAGAATTATCCTATGAATACAAATATTTGATTGTAAATTGTACTCAGCAGGAGTCAGAGGTTTTTTGGGAGACGTGTTTTTAAATCCAAATTAACCTTCTTAGAAATGATTTTGAATTAATCAAGGTTAAATATGAATTTGAAATCATTTTCTAATTAAATATTCACTTTGACAATGAGTTTCCCAAAAACATCCAGCATCAAAGGTTCACACTGAGTCATGACGAGACTTATTCGTCATCTCGCGTATCTGAAACTCGCTTGAATCCGCGAGTTGGCACCTTCCGATTTTACCTATTCTTAACCGACTTCCCAAAAAGGAGGAGGTTCTCAATTCAATTATATATATATATTTTTTTTCTTTTTTTTTTATGTTTGTTACCGCATATCTCCGGCGTTTATGAACCGATTTGGAAAATTCTTTTTTTATTTGAATAGATATACTTCCAGATTGGTCCCATTTTTTTCAGAATCCAGTTCTGATGATAGAATCCATGAGGAATTGAGGGAACTCCTCAAATATTGTAGGCATACATATGGTGATTTTGATATTTTAAGCAACAAACCAAGCATTTGCATTCAAAAAGTATCATAATCCTTTCACCACTATGGTTCTTTCATAATTTTTTTTCCATCCAAATATTTAGTCGAATACAATTGCGGAAGTCGGTTTTTTAAATGAAAAGTTATTATCGACTAAGTGCTATTGTTCTGGTAGGTACATATTATAAAGCCATCCCTTGATTCTTCTTGAAACACCAACTGAAAAACAATTTCCACGAAGTGGATAGTAGGGATTTGTCGAAAATAATCGCGTTGTCTCTTTGATAGATCTCAGGATCCTGTAGGCCTGCTGGGAGCTCCAAAGAATTACTCCAATTGAATGTTGAGCAGACATAGCTATAGCTTGCTATAATGCCCACTTGGAAATGGATCTATGCGAATGGTTTTACTATTTAGGCCTTTATTCCTTTATTGACGACCTCTGTGGCGCGGCGGGCGAGCCAGCTGAGATGAAAGGGTTGCGGGTTCGATTCCCGCTGCGGGACAAATGTTTGTATGTTCTGCAAATATTTGTTCCGGTACCATTGTACTCGTAGTTCCTGATACCCTTGATACAAGACTTTGTATGTGACTGTTGGGTGTTATGTTATTCATCAAAGATTACTTACGCCGGTTCGCGAAGGTTGGGTTATGTGATTATTTTTCAATGAACTACATGAAAAATTATCTTGTTTGTTTCATAAGTTCTGCAACCTTCTAACAAACTGCAAGTTGCACTTAAACATAACTGTTGCTACACTGTTGTCTGGCTCACGGCCAAGTTTTGTTTATTAGACCCGCTGTGGTATTGTCAACGAAATATTCCACGGCCAGCTATCGGTGTTTTATGCCGTCCGCTTCCTCTCTGTTTATTGAGGGGACATCAATTTATTCTGGTCGACCAAGCCGACATTTGTGGTTTCAATGTAATTTCGTGTAAACTCATAACGAGCAATTCGATTTATTTTATTTTTGCGTGAATCTCATCTTGTTATTTATAGGTGACTATAATTTTTCCCGGGCTTGCTAGGCAATTTTCGTTGGTATAAGATTTGTCCTGGCTGCTGGCTTATTTAAGAGTGTGTTATTACTGGAAGTAAGCGTTAGCTGAGTTGGCCGTGGAAAGCAATGGCGGCTATGAGCTCACCACTTGTCACGTCTATATTTCTGCGATTGTGCAACCTATGGTGAAAAGAGGCCCTTTGAGGCTCTGCCTACCCTTTTGGGAAAAAGGCGTGTGTTTAATGTGTGTGTGCATAATTTTTAATTCAATAAACTTTCGATGAGTTTTGAGTGACTTATGGAGTTAATAAATAATAAATAAACATCTTTCAAAATATTTATTTAACATAACATAACATACATACCACCCAACAGTCACATCCCACACTGATTCGCTGTGTCGTGGTAGTCAGGAACTATGAGTACCATAGTACCAACATCACCCGGAACAAATATTTGCAGATCATGCAAACATTTGTCCCACAGCGGGAATCGAACCCACACCCTCTTGTGTCGCAGCCGGCTACTCGCCCGCTGCGCAATAGAGGTCGTCCGAGTTAGTCCGAATACATTTTCTTTCAAAGTCAAAGTCAAAAAGAACTTTATTCATTGAAATCACAAGGATCATTTTGAATCGTCTTATATAAAATTAAATTACTCCTGTTCCAACGCGACCAAGCCTAGAAGAATCAGGCAACAAACTCGGCTTGGCTTACATAAATGGTCAGTCTTACCACTAGGTGAGAAGCGCCTGTGTGGTGCCTCGGAGCAAGGAGTTGCTGATACATAGTAAATGAGAACTTAAAAACCTTAGGAAGGTAGTCAAAAGTAAATAAACATCAGCAAAAATATGCAAGACAGCACACGCTACGCTTGTTATAATTATAAATAATAATCTAATACAAACATGTAAATAGGTAAGTATAGATATTGCAAATTTCCATTTTAGCAGTCGAGAGGCAGAGCGGCATCAGGCCACGCGACTTTATCACTAATATAGTCATCAAGAGTGTAATACGCTTTCTTAATTAGATTCATCTTTATGTAGGATTTAAATCTTCGAATAGGCAGTTTAAATGCACTTTCTGGAAGTTTATTATAGAACCGTACAGAATTCCCCATACTTTCTTTAATCAAAATTTTGGTATATGTAGTTTGTGTTTTTTTCTCGTGTTAATACCAAGCACGTCACTTTTTATCATAAAACTATCCAAGTGTTTATGTGTATGTTTATAATATTTCATAGATATATTGCGATATTACTGTAAGAATATTGATTTCTTTGAAACGCTCCCTCAAGGAGTCATGCGACTTCATTTTATAAATGGCACGTATTGCCCGTTTTTGTAAGACAATAATAGCTTGGATATCTGCTGTTTTACCCCACAGTATGATACCATATGACATAACACTATGGAAGTAGCTAAAATAAACAAGCCTAGCTGTAGCTTCAAACAAAACTGTTGCTAGTTATGGATATTATGGATTAACTTATGAAAACTTGTAAATATTCTTGTTCTGTAAATATGTAAGGTAAGAAATAAATAAGGCCGTCCAATTATATTGCCATTTTATATATATATCTACATTTTATTTATGTGTGAAGACCAATCAAAGTTAACTATCAGTAATAAATGTGATATATTTTCAATAAAAAATCGACTTCCGCCATTGTATGCGGCTATTTGAACAATTTGGCGATAGACGGCAAACGAAACAAATAAAATTACGCACAAAAGTAACTTTCCATGCGCTCATCCATCCATTTTTCACTGAACTTAATTGTGATTGGATTATTGTGTTGGTGTAGTATTTGATTGACCCATGTTGTATTAGAACCCTCCTTCTCCTCCCGTGGATGTAGTAAAAACCTTACTAAGGGATAAGGGATTACTCCAGGGGATGGGCAGCAGCATCCGCCTGAGTACTCATCACCAAACTTAGATCACCAATCCGCCTGCCAAGCGTGGTGATTATGGCAAATCCCTTCATTGTATTCAATAGGGGAGGCCTCGATCGGAGGACTTACATACATAAAAAGCTTTAGCGAAGTAGTCCTGCCCTGCCTCACCACGCGATTCTACCTGTATACATCCAAGTACAAGCCAGCCTATCTCACTATATTATTTTAATTTCCATAACAAATTTTAAACACATATTGTTTTGATATAATATGTAGTGTCCGTTTAAAGCTTATGCCACAAAATGCCATAAGAAACCAGGTCAAAAGCCTTTGATAATTCCAAGAAGCAGGTCTGACCAATGTTTTTCTGCTGGTGTAGTGTTGAAGCACACTTCGGACACACGATCATGGTTACAGTAGAGAGTTTGGGCTGTAACCCAAACTGCGCCTCCTGAAGATCTAGATGTTTGCTTGAATGGTTGTCAAGCAAGTTATCCAATACTTTAGCAATAACCGTGGCCAGTGAAATTGCCCAATTGGACTTTTCAAAGGCATGACCAGTTCTGTTCTTGATGATGGCCTACAACGGTTTTCATCAAATCCTGAGGCAACAGAACAGATGCTAAGTAACATGGCTTGCACTCTCGATCAATGACGACCTCTGTGGTGCGGCGGGCGAAAGTTGGCCTGCGGCGCAGGAGGTTGCAGGTTCGATTCCCACCTCGGAACAAATATTTGTACGATCTGCAGACATTTGTTCAGGGTATTTTTCTATGTATAATAAAAAAATATCTATCCATGTAATGTATTTGTATTATGTATATTAGTTATCTAGTACCCATAACACAAGCTCTGCTTAGCTTGGGGCTAGATAATGTTGCGTGAAATGTCCAGCATCTATTTATTTATTATTTATATATTGAACATCAGCAGTTTTGAAATCGGATAAAATCCTAAATATAGTAACTATCGAGAATCGTAAATAGACGATGAAGAACCTAAATAAATATTGGGAAAAGGCTTAATGTTTTCGTTTTATCCACACTACTTAGGTCTAGAATGGTCTTCCACAAAGTGCTGTAAAGCTCCATGTAACCCTAGACCAATAACAGAACGTAAACGAAACGAATCACCTTACTCGGATCCCCTAATGTTTACGATGGCCATTCAGGGACAAGCATTACACTTTATTTATCCGGCCAATAAGTACCCACTCTACAAAAAAGTATTAGGGTTTTTCGGGAATGTGAGACCAGTTGTTCAAGTTTTGATTGTAGCATAGATTTGTGAGGCTTCATACCTCAAAACAGCTCAGATTTTTGTAAGTACAGCCACACGTTAGATAGATAGACGACTCTTTACTGTTATTTTTATTATTTTCTTAGTTGCTTTTTAGTTGTTTTTTTTTGTATACCTACCTTTTTTTCCCATTTGCCAAACTTGTGTTTTGTAGCAAATCAATATTTTTATCTTTTATCTTTATTGCAATCACCTTAAAATAAAATTACGTAGGTAATTTATAGGTATCTTACAGACTAGTTCATGGCGGTACAATAGATGGCATTATCACTACGAGCGATCTCTTCCAGGCAATCTTTGGATACATTTTTTTAATACACAAAATCTTGTACTTTTAAAACGACTTTTTTGAAAGTAAGATAAGTGGCTTTTTAAACAAAGTAAAATCAACTAATTTGCAAATGCGTTCCAGTTGAATGAATTGGTTCAGGGGCTTTTTACCATCGGGGAAGGATTTCTTCCGCTGTTTTGAAAAGAGACGTCGTTCTTGTTTATTTTATTTCAATTTCTAGTGTTTTTTTTAAGTATCTAGTTTAAGTATTTTTAAGTATATTAGTACTCGTGAAATTTCGGTAGCATTTTTACCGGTATAACTTATTCAAGGAGCATATGGTAGTGATACATAGTAAGCAAAGCGGCGGGCGGTAGTGAATTTAAATACATATTGCGTGTCTTTTCAAATGGGTGGAAATTGTCCACAGTTGCTATCCGCCTGTCAAGCGTGGGGATTATTCCTTGTTCAACAGTCGACGTCTAACGGTTGGTGATGATGATAATGATAGGGTTGAGTTGGTAACTTTATTCGATTGTATGTTCGGTCAAGTAATTGTATAACTAATAGCCAGTAATAGGCTGAACTTGGATAGTTTGAGTGTATAATAACAGGACTGGAAGAACGTTTGATGGCGGGTAGGCCATTTAGGTAAGGTACTAGCAAGTTGGGTCGCTTGAGTAAAGGGTCATTGCTTAGGACCCTTAAATATGGGACATTAATTTATTTACTAGCTTGTGCCCTTGAATGGAATTTACATAACTGTCAAGATTTTCAAGTTTCGATAGTCTACCAAGCGTGAAGCATTGAATAACAAGTTCATTATGATCAGTCTGTAGAAGTCCACTACTGGACATAGACCTACACCATAGAATGTCATGACGAACGGTTTTGCGCCACCTTCATCCACTGTCTTCCTGTGATCTTTATAATGTCCTTGGTCACATTATATTAATTAATATGTTTACATTCCGTAAACACACACATTTGATAGACTAATATACATAAAAACTATACATAGACTATACATACATACACCTGAAAAACATAACCTTCCATTTTTGGTAAGTTGAGTTAAAAAGAACTCATAGTAGTGGGTTTATCTAATACTCTACTCAGGATACGACCGTAAATATAAGAATACTTGAGTTTGCAATATTTATCGCTAATGTAATATTAACTCAAAACAAAACAAAACCATGTGCCAAATGTCTTGTTCAGAATTGCTTCTGACTACCCTAGTCACATATCCTCCCCTCTACCTCTGAGTTAGATCTAATGTTATCCTCACTGGGGTTAAAGATAATGATAATTTTATTTGTTTTGAATATGGTAATTTTACATTGATGGTCATTATTCACACGTCCAACATACTCAGTCATACATTATGATATACAAATAATTTCGTTCCCATAAGTAGGCACTAGAGTAGATACATCCATTCCATGTCATAAACCAGTCAAAGAACCAGTGATACCATGAACAAAGTCCCAAATTACACTATTTCTCCTTACTAGGTACATACTTATATATTATATTTGACTTTGTCATAAAATGGAACAAAAATAAATATCATCAAAATAAAAGAGTTGGTAAAGTTATTGATGTAATTATGTAATAAGTACTTAAAGCAATTGTTTTTTTTTTCCAAATCAAACTGTCAGGAATAAGCTATTGTTACAAATCTCATCAGAATTTATTAAAAAAAAGAACATACAATGCACGCTAACAAATTAATGGTTCTAACAATGACTTTTAACTAAAAATAATGTACAAAACTACAACAATTTCATATTAGAGTTGCAATTGAAACAATCAGAATAACCGAAGGTATAATTAAACAGAATAGCAATTAGATCACAAAATATGTCTGCATAGCACAATGCCCTCAGTCGAAGTGAACAGTGAGAGTCGTAGTGTTGAACGGAAGTGTCTCGCGGCTTTTTTTTTTTTCCTTTTTTTTCTGAAGGACAAAATGCAGTTGGCCTCAGATGGCCGATGCTGCGTTACCGGACTTTTTGTCTCGCGGCGTTGCACGCCGCGCATATTTATACAGCGCCGCTCGCTGCCGTCTTCGTCACCATTCGGCGTCGCCAGCTCGTCGCGTGGCATCGTCTGTTTTCGTGACTGTGTTCGAGTCACCTAACACTATGTTACTTCCATAACTTCCTGTTTAGATCAAAAACATGACATTCATTCTACTTCATAAATTGGGGAACTATATTTATACCAAAAGTCACAAGAGATGTAGAGGCAACGGCAAAGATTGAAACCACCCTACACGCATAAATTCAAGGCATAACGCTAAAAAACACTCACCAACCATTCCCAAGTTATGACGATCACTAATAAAAAGTTATTTCATTCATATCCATGCCATATTTTATCAAACCTCTATGTTTTGCATGCGACTCTGCGCATGTAAAAATCCTGAGCTCTGGCGTCTCTCCGCTTATTGCATCACAAACAGGGGGTATCAACATCATAGCTTTGCACCGTCCAACTAGCAAAAGAGGGCTTTAAAAAAAAACAAATATATTCATATCCATTTCATATTTTATATATATAACAAGCGTAGCGTGTGCTGTCTTGCATATGTTTGCAGATGTTTATTTAATTTTGACTACCTTCCTAAGGTTTTTAAGTTCTCATTTACTATGTATCAGCAACTCCTTGCTCAGAGGCACCACACAGGCGCTTCTCACCTAGTGGTAAGACGGACCATTTATGAAAGCCAAGCCGTGTTTGTTGCCTGATTCTTCTAGGCTTGGTCGCGTTGGAACAGGAGTAATTTTAGTTTATAAGTCGATTCAAAATCATCCTTGTGATTTCAATGAATAAAATTCTTTTTGACTTTGACTTTTGACTTTATCATACCTATAGTTTTGCATGCGACTGCACGTGTATATATCGTGAGCTCCGGCGGCTCCGCTTATTGTATCACAAACAGGAGTCTCAACATAGCTTTAAAGCGTCCAACTATCTACAGAGGGCATTTTATTAACTACTAGCATTTTCTCACGACTCTTCTCCATGGAACCTCTATTATAAATTATTCTCTAAAACTGTAGCACATTATTTTGTTCTATCATTCATAGATTTCGCAACGCACGCTATTTAAGGAATTACATAGGTATTTTTTTACACCTTGGGGTAGTGTGCCTTACGAAAAATGTCATGCTGTTTTATTTTTTACAAATGTTTAATAAAGTTTAATATTAATCAAATATAAAACATAAATATAGTTATAGAACAACGTTTTAAATATAATAGAAAAAAAACTATTAAAATTTTCAATAGGCACTTGACGTAAAACATCATATAGTGATAATAAACGAAAATATAAAAGCTTTTATCGTTAATTTTTTACGGCAAGCACTTTTAGGGTTAAATAAAATAGATATTTCTCACAAAATGGTTCAGGACCTTCACCTTGAAACGAAAGTTATGGACCCTTTTAAGTTTTTACTATGTTATATAGTTCAAGAGAGAAGAGAACCTGGTGGGAGTCGATACTACCTTCTGTTTCAAAGGTCATGTGTTCAAATTCTGTGTTGTTCAAATTGCACTTTTGTGCTCCTCATCATTAGCAGCCATTATCGCGCGTCCACTACAAGTCTAGAAATTGTACAAGCAAATAGATAAATAAACAAATAAAATTAATAAATAAATGCTGGACATTTCACACAACATTATCTAGCCCCAAGCTAAGCAGAGCTTGTGCGGGTACTAGATAACTGATATACTTAATACAATACATTACATAGATAGATATTTTTTATTATACATAGAAAAATACCCATAATACCCTGAACAATTATCTGCAGATCGTACAAACATTTGTTCAGAGGCGGGAATCAAACCCGCAACCTCCTTCGTTGCAGGCAAACCTTCGCCCGCCACAAAGGTCGTCAAGATGGCGACTAGATGGGCATGTGGTGTACACTACATGGATTTTTGTATGGAAACATCAAAAAGTGTACTTCTAAAATCGAACCCACACCCCTTACGTCTCAGGTACTCGCCCGCTGCGCGGCGGTTGTCCTACGTTTGACCCACACACCTCATATAAAAGGTGAAGTAAATAACAGCTTTTAAATTACCACGCGAGCCAGGTCACGAGCACTAAGTAGTTTTACATATTCGCTAACATATGAGATGTAAAGATCTTTTTGAACTGAAATTACATTCTTCACAAACAATGTAGGGTTGCTTAGCATTCATCCACGACATCTAGTATTTAATTAAAATAATGTCTTGTGCACAACTAGGCAAGTGGAAAACGTTCCGCGTTAGTAATGGTACACATGAGTAGTTTACGAGGGCCCTACATCACTCTTATCCTGTAATTGGTCTTAAAGACCTTACATGACAAGCTATTGTCTATGAATCGCAAATTAATGAGGAATAACAATATTACCTATACTCTGATTTTTAATCTAAGACATTTTTTGTAACAAAAGGGATACCAGAGCAAAAAATATACGTTCAGATAGTAGGTTACTAAATTTGCCCAAAAAAAAGATTCATTCCCACTAGTCCCTTTTGGCAGTCCCTTTAAAGGTACTAATGGGACTTTTTTTTCCCACAAGATTAGATAGGTAAGTAGTATTTTTTGCTAGCCAAAACGTAATAGAATAATTCAATAGAATAAAACCAGAACAATTAGAACTTTAATGCGTAAATTGAGTTTTTGACAAAGTTATCATCATCCCCCTGCCCTTATCCCACTTAGGTGGGGTCGGCACAACATGTTCTTTTCTTCCATTCTTCCCTATCTTCCGTCATATCCATACTCACACCATTCCTAAACATGTCATCTTTCACACAGTCCATCCATCTCTTTTTAGGCCTTCCTCTACTCGTGTATCCATCCACATTCATATTCATCACTTTTCTTGTAACATGGCATTCTTCCCTCCGCATAACATGCCCATACCACGCTAACCTATTACTCCTCATCTTTTCTGTCACTGGCGCTACTTTTAAACTTCCTCTGATATACTCATTTCTTATCTTATCCATTCTTGTCACTCCACACATCCATCTCAACATTCGCATCTCCGTGGCATGCACTCTTCTTTCATCCCTCTCCTTGGTAGTCCAACACTCAGATCCATACAATACTACAGGCCTGATGATCGTTTTGTAGATTTTCCCTTTAAGTTTTAGGGGCATTCGCGGATCACATGTTGTTCCTGAGACCTGTCGCCATTTCATCCATCCCGCATTCATTCTGTTTTTAACATCCCGGTCTATCTCGCCGTCGTTTTGGATTAATGAGCCGAGGTACCGGAAATCGGAGCAGACTGGTAGGGATACACCATTTAAGGTGATAGGAGAGAAACTGGAAGGACCACCGAAATCACAGAACAGGTGTTCTGTTTTTGTCCTACTGATTTTTAAACCGACATTTTCCTGTCTCTCCCGCCATTTTCCAAGTCTACTCTGGACCTCAAGAGCATCTTCTTCGACAAGTACAATGTCGTCGGCGAACAGCATGCACCAGGGTGCTTTCTCCTGTATGTCTGATGTCAAGGCATCCATTACCAGGAGGAACAGATAAGGGCTTAAAGCCGATCCCTGGTGCAAGCCTACAGCCACATTGAATTTGTCGGTTATTTTTCATATGACAAAGTTATATGAAAATTTCAACATATTTTAAGATACTGGTAGCACATATTAATATACACATATGATACACATACACACACAGAGGCAAATCTTGACATTTCTTTGTTTTCAAAAAATGTCTCTATTACTTTAGTATGTTTTTCTTTGTGCAAGCATATTAGTTCTGATTCTCCGTGGCTTGACTATCGTTGAAACAGTCCATGGCGAAATTGAGAACATTGGTGTAAGCCAACCACGCCTGCGAAGCGTGGTGACACAAAGTGGTTAAACTTATAACAAATTTTCAGTAACAACTCAACTGTTTGACTAGAGACTTGTTTCCCAAGTTTAAATGGAAAAATAAAAAGTATTAAGCCTTTTATTGTTGTCTTGGACGAGAATTGGGTCATCCAATATCAATCTATTCAACAATTCACTACTCAATCGCTTATAAGATTTGTCTGTTCTGCGAACATAACTCCCCTGTCTCTCTCTGTGTCTGTTGATGACCTCCGTGGCGCGGTGGGTGACTAGCCAGCTGAGACACAAGAGGTGCGGGTTCGATTCTCGCGGCGGTGAAATTTTTGCATGATCTGCAATCATTTCTTCCGGGTCTGGGTGTTATGGTACTATGGTAATCGTAGTTCCTGATACCCACGACACAGGGAATCTGAATGTCAGATCAGGACTAATGTATACGTGTCTGTTGGGTGTTATGTTGTATATAATTGCAGTAACTTGTTCACGTTTTGTTGGCTGACAATGGCACCGAGTCGCTTGGTTTTATTGTTCGGTGCAACCGGACACTCAAGAATGACCCGTATACAAATACGGGTTATACTGATTGACCCATATTTATACGGGTCATTCTTGAGAGGATCATATGTAACTCGCCGTAACATAGTTTCTAACTAGCACGGGAGGTAAAGATTTCGAACTGTCTTCTTTTTTGTAGTAACTTATTTACCACCAAATTACTCTGTAAGTTTTTTTTTAGTTTATGCCAAATTAACTTATTCTTACTCTTAATCGTGTTTAATAGAAGCTTAGGGTTTTTTTTAGTTTTTTTTGGACAGTTATTTTCAGCTAAATTATCTCAGTTTACTTTAACATCATTTTTAAATTCCGTAAATTATTATATTATTATTATTTTAAAATTCCATAAATTATTTATTTTAATTTACTACTTCAATTTATTTATGTTTCCGTCTGGTTGTGATTTGGATCAGTTGAGCTATCATTAGATCGTTTGCAACAGTCGTTAGATAGCTCAACTGTTTAATTTGTATTTTTTTAAATTTTGTTTGTACTTGTTTTGTATTAATATTGTTTCTGTAAATAAAGACATTAAAAAAACCGTTTTGATCTCCTTCTCGATGGACCAAAAACATTATAAATGTCGCAGAAAGTCGGTAGACAGAGGCGGCACTGGACCGTTCGTCGTGGCTTTTTATAGAGGAGGCCTATATGCAGCAGTGGGCTTCTATAAGCTGATGATGATGATGATGACCTTTTTTTGAGTGCTTATCGTTTCAACCCATTAATGTTCATCCCATTTGGTATTTATATAGGTTCAACACATTTTATTTTATTTATATTCTCATATCATCCGACACTTATTGCAAATTTCTATTGTCTAAAATTCATTAACCAATCTATTTTATTAACCCACTGTCGAGTTAGGAGTCGGGTCACTTTGATCTTTATTTGATGATCTTCAGTCACTGAATACCTCTAAATAAATGCTTTGTTCCGAGTGAATGTTTGTATTTACACAGGAAAAGCCACGAAGCCTACAGCGAGAATAACCTGACGTTTTTATATAGTGCACATCTGGCGACGCTCCCAGGGAGTTCCGTTACCGAAATAAAACGTATAGTATACGAGTGAAATAGTAGCCTTACATTCGGGATATACGGTTTGATTCAGGTTCTTTTACAATGAATATGCTATAACCCTGATTTTTAATCTTAGACAATTTTTGTAAACAAAGAAATGTCAAAATATGCCACTGTGTGTATAAGTGTATCATGTATGCATATACACATATGATACACATACATGACACTCATACACAAAGTGACATTTCTTTGTTTACAAAAATTGACTAAGATTAAAAATCAGAGTATAGTAACTCAGATTCCTAGACAAGAAAAATAAAAATGTTGGTATCCATGTGATTTGAATAACAAATAAATAAATTCTGAACAGTTCACACAACATTATCTAGCCTCAAGCTAAGGCAGAGGTTGTTTTTATGGATACTAGAGATAAATGATTTACTTAATACAATACATTTTATTGTACATAGAAAATACCCAGAGCACCCTGAACAAATATCTGCAGATCGTGCATATATTTATTCTGAGGCGGTAATCAAACCTGCAAACTCCTGCGTTGCAGGCCAACCTTCACCCGCCGCGCCACAGAGGTCGTCAAAATATACTGAATGAATTTAATATACTTAATAAACTTGCGTGCTGTGGTGTATCCAGTCTAAGAATAGACCGCCTCCATTTCCTCCCGTGGATGTCGTAAAAGCCGACTGGGATTACCAGGGGATGGGCAGCAGCATCCATCTGAGTATTTGACATCAATACTGCGATCACCAATCCGCCTGCCAAGCGGGTGATTATGGCAAATCCCCCTTTTCTACGGGGAAGTTTCGTCCAGCGGTGGACATCTAACGGCTGATGATGATGATGATGATGATGTGATGAGGTGTTATAGGAATACAAATACAAAACAAATACAAAATGTTTTATGTTTGTTTTATTTTTTAACCTTGATACCTCCTTTAAGTATGTAAATACCTGGTATTAGGAGGTATCGCTCTTCCATAAAGTAGTTTAAGGATAACATATAAGAACAGGGGTAGAACAAAAGGAATAGTATAGTAAATAGACAATAGACATATCATGACTATACTCTGTTTTTTTATTTCAGTCAATTTTTGTAAACAAAGAAATGTCAAAATATGCCACTGTGAATAAATGACATGATCGTGTATCATACGTGTACTTACACATATGATTAATATACATGACATTTATTCACACAGTGGCATATTTTGATATTTCTTAGTTTACAAAAATTGTCTGAAATTAAAAATCGGGGTATAGTTATCGAACGCGTGGTCTTTGACAGTATTGTGTTTACGGGTGAACTCGGCCGCTTGGTCGCAGAGAGAGGCATTCTCTTTTTAACCGCCTCCAATAAAGAAGGAGGTTCTCGATTCGGTTGTATTTTTTTCCATACTTATTATACACCATGCTCGTAAAGCTTGCATTACAGCTCATACATTTTTACCATTGAAATTGCCACTAAACGTAACCTACTAACTATATAACAACCAGGCCGATTTTTTTTATAAAACCGATCGATTTCTCATTCTTTTACGGGAGTGAGAGGGTCTTAGGGGGTAAGAACTATCCCTTAGACACGTCATCAATCAATGCCGATGGTTTATTGGCAGATTTTGTCTCAACGCGATTGTGCTCTAAAGAATGTAAGATAGATGCCAGTGTACTTTCTTCTCGCATGTCAGACACTGGTTCTTCCCATTTAAGCCCGTCTTTTAAAAGAGCTCTTTAACCTTTTATCGTGACTGATGCGATGCTGGTAAAATTAAGGGTGGTGAAAGGGTTAGGATGTCTCAAGAAGAGGCTTCTTTTATGTTTAGGTAGTGTCACCTACTTTTTATCAAGTTTGTTTGCTATAATTATATGTAACTTTGATTCCCTACTCCTAAAACCAAACAAAAACTACCTGATTGATACAAAAAAATATTTAAAACAAATAAATTTCTTCCATAAACGGGACCTGGTTCATTTATTGTTTGATCTGGGTCAGTCGCCATCCTTCTTTAAACACATGCCAATTTTACATGTTAAGGTAGAATCAGATTCGATTTACCTAATAAATGAGGCGTGCCTTTTGCTTAGTATGAAAGAGAACGAAATTTAATATGGCGTGATTTATCGACATCTGATCCACATTTTTTACGCCGCCTTAAGCGGGTACGGGTGCCGGTGAAATTATAAGATAACATAAGATAATGTTTATTGCCAAAAAAGTTTTACATTATAGTACGACAAAACACAAGGATTTCCTTAGTTCTATAATAAGGCTGTAAGGCCCAAACTAGGATAAAATCCAGTATTTTGGGTCTTAAGAGAGCGAGTTATCATAATACGTTTGACACAGTTACATTACAGGCACATGAGACTTTTCATCTTTATGTCTCAGAGACGGCAGCGCGCGTGTGATGCCTCTGGATTGCAGGCGTCTATAGGCTACGGTAAAGAACTACTTTCCTTCAGGTGGGCCGTTTGCTTGTTTGCCAGCCTAGTAGCAAATAATAAAAAAAACGAATTACAGAAGAACAAACTTGTCTTAGATTCATTAAAGGGTAAAAAACCCCTACGATATTTGGAAGAACCGGTACCTTTTTAGGTAATTGTAGGTTTAGCACAAAACACAGTTTTCTATTCGGTTTATAATGGTATTTATTCATACAAGATTTAAAGGCGTTATACACAGAATTCAATTAAAAAATATCTCATTAAAATAGTTAAAAAAAAACTTTTGAGCTATGACGCTTAGACATAGAGGCTCAGAATCATGGATATAACAGAATGGAGGAGTAGCACTAGAGTTTGTGGAAATCTTTTTCTGCTCCCAGAAAATTGGCGGCTTTTCTCTCTACCGTTGTGATTAGCGTCCTTTTTCCACCCTTCGTTCAAAAATCCTTTCTTTGTGGCTGTCCCTTTAATCCCTTTCATGAAAGTGCGCGTTTCGTTTGGAAACCGTTATGTGCACTGAAAAGCACACATCGTTTAAGTTGTATCAGGTAAAACAATGCTTGACTCAGTCTAAAAAGAACAGGCTGCTACTATGGCTCTAGATAAGACGATCAGTCAACGAACAATAGGCATTGTAGATTGAAAAGGCATGTAATTCCATATTTCATGACTAAGCAAGGAGAATACTCATAACGGTAGAGCATTATATATTATTATTATTATAGCACATAAATATGTTTATTTTTGCTGTTTATCATAACTTACCTGTCAACCTATTCTATTTATTTATGATTATTTATGTAAAAAAATATTGGATAATGTTTTGTAAATAATTAATCTTATTTATGCTAATAATGTGACATCTCTAAGGTTGTCAGTTTCATAATGGATTTTATCTTTGGTCGTGTGGCTGTAGTTTGTTTTGTAAAACTGAAATAAACATGTAAAATTCCTTCAGTAAAAAAAATAAGTAGGAACCTCAGACTTTTTTCCCGAAGGGGTAGGCAGACCCTCAAAGGGCTTCTTTTCAATGTGGGTTGTACAGTATAAATAAAGATATTTGCCAAGTTTTTAATATTACATTACATATCAAAATCTGTCAAAAATAAGCAAAACTTAAAATATTTTGCCATCCCTTACTGTATAGTATCTGTATAGTGTTATAGTATCTATCCAATAGGATAGATAAAAACAAAAAAACGAGCATATAATAATAATAATAATAATAATAAAGTCTTTTTATTTCCTTAACTAACTATTACATAAATGTTTGCATAACTTAATAATTAAATAACTTCTTTTTTTTTCCTTAGTTAAGGCCCCTTTCGGGTATAGGCCTCCTCCAGTTTTTTCCAGTTTGTTCTGTCTCCAGCTTTTTCTATCCAATTTTGTCCAGCAACTTTTCTTATCTCATCGGCCCAGCGTTTTTGCGGGCGTCCTCTTGCTCTCTTTCCGGTTGGTCCAGACCATGCCGTAGCTCTACGTGTCCAACGCTTATCTTGTAGGCGCGCTACATGGCCTGCCCATTTCCATTTGAGACTCTGTGAGTACTTCAGAGCATCAGTAACATTGGTTTTCTTTCGGATTGTCTCACTTCTTTGTTTGTCTTTCAACTTGATGTTCAATAAACTTCTTTCCATTGCGCACTGTGTTGTTTGTACTTTGTGTCTCGTGTATTCGTTGAAAATCCATGTTTGAGAGCCATATACAGGATAGACAGGGCAACAAACAAGAGTCCATTACAATCTTTTTTAGTTTTAAAGACAGCTTTGATTTTAATATTTCTTTTTGGCTCCAGAATTTTTTCCACGTCATATTTATTCTTCTCTCAATCTCGTCTCTATGTCTCGATTTACTAAAAGATACTTGTTTACCGAGGTACAAGTAGCTCTCTACATATTCAAGTGGCTTTTGGTAGATCATTATAGGACTTTGTATTCTGTTTGTTGCTACTTTTGTTTTTGATGTGTTGAGTTTCAGACCTATGTTTCACTCACTTCACATAGCTCTACTATCATTTCTTCGAGCTCTTTTGATGTTTTAGAGAAGAGAACGATATCATCTGCAAATCTTAGATTGCTCAGAAATTTTCCATTTATGTATATGCCTTATTTCTCCCAGTCAAGATTTTCCATTTGGTGTTGTAGGACGGCTACGGCGTTGGTGTTGTAGGACGGCGGAAAAAAAAATTTAAATTAAAATCCAGGAAAACAAAATTGTTTGGAAAATACACCATACTACATAAAACAAGATTTTTCCCATTGATGTACTGAATAAACAGAAGGAATTACAAAAACGAGCATATAGGCGAACTTAATTTCTTCCCGCTTACCTTTGTATAATGTAGAGTGGGTCGTAGTGCATATATCGTGTAGTATAACATCAAGCCTACGTATACATTCCAAATTAGAAAAATCCAAATCAATTAGAATTACAAATCAAATACAATATAACATAAGCGCTCAACTTTGTTGAACATTTTGCAATAACATAAAATATGTTTTGTGCTTGAAGATTCTTGGATAATGATATGCAGTAAGTGGATTTTTATATAGCAATGCTTTATTTTAAATAACGTTTAAAGGGGTTAACCCTTTCCGTACAATTAATTCTCAGCGAGGCATTATCTAATGAGAAGCTATTAACCATTACTCAAACCTCTGCTTAATTAACTTATTGCGTATTTGTCTTGGCTCATCGTTTGTTCTTATAATTGAAAACACTCGTTTAATTGAATAGCTTTCGTGAACAAACATTTAACTTTGAAATATTAGTAGCCATCTTTATGTCTTGGACCTTACAATTAAATAATGGGTTGTATTATGGGAATTGTAAGTTTGCCTGCCAAAATGAATTTTCAATTTGGAAAGAGGCTGTTATTATTTTTAAAGTGTTATACTTTCAAAAATTAATTACACTTTTGAGAAATACTAAGTTTAATTATAAAAATATTGGTTAAATTGACGAAAGGTCAAATGCTTTTATTATTTAGTTATTAACCCACATTTATGGGAAATATTAATATTAAATAGTATCCAATAAATTACCAACCAGGCGGAAATCGAACCCACGATTGTCTCTTTGATCCTTGCCTCCTGGTTGGTAATTTTTGAAATTTATATTACATTATTATGTTTAATTTATTATATTATGATATTTGTAATGATCGTATGAAGTCATTTTCAGGGACGAAACATTTAGGATATCATGTTTAGGTTGGAACAGATTTGAACATATTGGCCTCCTGAATAGTATTTTGGCTTGTCCATCAACAGAAGAGGCAATTTTTTTTTATAAATTTGCAGATTTAGCATTAGCTAAGAGTTGATTTGATTTGATTTTGTTTAAAACATTTTTTTTGTGTCGTGTACTACGTTTTGATTTACGGGACGATGTGGTCGCTCAGCGACAAAGTACTTTAAATAAAAAAAATAAAAAAAACGATTGTTTTGTTGGCATATATTCAGAATTTTAATCAATTTATTTTTCAGTTTACAAAACTACTTAGTAAACTACCCTACTACAAAATTCCAAATAACAATGTAATCATTTTGCATGATTCTGTAAAAAAACATTTGAAATTCACATGAGTGAATTATTGTATAAAACGGCTACTCGATTTTGTATTCCACGTTGCCTAGCCAAATAGTCTATTTCGATTCACCATCTGTGGAAGGCATGGCTGCGCTTTTGTCTCAAAATAATGAAAAGGAAGTTAGCTTTGCATATCGACTGCGTATGGAATTGAAAGTTAACAAAATAACGGAAATTAAAAACTTGAAAACACTAATGAAATATTTGATTCTGCTACTTCAACGTTCTTTAGCTACTAACTTTCAATGTTACCATGCTTTAATTTACTTAGAACAACTAATGCAGCCTACGATTTCGTAGACTACTTCTACGAAATGCCTACGGCGTAGACATATGATATGTCGCTTCGTCAATTTCACCGCAATTGGTTCCAAACTGAATATATCTGACCCAAAAGGCTTCAATATTCGCAAAACACATCTAGGCAATAAATTATTGTTATAAACTGGCCACGTTTCGCGGAGGTGGTTGTGAAAGAGTGATAGAAAAAGTTTTACCCGCCTAAACAATTTGAATGGCGTTTCGTAAAATTCGTCAGTATTTTTATGATCATAAGGTATTTTTGCAAATCGTTTTTTTACTGAACTATAATGAAGGCCTGCTGAAGTTGTACAAACTCTAAAGATAATATGTTCAAAACAGACCAATTACTGGAACTGGCCCAAAAAAAAACTAAGATGTAATAGTACTTATCTCAAAAATTATTAAAAAATTATGAATTGAACTCACAGTCCTCCGTTGTATAAAAGGATGTATATAGTCATAGAGTGCGCCAGGTACTTTAGGGATAACTTTTAGGATAATCATAAAATATTAAAATTGTTTGTGAATGTGTTACCGCTTATATAAGTAACACCATGTCACAAAATGTTTTCAAATGTTTTAAATTTACGTAAAAAAAAAGATTTAAATATTGTATTCGGCTAAATAGGTGATTATGTTCATAAAATTTTATTTTAGTTGAATTCATTCACTTAAATTCATCACAGCAAAGAAAAAAACTGTCCAAATCGGACAAGCCATCACGGAGAAATAAAGTGTGCTCAAAAAAACATCACCCGCTATGTTTTTTTAAGCACACCTTATTTCTCCGGACTTGAGATATTCAGAACTCTTCCCATTTTACGCTGGTTAAAAATGGAGGTTTTCAATTTAACTCAATGTGCCGGTATTCGTAAACATTATCTCTAATGAACATTGTGGTAAAGGAAACAAAATCTCGTGATAAACTATGTGCGACTCCACGTCAAATACATCAAACCTTTGCAATAGGGCAAAACTACGTCGCACTAAGTCGTGTCAGAAGTTTGCCTTCCAACAAATTATTAAATCGACCACACGACAACAGATAATTGACAGAAATAACGGGTTGAGATAAATAGACGTTACTTATCACGTATTTATGATTAGCATTGTCCCTGTCACTCTCTAGCACGCGTCATTTAACATTTGTGTGACAGTGACAAGGATTAGTACGGACTAAGTAACGTCTATTTATCTCGACCTACAAAATCTGTCTTCTGACAATCAAGGCCACACATGAAATACGACTCAAGTAGCGCAATTTGAACGCGGGATATTACCATTAAAATTATTCATAGCCAGAGTGCATTTCATGGCAATTCCAATAAGTCCAACTTACGATACCTACTAGTTGATTTTCTGTTTATGACATACCTAGGTACAATAACAACCCAATGTTTCGTAGTAACGTAACGTACATACGTATACTTACGTAGTTTCGTTTACTTATAGCAAATAAAAAGATCTGTAAGCTGTACAAAAATGAAGCTTCTAACTAGATTAAAAAGATATGAAAATTTATTACCTATGTCTAATTTTTGTATGGAAATCGCTACGAAAAACCTGTAGAGTTCTTCCAGTAACCTCAAAATTCTGAAATATGTACACCTAAGAGGCTTTGTGCTACAAATAGAGGATAAAGACTAAAATTGAGGAATTTCGATTTTTAAACCCATAAAAAGGAATGGTGAAGTTTTTAGGAAAAAGTGGCTAAAATACGAAAAGAGCTTTGACAATTTCATAATAATTTACGAATTAGAACACTGCGGGTGTGAATCTCACTCACACTTGTCCATTTTTATTTAAAAACAACTTTTGAAGTGCAGATGAGTTTTAAAACTTTGATAATGGGAGATAACAAAATGCCGTTGTGACCAATGTGCGTTTAGGGTTATCATACTGTTGTTTTTCTCGCGTTCATAGTATCTTCTTTACTGAATTTTCTTGATAAAATATTTAAAGAATACCTACCCAGAATACATTATACTCAGGGTACCCAAACCTCAGCTTACTCTGAGATTCATCACAATAACAAAACAAAACTACCGTTTTGGTAGGGGCATGTTACACAAGCATGTTATTCTAAGCACAGTACGTATTATGCAATCTCACATACCCTAGGGTTTTAAACCAATTTTAATATAATTTATTTAATGCATTTTGCTCTCGTCCGGACTGCACCTGTTACTGTGTAGATTCGAGATTCGTGGTTTGTCTCGCAAGAAAATATATTTATGAATAAAGTTGTGTCTTTGTTTTAGCTATTATATTTGGATAGTACTTAATTGAATATTACAGGTAACCATTTTGGAAATATTGATTAATACGAATCACAAGTTAATTTAGTTCAAAATGTACAACTCCCAACTATTTTATTTAGTTGTTGAGTTTGTTGTAATAATATTATGTTCAATTACATAGTATTTTTTTAACTTTCGCGATCAGAACACATCGTGCATTAATTTTGCACCATACAAACAAAATCGAAATCAGAACACCCGTTACGGAGCTATTAGGCCACAGACAAACAGACATATCTACACATAATGGCCTGAAACTTATAACGCCCTTTTTAGTGAAGGGTTAATAAATAATACACTGTCAGCAGCCTTCAAGATATCAAAATATCTGAAAGCTAGTCAAAACAAATACATACAGCGTACTATTCTTAAAAATCACAAGTCAAATAATCATAGTTTTTATTTCACTTCTAAAAGTAAAGCTAACCACGTTAAGCTGAAGTCTAGACAGCTTATCATTCGCACATGAAAATTCTAGAAAAATAATTAAAAAATGCAGAGGCATGCTTTCAGCATTTACATTTGATTAAGAAGGATATTTGTATAATAAGGATACTTACTTGATCATCATCATCATCATCAACATCAGCCTGTAGAAGTCCACTGCTGGACATAGGTCTCTCCCTAGAATGCCACGATGAATGGTCTTGAGTCGCCTCCATCCACCGACTTCCTGCGACCTTTATAATGTGTTTAGTTCATCGAAAGAGGGGCCTTCCTCTACTGCGTCGTTCAGTTTGTGGGCGCCACTCGAGAAAATTCCCGTACGGTTGAAATACTTCATATATAAAGCTCTATTTTAATAGGTAGAGCTTTGCCCTGTGTTTACTTGATTTTTGATTTTAGTTCTTTGATCCTTCAAGAGAATTGTATTTTAAATAAAAACTTTTTCCATCAGTTAATTCTTTGAAAAAAATAAAATACTCCGTACCTTAATAAGTCCTTATCTGATTAAAACTATTAAATTTTATGTAAATCTGACTAATAAATTTAAATTAAAAAACTATTAGAGATGTTCTTTAAATTATTTATCAGAGTAGACTTTTAGAAGTACGTTAAAATAAGGAGAAACTACGTTTTTTCTTTTCGCATGGCTCTAGTTTCCTTTTAATTTCTACTGGTCAAATCTACACCAAATTTAGTAGATATAATTGGATAAAACTTATGAAGGTAGTTCTAGATTTTTTTTAAAAATAACCAGAATGGAACCGAACCTTAAGGGCAATTAGAACGTACTCCATCATCAGTTTAAACATTGTTCTCATATTTCAGTTTCCAAGGTCAGTTAATGAGGTAGTTCTTTTCTCAAACATCTCAAGTCCTGCATAATGTGACGTCCTCAACAGTATGTAGGACCATGTAGGTCATAACTTCATGCATACCATAAAATAAATCACACAGTAAGTACTAGATCACAGATCCAAGTAACTCAGGTAAACTAACAGTTCCAGGAAGCAACGCTAAAAGCGTTTGAATCAAATGCATAATGCATTTGCAGAGGCAATTCCGTTAGTATGTACCTGAACATGGTGCAATATACAGAAGTTATGTAGCTGTAGAACATTGTATGTCTCAGACCACTGGGGACTAGGCAAATATATAGGACTACAAGCTTGTCGATCTTTATATACCATTTTTTCGTCTATCGAAGCAGTAATATAATATAATATTCATGCATATATCAGTCTGGATATGACTGTTGGGTGTTTGTTAATAAGTTATTGATGTATCATTAATTTCAGTCCACAAGTTTTAGGAATAAAATTCGAAGTAAACATAACATAACACCCAACAGTCCCAATAGTCCTGATCCCAAACTAGGATTCCCTGTGTCGTGGGTATCAGAAACTACCATTACTATGGTAGTATAACACCCAGACCCGGCACAAATATTTGCAGATCATACAAACAAATCAATTTTATTCATTGAAATCACAAGGATAATTTTGAATCGTCTTATAAACTAAAACTACTCCTGTTCCAACGCGACCTAAACACGGCTTGGCTTATATAAATTATCCGTCTTACCAGAAAATTTGTCCCGTAGCGGGAATGAAACCCGCAACCTCTCGCATCTCAGTCGGCTACTCACCCACCGCGCCACAGAGATCGTCAAAACAATTTTAATACATCAAAACCTCTACAGTGAAATAACCTTTCTTGAAAAAACACCCTATCTGTGCAAATGTGCTGGATAGTAAAAACTGTCGGTACCATAGCTTTTGTGGGCTTGGCATCATTTATTCAAAGCACCTTTGTTCAGGCGCTGAGCGGCATTTTTTGTATGCAGCTGTGCTTTGTCGCGTAATGAAGGCAGTTGCACCCTTAGACCTGAGAACACCGGCAGGTATATGCGAAGTTTGCTGTTGCGTATCTGGCCTATGAATATACCCCTCCATCTCCTCCCGTGGATGTCGGAAAAGCTGACTAAGGGAATACGGGAAAGGTCGCAATATCCACCTGAGAACGCAATACTGTGATTTCTAATCCGCCTATACCAAGCGTGGTGATTATGGCAAATCCCCCATTGCATTTTATGGGGGAAGCCTCGTCCAGTAGTGGATGCCTACGGTTGACTATGATGATGATATACGAAGTAGGTGGGAGATTTTGTTATTACTGATCAGGCGAGATCGAACTTTTTGAATCAATATCCTACTACTACTACTAATCCTACTTCCTACTAATATTATAAACGCGAATGTTTGTGAGTATGTTTGTTACTCTTTCACGTAAAATCTACTGAATGGATTTGAGTGAAATTTGGAATGGAGATACTTTACGCCCTGGATTAACACAGGCTACTTTTCATCATCATCATCATCATCATCATCAATTTTCATCATTATTCACGCGGGTAAAACCGCGGGGCGCAACTAGTATTATAAACGCGAAAGTTTGTGAGGATGTTTGTTACTCTTTCACGTAAAAACTACTGAACGGATTTGAGTGAAATTTGGAATGGAGATACTTTACGCCCTGGATTAACACATAGGCTACTTTTCATCATCATTATCAATTTTCATCATTATTCACGCGGGCGAAACCGCGGGGCGCAACTAGTATTATAAACGCGAAAGTTTGTGAGGATGTTTGTTACTCTTTCACGTAAAAACTACTGAACGGATTTGAGCGAAATTTGGAATGGAGATCCTTTACGCCCTGGATTAACACATAGGCTACTTTTCATCATCATCATCATCATCATCAATTTTCATCATTATTCGGAGGGTTCCCAACGAGTAACACCCAAACGAGTAACACTGTTACTCGTTGGGATTTTTTTTCCTATCGAGTAACAGTGTAACTCGTTGGGATACAAATTAAAAGAAGTATTCCCAACGAGTTACACCCAGTGTAACACTGTTACTCGATAGGACAAAAACATCCCAACGAGTAACAGTGCTACAAATTACGAAATTTTATTTTAGTTCGGTTATAAAAATATACGTAGGCTATTTAGTTGAAAGTGCCATACTTCGTTGCTATACTTTATCTTCGTTAGTCCATTTTTTATTTTTGTCCATACACTATCAACGCCAAAATATGGCATCTTTTGAACATTCACCATATTTTATTAGCCTGATTGAAAAAAATTATATTCACTGCTAGTTCAATCTCTAGTCCTTCAAATATGTTCAATAATCAAAAAGCAATGGACGGATAAATCTTAGTGAAACAACGCAATCGTGCAGTTTGTAATTTTTATGTAGACAACACTGCACTATAAGATATTGCACAGAATTTCAGCAGCTGCAGAGATAAGCATTTTGCAGTGTTTCCAACATGCTTGAGTTGTATTACTGGTGAAGTATGCAATGAATATGATATAATAATAATATAATATATGAATATAATATTATATATATATGAATACTTTTCTATATATTTTGGCTGTACAAACCGAACAGATAGAAAAACCCGGTAATAAACTTTCAATCTTTGTCTTGTATGACTTTATCCCCACAGCATAGGACAACTCAGGAGTAAGCGCAAGCCCATTCTAACTATACTCTTTCTACGGTGAATCACAGCAAGCGGCTTAATCTACGTTTGGCACTCGTACTTTTTTTATGGTGAGAATGACGAGCACTCCTAGCGTACTTTTTGGGCAACTCTGTATTGCAATATAAAAAAACACATATCAACTCTTGATTCTGTAGTCGGGAGAACAAGTTCAATTCTAAGACGAGGCCTGCAGTTCAGAAAATTTACAATAGTGTTGCCAATGTCTTAAAAAAGATATTTGGTGAAGTTTCCTCTGATGGTGAAAATTGGTTACCTCATGTCCAGAAATGAAAGTAGGTGCTGGCAACACTTTTGTGCAGTCAGGTTATCAGTGTGAGTCAGTGCACAGGGCACACAATAACGTACCACCGCAACAAAAATGGCGTTATCCAGTTCATTTCAACAAAACAAATTTGTATACGTGAAAAAAAATGGAGGTAGTGTTCTTCTTCGAGGAAGACATCAGTATTACGCCCGAAAAAAATACGACAGTGGGTTGGAAGTGTGGGCGTGTGTAAAAAGAAAAATTTGCAACTGACTGTTTCGAGTCAAAGTATGTAACTAATTATTATGTGCTAATAGTGTTATACTATAAAAAAGCTTTTGACTCAATAGAACACAGTGCGATCTGGAGAGCTCTACAAGAAGCTCAAATCAACAATATCTACATTGAAATTATCAAAAATATCTATGGAAATTGCAGAAGTAGGGTGAAACTTGAAACACCAGGAAAATACATTAGAATAGAAAGAGGCGTATGACAAGGAGACCCCCTTTCTCCGACTCTATTTGTAACCGTGCTTCAATCAATACTGAGAGACCTTTGGAATGGCATGGGAATTAGTAGAGATGGAAAAAATCTTACTTATCTAGCATTTGCAGATGATATTGTTTTACTATCAAGCCACACCCATAATCTTCAGTACATGTTAACGAACGAACAAGAAGCCAGTAAAACAACAGGACTAGAAATGAACCTGCAAAAAACACAAGTCATGACCAACGAAGAAATGAAAACGCTTTACATAAATGACGTACAGCTAGAATACGTGCAAGAATACATTTACCTTGGAAAACAAGTTTCATTCAAACCCAACAACAACATAGAAGAGATCGAAAGGAGGATAACTAAAACATGGAACAAATTCTGGAGCTTAAAAGAGGTGCTAAAGGGACCACTGTCATTAAAGTTAAAGAAGAAAGTTGTGGATTATTGCCTGTTACCAACGCTTACTTATGGGAGCCAAATATGGACATACACAGTGGAAGCAAAAAATAAAATAAAAAGATGCCAGAGAGCAATAGAGCGTAGTATACTAAGAATAAGACTAATATAAAAAATAAAACACACAGAAATCCGTAATAAAACTAAATTTATAGATGCTCTAGAACATGCACTAAAACTAAAATGGCAGTGGGATTTCAGGACACACGGCAAGAATGAATAAAGAAAAGTGGGCCAATAAGGTAACCATCTGGAAAGGGCCGATAGGGACAAGAAGAGTAGGTAGACCACTTGCTCGATGGTCAGATGATATACTAAAGGTTTCGAATACCCCAAACTGGGCAGAACTAGCAGATGATCGCGAGCAATGGAAGGAGCTGGAGGAGGCCTTTACCCGTGAGGGGTCCTAGTTATAATCTTCAGTACAAAGAAAAAATGTAAAACACATATCTAACTATGGAATAAATAGGCTTTTTATTTTATTTATTTGTTATTATTTATTATTAATAGTGTTATACATTCTGCCGATGAATTTTGGCTGAGCTGAAATTGGCCAGTAAAGATGGGCATAGACAAATTAGTTCCTAAAAAAACTATGCTACGCAGCTTAACGCCTAACTTTGAAGTTAGGCGTTTAGTTGTGGCGGGCAAGAAGCCGGCTGAGATGCGAGAGAAAGCGGGTTTAATTCCCGCTGCGGAACAAATGTTTGTATGCTCTGCAAATATTTGTTCTGGTTCTGGGTGTTATGGTACCATGGTACTCGTAGTTCCTGATACCCACGACACAGGGAATCCTAGTGTGGGATTAGGTTGACTACGTATGTGACTGTTGGGTGTTATGTTATGTTATGTTACACTGGTACCAATCACCCAGGTATTTGCCTGATCCAAAACATCCTGATCTAGTGACCAATCCAAAACATTTCTTGCTGAGTGTTCAGCAGCGCAGCCTGTCTCTTTCGCATTCACCATTCGCTAAGTTAAATTTAGTTGGTCAATAAATGCACATAATATTAATTGTCAATAACTGGATTTTTATATCCTTGTGTTTCATGATAATGTAGAATGTGGTTATTAAAAAGTCAAAAAAATTAAACTTAGAGACTTAATTAGAGCACAATTAATGTAAAACTTTTATGGAGTTAAAAGTTACAAATGTTATTCGACACTTCGATGTTTATTGAGTTTATTAAGTTGATTGTTTTATTTTTAAATAAAAAGCAGTGATCAGCCATTAATTAAAGTGTTTTATTTTTATTTTCAGCTTCACCCAGACAAATATCTTAGTGTCACTCGTTGGGATTTTTTTTCCTATCGAGTAACACTGTTACTCGTTGGGATTTTTTTTTCTAGAAATATTCCCAACGAGTAACACCACTCCCAGGGTGTTACTCGTTGGGACAAAAATTCCCAACGAGTAACAGTGTTACTCGTTTGGGTGTTACTCGTTGGGAACCCTCCCATTATTCACGCGGGTAAAACCGCGGGCGCAACTAGTATTATAAACGCGAAAGTTTGTGAGGATGTTTGTTACTCTTTCACGTAAAAACTACTGAACGGATTTGAGTGAAATTTGGAATGGAGATACTTTACGCCCTGGATTAACACATAGGCTACTTTTCATCATCATCATCATCATCAATTTTCATCATTATTCACGCGGGTCTGTTTGTTACTTCTTTACGCTTAAACAGCTAAACGGATTTGAGTGAAATTTGGAATAGAGATACCTTATACCCTGGATTAACACATAGGTTACTTTTCATCTTCTTCTTCATTAAGTTTCATTTCACGTGGTTGAAACCGCGGGGCGCAGCTAGTACTTAGATATAGTTTGTGTCGTGACCCAAAATAGCATAACCTACTTTATTTATTCCGATACCACGTGCACGAAGACGCAGCTGGCAAATGCTTGCGCTTCATAAAATAAGCTCCACATCGAAGTATGTAGCAGAATATAAATAAAGGTTCGTTCAAAATGTGATGAAAAATATTCTCTAAGAGTTGCAGCCACGCGAAGCGGAAGTAAAGAATTCAGCAAATGCTGAAAGTTGCGACTTTGGATGTATTGGCGCGGTCATATCTTCAATCTTCTTCAACCAGCCACTGCTGGACGAAGCCTCCTCCACAGAATGCAATGGGGGGATTTGCCATACAACCCTTAGGTGGATGCTGCTGCCCATCCCCTGGTGTAATCCCTGAGTCGGCTTTTACGACATCCACGGGAGGAGACGGAAGGTTATATTCTTAGGCTGGACACATTACGAGACGGCCATAGAATTCCAATTAAATCATATTTTTAAGCGACTTCCCAAAAAGGAGGAGGTTCTCAATTCGGTTCTACTTTTTTTAATGTTTGTTACCTCATATCTCCGGTGTTTATGAAATCGGTTTGGAAAATTCTTTTTTTTATTTGAATAGATAAACTTCCAGATTGTTCCCATTTTTTTCAGAATCCAGTTCTGATGATGGAATCCATGAGGAATTGAGGAAACTCCTCAAATATTGTAGGCATACATATAGCGATTTTGATATTTTCAGCAACAAACCCTTTCACAACTATGGTTTTTTCATCATTTTTTTTTATCCAGATATTTTGTCGAATACAATGGCGGAAGTCGGTTTTTAAATGAAATGTTATATAGTCTATGTTGATTCTAGTGGCCTTATTTTTTATGAAATACAAAATCAACGTCTAGCAAAAACCTGGGTAATTTCTCGTTAAAGACTCAACTTCATGCATAGTTCAATAACAAACAATATCAATTTCGGTAAAATAATAATAAAATATATAAACTTCAAATATTTAAACATTGTGTGTAAACACACTATTTCACAAAGCCGATACATCTATTTGTTTTATGTGAAGTTGATTATTTCTGTTTTATGAAGAGATTGATCCGCCGATACCAAATCCATCTAAACTGAAAACCTCAGCTTAGGTCAACAATAAAGTTTGATTAGTTTGTTATATTTTACTAGAGTGAAGTCAACAAATACCCACTGGAAAAGTAATTTTGAATGCTTGCTAACCAAACGATTGAATGCGATTTCAATTTCAATAGTCAACATTTTGTGACACATTTTGAGGTTTACTGGTAGAAAATGCTCTTAGCATTAAGTCACTTGTTTACAAATTAAAATCAAGCAAACACTGCGTATCCATTAAAAACACATTTTGTTTGATTTTAAGGCTTTTACGCGTTACAAGTTGATAACAAGTAAGAGTACATCTTACCAGATACAAAGCAATTTGATAACACCAAATTTTTTGATTTTGCTCTCCAGGTTCAGGCGAAATACAAAGATGTGCTTCTTGATCCGGATTTCTGGCCAGCTGGCATTGTTTACAGACGCTATAGGGAAGTGGTTTTGAAACAAAATCCCTCAAAAGATGTTAAGTGATAGTTTTGTAGGTACTTATTAAATATGTATGTTAGTCAATAAGGTATATATATTTCTATGAGCTTATTGTTTAGGTATAATTTATTGTACATTTTCCATGTAGCCTGAAATAAACAATTATTATTATAACAATGCATTTTTTTAACGAATGCAAGAATACAATAAAATAAATAAATAAATGCTAGACACATTTCACACAACATTATCTAGCCCCAAGCTAAGCAGAGCTTGTGTTATAGGTACTATTTAGATAAATGACATACTTAATACAATACATTACATAGATAGATATTTTTATTATTCATAGAAAATACCCAGAACACCCTGAACACCTGATCTGCAGATCGTACAACTATTTGTTCCGAGGCGGGAATCGAACCCGCTACCTCCTGCGTCGCAGGCGAACATTCACCCGCTGCGCCACAGATGGCGTCAATCACCAATCAACAATCTATGGAATGATTCTCTTTTCTTATTTGTTAGTTTTATCACTTATTTGTCCACAATCTGGCTTTTGTGCAATAAAGTATAAAATAAATAATATAATGCAGGATCAATTAAACTCTTTGTTTTGATGCTTTTATTCGTTCCAAGGGCGAATGTAACGTCATAAGATCCCCATTAACCCTGCTATACACAAAACAGTCATAACACTGAATATTTAACTTGCAAATATGAATCTCGAATAAAAACAAAATAAAACCATGAAATTATTTTTTCACTTCACAAGTTCGGAGATGTTTTGTTTATCATTCGAAATCTGCAAAGGTGCTTTCCCCTTGCATAAAAAACGTATAGAAAATGTTATTTACATTCGAACCATTGTATTCAAAAAGGTTTTTATTCCGCCTGGCTCATTTTTAAACAATCGCACGGTCATGGCCAGCACGACGATTGCACGAAATAAGTTTATTTTTTTAATTTTCTTCTTTTCAATTCCCTTTCCATTATTTTTAACTGACTTCAAAAAAAATAGGAGGTTCTCGGTTCTTAATTCGGTTGCATTTTTTTTTGACATAGGTTTCCAGATTTTCACTGATTGTGACATAGATTTGACATAATATAGGTAACTTTTTTACTCTGTTATCTAGGTACCATACGAGCCAAAATAGGAGGTTCTCGGTTCTTAATTCGGTTGTATTTTTTTTGACATAGGTTTCCAGATTTTCACAGATTGTGACATAGATTTGACATAATATAGGTAACTTTTTTACTCTGTTATCTCGGTACCATACACGGAAGAATGAATGTACCATACGAGCCGAATAAGGACTGAAGCAAAAGAAGTATTGCTAAAGTATACCAACAAAATACAACAGTTTGTACTATTTTCACTTATGGCACTGGAAAGGTGTTAGAAAGGGATACTTATACATGCGTCCATTCCTAATTTTACAAGGTTGTCACTAGTTTTGTTAATGCTAGTGATGTAACTGTGTCGACTTTAATATCGATTTTTAAGTCGACGACACTTCAAGAAAAGATCAAGGCAGATAAGTATTTTTAATTTTACTGCATTAGGAGCTCCAATGAGCTCCATTTGACGTTTTAACTTGTGACTCAGTTTGTATTTATTTTTATTCTAGCGCTACTTCTAGTGCTACGGTCCTATTTCTAAGGTGTGAATGCTAAGAACTGTTTCGCTTGCCCACTTGATACAATTCGATGTTTGCTCCTTATTTTGATATTATTCATTAATTCAAGTCAATAAAATTTTGTAGACATAATTTAGAACCTAATATCTAGACCTTTGTTTGTCAGTTTTCCATTAAATTGTATAGAATCAAACTATATACAATTTAATGGGATTTATGATTTTTAAAGAAATCTTTAGGTCAGTCTGATTGGGAAACCATATAATTTAATTAAAAACTGTCAAATTACGGTCCTAGATATAAGTATATTGATCATAATTACAAAATTTCATGGAACTATATCCAATTAGAAGCAAACTTATTTTGTATGCAGAGGGCTCAAGCGTCCTAGCAATACACTCCTCTTATGGTCTCAAGTGGTTTATTCTTGATAGCACCTTGTGCTGAACCGTACTCTAGCGTCTGGTGCAGTTTCTGCTGAGACAGGGACCCATTTGACCTTACGCAACACACATGTTAAACTTGTTTACTCAATAGCTTATTTTAATGTGCTACTTACTTAATCTTGTACTGTGTAAATGTATTCCATGGGGACGAATAATTGGTTTTTCTTTCTCTCGTTCTACTCACTACCAGTTGTCTTGGACTAGCAGGTTATTCCTTGATAATTTTATATTTGGAAGATACCTGTTTATTACATGAAACGTAGACTATATTTATGCAGCAAACAAATTAGTAGGTACTGTTTAAGTTTGAAATTATACAAACTAATCATTAAGATATGACCTTTTGCTCGTGAAAATATTTAAAGTTGAATTTATGTCTGGATTACTTTGATTCATGAGTTGACTTTATCATCTTATCCTAATAATATTATGAACGCGAAAGTTTGTGAGTATGGATGTTTGTTACTCTTTCACGTAAAAACTACTAAATGGATTTGAGTGAAATTTGGAATGGAGATACTTTACGCCCTGGATTAACTCATAGGCTACTTTTCATCATCATCATCATCATCAATTTTCATCATTATTCACGCGGTTGAAACCGCGGGGCGCAACTAGTATTTTATATTTTGGCGTCATAAATTATAACTGCAAGCGTTTTGTATTCTATTTTGGTAATATAAGTCGTTAGCAAGTTTTGAATTAGTATAACTCAAGGTAAACTGTGTGTACCTTATAAAAAGCCTTTAAACGTCCACTACTAGACGAAGCCTCCCCCATACAGTGCAATGGAGGAATTTGCCATAATCACCACGCTTGGGAGGCGGATTGGTGATCGCAGTATGCATTGGTGTTGAGTATTCAGGTAGATGATGCTGTCCATCCCCTGGTGTAGACCTTCTTGTTGGCTTTTACGACATCCACGGGAAGACGGGGGTTCACAAGCCGGATACGTCACGGACAACCTTGCTCTACCGGACTGCACCATTATAGTTAACTTAGAGAATGAATTGTAAAATAAACTGGCATGTAATTAAACACGGCATCATTTTCGTTTATATATGGACGAGTTCCCGGCTGAAATGAAAAGATAAAGATAATTTATTTGTTTTGAATATGGTAATTTTAAATGGCATAATTCACACGTCCAACATACTCAGTCATACATTATGACATACAAATAATTTAGTTCTCATAAGTAGGTAAGAGGTGCGGGTTCAATTCCCGCTGCGAGACAAATGTTTGATGATTTTCAAATATTGGTTCTGGGTCTGGATGTTGTTGGTGCCATATGGTACTCGTAGTTTCTTGATATTCACGACACAGGGAATACTAGCGTTAGAACAGGACTGTGTATGTACTGTTGTGTTATGTATAAGTATGTGTCATTTTTATTTATATTAGAAATTCCGTACCTCGTCCACGCCACCTCGCTCCAAATCGGATCCGGCACAACCTTAAATAAACAATCCTTAAACCATCCTTCGTAGGTCGGTTTTACCTCTAATTTTATCGTCCTAACTCAAAAACCAATAAAAGTTCCCAAGACGCGAATCCATGTTAATGAACATAAGTTACGCATAAATTCATACCTGAATGAGGAAACTTTCAGTTAAGGTACCTACAAATCTTGGATATTACTATGGCATATCGTAAGGTTCAGATTTGAATAGCACCATCATTTTCTATCCCAGACCAACAGGTTATAGGTCGCGCAACGAGTTATGAGCGCTCGGTGAAAGTGGTGGGTTGATTGCGCATGTATACATGTGTGCGCGTCTGTATCTAGCGAGCGCGAGACGCGAGTGCGGGGCGCGCGGTACGGGAAAGGCGACTGATCAACCAATACGCACCGGCGCTGGCCGCCTCTCCCGTCGCGTCTCTCTCCCTCTGCTAAACAGGCCCATAAAATTACTACTGCGCATTGAAGTTCAGCGCTCATAACTCGTTGCGTGACCTGTACATGAGATGACAATGACATGGCAAACCCCAAACCCGTCAGACAGCTTGACGCTGTCAAATAGCTCGGTTCTTCAGCAAGGTTTGAAGATATACCCGTGGACGAAGTCACGAGACGGTTAGCTTTTGACAGATAAATACCAATTAATGAGTTAAGTGTCATTTATCTGTCAAAAGCTAACCCTCAAAAAAACTTTCGTGAGTAGTATTCATGATTAGATATAATTATTTTAACCGGTTTAACTTACGCAGATTATATTCGAGTATATGACCCGAGGTTTCGAGCAATAAAAAAAAACATAAACCTTATTAGAGATAATAGACCTTATTACTGATCGGTTTAAAAAACTACAAGATAACTTCCCAAAATCACAAAAAAAAATCAACACGTGTGTGTGTGTAAAATAAACAAAGTGTAGATGAAATAATAACCAAGTCCTGTAGTTAGATGAAATTCAATTTTTTTATTTCAATACCT
Source organism: Epirrita christyi (assembly GCA_951392215.1). NCBI lineage: Eukaryota > Metazoa > Arthropoda > Insecta > Lepidoptera > Geometridae > Epirrita > Epirrita christyi. The sequence continues at coordinate 13,282,417 of OX595841.1, read as the reverse complement.
CCTAAACTAGCAGTCACATTGCTTAATCGGTTTTACCATTAGAAAAAGCGTGCAATTCTGAGTAGAACAGTATTTTTAACCAATTTTCTTAAAAATGGCGACTTCGATAGGTTTTAACCAGTTTAACTTACGTAGATTATATTCGAGTATACGATCCGAGGTTTCGAGCAATTTAGATGCTTTTAACCGGTTAAAATCAATCAAATCATGAATACCACAAAGTCAAAGTCAAAGTATATTTATTGCTGAATTACATGTATAAAGATGTCATAGTTATTATATAATGGATCCAATGTAATCTACCCTTAAAGGTAAATTACCACTTACAAAAGTTTTTACAAAAATGGCGACTTACTTGGGTTTTACCTATAACACGACGATATGACCTTTTTCTTTGTTTTGCTGTCAAACAAAATGTAAAATGTAAATATTTTCATCTCTCCACGTGAACGATGCTCCATGGCAGTAGCCGGGAGCTGTAGGTACTTACCAACAATCCTACCTGAGATAATGCCTGTTTGATATTAATGATCGAGAACTTTCTGTCTCTGGCGGAGATTAATGGTTGCTGTAAAATTTACTTGCTTATAATTTATAATGCTATCTTGGTAAGCTGCTATTTAGATAGATGGATTAACACTTTATTGTTCACCAGGAATATATAACAGAATTTAATAAAATTAGCAGGTCAATGGGTGGACTTGTCGCCGAAAGCGAATTCTTCCAGGCAACCTGTAAAGAGCAAAACAGTAACGAAAGACGGTACACAGAGTAAAATAATAATAATGATAAATGGATAAAACACAATGTTTATATAACTCGAATACATAATAAAATATACTTTTATAAAAAAATATTATGGTGGAATTTATACTAAAGCTTGTAATTTTACTATAACATACTTATACCTTAAATATATTATATTAACAACTAACTAAGATTAGTGTAAGTGAATAAATGCCCTTTTATTTTATTTTTTTATTTTTGAACGAGCGAAGCGAGTTCTCTGAGTCAAGTTGGAAGAATCGGCGTTTGTATGTATGTGTGTATGTATGTATGTTTGTCCGATGAAAACTTCCAAACCGTCAAACCGATCTTCATGAAATTTGGTATGGGGGTAGATAGTATTGGTACAATTTGTAGGTAAGGTTATGAGCTATATCGGTCAGGGGGTTGCTGAGATATTGGGGTCCAAGAGGGGGTAAAAAAAATAAAAGTGAGACAGTCAGATCAAGTGGGGTGTCTAATGAAAGCGCTTTAGTTGGACATTTCAAAAGTGTTTTTAATAAGTATTTAAACTAAGTAGTTTCCGAGATATTAGGGAAAATAAAAAACGCAAAAATCAAAAATTCTAGGGTACTTCCAGCAGTCCCACAATGATGAAATTTGGTACGCTTGTGGCTTTTGTGACAAAACTACAGGGAAAAGTCTGAAATTGATGAATTTCGAGACATGTACCCTATAAAACAATAACCAATATAAAATCCGTTGTTGACCTCCCATTTCTAGGAGTTTTAATCGCGTTGGAGTTCTATGATTTCGTCAAAAGGACGATACCAATTAATTCGTCAAGTACTTGATATACTAACATGTATGTAGTATGAATGAACGCCCAAACATAATTAATATGTAGTATGGTTTGTATGTTGCTTATTCCTATTCAAAGGATATTTCGATGATGTGTAGGAAATTACCCAGAGGTGAAAAAAATAATTTGAAATTTGATATATCAGTAAATGTTTTTAGAAATCGGTTAAATACAAAATCTCTGTCACGGCAGTCTCGGTAGAGAAATTGACTCGGTAGTTTTAGATTTCTGATGGATCATCCATACAAACATAGCCGTAGGCTTACATAGCCGTTGAATACTTAATAACCCTTTCTTCCCCACTTAGGTAAGTAGTCAGACTGATAAAGGTGTCATCGCGAGGTCTCAGTTCGGGGCGAACCACTAGTATTTTATAATCTAGAATATACTACTCTAGCCGAAATCGTCTACGTAAGTGTAAGATTGGCGCCTGAATTTTGTGTACACTCCATTGCTCGGCTGGACGTACTCGGATTTTGTACACTGGCGTACATATGTCCTATAGTGTAAGAATTATTATTTTGAAATTATATTTGAGGAGTAACCCAACTTGATACGCCCAAAAGTTAAGCTCCAATGGTTTAACAATGGTTTTTGTATCTCTTGTTTTATTTGTGGTTGTAATGTGTTTTGTGCGTGTAAATAAATAAATAAATTCTCCACTCTGAAACAGAAAGAAACATTTCATTTTATTTAATTATTTCTCAAACAATGTAAATTGTGTCGGAACATAACACTTATACCTAACATAATCTACATTCAAATTTCATTAAGAAACATATTCATATAGTTAAAATCAATTGCAGATAGAAATAAAATAATAATAATAATAATTAATGTCAATACTTATTACATCTAACAAAAACAGTATCAAAAATACGCAGCACAAAACGAAAAATGACAAATTAAATATTTATATTATTGTTGTTAGTAAAATCTGAATATAAAAATATGCAATTCTCGACAGAGTCTAGTTTACGTATTTAAGTATTTCGGGGTCTAGACTTATGATACCGGGGCCATTCGTGTATTCAAAATGCAACGCTTGACCCTAAATCTGGCTTTATCTGACTCAAAGTCTTGGTATTAACATTCACCGTGGCAATACTGCCAGCGTCGTAGGGACGCTTCCGCCTGGTAGAGATTTGGAGCTATCGATTCGACTAATTGCATAACATACCTACATAATACGCCTAACAGTCACATAATCTTGAGCCTTGATCCCACACTAGGATTCCCTGTGTCGTGGGTATCAGGAACTACGAGTACCGTGGTACCATAAACCATGACCTAAGACTTCTAGCAATGCTTCCTACTCAGTTTAATTAAAGTAACAAAGAAAACGTTAAAGCTGTTTTGTAAAAACTTTCCCCAAGCAAACAACAAAGAGATATTCAATTTCTTTATTTAAATAGTGTTTGCATTTTAATGATAATGTTTTGAAGTTTTGTTTGATATTCTTGCAAATCTATGAAACGTCACGTCTTATTAATACAGTAAGTTACCTCAATTTTGAAATGAAAAAAAAACAAAGTTTTGTATGGTTTACGAAAGTGTTTTTTTATTGTTTTCAAACGCCTGAAGCGATTTTAATGCTTATAGATAAAATAACATAATATAACACCCAACAGTCACAAAGATAGCCCTGATTCCAAACTAGAATTCCCAGTGTCGTGGGCATATACAATAATAACACCAAGACAAGGAGAGAATATTTGCAGATTACGCAAACATATGTCCCACAGCGAGAATCGAACCCGCACCCCTCTTGTGTTTAACACAAGATTAATTTAATTTTAATTTAATAATTTAATGTAATTAAACACCCTCCTTTGCTTTTTTCTTTCACCTCTTTTCTTCACCCTTTTTTTCCACCCTTTTTCTTTCACATTTTTTTTATTTTCACTCTTTTTTACCTCTTTTACCACCTTCAGCTACTCGCCCACCGCGCCACGGAGAGCGTGAGAGAAAGCTTAAGCAAGATCTGTTTGACCTCGTCAAAGAGATGAAACAGATCTTGCTTAAGAGATGCCTTTAACTATTATTTTTTGAGCTGTAAAAATTAACAACTTTATTCTTGTCTGTACCAACACCAGGTGCAGCAGTGAATATCGTAAAAACGATTCTTTAAGTCCTTTCGATCTGCGATTTTTCGCGTCGCTCACTCCAAGCAGCTTTAAGCGGACAACATACATTTTAAAGGGAACTGAATAAAGTAGCTTATTTGTGCTTCCTTTTGAGAGGTTTTCCTCGTTCATTTGCAAGTAAAGTGACGACGCGAAAAAACACATTGCATTTAAAATACAAGAAATTCCACTTTTAGGTGATTATTTAGTAGAAAAATATATTAACCAAGTCTGTTAAAATTATTTATTTTCAGAGCAAATATTTTGAATGAAATAGATAAGATAAATTATGTTTGTTTTACAGTAACAGAAGCTATGGCTAAATGATCCTTGTGATTTCAATGAATAAAATTCTTTTGATTTGGTTTGATTTGATTTGGTCCTACACTAGGCTACCATACCATACCATAGTTGTGGGTGCCCAACATGATTAAGTATTTACTTAAGATTTATATTTTCCAATTATTTATAAATATAATAAAAATAGATAATAAATGTATTTAAAAAATATGTTAATAAAGGAAGAAAAATGTACATTTAAACTATAACTTTTCATTTAAAAAACCGACTTCCGCCATTGTATACGACTAAATATTTGGGTGAAAAAAAAATGATGAAAGAACCATAGTGGTAAAAGGATTATGATACTTTTTGAATGCAAATGCTTGGTTTGTTGCTGAGTATATCAAAATCGCCATATGTATGCCTACAATATTTGAAAAGTTCCCTCAATTCCTCATGGATTCCATCATCAAAACTGGATTCTGAAAAAAATTGGACCAATCTGGAAGTATATCTATACAAATAAAAAATGAATTTTCCAAATCGGTTCATAAACGCCGGAGATATGCGGTAACAAACACTCAAAAAAAAATACAACCGAATTGAGAACCTCCTCCTTTTTTGGGAAGTCGGTTAAAAATAGGAAACTATTGCCAAGACTCTTTTTCTCAGAAATGCGTGCAAGTATCAAGTTGAAATAAAATATCAAATACCCAAGTCTGTCTAATTATAGTTACTGTACTACTGGCAAGATTCTGTTGTGATAGTCTTAATTTGACCTTCGTTGAAATTTCTTGCGGTAATAAAATTGCCCGGACAGGTGTATCGTCTTATTAACCATAATAACGTTGACCGGACAGGCGTTAATTTTTACTAACCGTGACACAGTCAAATGGACCACCATGCTGTTATCGTATTTGTGTTGGCCAGCGGAGTCACCCCAAATCAGTTGTACCTACTAAAATATATTTGTTATATTCCTATCTATTACCCTAATAATAATTTTAGAAAAATTACCTATATACACCACTTACTTTACTGTTCTCCTGCTGACGTTTCGTTGACCATTTAGAGACCCTTCTTCATGAGCACCGACTGGTGACTACGCTCGAAGGTTGTGAGACTGGAACGTAAAGTACGTGGTGTATAGTCGTAATTTTTCTAAAATGATACCAAGCCGCGATAATTTTAATTCTAATAATAATTATTATAACTAATCTATTATTCTGTTCTAACGTACGTGCCGTGATGTGCCCTGGTGCCTTGGTGTTCAGCCTAAGAATAGACTACTGTGACTCCTCCTCTGGAAGTCGTAAGAGTCGCCAGAGTCAACTAAGGAATTATTCTAAGCGATGGGCAGCAGCATCCATCCGAGTACTCAATTCTACGATCACCAATCCGGCTACCAAGCGTGCTGATTATGGCAAATGCCAGAAAGAGAGAGACGGAGAGAGAGAGTATAGTTTGACGACCTCCATGGCGTGGTCGGCGAGTAGCCGGCTGAGACGCAAGAGGTGCTGGTTCGATTCCCGCTGCGGGACAAATGTTTGCATGATCTGGGTGCTGTGGTACCTTGGTACTCGTATTTTCTTGTATGTGTCTTGGGTGTTATGTTATTTTATGTCATAGGGGAGGCCTCGTCCAACAGTGGACGTAACGGCTGATGAACAAGAAGATTATAACGTAGCGTGACTAACAAAAATTAGGACTAGTGTTTACGAGAATCTAGTCTTTTCGGTTTATCTATGTGTTAGACGTATGTTTATTTTCACAATATTCGTGCTAAAAGCAAATAATACCTTGAACAGCCGGTTAGTTCTTCTCATAAAATATTAATTTATACAGCTATTAGCACCATGGAGGCTCGGAGAATGGCTCCTAATGGCATGTCTATCACATCGTAACAAAATATAGCAAAAGTTTTATAATCGTTGCTTTGAATGGCAGCGTGAGCGTTTGCTATTTTGCCCTCTTTTTATGTCTTTAGGAGTCGTTGTGTGTCCAGCCTAAGAATATACCCCTCTGTTTCCTCCAGTAAATGCCGTAAAAGCTGACTAAGGGACTACACCAGGGGATGGCCAGCAACAATTACCTGAGTACTCAACACCAATACTGCAATCACCAATCCAAACGTAGTGATTATCGTTACCTCGCCGTAACACAGTTTCTAACTAGCACGGGAGGTAAAGGTATCGAACTGTATACTTACCTACCTTCATTTTTATTTGTAAACAATGGTAAGATTTTTACCATCTGATTTTTACTCTGTAAGTTAAGTATACAACTGTTTTTTAGTTCTTGTCAAATAAATTTATTCTTCTTTATTCTTTCTTTATTATGGAAAATCCCTCCATTGTATTCTATGGGGGAGGCTTCGTCCAACAGTGGATATATAATGGCTGATTATGATTGTCCCTATAGGAATAAGTTTGAGCATAAAACATAACCATATGCACAGTAAATGAAAGATGACCACGGCTGAACTTAGGCTACCCCCATAGAATGCTATGAGAAACGGCCTATGAGCTGCCTCCATTCTCCGTCTTCCTGACCGTAGTTTTCATTGGGTGAGTTACAATTATGCAGTCTACCAGTATAGCCTACGTCTTTGTACAAAATTCTTAAATTCTTAAATAATTACCAAAACCTACCGCTAAAACCCTTCTACTGCTACCTATCGAAGAGTTCCGTTGAGCCTCTCCCACTTTCAACTTTGAGCCCTGGCTATTTCGTATTGTCAACCGTCTCATAAAAACCATTTAAAAGAGCCCAAACACTACCATTCTACTGTTATCGGTTAAGGAGATCCATTGAATATGTCCAGCTTGAAAATCAAACCATTTATTTATCTACCGTTAAACATTTTATGTCTTAAAAGAGCCCAAACACGACTATTCTAGGTATTGTAAATCGTTAATTAAGTTGATGCCTTCCGATTCCAACATCAGACCTGGTCTTCATCAAGGTAAAATAAAATAAAATAAGTAAATAATTTTCATCAATAAAAACATTTTTAACCACATTTGAAACGACACCTCACTCAAGTTTTTCGATTTAACTTTGAGATCCTGAAATTACCTATTTTAAATTCAACAAAAACACCGTAAAACCAGAGTCTAGTCTCTGGTAAAACTAACTTTTACTATACAACGTTGAAATTCACTAAAATCTGGCTGAAACGTAAGGTGTATTTTTGTACAAAGAAAACGGCCCCGTAGGTACTTCTTTTCAGCAAAATTTCAGGTGACGCTGTAGAAAGTGTTTGTTTATTTTGTTTTTTGAGAAATATACATGCAAACTCAGTGTATACTGTCTTTACAGTTGCCTTATAATGAACAACCATCCCAAAAGATGAATTTAAAAAATTGAAGCAGTGTACTTATTTATCTCGACTACTTTGTCTCTTGAGTTTCGACCTATGTACATTCAAGGAGAAAATTCTAACCAGTATTAAAAGTTTTCTACTGCTATAGTGTAGATATTTTCGTTCACATTTTTGTTGACATCAAAGTTTGAAAAATCTGTTATGCGTACTCAACTTCACAAGTCAAGTGACAAATTCACTAGTCTGGTGACAATACAATAGTAAGCAATATAAACACAAAGTGGGGCGAATCTGAGACATATTGCTCTGCAATAAACATTGACAGGTGACAGGTTCCAATTTGTAAATACAAATATTCACCGTTCATTTGTTTACATAATTTTGGAATCTCTCATTGTGGAGTGATGCGTCTCTATTAACCAAATGCCTCTGTAACGTCCTGGGGGGTGATCCTCAGAAAAATCGCGTGCGCGAGATGACGTCACATCTCGCATGAAAAGCATAATTTTGTATGGGCGTCATGCGAGATATGACGTCGTCACGTAGGCGAGATTAATCTGAGAATAAGGGCCCTGAGCAATGTGCTGCTGCAATACACATCGGTACTCGTCAAATTCCAGTTCGTGAAGTACAATTTTCGTATCATTTGACGCAGTAGACGGTCCTCCTTTTTATGAACTAAAGACATTTTAAAAATTGGAAGTTGTTGGATGGACGCGGCTCTAGACCATTCGTCATGAAATTCTAGGGGGGTGCCAACTTCTAGAGGCTGATGATGATGATGATAATGATGATAATTGTTATTATCATCATTACCCGTTTGATGCCCACTGCTGGACGAGGCCTCCCTCGTACTAAGAAATCGGGGGCACTAGGGAAAGTACCTACCTACTGACAGGGAACTGAAGCCCTGTGATCCGAATTTATTTTAAACAGACCATTTAGGTAATAGCACTAATAACTTTCTTTTAGAAACGTAATGGGACTGTTTCGTTGTTCGATTTATTTCGTTCGTAGTTTTTCCATAATTTGACGAATTGTCAGGCTTTTAATATTGGTTCTTCTCTTGTAGGTAACAGTATCATCCGGGCATTATCTGATGCAGCTGTAGTGCTTTAAATACCTATAGAATTTATCGTGATATTGGGTCGAAATACGATCGATAAAATAAATACAATGCACTTTTATCGCTGACTGTACGCACTGAAGGTCCGGATAAGTGGGTAATTATGTCGCATGACCCCACTCGTCCTGGAGAATTTGGATACAACTTGGGAAACAATTTGTAAGGGCAAGTTTGACTTTCCGCGCGATTTTCTTTGACCTTCGAGTGGGAGCTTAGTCGAAGTTCGTTGGCGTAGAAGATAGGATTTGGAGACCTTTTTGTATGTTGAGAATTTTAATAGTTACTTGGGTTTGCGCGATGGTTGTGTGTGCAATTATTTTTAACGAATGGGTTTTTAGGTTTTCCGATCTTATTCTTACGGAAACCCTAACACGATAACTTTGTTTTTTGTTTGTCTATCTGTCAAGACCCATTTTAAATTAAAAACAAATATCTATGAGATAAGAAATAAATAGACAAAACAAAGTGCAGTACAAAAATCAATCTTATATCACAATGCATAAAAAAATATATAGCAGTGAATATCTTATTTTTGTATGGAATAGCGAAAATAACAAAAAAAAACCTGTAGGTAGTACAACTACCATACATTTCTGAAATTTGGAAAGCTTTGGCTTTGTAACACAGATACAGTAATAAGTCTAAAATTGAGAAGTTTCAACTTTTCTACCCGAAATACAAATACAAATGTATACATCCCCTTAAATGGGATGGTTAATTATGTTTGTAGGAAAAAGTTGCTTAAACTCGAAAAGAGCTCTGATGATTTGGAAATAATTTTAGGATCAGAACCCTCCGAACGCGAGTCTCACTCGCACTTGTCCGTTTTATTTATACAAAAGGCCACGTCACCAAATTATAATAATACTATCACAATATTGTTTTGCTCGGAATAAAAAATATTTCAGAATTTAGAGGTGTTTTTCGTATAAGCTTTTATAATAAATTTGGCTTGGTACCAACATCTTCTTAATTCTCTAGCTCTAAAGAACACACTATGACGGCAGCCCAGCCGGCGGGTATTCTGTGTACCCGCGGCGTATATCGGCATACCCGCGCGGCAAAAAGCCGCCGGCATAGTGTGTAGGAGCCATAAGAGTCAGCAAGCAGCTCTCAGAACTGACAACTGTTGAGTTGGGGGACAAAGGTTTCCGAGTGGCTATTATAAACCGGATGTTGCATTAGAGTAAGGCCCCGTTCGATGGACTAAAGACATTACAAAAGGTCGCAAAAAGTCACTGGATGAAGGCGGCTCAAGACTAATCATCGTGGCATTCTAGGGCCTATGTCCAGCAGTGAACTTCTACAGGCTGATAATGATGATGATTACATAATTTTATAATAACAGCTTGCAGATTATGTATCCCTGTGACAATAAGTTTTAACGCTGTTTCTGTCTGAAATGACGCTCTTGCAATGAGGGCTTTTCATCTTCGATTAAAAAGAAAAAAAGTAGTTCAAATTGGTTCGATAGATGGCACTGACTCAACTGTATCAATCAAGATTGTCTGTGGTGCACGCGTACAAAACTATTATTCTAAGTAGTTTGTGGCTATTAGTCATGTTAATCTGTTTGTGATTGCTTCTTGAGTGTGCGCTAGTGATTTCGTGGTGTTTTTAGAAGTAGGCAAAAATAAATACAACGAAACGAAAATTAATTCTACGTTGCCGATGTTGACATTTCACTTTATTTTGACACTTGACTGCTACGTTACAGAGCAGCGCCATCTATTTTCAACGCTTAAAGCATGATTTGAAACGGCCGTGAAAATCCCTCATTACCCAATTTACCTACAAAGCTTGTTTGCAACATACTGCGTAAGTTAAGTAATTGTTAAAATGTTATTTCAAAGAGAAACAGCATTGAAACGGATTGAAAGTGATAGCAATATAATTACGTAATCGGGCCACTAGGGCATGGGCGTAACCAGGGGTGGTTTAGGGGGTTCAAAAGACCCTGAAACATTCAAAATGTTACCAAAAAATTTGGCTGTTCCCACTTCTTAAATATACGAAATTTTCGCGGCTCGCTCCACACGCCACTTCCTCTCCAAACATAATTTTTCGGCCGCTCTTGCTACTAAAATCAAAAAAATTCGGCTGTTCACACTTCTTAAAAATCTCAAATTTATTCCCAGGGCGGCAGTTTTTTTTCACATGAATTTTAATGTAATTTCGTATACATTTTTGTTTTTTTATTTTCTTGAACCCCCCTAAACTAAAACCTGGCTACGCCCTTGCACTAGGGTATGTCTACTTGTGTATGTGGATCTCATTCTGCGGGTTCCGTATAGGTCTGAATGTTTTGAGCTCGTGATTACACCCCATTTGCTGGTAAATGATTGTCCTACCATAGGAACCCAGTTTTTTACATTGTTAATGCGTATCTTCAGCATGAAAATCCTTTGAATTCTCTTTGGTCACGATACGGGTAAGATTGACGATGTAGCATTATTGTTAGCATGTTTATATACTTGTGTTAGTTTTCTTTTGAAGAAATACAGAAAGCGTCAGGCGACAGGTATGGTTGTCCGACATTCTGTAGTTCGTAACTTTTATCATACCCTAAACCAAGGAAATTCAACATCCTGCTAATTCTACTTATATAAAAAATTAAAAAGTTTTTGAGGATGAATGGATGTTTGTTACTCTTTCACAGAAAAACTACTGAACGGATTTTGGTAAAACTTTGCACTAAATACATAATAGTAGGTATAGATTACTATAAAGGTAAATTCCGGTCACTGACATTGGCTGTTCTCCTAGAAGGAGTCGTTTTAGGGGGTAGGGGGGAATGTTCTGGAAAGTGGTCGGATCTTCCATGTGACCAGGAATTAGGCAATGACTTTTTGATAAATTAAAGATGGCGGCCGTCGGTAAACGTGTCTCTGCGACGGTGATAGCTAATAACTGTAAAGATGGCGCATATGAAAGAGGGTTAGATGAAATTTTAAAAAAATGTGGATAAAAACAGTAATAACATAAAGGCTATAATTTGTCATAATTTATAATAAAGGTTCCTGGCGGACAAAGCCGCGAGCAAATGCTAGTATTAGAAATGTCAAAGTTTGTAAGGATGAATGGATGTTCCCTTTCACGCAAAAACTAATATACTGAACGGATTTTGATGAAACTTTACAGTATTATAACATAACATAACATCCAACAGTCACATACATAGTCCTGTTCCCACACTAGGATTCCCTGAGTCGTGGGCTCGTGGGTAAGAGGAACTACGAGCATACATCAGAATAACATAATAGGTTATAATTTATAATAGAGGTTTCACGCGGGCGGAGCCACGAGCAAATGTTAGTGTTTATATATTTTCAAAACTTCTCAAAAATATTATATTTAAAATAAACAATAAACTGTTTGTTACTAGTAGAACTTCTTGTGAAAGAGTTCGTCCGGGGAAGTACTACCACCATACTACCACCGTACCTATTTCTGCCGCCAAGCAGTAGTGCTCGCATTGCTGTGTTTCGGTTTGAAGGGTACGGGTGCCGGTGAAATTACAGGCACATGAGACTTTTCATCTTTATGTCTCAGGGTCGGCAGCGCGCGTGTAATGCCTCTGGTGTTACAGGCGTTCATAGGCTACAGTAACTGCTTTCCATCTGGTGGCCCGTAAGCTTGTCTGCTTGCCAAGTAGCATAAAAAAAAATATCTATCTATGTAATGTATTGTATTAAGTATATCAGTTATCTAGTACCCATAACACAAGCTCTGGTTGGCTTGGGGCTATATAATGTTGTGTGAAATGTCCAGCATTTATTTATTTATTATTTATTCCACGTGATTTTATATGTGACTCATCAAACAGATGGAATGTAAGTATTTAAAATAGAGATCACTTAGTTTTAAAATACAATACGATAAGAATCCATCAAATTGTTACCATATTATTGTTGTTGTACTTATCACAAGTACTCATTACTTAACTAATCCGCGAAAACCTTTGAAAAGTGGCGTTTTCACGCCACGCAATGGCGTTGGCGGTGGGCCGTAAGCTTGGCTGCTTGCCTAGTAGAATATAAAAAAAAAAAAAAAACTTCCAACGTAAAATTTCAGTGTTGAAAGTCATTAGCATGTAGAAGCAGCTTTTATTAACCGTGACAAAATACTTTGAATTTCATCGGAAAATGTGTAGATCAGTTTAAAATGCAATTCATGAACTTTAAATTTTTCGGCTATTTGAATTCCAGTGTTTTTAGGGTTCCATACATAAACGAGAAAACCCGAACCCTTATAGGATATTTGTTGTCCATCTGTCTATCTGTCTGTATGTCGATCTGAGATGACCGCTTTTCTCAGAAACGGCTTAAGGTATCCACTTGAAATTACTTGACATACCAAATATAAAAGTCTGTAAGTTTAATAGTGCTGTACAAAAGTCGAGCTTCTAAATCAATGCATTAAAAAGATATGGCAAGTCTAATTTTTGTATGGAAATCGTGAAAATAAATAACCCAAAAGGGTACTTCCAGTTACCTCACAATCCTGAAATTCGGAATGCTAGGAGCCTTTGTGCCAAAAACAAAGAAAAAAGTCTAAGAAGCGTACAAATTTAAGTTTTTGTACCCCTAAAATGTAGCTGAGACTCCAAAATAACTCTGACAATTTCGAAAGAATTTATGGATCGGTATCCTCACGGCACGAGTCTCGCTCTCACTTGTTTTTTTCTTTTTTCGCTATGAATTTGTGCAAGCATGACCGACCACCCAAGAATATAGGAAAGTATTAAATTCTCAAACACTAAGTGATTTTCGTATGGTGTTGAAGCCATCCGAATTATTAATTTTCTTTATTTGTATACAAGGCGTAAAAAGACTGTACTGTCTAACGAACTGGTAACCGCTTTCAATTCCGATTTTACAGTACATTGCGCTTTATGTTTTGAATATTTCTGCTTGTGACAATAAGCATGCGGCGCAATGTACGGCGAAATCGTATTTGAAAGCGGTTACCAGTTCGTTAGACAGTACCGGGGCAGATGTTAAGTGGTAACTCCACTGCCTATTGCAAGTGCAATACCTTTTAGGTCACGTTCTAGGACGCAGGACGCGCCTTACTTTTAGCATTGCACTGCGTCCTTCATCCATGGATGAAGAGTCCCAGTGCATGTAATTTCACCGGCACACATAAACTTCATACCGGAACACTACGGAGTAATGCGAGAACTACTGCTTGGCAGCAGTAATAGGTATGGTGGTAGTATTTCCCCGGACGAACTCTTTTTTACAAAGGAGCTCTACCACTAGCTAGGTGATTTTTATATACATATTTCCTGCTATAACTAATTATGAGAAACAAACATAACACCCAACAGTCACGTACCTACGTGGTCATGATCCCACACTAGGATTCCCTGTGTCATTGGTACAACACTATCGAGTACCATGGTACCATAACACCCAAACCCGGAACAAATATTTTCAGATCATACAAACATTTGTCCCGCAGCGGAAATCGAACCCGCAACATCTCGCATCTCAGCCGGCCACTACCTCGCCTCGCCATAGAGTTCATAAAAAAAAAGATTAAATATTTCACGATATTGCTTGCCAAAAAGGCTTGAACAGATTTATAACATAATTGTATTTTTTAAACTTTCGCAATCAGAACACAATAGAAAGTCTGCAACCAATTTCATATATATATATATATACTAATTTAATATATATTTTTACCTAATAACATATATGGTAACATGCGATAAATACCTGTAATAATATTACGGTGTTAATATATTTTATGAAATTGGGTATAGACTTTCTAAGTAAGACGAGAATAGATTTGTTTTAATAATACATGTACCTTCGAGAAAATGTGAAAAATGGAATAAATTAAACATTCACAAGTGGAGAAATAAGATTTCCTTTGTGTTGAAAATATTTACGGTTCTGATACCTGGGGGCTAATTACGTAGGTACTATTTATTGCGATTTGGCACGAGAGGTCAAACGGGCTTTAAAATAAACAATCGTGGTCTGTGGCGTTTGTAAAATATAAATTTTATGAAAATGAGGGCTTTTCAACTTCGATAAAAAAAAAGTAGTTCAAACTGGTTCGATAGATGGCGCTGACTCAACTGTAAATGCCAAGATTGTCAAATGTATTATCTGTGGTATACGCGTACTAAGCTATTATCTAATTAGTCTGTGGCTATTAGTCATGATATTCTGTTTGTATCTACTTCTTGAGTGTGCGCTAGGGATTTCGTGATTTTTTAAAAGTAAGCTAAAATAAATACCACGAAACGAAAATTTAACTACGTTGTTGATGTTGGCATTTACCTTTATTTTGACACTTGGCGCCATCTATTTTCAACGCTGAAAGCATATGAAACGGCCGTGAAAACCCCTCATTGTTAAGACTTGTTTATGTGGCGAAACGAACTTGAATTTTTTTTAATATATGGTTAGGGGCCTTTCGTCATTTGACCATTTTTTATGCTACTTTTAACTTCCATACTTAGAGGGTAAACTCATCAGTAGCAACATTTTCTCAGGTTATTTTTAAAAATAACATAGGTTTGGTTTTAATTTCTAATTGAAAATCTCAAATGAAAGTATAATATATGTTGAATAAAAAATCACGAATAAAAAACCTTGATTGAAAAATCTCGAAAGAAAAATTTTAAAAATTTATAATATAACACACAGCAGTATCAGGAACTACGAGTACCGTGGTACCACAACATACAGGCCCGGAGCAAATATTTGCAGATAACATAACATAACAAAACACTCAACAGTCACTTACGTAGTCCTGATCTCACATTAGGATTCACTATATCGTGGGTATGAGGAACTACGAGTTCCATGGTACCATAACACCCAGACCCCCAAATCAAATGTTTGATCATCCAAACATTTATCCCGCAACGGGAATCGAACCCGTCTCTCTTGCGTCTCAGATTTTTCAATCGAGAATTTTTATTCTTTCTGATTTCCACGTAACTACCACTAGAAATTAAGAGCTAACTGTATAAAAGCAATCGGTGACGAATTTACCTTCCTTCTTTCGGTGGCAAATTTACACAATGCCGAAAAGCCCCTAACCCTTTTAAAATATCTACAAATGCTAGTTTGATTATCAGAGATTCAATTATAATTAATAATGTTTTATTCCTAATCATGCTCAAACAATACAAATAATCTGCAAAGATGGCATCTACCTACCTCTTAAGGTCGAGTTATTCCTGAAATCGATTGATTTCAGGAATAACCCCTTAAGGGGGAGAGGTCGCCCATACCTTAACCTTACCTGTGACTGTATGTCTGTATTCTATAAAATATAGGCTAAGTAATTAGAGTATAGAGTACCGTTTGTCACCTTTAGGGTGCGACCGCACTGCTGGCGTCTAGCTAAGCACCTCTGGCGTCATTTTAACAAATAATAGATAACTTTTCATTTAAAAAACCGACTTCCGCCATTGTACTCGACTAAATAATTTTCGATGAAAAAAAAAATTATGACAGAACCATAGTGGTGAAAGGATTATTATACTTTCTGAATGCAAATGCTTGGTGTCTTGCTGAAAATATCAAAATCGCCATATGTATCCCTACAATATTTGAGGAGTTCCCTCAATTCCTCGTGGATCCCATCATCAGAACAGGATTTTGATTTTGACTGGAAGTATATCTATTCAAATAAAAAAAGAATTTTCCAAATCGGTTCATAAACGCCGGAGATATGCGGTAACAAACATTTAAAAAAAAAAAAAAATACAACCGAATTGAGAACCTCCTCCTTTTTGGGGAAGTCGGTTAAAAAGCCACCAAGCGTGTATTTTTTCTATAGACACTCGACACCATGCGCTAAACAGTAGTGCGGTCGCGGCTTTACGGAAGCCTAAAAAGTAAAGTGTATATAGAAACACTGTAAGATGGCTAGCACCATTACCGACAAGGTCAGAACCATTATATTTTTATTGGGAAAAGTAAAGATTTCACGGGAAACGGGCTCGTATTTGCACCAGATGGTCGGATGCGAACTTTATATCCCCCAAAAGGTATTAATAAAAGTTTTTTTTTTGCTTTTCCTTGCCGTAATAACTAAAGTTTCTAACCGATTATGTGCACGTGGTGGTCAATTATAATGTTTTTACTCAAGAGTAATCTAACTGTGATTAAATTTTCGTGAAAAATTTGTCTAAGAGATATGTATGTAAAAATGTGTGATGCACATGAGAAAAGTTAAATTTTTTATATTTTTAGTTTAGGCCCCAAATCTAAGTTTTTTTTTATTTGCACTATACGTTTGTGAATTGTGTGTGAGGTCAACGAACTTTATATTTATACCAAATTTCAACTTTGTCGTCCAATAGATTCGGAGAAAATAGGTTGTGACTGACACACAATAAAACAGAAACGAAAGTGATCTGATGGTTCCGATGGTACATTTAAGGTACGGAACCCTACAAATAATATTATTTTGTAATAGACATGTAGAATTGAATGATCTTACGAACTACTTTGAAGTTTAAATACATCTTTCTGCCATTTTCGATGGTAGTGATAAATAAGATATTTTCAAATAAGATCGCAATAGACAAACCGTAAGTGGGAGTGATCCGAATTGAGCCTACCTTTGCGTTGCGTATTAGAAGGCCCCTTGGCAAATACTAGGAGCTTACTGGGTATTCTATTTACAAACTAAACAGTAAAACATTTTGATACAAATAAATTTGTTTTGCTCTTTGATTTTATTTACGAACACGTAAAAAACTTCAAGTAACAATGCCAGGATTGATTATGCGCCCCTATAGCGTTTACTCTGTGAACCTCTAAATTTCCATCAAAAAATCCATGCAACATTAATACCAACTGCTTGTTAAAACTTGGACTTCGATATGGTACAGAGGTACCATTTATATCGACCGTGAGCACAATAATAGTTGATAGTTAACGTTATTCACGGACGATCGTCGTAACTGTTATCGCTACAATGGTTACTACAAAACTTGGACTTAGCGTCCAGTAGTAACATAACAACTAAACACCTAAATATACAAACTTTAGCATTTTTAACATTACCACTGTGCCGGCTCCACCCGCATTAGTCTCAATCCGGTGAGGAATATCGGGACAAAAGATAGCCTATATGTTAATTCAGGGTATAAGCTATTTTCGTTCTAAATTTCATTCAAATCGCTCCATCTGTTTTAGCGTGAAGGAGTAATACTTGACTTACTTTCCCATTTATAATATTAGTGAGATTATGATAATCAATATTACCAATTTTACATACTCATTGCCTTTAATAAAATAAATGTTAAACGGAACAATATAAACGTTTCTGTCTCCGTAAGTCACGTAATTATTTAATACCATCCCGTGTGTAGGGTAACGAGGCATGCCCTTAAGCTACGTGATTATTTTACAAAATGTTTGCATAAATTATATTTCAGTGTCAATAATTCAGTGATGTTGAAAGCTTATTAGCATTCAACTCATTATTTTTCATTTATACTGTTGTAAAAGCTATTAGCTCTCAAATTTAGTAAGTTGAATCGGCAATGGGCAGGTAATATAGCTCGCAGAACTGACAACCGTTGGGGGATATACGTTCTCGAGTAGTGACCACAAACCGGACGACGCAGTAGAGGAAGGTCCTGTATAGTCTAAACCTAAAGACATTAAAAACGTCGCAGGAAGTCGGTAAATGGAGGCGGCTCAAGGCCGTTCGTCTTGGCATTCTAGGGGGCAGGCCTATGTCCAGTAGTGAACTTCTACAGGCTGATGATGATGATTCGGAACAGGTATCGTCCGTATGTGGTGTCATCCACGTCTATGAAGGCACTACATTATCTATAAATAAATAAATAAATATGAAAAATAGATACAGTTTGTACAACCATACAAGAAAACTGAAGCTGTGGTATCTTTTGTTCTACTATTATGAGCTTTGTTTTGCCAGAGCTACATGCAAATATCCACTTCAATACACGGATATTCCGTGTATGATATCCAATAATACTAATTGGAATGGTTGTGTTCAGTAATATCCCCGTTTTCTGCTACACAGTTCAAAACCCGATATTAGGTGAACTGACGACATTTTGAAGGGTCTCAGGAAATATGTGGACATAGAAGTGAAGATTCTATAACATACTCCTAGCATAGCTCTCTCTATAGCCCGCTGCACGACTTTGAGCTTGTCTATATGGCCAATAGTCAGCGAACACGTCTTGACCAAGTCATCAAATAGAAGTACCTTCCTAAAATGTTTTAAATGTCAGACTATCTTCCGTAAACTTGTAGTGCTTAGTTGTAACATTTTTAGTAGTAGAACTTTTTGTGAAAGAGTTCGTCCGGGGAAGTACTACTACCGTACCTATTTCTGCCACCAAGCAGTAGTGTTCGCATTGCTGTGTTTCGGTTTGAAGGGTACGGGTGCCGGTGAAATTACAGGCACATGAGACTTTTCATATTTATGTCTCAGGATCGGCAGCGCGCGTGTGATGCCTCTGGTGTTACAGGCGTTTATAGGCTACGGTAACTGCTTTCCATCTGGTGGGCCGTAAGCTTGTCTGCTTGCCAAGTAGCTTAAAAAAATGAAGAATTAATATTTAGGTTAGCTAGCACTAGTTGTGCATACCGGTTGGTCTATGAGGAAACAACTCTGAAACACAATCTGGGCGCTAACTCATTACCGAATCTGTCACGCAGGTCCGTCGGAGGTGACAAATTCCATTATACCCGCCATAATGAGGCCAAGATGGCCCCGAGTGCTTTCGACACATTTCAGATTACGAATTTATATTTGGTGAATGTGGTATAAAAGCAGGTAAAAGGCAATCCGTTGCTTTATGCCTGGTTTACATTTGCTATTTCATCGTACTTTTTTAGCACGGTTTGAGATATCTTGCTAAAAAAGCACCCACTTTAGCATGTGTGAACGTGCTTTCTAAATCTGAGAGGTGGTCAGATTCATTGGGCATAGTCTTTGACACGCGATTTACTCGTAGACTATGAGAAATATGAGTTTTTTTTCTTGATAATTTTGCCTTTAACCTGGCTTCCAATCGTGAAGCCAATAATTGGGTTAAAAGTTAAAATAACAACCACCTGCAAAGTTGACTCCATTTTGAAACGTTCAATACCGGCAAGTTTAGCATGCTGTTTGAACTTGGGCAGATTGGAATGTAAACTTAAAAAGCATGCAGTCTTTTGGAAGACATTTTAGCGTGCTTTAAAATCCACAAATCCAAAGCATATGTAAACCAGGCATTATTCTCTGAGAAGCCACGCTGGCATGTCAAAATTGGTGAAGCCACGCTGGCAAAATTGGTATCATTGCCATCATCATCATCAGCCTTTAGAGGTCTACTACGAGACGAAGCCATAGAATGCAATGGGGACTGGGTGAATGGAATTTATTATAATTTTAAAATGCCTTGTTTATAGAATCGTTTTCATGAAAAAAGTCGCACGAAGGTCGATAGAGGCGGCTCAGGACCGATCGTCATGAAATTCTATGGGCGACCACTTTGTTCAGTAGTGGACTTCTATAGACTGCTGGACGAGGCCTCCCCCATAAAATACAATGGAGAAATTACTATATATTTTGCTTATTCACACTTGGTAGATTGGTGATTGCAATTTGTTGAGTACTCAGGCGGATGCTACTGCCCATCCTCTAGTGTAACCCCTTAGTCCGCTTTTACGGCATCCACGGGAGGAGACGGAGGGGTCTATTAGGGTCGTAGGCCGGACACACCACGACCAAAGAGCCAATTCATAGAGACGAAAATAAAATGGGTTGATACGATAATCACACATAACACCCAACAGTCACATATGTAGTCCAGATCCCACACTAGGATTCCGTGTTGTGGGTATCATAAACTAAGAGTACCATGATATAACACCCAGACCCGGAACAAATATTTGCAGATCATACAAATATTTTTCCCGCAGCGGGAATCGAAACCGCAACCTCTCGAATCTCAGTCGGCTATTCGCCCGCCGCGCCACAAAGGTCGCCAAATAACGGTTTATAATCACTCGATTTTTGGTGAACGTGGCAGAACTAATGAATTATTTACACCTAACATATTGAATATCTGACGGTGTGTATAATAAGAAGCCCCGACGTTTTCACAAACAACTCTCAACATACAAGTGATCCGCAAACGTGTTCAAGAGCCTCATTCAAAGGTCGCTGTCTGTCACTTGAGATATTAGGGAAAAACGGATATCTGTCTCTTAGAAATACAGCTAAAAACGTGAAACATTTCAGGGAGTTTGGTTAGATACACACCTAATATATACGTCTTATGCAAGCAGGAAGATATTGAACGCATTTGCGTATTCCTGATCCTAAACTAGGATTCCCTGTGTCGTGGGTATCCAGGGTGACTAAGAAAGCACCAGTAATAAATAAATAAATAAATAAATGCTGGACATTTCACACAACATTATCTAGCCCCAAGCTAAGCAAAGCTTGTGTTATGGGTACTAGATAACTGATATACGTAATACAATACATTACATAGATAGATATATTTTTTATTATACATAGAAAATACCCAGGACACCCTGAACAAATATCTGCAGATCGTACAAATATTTGTTCCGAGGCGGGAATCGAACCCGCAACCTCCTGCGTCGCAGGCGAACCTTCGCCCGCCGCGTCACAGAGGTCGTTAAAACCAGTTATGAATGAATGAAATAACATAACACCCTAGCCGGAAAAATCTATTTACAAGTAGGAAACCCTTTACCCTAAATCATGACTAGCTATTATGATGTCATGAGGCCTTACTAAATCATCCGCTATTGTGAAAAAGGTTGCTGTTTACTGGCGAGTCAAAAAGCTAAGTTATTTTGCAATGGGGTGTTATTTAGCTTTCTACTTTTAACGGGGAAAATGTTATAAGGTCAACAGTCTACGCTGGCATTCGGAAGTGTTACAAGAAAGATTATAACTTTTCATTTAAAAAACCGACTTCCGTCATTGTAATCGACTAAATAATTTTGGATGAAAAAAAAATTATGAAAGAACCATAGTGGTGAAAGGATTATGATACTTTCTGAATGCAAATGCTTGGTGTCTTGCTGAAAATATCAAAATCGCCATAATATGTATGCCTACAATATTTGAGGAGTTCCCTCAATTCCTCATGGATCCCATCATCAGAACTGGATTCTGAAAAAAGTGGGACCAATCTGGAAGTATCTCTATTCAAATAAAAAAAGAATTTTCCAAATCGGTTCATAAATACCGGAGATATGCGGTAACAAACATAAAAAAAAAAAAATACAACCGAGTTGAGAACCTCCTCCTTTTTGGGACGTCGGTTAAAAAAGAAAGACGGCAAGATCTTTTTTAACAATGACTGTTAATGTTTTTTGCAAGATTTATAAAACTTATATAAGGCCCCTACTGGAGTAAGGATTTCAGATATGGCACCCCTGCTTCAAAAAAGACATAGACCTTCTTGAAAGTGTCCAAAGGAGGACCACTAAGATACCACAGGCTCTACGTCGCAAATCGTATGAGGACAGATTACTCGCACTACGTCTCACTACTCTTAAGGATAGACGTCTTCGAGGAGATCTTATCGAAACTTACAAGATTATGACCCATCATTACAACCTGCCAAACTTTCAAGACATTCTCATAAGGAAAGATGATCTAAGACCCTCACGTGGTCACCAGCTGAAGTTAAACCGTGACCCCGCCGTCTCACTTGCCGCCCATCATCTCATCAGCAATAGAGTGCAGTGTTCAAAAAAATTTACCAAAACTAAGAGACAATATTTCAACTAAATTTTAACACTGTTGACGTAGACACATCAGCTAAAGCTGCTCGTCTATAAATAAATAATAATAATAATAATAATTGGCGGCACCTTTAGGGGCCCGTTTAGTGAACGGCAAGTCACCACCTGCCTAAATCGTTTTCAATAATTTAGAATTGGCAGGTGCCGTTTCTCATATTATAATAGCCCAATAAACATTCAATTAGCATGTTCTCCTTACAATAGCACCAATTTTCATCCATTTCCACAATAGTTTAATCATCTGTCTTCCATCCATCATAACAATAATGTTTTTTATACTTATCCTAATTGTAAAAGGGCCTCTTACTGTTGGCTAATACGGCCCCAGTAATGCCTCATAAAGATCCAGGTTAAGCCTGTGTTTGAAAATAAATAACTATAATAATAATAAGAGTTCCGATCCATAGAAAAGATAAGTAGCATGATTTAAAAACATTGGCTAAGCTTCGGTCTACTCGTGGAAGTCGGTGGACGAAGACGGCTCAAGACCGTTCGTCGTGGCATTCTAGGGGGAAGGATTATGTACAGCAGTTTACTTCTACAGGCTGATGATGATAATGATGGCTCTCTGAGCGTTATACACTTTCAATAGTCCTGAGTCAAGAAGGTCTAGTCACGCTTCTAATTGTTTTTTGTACTAGTAAATTAAATAAATTAGACATATTAAATCAATTCAATTACTTAATGTAAGAATAAGCTGTTTTCAGTACAAACTTTTTCAAATTAAAGTTTGGAGCAGGCTATGTACCTACTATACTTAGTATATACTTAGTGAAAAAAAAATAGAAAACACACGCTCCCACTCACAAACTCACCCCCTACATACAATACCTACACCTACACACAGTCCCAGTTTCACTTTCACACGTGGGCTACTCCTGTGATACCTAGACTCTTAAGAGACTGGTGGTGGCCCACACACATCCACTCATCGACGCATTCACACACTCACACACCCACATAAACCCACAACCTCACAGTATTCGTTTTATTTTATTATTTACCGTTTTAGTTTGTAAGATTTTCTTTTCTATCGGAACCCGGCCCTATTGTGTTAAAGATGAGGGCGCTGGCACTCAGTAGTTATTATAACTTTTGCAGTTGTCAACGTTTTTTATTGTTATGATTCCATGTGTTTTTAGTTCCTAATAAATAACTTTTTTTTATTAATAACAAGAAACACAGCGTTACTACTTTATTAAATAGTATATCAAAACCAAGACCACCAAAATTTGCTCTCAGAACTAACAAGATAAAATGACAATTTGCAGGCACATATATATTACACAGAACCGATAACCTTTGTGGAATAAATTTATACATTTGTCTATTTTAGTTTTTACTGCTCAAAAATTTGTTAAATGCAACCACTGAGTCATAGTTAAATTATAGACTGACTAGGATTTTTTAAGATTGACTAACCTTGCGATGAATATAAATAAATTGTATTTTTCAAAAGGCACCGGATGTTTTGCATCAAACAACCACACACTAAAAAACCCACATTGTAATCGTTTTTGTGCACTATATAGAAGCCGCAAAGGGAATAGAATTTCTAACTAAATTCATTTAACTTTCGACTAAGCTAACCGAGTAATTCGTATAATCGTGCAAATAGGTAGCCCTGTCTCTCACGCTGATAAAACTTTGAGAGTTGTGTGGATGTATTTTATTCATTAAGTTTATTTACTTTTTAGGAATTTAAAATAAACATCAGGGCACTTACAGGTTTGATTCGTAATGATAAAACACATTTTATTGTAAAACCCCCCAAAAATATTACTTCCGAGGGTGTACCATAGTACTCTTAGTTCCTGATACCCACGACACAGGGAATCCTAGAGCGGGATCAGGACTACATAAATTACTGTTGGCTATTATGTTATTTTTATTCAAATATTAATTTGTATACCGCTCTGTCAAAGACAGGGTTTGCTTCCACCTTAGCTTGATTTAGACGTATTCAAAGAGCATTTTTGAAAAATTCTATATAACTAATAAATAATTAATAATTATTATATATATCTAATTTATAAAATATTTAATTTAATTTAATATTTAAATGTTCTTTGCACTAACTAATCTGAACTAATTAATAGATAGAAGACTTTGCGAAAATCCATTCTACAATATTGAATAGACAACAATTCTAGTTATTAAATTTATTATTATATTTATAGTTATTATTATTGCTGCGGGACAAATGTTTGCATGATCTGAAAATATTTGTTCCGGGTTTGGGTATTGTGGTACCATGGTACTCGTAGTTCCTGATACCCATGACACAGGGAATCCTAGTGTGGGATCGGGATTACGTATGTGACTGTTGAATGTGCATGTATGTTATGTTATGTTCTTGAACTTCTTTCAAGTTTCAAAAGATTTGGACAGCGCCAAGGCTGTCGAAATGATACCCATTATTGCTATCACCATTTCCATTCGCTACTGTAATTGGGATGCTGATATCCGGAATACCGAAATATATCTAATACCTGAGCTCTTATAGCGATTCCGTACAAAAAAAATTTAGTACAAAATATCGGTTCCGTGGTGTCCGCAGCTATATTTAAAGGCACAGTAGGAGAAGGTCTATAGACTTTTGCGATTAAAGTTATTCAATGATGACGGATATCAACCTTCGAACAGATATATATACTGAATAGTTTGTTAACTGAATCGCTAAGAGCTCATTGTAAGGCCATAAAGTATGTAGAGAGATATATCAAAAATAAAATTAAAACAAGAATATAAGAAATTTTAATAGATTTGAATATAGGAAACCAACGCAGACAACAGCTGGTATTATATTTCTATGTTGAGTATGCAGGAACAACATTTAGGTAACGGAATATCAACCACAGCTACTTCATTTTTGTCATCCAAAGAAAGAATATGTTGGTTGTAATATTCCTGTTGGCAATTGTATTTAGAGAAAGGTCTGGGTATTATGAAATTGCTGCAACTAGCGCCTCTGAAAAACAAAATTTAAATAAATTAGACCTCTTTCAATAATCTTATATCTTATATTTTTTTAATATATAAAAGAAAGTCGTGTTAGTTACACTATTTAAAACTCAAGAACGGCTGAACCGATTCAGCTGAAAATTGGTGGGGAGGTAGCTTAGAATCAGGAGAAGGACATAGAATAAAAATTTAATTAAAAATTCTAAATTAGAAATTGATATTTCCGAACATTGGGACAAAGTGAAAGAGGATTATAATGGATATATAAAAATAAATTGTTGTTCGTTAGTGCTAAGTCCATCCAAAAAGTGGCGAACAAAGAAAATACAATACAAATGACAGGTTGTTTGATAGTAAGAATACCAGGCGCTCATGGCAGGGTTTCTACCCTATTTAGTTACTTGCCTATCCACTTTCTAGTGGATAGGCAAGTAACTAAATAGGCAAGTATTGCATTTTTAAGTATAATAAACATAATAATAACTACCGTACTGTATTTTTTGGAAGTGTAGAAATAGCACGTACTAAGAATTATGCCTTCATTTTCATAATGTTAGTTCTTTTCTACGCCACGCTAATATAAGCTACTCGAAATACTAATCCTGCACAGACGAAGTCGCGGGCACCAGCTAGTAGTTCATAATAGAGGTTCCACGTGGGCGGAGCCGCGAGCAAATGCTAGTATTATTATTAATTTAAGGTGGCGGTGATGGCCGCACGCTAAATCAACTCGAGAATAGCGCAAAAGTCGGCCTGCATATTGCTGTCCCTGTTTGGCTAACGCAGGCGCGCGCGGGGCACAGCCAAACACTTATTTCTATTCTGTGGGCGTTACCATTCATAATTCGAAGGTGGTATTTATTTTTTATGCAAACTAGCATTTGACAAAAATAACTTGTTGGCATATTTGGCATTTTCGTTTAGGTCGTAAAAATATACAAAATGCAATTCGCTTACATTTAATTTTAGGTAAATATTTTGATTAAAAAACTATCTGGGAACATAGATAAATACTATCCGAATCCGAATAATAGCATAATATGGTGGAAATATGCTCGAATTACAAATGACGTCGGTATTACGTTTGTATGGGCAGTTCATCATTCGCTGGGTTCTTAAGTCCCTTAAGTTCTTTTTTTTTGTAAGGGGGTACCTTACTGATGATCCTTACTACTAGGAGAGAAGCCCCTGTATGGTGCCTCAAGAATAAAGAACTGGTTCATAGAAAAAGAGAACTTAAGGAACTTAAATTAATAATAATACTAGCATTTGCTCGTGGCTCCGCCCACGTGGAACCTCTATTATGAACTACTAGCTGGTGCCCGCGACTTCGTCTGTGCAGGATTAGTATTTCGAGTTTCACCAATATTATTACGTCCTTATAATACTTACAAGAAGTATTATATGCTGGAGCTGTCTGGGCTGACTCTACACTGCGTGGCCAGACACGCATTTAGCCAGTTATTTTTAAGGTTTGAAAGGCTATTCCGATTTTAAATCTTTAAAAATTAAAAAAGTCTTTTAAAACATTTGAATATTGACCTGCTTAGTTTTATGATTTTATGTACTTGCTAAATCAACTTGTATTATCGCTCATATGCCAAGGGCCACTATAGTTGTCCATTTTGCCAGAAATTTTGACATTTGGCGCAGATTAAATATAAATTATATAGTTAGTAAGATTAAATAGATGACATACAATTTAATAATTTAACCTAATCTAATATATTGCAGCGCCCTAACGGGGTTTATGTGTAAGTACCTAACTACCTAAAAGTATAAATAAGACCAATATTAATATGAATGCACTTACTAATACATAAGAGCAATAAATTAATATGAATAAAATGGTGATATTTGTTTAAGCTACTAACACATTATCCATTTGCAAGTCGATGGCAATTGTAATTGCCGTATAGACAGACAAACAGCTCACTACAGGGGGTTTCTTTTGAAGCCTTAGAGAGCAAAAAATTTAAAAAATGCTTACGGATTGCAATTCTTTATATTAAATCTTTGTGTTATATTTTTATCCTCGTATTGCAAGATTACCCTCCATGTGCCTGTATGGTCTGGTAGTATTTGTGGGGTTATTATCTGAAAAGAAAACAGATAGGTATTAGATGTCAACACTCAATGCGCGTAGCTAAGGTACTAGCAAGTATACAGGCATCTCCCTATATATATTTTACAGAATATCCTAGGTATTATTGACAAATTCCTAAGGAAAGTGCAATGTAATTATTGTTGGAAAAGCGCCCCCAGATTTTGGGTTATTCCTGAAATCCCCTTTAGAGATCCCCTTTAAGGGGATTTCAGGAATTTTTTTTCCCGAAATCCCCTTTGAAACTGCAATTTCAAAATCAAGGGGATTTCGGGAATAAAATAAAATATTTAATACAATTCCCGAAATCCCCTTTATTGTGTTTATAAGCAAAATATCATCTCGAATGACAAATCTAGCATAATCGGTGACGTCTGAAATATCTCGAATGAAAAATCTAAAATAAAGCTCTAAATTACCATTTCGTAAAAAAACCCAAAATAAAACTTTTTTGCTTTATTTCAAAATTACTGTTTTTACAATAATTTACTATATTTTGTAAATAAACCTTTACCAAATTTTACAACTTTGTTGGAAGCATGGTACGGAAAACTTAACAAACGCATTGTAAAAAAAAAACAAACATTCTTCAAATATTAAATGCCGTTCATGAAGATTCTGCAATTACATTTTGGAACTCACGGTTGAAATCAAGGGTAGAACAAAAGTGAGTCAGGAAATGAATAAATGCATACAAGAGGCCCAATAACAATATATAGAACTTGTAGAGGGGATTTATACCGTGGGTCACTTTCTTGAAAAAGTAAAGTAGTTACTTAAAATTATTGAAAAGTTGATGAGGCATTCGTATAATTATAATTGAACGAGCGAAGAGAGTTCTTCGAGTCAACTTGAAAGACGATTTATGAATGATTATGAATTATAAAGCAAAAAAGTTTTATTTTGTTTTTTTTTTACGAAATGTTAATTTATAGCTTTATTTTAGATTTTTCATTCGAGATATTTCAGATGTCACCGATTATGCGAGATTTATCATTAGAGATGATATTTTGGTTATAAACACAATAAAGGGGATTTCGGGAATTGTATTAAATATTTTATTTTATTCCCGAAATTTTCTTGATTTTGAACTTGCAGCTTCAAAGGGGATTTCGGGAAAAAAAATCCTGAAATCCCCTTAAAGGGGATTTCTAAAGGGGATTTCAGGAATAACCCCAGATTTTTAGTAACAATGATTACTAAGGAATTAGTATAAAAAGATCTAACTTTGTAACGGTAACTAAACATCTATAAACGTAAAAGTTTGTGAGGATGGATGGATAGGTGCATGTTTGTTACTCTTTCACGCAATAAACAGATTTTGATGAAACTACAGTATTATGGCTTATGCATTTGAATAGCATAAAAGCTATAATTTATAATGGAGGTTCCACGCGGGCGGAGCCGCGAGCAAATGTTAGTACAAAATACATGAGAAGCCCACGTCGAAGCGTGCTTATTTGTGTGGCTGTCTCTCCATTGGTCACTTAGGCCCTTTACTAGGTCGCCATGCATACTTCAAACTGGCCTCTGACGTAGGATAACCAAAAAAGAACCAGTAACTTAAAGTAGGAACGTAGTTTTTTTTTTGGACTTTATCCTGTTTTTGTGTAACAATACTTGATAACATGCCATTCTAAAGTTATCCCCAGATAAACATACATTTATAAATACAATCGGTGGATGGAGGCGGCTCAAGACTGTGAGTCGTGGTATTCTAAAGGGGAGGCCTTTGTCCAGCAGTGCTCGTCTACAGGCTGATGATGATGCTGATACATTCAATCGCCGATTCGTTTTAAATAACTAAGAGAACTCGCTTCGCTCATTCAATCAAATATTTACCTCTTCAGTAATGTTACAGAGACCGACGATATTGGATCCCTCTCCGTCTCTCTGCGCAATTTTAGGATCCAATGTCTCCGTTTGAAAGTTTTGTTTGACGAAATCTTCTCCAAGCTGTAGAACATTGAAATAATTAATTTAGGTACAAGTGAAACTTAGAATTATTAGTTAAAAGTGGTAATGTGCAGGTCATATACCTTATGACATAAAAAATTGTGAATCTTTATAAAAAAAGCTAAAAAAAAATTACATCAGAGAGAACAAAACAAAAGGTATTTTAACAAAAACAGGTTTAAAAAATATTATGAATTAACTCCCTTAGTTCTTACTCATTATAAGTGAATTATGTTCTTTATGAGTAATAAAATTCTTTAACCTAAAAAATATAGCTCGCAGTGCTGCTAACTGCTGGGGAATACAGGTTATTCCCCATCGGTTGTCAAGTTCTACGAGCTATTTGACCTGCCCATTGCCTTTTCAACTTGCTAATTCGAGCTATGTCGGTGATCTTGGTTCTTCTATGGATTTCCTCATTTCAGATTCTATCACGTATTAGTACAATTAGGGCAAGAAAATTATAAATTTTTAAATATAGTAAGTAGGTACACAGAATACAGCTGCGATGAATATTATCACAACTATATCTTATAGTCCCCAGTACGCCACCCAATTTAATAAATGATTAAATTTTGTAAGTAGCTTAATTTTAAAGAGTCTACCAGCTTTCTTAAGGTGATTCCTCTCGCATGTGGCGCGAAATTCAAATTTTATTGTGTTTTTGACGTGTTAACGTCTTATAAATCGATGGAGCCGGCTGCACGCTCGAAAAAACATGACTAATGCGTCGTTACCCCGTCATACGTCGTTACCTCGTCATGCGTCACCTCGCAAAACGCATGCGCATGCGCATATATATATATATATATAGCATATATAGCATATATACGCATATCGCATGCGCTATATATGCTATATATCGCATGCGCTATATATGCTATATATATATATGCGCATGCGCATGCGCTATATATGCTATATATATATATACATATATATGCGCATGCGCTATATTTGCTATATATTAGGGTGCTTCTTATTTTTCGACTTTTGAAAACCTACTGCTATATATATATATAGCATATATAGCGCATGCGCTATATATATATATCGCATGCGCATATATATATATATATGCGCATGCGCTAACGTCGCATTCGCGAAGCGCATGCGCTAACGCCGCATGCGCGCGAGCTCGGAACGAGCGACAAAGAAGCACAATAACGACGTTGACACGTTGAACTATCGTCAGTAAACCGACTTTACAGACAACCGTTTTTTTGTAAATCACAGCTAATCAACACTTCTTGAGATAGAGAAAACAGATTTTGCGAAAACTAGGAGACCTAGCACACATGTTTTAATTGATAGTATCTCATAAATGTCATTAGTTAAGCTAAGCATATCTTTAAACCAAAAAAACATTTTATAAAATTTGACTAACTTCTGCTGCTCAGATTTTTTTCTTCCGCTACAATGAAACAATCCTTACATGAAACTGAGTCGATACGCATAAACAAATTTTTTGATCAAAACTACTCATTTTTATGGAGAATTCACGCTTGACCAAAAAAATAACTATGCCAAAATCATTTTCATACAAAATGAGCAAATGGTTCCAAAGACAGTTTTCCCGTATCTCTTATGGATTCGGATATCCCCATACAGTCCCATTTAAAAAAAACACCTGTATATTTTTTTTTTTTTTTTTTTTTATAATGGCATCTGAGGAATTTCTCAATTTTGCCAATGTCAAGTTATTGACATAATCAAACAATGTCCAGTCGTCAAAGTCTTCTGTCAAGTCATGTTCTAGTAAATTGATGGCAGTTTACTAGAATGTTCCTGGACAATTTCCACCCCTTCGAAAAGACACGCAATACACTTATTTTATTTAAATTCACTACTATGTGCTCTTTATAAGCAACACCGGTTAAAATGCCACCAAAATTACACGATATAACTCAAAAAACACTAGAAATTGAAATAAAATAAAAAAGGACGACGTCTCCCTTCGAAAGAGCAGAAAAAGTCCACCTGTGTATTATATTATCTATAAATATTTTGTCATAATTATGACAAACACACATATTATGACAATTATGTGTGGTTGTCAACTACAAGATTTTTATCTGATAACCTCTTCACTGAGATCCTATAGCCCCTGTGGAGGCTGACCGTATTCTTCTTCTTAGTCGTTGCACTCTTGACAGAATGGTCGTGGTCGTCATAAAGTATTTTTGTTGGGGGCTGATGTGGCTCGCCTCACGATATCTCGCCATTTATCCCTATTGGTGGACATCCTCCTGCATTCATGCAGGCAGCACACTTGAGTGTCTTATTGTGCAAGGACCAGTAGAAGGCACCAGGCCTTGCGGAATGATGACCCATGCGTTGGACCGACCAGATCAAATCTGCAGTGGGTGGCAACCTGACCCTATTACAACTTGGTTTTTGGTGTTATCTAGATATTAGTGTTTTTTTTACCTCCTCAATCACTTTTTTGACGAGATCCTTAGGATAGTTTGGTATTTTCTCGCAATACCCTTGCTGCATGCACTCCGCTGGTATCTCTGGCTTGAACCTGAGCAGGGCCGTCGTTGATACGGAGAACAGCACCTGTTATTTTTTAACTTCACGTAAATAATCATAAAAGATAGGTGGCCGTGGTGGTCTCGATTTACAAATAGGCCTCCTCCAACTTCTCCCGTGGATGTCGTAAAAGGCGACTAAGAGATTACGCCACGTGATGGGCAGCAGCATCCATTTGAGAACTTAACAGCAATACTGCGATCACCAATCGGCCTCGGCCTGCCAGGCGTGGTGATTACTCCAAATGCCCCCCCTATTCTGTCCATTGAACATAAACTCTAATTTAGTAGACTCTTTAATTTTTTTTAGTCAAAGTTCTTTTTGTTTTATAAAATCTCACGAAGTTTCAGGTCTAGAAAATACATAAAACAAACTTTGATAAGATAACTTCAACTTTTGTACCTTTGTTTTGTACTAAGTATTTATTTTATCGACGTAATTTTGACAGACGGTGTTGCTTTAACCTTCAAATACGCGGTTATTGTACATAATTTCAAAGGCCATATTATGTAGGTAGTCCCTAGGTAGGCTATTAGGTTTTCTTTATACATAGTTATTATAGTGTTTTTGCACACAAAAAAATATCGAAACCACAAGAAAACCTCTAATCACAGGCCATAATATAGATAGGGCCTCTAGGTTGGTGATTAGGTTTTTTTAAAAGTTACTTCTTGTTTCTTCAGGGGGAGGGTACCAGGAGTACAGCTTGTCCCAACCCTTAATTCCAGCGGCCGATTTGTAAAGAAATCCCAAATTTTTATAAACCATTACCTCAAAACAAGATTTTAAAAGATATTTAAAGTTATGCATTTCCTAAAAGCAAATGCATTTCTAAAGTACCCCATACAGGGGGTATCTCCGCTCCCTTCCCCTCCCCTAACCCATCAAATATACATATATACAGCCTATTGTAAAATTTCTTCCTCTTATTTAATTAATTATAGTACTTACCACGCCGATACAAGCGAACAGCACAAATTTCAAAACAGAATCCATCTTTACGAGTGGCTTGTAGCTGAATGTTGATGTATTGCGACCGCTGGATACTTATATCCTGTAACATAAAGGGAATAATAATAATCCTATTATGTATTTGAATAAAGTTACGTACTAACCTACCTAGATTACAACAATAGGTAGATTACATAATTTTCCTTGTTCATTGGATTACACTCACACGTTTTCCTCCTGTAAGAGCGCAAGTCGTCATGGGATGGGAATCACTAACGCAAATAATGTAATTACACTAGCGGCCCGCACGCGACTTTGTCTGCGTGGGCCCGGTGTGGTCCAGTCAGTAAGTGGTTAATAAATTATAGCCTATTTTGACCAATAATATTATTAAGTTTCATCAAAATCCGTTCAGTAGTTTTTGCGTGAAACAGTAACTAACATCCATCCATCCGCTCAAACAAACTTTCGCATTTATAATATTATTTAAGAGGGCACTATACCACAAATTAGCTCCCTCTTTAACGTACGCGATAACCCGCGCGCCATCTCGCTCGCGCTAGCGAGTGTCGTGCACAAAAATGAAGTTTTTTGTTTATTATGGCGAAAATAAAGTGTTTATCAAAAAACTGATTTAAGCATAAGAATAAATAGTTATTACCTACTTGTTGTAGTAAAATTTATCTTAAAAAACCGTAGGGTTCCTGAGATTTCTTTCAAAACGTGTGGGAACAAGGATTTTTCATTAAATAAAACTATCGAGGTTTTTTTTACATATCGTGTTTTCAACTTTACAAAATAAATGAAAAATATAAAATTTTCATATTCCAAAATATTTAACTCGTAGAACCCGTACATACCGAGTTATAAATCGATTTTGTTGGGCAAAATCACATATTACGCCTTCTTAAGTGAGAAGTAATATTACTGCCGCGGCATTCTTATTGCGGCCAAGGCTTGTATAGTACTTTTCTCTAACAATGCGTGGATGATATTCTACGAAGTTCTTTAATTTTCCATCGAATAAAGTAATCATATTTTTAAAATAGTCTTGACTAATTTTAATTATTAAAAGATTAATTTGTGCGGCAACAAGTTTTCTATTAAGTACGACTAATGCCACTTCTTGAATTTCAGGTGACGTCAAAATACTTGAATCGGACCTTTTTCGCTTAATCTCATTTATCATGTAATATTATATTATATATAAATGATTATTATATTTATTATATATATAATATATATATATAAAATGATGCTGTCATCGTATCCGTTAAAAACCTGTTTGTAATAAAATTATATGATAAGACTATCGTTATATGACGAATAATATCATTACCATTCTTTTACAATGGAAAATACATATGGACTACAAACACCATGTACTTATTATAATTTTCCTTATAGAATTAATGACCGTATTCAAAATATTAAACTTATAGCCTACTCACATAACAAAATGATAATGAATTAATTACTGATCTTATAAGAGAATGTTACCACATTTTGAGTGCTTCTTAACTCAACCCAATCCAGTTCAAGTCCAAGTCCAAGTTTCTATTGTCTTATTTCAAACATGTGACACAGTGTAACAAAAAAGCCGCTAGGTCAGTAGTTTTTTTTACATAATATAAATACTACTTGATTATTACGTCCTCCGTTAGTCTGGTGGTCTTTAGTGGTGACAACCAAGAAGTTATATTTCTATTTGTCCTATTTGAGTTTGTATCTGTTTTAAATAACCAATTAGCTTTCCAGAAAAGCCAGTGAAATAAAATTATCCGCTTACTTTACTAATTTGTTATGTGCAGTAGCTTGTAAAAAAACGGACAAGTAACATAACATAATGGTGACATTTCACTTGGTGTGTATTCGCAAATGTTTGCGTTATTTTGCCAAGGAAAACTACATTATGTAGCGATAGACTCATGGTTGATTTTACCTTGGAAAAATAATGCAAACATTTGCGATATACGCTGAGTGAAGTGCCACCATAACACCCAACAGTCACATACCTAGGTAGTTATGATCCCACACTAGAATTCCCGGTGTCGTGGAAGTGGAAGCGTGCTGGGCCCATAACCTGCCCCCTTATTCGCTATGACCAAACGTAACGTAACGCGGGCTCGTTACGATATCTGCGTGGAATCATCGCTGAATCGACGATTGGTGACGTCACACGTTATTGACAACGAATCTCTTAAGTCTTAGCGAATAACCACCCTGTTATGTTATCTCTAATAACGTGGAATGCAGGAGACAATGAATAACGATAGCTAAAACGTAGATTTAAATAAAAGCTTAGATAAAACTTATATTTTCGTTTTATTCTCTTTGACAATGTACAAAGGTATAAAGATGACAGACAACAGGAATATAAATTGAAATGTAGAAAAATAAATTTAAACAGAACAAAAAGGTCGATATCAAAATCAAACAGACTCTTTTTATTCTAACAATCAAGAACTAAGAGTGTAACAATGGTACCATAACACCCAGACCCGGAACAAATATTTGCAGATAATACTAACATTTGTCCCCACCAGTAGGAATCGAACCCGCAACCTCTTGCATCTCAGCCGGCTCACCCACCGCGTCACAGAAGTCGTCAGTTGCGAGCGAGTCTCACTCCTTGAGGGTTCGAAAGTTTGTTTGGATGGATGGGTGGATGTTTGTTACTCTTTCACGCAAAAACTACTAAACGAATTTTAATGAAATTTTAACAATATTTTTGCTTATAGATCAGAATAGGCTAGGCTATATAGGTTATAATTCATATCAAGATACTGAAGACCTCCTAAGTTATTTGCTAAAATCTCTATCTTTTCATTACCTACTTAGTTTTTGTCACTTAGGTACACGTATTTGAACGAGCGAAGCGAGTTCTCTGAGTCAAGTTGGAAGAATCGGCATTTGTATGTATGTGTGTATGTATGTATGTATGTATGTTTGTCCGATGAAAACTTCCAAACCGTTAATCCGATCTTCATGAAATTTGGTATGGGGGTAGATAGTATTGATACAATTTGTAGGTAAGGTTATGAGCTATATCGGTCAGGGGGTTGCTGAGATATTGGGGTCCAAGAGGGGGTAAAAAAAAATTAAAGTGAGACAGTCAGATCAAGTGGGGTGTCTAATGAAAGCGCTTTGGTTGGACATTTCAAAACTGTTTTTAATAAGTATTTAGCTTTAGTAGTTTTTGAGATATTAGGGAAAATAAAAAACGTAAAAATCAAAAATTCTAGGGTACTTCCAGCAATCCCACAATTCTGAAATTTGGTATGCTTGTGGCTTTTGTGTCACAACTACAGGGAAAAGTCTGAAACTGAAGAATTTAGAAACTTGTACTCCATAAAACAGAAACCAATATAACATCCATTGTTGACCTCCCATTTCTAGGAATTTGAATGACGCTGGAGTTCTATGGTTTTCGTCAAAAGGACGTTATCAATTAATTCATCAGGTACTTGATATAGGTACTAACAGGTATGTAGTATTACACCCCGTTGCTTAGCCCTATTCTAAGGTTATTTCGATGATGTGTAGGAAATTAGAGTTGTTACTGAAAGATCCTGTACTGTACTGGTAGACCTCGACGTGAAAATTTTCAAAAATAATAATATAAATATGGAAATTACTTGGTTAAGTAGTCGGGCTGATAAAGATGTTATCGCGAGGTCTCAGTTCGGGGCGAA
This sequence comes from Epirrita christyi, assembly GCA_951392215.1. Classification (NCBI taxonomy): domain Eukaryota; kingdom Metazoa; phylum Arthropoda; class Insecta; order Lepidoptera; family Geometridae; genus Epirrita; species Epirrita christyi. The sequence goes on along the minus strand of OX595841.1, from coordinate 13,245,963 downwards.
CCACTAGTTAGTTAGTTTATATTTCTATTTTTGTTTTTATTTATGTTGTATTATCTTTGGAACTACTACGAACGAGTACCGAGTACTATGGTATGGAAATCCAAGCCTGGAATCGATTATTTATGTGACTGTTGTATGTTAATATTTAAGTAAGTACACCCTCAATAACCCATGTAAACACAAACATGAAAACATGTTTTGTTAGTAGTAGAACTTCTTGTGAAAGAGTTCGTCCGGGGGAGTACTACCACCGTACCTATTTCTGCCGCCAAGCAGTAGTGTTCAATTTGCTGTGTTTCGGTTTGAAGGGTACGGGTGCCGGTTTCAAGTAATTGTTTTGATAAAGTTAGGTCAAGTCGTCAAGTCAAGTCATGTTCTAATAAACGATTCCCTAAAATGTTCGTGGACAATAATTTCAATTGAAAAGACACTCAACACACTTAATCATGTTCTAAGGCCCAATTCTCAAGTTATTTTAAAACTACACTGAATGTTGACCGAATCGAGACTGAATTGTAAATTGACTGAAAGTTGAATTTCTAGTCCCTCATAAATAGCAATTTAGTCTACTTTCAATTACTGGAGACCACCATTAGAGTAGGATAGTTATATATATAATTGGAAAGAGTAAAGAGAGACTCCCATCTACATATGCTAAAATTAACGAAAAAACTTTGAATCGTTCAAGTTTCGGTCACATTTCGATATAATCACATTACAGTGTTGTATTTTATGTCAGGATAATACCATTTCTGACATTTAAGACATCGACACAAGATCGAAACATGATCCGAACTTTATTTTAAGTATTTTTTAGTTAGTGAATTGGGCCTCTGATGTCATTTGTCACAAACAATGGAATTCTCCTCAACTGATAATTCAACTTGGAAATGTAGAATATTAGCTTCACTCTCTTTCTTATTTTATTTTTTCTTCTATGGCGTTCATTACCAAAAATAGAATTGAAGTTATCGTGGCTTGGTATCATTTTAGAAAAATAACGCCCCCCCCCCCCCCACCCCTGGGACGTACGGGGTGGACGGGTGAGTTCCCGTCTCACCTTTGAACGTGGTCGCGATCGGTGCTCATGAGGAAGGACCTCAAAATGGTCAACGAAACGTCAGCAGGAGAATAATAAAATTCGTGGTGTAAAGTCGTATTTTCTATCAATGTCGTCATAATGACAGCACTAAAATGACAGGTTGTCAAAAACTTCCTAAATTAAAGCTTCCTATTCTAAAGCCAGAACTTATGAAAATAATTACTACAGCAGTAATTCAAAAGTCATTAATAAATCGGCAATTATTAAATGTGATGTAAAATTAAACAAATTTTATACATTTTACCACAGATCATGATTTTCGTTTGAAAATATGATCTGTGGTTCGGAAAGGCATTTTATGATTTACAAGTATTTCAAAAATCGTTCTTTAGAATAACTTCCTATTTTGAAGCGAGAATTTATAATAATAAATATTACAGCAGTAATTCAAAAATCATTAATAAATCGGCAATTATTAAATTTTTACCACAGATCATGATTTCCATTTAGAAACATGATCTGTGGTTCGGAAAGGCATTGTTATTAAAGCTGTAAGCATTATCTGTAATTAACATAATAACAGGTTAATTAACATACTCCGTCACACGCCATTTAAGCCATTTATCCTACTCTTATCTACGGTCGCCAAGAATTTAGGACCAAATATGCCATTGTCAATAACCACCTTTGGTATTACTTAGTAGGTTATTGATAAATAATTCCTTTAAGATTGGGAGTGTCTAAGAAAGGAATTTGGAAAGTTCGCCCTCTAAGGGGTCCAAAAAGGTCTTTTAATGTAAAACAATAATGCTCTGTATTTCGGAAACGGTTAGTAGTAGATGCTTGAAATTTCACAAGTAGATTCCTCAAATTAAATGAACAAACACATGTTTCTGCGATACCTGAAATTTTCCTGAAAACAGCCAAGGGAAAGTTTTCTTTGTGAAAAAAATACACTTTACGTTTTGGCCTGATTTTAGTTTATTTCGATGCAGTAAAAGTTAGTTTCACGGTGTAGTTGTTGAGATAAAAAAAATTAAGAACCTCAAGTTTAAAATGGGACCCTTAAATTGAACAACTCGAGTGTGGTGTCGTTTCAAAGGTTGTATCACTGTGTGGTTGTTGAGATTTCAATATTTTCAGGACCGAAAGGTTAAAATTACTTATTTATTTATTATTTATCAAGCAAACTGATTACAAAAATTTGGTTAGTAATGTTTTAAACCCTAAGATAGATTTGTCTAGACCTAGGTTCTCGATAAATTAAGTTTATATTTTAAAATACGTCCAAAACACGAGCAATATCGATAAACAATTGCATGGAATATTTTAAATACCTACATCGTTATAAACTAGCTAGCAAACGCACACAAAAGCGACACAGTCACAAAGAGGATATTAGGTAGTATTCCGGTGCAGTCACCAATATAACCGGTCGCAGCTAGGTGCGCACTCGATAGGCGTGGTTATGTGCGCTTGCGCTACAAAGGATGCTGCCCATAATTATTTTCACTTTTAAAGAGATTTTGTTTAGAGTTTTGCAGGTGCATAAAGTATACTCTGATTTGATAATAATAATTGATTGATTTATCTAGGTGATTTAAATCTACTGTAAAGTTTACTTAATGCACCCGGAAATGACCTGGGTGAATCAAGTCTACTAAATAGTGTACTTAGTGCACCCAGGTGAATTAACCCAGGTGAATTAAGTATACCGCCCCCCCATTTTAAACCATAGTTATTAATTTAAATTTAAGTTTTTTTTTTTAAATGTGTTTAATATTTCTTTGTGTTATTTTGTTTTTTACTTCAAGAGGCATTTTATTAATAAGATGGGGAATTCAATACTGAGAGATTCTTTTACCATAATTATTGTTAAATTTGGGTTTAGGTAGGTCCTTATGTAATGTAGTCTTTTATGTAAGCCAAGCCGTGTTTGTTGCCTGATTCTTCTAGGCTTGGTCGCGTTGGAACAGGAGTAATTTTAGTTTACAAGACGATTCAAAATGATCCTTGTGATTTCAATGAATAAATTCTTTTTGACTTACAGATGGCGCTTCTAGTGGTTATTGGGTAACTTTTCAGGATTTTAATTTCAGTGCGAAATAATTGTTCCAGATGTTAATTAAGTTCCACTTTTTTATGAATTGGTAAGACTCCACAGTACTTGAAAAGTCCCATGAGGTCCTCTGAATACTTACTTTTTATTTTACGGGAAACCAATAATTTCAGTAACCTAAGTATACTGAATACTATATATTTGATCTAGGTATGTTTCAAAAGTACGTACATAACTACTCAGGCCAGGAGCCCTAAATTGAAAAACAGGGTAAAAGGAGGTTGTATTAGGAGTTTGTAGGGGTTTTTTGGGTTTGTAGGGGTTTGTTTGTTTCACTGTGGCCGCATTAACTTCTTTCACGCGGACGAAGTCGCGAACGTTTCAGGTAGTATTTAATAGACGAACAAACATTCAGTAACAATTCCGCTCTTTTTCAACTAAAGCTCTGAAAGAATTCGACACGTGTTTCGCCTCTCAAAGTGCGCCCTACTGCCTTTAGAGTCTGTCTTTAGAATTTCTGTTTTTTGCGGTGTTGTTGTTCTAGCACGCAGTGAGTCAACTGTTTCCTGAGGATGCTTCGTTGAGAGGTGAAAACACGTGTCGAATTCTTTCAGAGTTTTCGTTGGAGAAGACCGTTATTGTTACTATATTATTTGTTCGTCTATTCAATATTGTAGACTGGATTTCCGCAAAGTTACGCATGAATCAATTAGTTATTAGTAAACTGAATGAATATTATACGCTAATGTCTGTAATTCTATGCCTAGTTTGAGTGATGTCAAACTAAAACACCACATATATTATGTTTTTTGGATATTATTATTAAGTTATTGATAAGTGTCTGACCGTGGTGTGTCTGGTCTAAGAAAATACCCCTCTGTCTCCTCCCACGGATGTCGTAAAAGCCGACTAAGGGATTACACCAGGGGATGGGCAACAGCATCTGCCTAAGTAACTCAACACAACTAATGAGATCACCAATCCGCCCGTCAAGCGTGGTGATTATGGCAAACGAAGCCTCCCCCATAGAATGCAATGGGGGACATTGCATTCTATGGGGGAGGCTTCGTCCAAAATTGGACGTCTAAAGGCTGTTGAAGAATTCAACTATTTAACTATACCCTGATTTTTAATCTTAGACAATTTTTGTAAACAAAGAAATGTCACTGTGTGTATAAGTGTCATGTATGTGTGTATATACACATATGATACACATACATGACACTTATACACTCAGTGACATTTCTTTGTTTACAAAAATTGTCTAAGATTAAAAATCAGAGAATGTTATTCACCTTGCCAATATTTTTAACTTTTGTTTTTATTGAAACATTAAAAAAATCTTAAATAAAATATTATTTAAAATAAGCTAATTTTGCCTTTAAATCACTACCGAAAAGCCTACACTGATTTTTGTTATTTTTAGGCTAAAATTGACCTTACTTTTATAATTCGGTATTTTACTATTCAAAATTCCTAGGAAAAAATAGTAAATTCAACAGCCTAACAAATTAACGTGAACTAGGTTACCTACATTCCTACTTACCGTGCTGATAAAATATCCTTACCTACATTCCTACTTACAGTGCTGATAAAATATCCTTACCTACATTCCTACTTACCGTGCTGATAAAATATACTTACCTCAATTCCTACTTACCGCGCTGATAAAATATCCTTACCTACATTCCTACTTACCGTGCTAATAAAATGTCCTTACCTACTTTCCTACTTACCGTGGTGATAAAATATCCCTCGGCAAGCATAAACGAGCACACGAGGCATGCCCAGCATCCCCCACGCTGTATATACAAACACACACCCACGTTAAAACCGAATTGACGAACTGAAACCACTGAACATCTCCACGTGTCTTGCACGCTCGCCTGTGAATTGTGCTGAAAGAATTCCAGCTCCTCGTCTACGCTCACACAGTAGCGTGAAGACCTGCCCGCCGCTAAACAGCATCGAGGATGGTGCGGACGTTGGGCTAGCTCCCATGGCATTCCTCATGCAGGTCCCGTGGGCCCTTGATGTGAGCACCTCACTACTCATCTTGTAACAAGATCGTCATGATAATAGCGTCAGTATGGAGAGCCCCTATAAATAGTAAATCTCGCAAAAAAAAAAACTCATGATAAACTACTGAAATACCCAAAATGTTAAATGTTATTATTTTTATTTTTAGAATCCACCTCTTGAATATAAATTAAAATTTTTTGAATGTGATTCGGAACAACAGCTCATAAAAACGGTGAAGTAGACCTAAGTAGAGTACCTAAATTGACGACCTCTGTCGCGCGGCGGGCGAAGGTTCGCCTGCAACGCAGGAGGTTGCGGGTTCGATCCCGCCTCGGAACAAATATTTGTACGGTCTGCAGATATTTGTTCAGGGTGTTCTGGGTATTTTTCTATGTATAATAAAAAATATCTATCTATGTAATGTATTGTATTAAGTATATCAGTTATCTAGTCCCATTATAACACAAGCTCTGCTTAGCTTGGGGCTAGATGATGGTGTGTGAAATGTCCAGCATTTATTTATTTATTTATTTAAATGAAGGTCTTTGGGACGGTTTAGACGCACAACGATTAAAACAAGATTAAAACGCATCATGACTGTCATATACGCGAAATGACCAACCACAGGTCAGTGGAAAGAAAAACAACACAAAAATATTCATTCATTTATTTATTGCATACGTACCACATTATTAAATAACTTAGGTCTTAATTAGTACACATATGACGGAATCTACGTCGCCAATCTTCCGTTGCACAATTTTTCTATTATGTAACGGCGTTATGCGACGGAAGATTGGCTCTTTATTGGCGCTGCAATAGAGTTTGAGGCTTAAGATGCATATAAGAGTAACTAGGCATTGATGTACCTATATATATAACTAAAGCTAAATACATACTAATATACCAAGGTGAAAATAATGAAGTATTTGATACAAACAGGACTAAAAAAAAATTTAAGAAATTACAACCTTTGAGCATAAAGGTCCACAAACCGGATGACGCAATAGAGGAAGACCCTCCTCTCCTCTCCTCTCGATGGAATAAAGACATTATAATGGTCGTAGGAAGTCGGTGGATGGAGGCGGCTCAAGGCCGTTTGTCTTGTAGTGGATTATATAGCCTGATGATGAACCAGAAAAAAATAAGTGTAATTCAGCCGATTAGTGCGCGAGGTGTAGGTATTATAAAAATAATATAAATATTATCAATATAAAAATTTTGACGGCCTAAAAATCGCATATAATTAATTTAATTAGTTTATTTATTATTACAATATAAAATAGACGAACAAATATATAGTAACAATGCCGCTCCTCTCCAACGAAAACTCTGAAAGAATTCGACACGTGTTTCGCCTCTCAACGAAGCATCCTCAGGAAACAGTAGGCTCACTGCGTGCTAGAACGACAAAGACACACTACTGCAAAAACTCCGCAGCCATGTTGCCTCTTCGACCCCCAACACAAAAACTCTAAGTTCGAAGAGGCAACATGGCTGCGGAGTTTTTGCAGTAGTGTGTCTTTGTCGTTCTAGCACGCAGTGAGCCTACAGTTTCCTGAGGATGCTTCTGTGGGAGGCGAAACACGTGTCGAATTCTTTCAGAGTTTTCGTTGGAGAGGAGCGAATTGTTAATATATATTTGTTCGTCTATTTTATATTGTAGAATGGATTTCCGCAAAGTCACGCTTGAATCAATTAAATGTTATTATTGTTTTAATGTCAGCATGCAGGTACAACAGTTAGGTATCTTGAGAAGCTTCCCAACTGCATAATTTCCCTCCATGACCGTTACCAGTCGGTATATGTACATCTGACTGCATTGACTTGAATCCACGTATTGTTCATAGAATTGAATCGAATTGCAACTACCCCTCCTGAAAAAAAAATTATGGAAATGAGGCTAAAAATAGCAAATAACATTGTTTACTTAAATAAAGTATTGCTCAGCATTGTTATAATCCTACTAATATTATAAACGCGAAAGTTTGTGAGTATGGATGGATGTTTGTTACTCTTTCACGTAAAAACTACTGAATGGATTTGAGTGAAATTTGGAATGGAGATACTTTACGCCCTGGATTAACACATAGGCTACTTTTTATCATCATCATCATCATCATCAATTTTCATCATTATTCACGCGGGTGAAACCGCGGGGCGCAACTAGTTGAGTATACATTCCACTTTTGTCTGAAATACTAAATGTATCTTTGTTTTTATAACGGGGAAAAAAAACAAAAAGAAAGTCAAAAACGGATTAAATAATAAAATGAAGGACGTTTTTTTATGTTCTATACGTATGTACTAAAGACATTATAAACGTCGCAGGAAGTCGGTGGATTGAGGTGGCTCAAGACCGTTCGTCGTGGCATTCTAAGGGGGAGGCCTATGTCCAGCAGTGGACTTCTACAGGCTGATGATGATGATGATGTAATCAAACGTTTAGTTTGGTATGTAAACGTTTAGGGTAAACAGCTTGTTAGGCAAATCTCATGTTTAGGTATAATGCCCTCATTGGCATCTCGCGTTTAAGGTAATTCGATCATAAGGGAAAAAACATACTTAATTTTATTATTTTATCCCTTTTTTAGGGTTCCGGACCCTTAAAGAAACACTTTATTTTCCGTCTGTCTGTCTGTTTGTCTGTATGTCTGGCAAGACCCTTTTTCTCAGAAACATCTGAAGGTATTAACTTGAAATTTATACCAAATTTTTTTTTTTTTTTTTTACTAAATTAGTTTACCACATTTGAGCGGTACCCTAATAATATTACGATCTAGCCAAGTAGGCTAATGAGCAATTTTGCTTTGACTTATTTTTATAGAAATAAATATTACTAAGAATGTGTCCATTGGCACTTTTCTTATTTTCTTAATTTGAATTAATGATTGTAAATGATCATCTTATATTCCAATATTATTGACTCATTGAATTTTCGCAGACCGTACTTCATTAGCAAGATCGTCAACGGATCAATTAGTAATTTGAAAGCTGCCTAAGAATTGTATGGATCTATAGTAATTCGCAAAGCGGACACAACCGTCAATGACGTTTGCCCTCACGCGTCTGCCCGCGTTCGAGTCGCCGCGCACTCAGCGATGAGCGACTTCTTCCCACACCTCACCCGCCGTGCTTCTGACCACCCGGATTTTTTCCAACTTACTTGACACTTATCGTCATATTATAGACAATTCACACAATATCTTTATAAATTGTAGCCTATGTGTTATTCTGATGTATAAGCTATATTATTGTAAAGTTTCATTAAAATCCATTCAGTAGTTTTTATGTGAAAGAGTAACAAACATCCATCCTCACAAACTTTCGCGTTTATAATATTACTAGTTGCGCCCCGCGGATTCACCCGCGTGAATAATGATGAAAATTGATGATGATGATGATGATGAAAAGTAGCCTATGTGTTAATCCAGGGCGTAAAGTATCTCCATTCCAAATTTCACTCAAATCCATTCAGTAGTTTTTACGTGAAAGAGTAACAAACATCCATCCATACTCACAAACTTTCGCGTTTATAATATTAGTAGGATTAGTAGGATACTCAAGTTCACCAGATCATATTATTATGGCGAACTCCAGCAGACATCTGAGCACGAGGGGTGTCTTTTTACCTGTTTGCGAAAGCTTTGCAAGCTAATAGTTATTTGTTATACAAGAGTGCAAAGTTGCTTTTTAACCGCGTGCTCAGTTTTGATGACCGAGCAAGCGAAGGATTCTAAAATTTAAATCCTGAGCGTTAGCGAGGGAATCAAAAGAGCACGAGGTGAAAAATGTTTGCACTCGAGTGCAACACGTAACTTTTCATCCCACCTCAGCGAGGAAATGACATAATTTTAAAAAAAAAACACAAGATACTTTTGCGCATTTTCAACAGTTTCAGTCAATTCTGTTGGCATCAAATAAACTTCCTCGTCGCTAGAATCACTCATTTTAGGGTTTTCACTTGTTTCCAAGTTTCTTCTTTTTAACCTAAGGTTTTAACAATATGACGTATTAGAAAATGGCGCGTGTAAAGCAAATTCATAAAATATACACCAAGAAGGTTCCGAGTCTAAGTTTTTAACAAATAAAAAAAGGTAGTATGATAAATTCGGCACCATCGAGGTAAAAGTAAATAGGTTTAATGATGTTTTGAATTCACAAACTTAGTGCACACGATGTTCTTAATTCAATTTTACTTTATCCTCTAAAAACGGCTTTTACACTCAGATATCGAATAGCAAAAATACTCTTTCCGAGATGGTGGGATGAAAACAATATTTAAAAACTTTGCTTACCTATTGTCACAAGTCTCAACTCCAAATGTTTGTGTTTTATTATTCCCTCTATTTTGCAGCACTAGCCACCATGTGTTGTTCATATCTTGTAATGCATCGGGTATTAACGTCTGTAAGAAAAACATTAACGTATTATTTAGGTGTCAATCATCAATCTATTATATAAAATCGTTGAGTGACTGACTCACTCACTGACTGACTCACTCACTCACTGACTGTCTCACTCACTGACTGACTCACTCACCGACTGAGAATCAACGCACAGCCTAAACCTTAAGTCCTAGAGACTTGAAATTTGAAGGGTGAATTCTTTTTGTGGTCTAGGGGTACACTAAAATAATATCATGATAGCAGTAAAAATTGTAGGCAATATTGTAATGTTCATTGTATTAAAGAAATTAAATGTTCAACTTACTAAACTACGATAATTTAATGAAGATCGGATTAACGGTTCGAATGTTTTCCTCGGCTCAGACTAACATAGACATACGATACATGTTTTTTTTTTATACTACTTGGCAAGCAAATAAGCACTCGGCCCACCTGATGGAAAGTAGTTACCGTAGCTTATGGACGCCTGCAATACCAGAGGCATCACACGCGCGCTGCCGACCCAGAGACATAAGGATGAAAAGTCTAATTTGCCTGTAATTTCACCGGCACCCGTACCCTTCAAACCGAAACACAGCAATGCGAGCACTACTGCTTGGCGGCAGAAATAGATACGGTGGTAGTACTTCCCCGGACCGGAACTCTTTTACTACACTGAAAAAAATAAGCAGTATACCCAATCGATTTTTCGGTAACCATTATTGCTTTGGGCAGTAAAAATGGAGCCAATTGACTTGACAATTAAATTTAACTGGGCGGAAAACAGTTAAGTTGTAACAGTAGATTTTACTGTGTCACTGTCACTTTTTTCAGCCTTAGTTAAAGTCAGAAAACGGTAATACGTATCGGAAACTGATTGTTACAGTGAATAGTAATGTTGAATCATTTCAAATAACTGTTTGCTTCTTACTGTTTCTGACCATTTGTTTGCACGTTTTGAGATCATTTATTATTAATTAAAAATCAGTTTTCTTTACCGTTTTTTTTTACTGTTCTCGTACATTTGAAATCCACGTTTTATTTTTTTCAGTGTAGAAGTTCTACATACTAACAAACATGTATACAAATGCCAATCCATCCAAGTTGACTCGGAGAATATGCTTCGCTCGTTCATTTACTATTAACCTTATCCAAAAAAGTATTTACCCATTCATTAGCTTCACAGACTTTTCGGGTGACGTATTCGTCTCCGCCTCTGTGTACAAAACCTTTATTTTCTTCGGTGTTCCAATTCATGAGTTTGGTTTTTATCTGTGGAACATTTAAATAATTGTTGGCATGTAGGTACTAGGTATTAGAAGGACAACCTCCGTGGCAGTGGGCAAGTAGCCAGCTGAGAAGCAAGAGGTGCGGGTTCGGTTCTCGCTGTTAAAATGTTTGCATGATCTGCAAATATTTGTTCCGGGTCTGGGTGTATCGTGGTACTCTTAAAACCTGATACCGACGACACAGGGTATCATAGTGTGATATCAGGACAATAAATGTGACAGTTGGGTGTTATATTATGTTAGTGAAATGGCTGCGACCCAGTCAGGGACGAGATTTTTCAATACAAATTTGAACCCTCAACTCATGGTTTCCGAGTCATCTTTCAATGTCTATTTTATTAGTCATAAAAACGATACGTTTTTCTGTGTAAACGTAATAGTACAGGCAAATTAGCAAAAAGTGTGGACCTAAGTCGTGTAGTCGTGGATTCTTATGGAAACGTTAGATGACACGAAAAGAAGCTTATCCTAGTGTCAAGCTGTCTTAGTGCATTATGATTTTAATAAAAACCACGTGCATGTAGGGAACACAGTGTTGAACAAATGCATCTTCCGTAAAAAAAAAACCAGTATAAAACTTACGGCGGATGTGGTACTACTTAAATGAATAAGTTTAAGTCGATTTCCAGAACTACATTAATTTTCCCCGAAGTAGAGCGACAATAAAATATGGAAAAGTGCCTTCCGTGAGACGCACCAAGGTGCAAACCTGGTAATGTATTTCGATCATTTTTCTGATAAGTCTATCAATTTGCACAGACTAAATTAATTTTCCCGGAGCCGCAATACCCACAAAAAGTTTTTTTTGTAAATGTTTTTTTTTGTATGTTCCGTATTTCGGATTTAAAAAATACTTGGTGCAAATGTAGATAATAACGGTTCAAAGTCTATGCCAAATTGCACCGACTACTTCTATTTCCCCCATAAAGTTACGGATATTATAAGGTTTTCACCCTATTTCACCCTGTTCCGGAGGGTGAAATTACTGATGCTTATTATTGATAGACAGAGGTGATTTTTAAGCCAAACAAAACAATTAAAAAAGTTTTCATGACTACATCTAATTAGTTCCACACTTTTGCAAAAAATCACCTAATTTGACTGTACTATAACATTTCATCACTTTATTTAATGAATTTCTAAAAACTCTGTCTGAATTATGAACTCATTTGCCAATTACCGAAAGATGTATCACCACTCGATGTATCGATCACATTGTAAAGTTAAGATAAGAGTCTGATGCATTCGTCGTGTTCGATAATCTATGGTTTTTTTAATCTTTCTTTTGTACCTAGGCCTTAAAACTAAATGATTTAATTTCGACATCGTCTTGGCTACTTCGTTCAACTGTAGCGTAGGCTTACGTAAACAGAATATAGGTAGCGCAGGTAGAGGTACTTTTACCTACTTACTACACATTCTAGATGAAGCGGGTAACCCCCTGGTTAAAAGAGTTACCTTGATATTCATATTTTGTTACCGTTTTCATAAGTTCATCGACGAGGTCCTGCGGGTAGTTCCTTATTTTCTTGCAGTACCCTAATTTTTTGCACTCCTCTGGGATCTCTAGCTTGAACTCTGGTTCCGGCGCCTGTTATTTTACAAAAGAAATGTAAATGTAAAGTTCGACATAACATATCTGCAAGAATGATCCTATTTTCTATAAAGAATAAGCTACTCTCAATCCAAAGGTTGTCTGGAAGAGATCGCTTTTTAGCGATAAGATTGCCCATTGTACATTTATTATTATTTTATTCGTGTGTGTGATCCTTAACTATAGTTTTAAAGATGTACAATAAAGTATTTTCATTCATTCATTCAGTCAATGATGAAAAATAATTATGAATCAATAATGTACAGTGACGGTTTGAAAATGTTCGTCGGTTTTCAACTTGATTCGTTCAACGTATTACAAGCACATATTACCTTTTGAAACTGAATAGACAGAATACACTGAGTTAGAGAAAATAATGCTTGCAATCTGGTGCAAGCGAAAACCGACTCTAAGGTGACGAACATTTTCAAACCGTCAGTGTACTTATACATTGATGTAACCAAACAGTGGGCAGTTTACTAAAAACTCAAGTCTTACTTCAATCAATGAATAATTATAATAAAACAATGTTTGCAGAAAATATAAACTTTTATCACTAGAAACGGAACATCTACTCGTAAAAACTTCAGTTTTACCTGTGATCATGGCGCCATGTAACAATGCCAAAATATCGAGAATTAAAAATAACTCAATAATCATGGTAAATATCCCGTTTCTTTAGTGATAACTTTGCAGAAAATGTCTTAAATATACAATTATTGCCACCTTGACCAGTTACAGAAAGGGTGTTAAGTATATATAGACATGTCCCGTGTTGCATCTTGGTCGTTTTCATATTTATCAAAATGTCTAATCGGCAAATTCGTAGATTTTTAGTTGGTTTGTGGTTCCCGGGAGTGAACGTGAAATTAGTAGTACAGGCAAATTAGCAAAAAGTGTGGATCTAAGTCGTGTATTCGTGGATTATTATGGAAACGTTAGATGACACGAAAAGAAGCTTATCCTAGGTTTGCACCTAGGTTGCACGCTTACGGAAGGCTTTTAAATATTAGGTACAAACTTAAAAAAGCCGTAAATTTTAAAATAGAAAGAAATTACTTGATGCAAGTTAAATTACGTATAGAGAGACTGTCTTAGTGCATTATGATTTTAATAAAAACCACGTGCATGTAGGGAACACAGTATTGAACAAATGCATCTTCCGTAAAAAAAACCAGTATAAAACTTCCGGCGGATGTAGTACTAATTAAATGAATAAGTTTAAGTCGATTTCCAGAACTACATTAATTTTCCCCGAAGTAGAGCGACAATAAAATATGGAAAAGTGCCTTCCGTGAGACGCACCATGGTGCAAACCTGGTAATGTATTTCGAACATTTTTCTGATATGTCTATCAATTCGCACCGACTACCTTAATTTTCCCGGAGCCGTAATAACCACAAAAAGTTTTTTTTGTAATTGATTTTTTTTTGTATGTTCCGTATGTCGGATTTAAAAAATACTTGGTGCAAATGTAGATCATAACGGTTCAAAGTCTATGCCAAATTGCACCGACGGCTCCTATTTCGCCCATTAAGTTACGGATATTTTTATGGTTTTACCCCTATTTCACCCTGTTCCACAGGGTGAAATTACTGATGATTATTATAAGAGGTGATTTTTAAGCCATACAAAACAATTAGAAAAGTTTTCATGACTACATCTAATTAGTTTCACACATGTGCAAAAAATCAGCTAATTTGACTGTACTATAGACAACACGCTTCAAACTCCACTTATTTTTTTCTAGGTCATATTTTAAAATGAATGTTAAGTTATATTAATACATTAATTAAACTTCTGTTGTTAGTGCTGGCAGTAGAGTGTTGAACCGTGATTCTTCCGAAAAATTTAACTATTTATCCGACGTATGTAAAGAAAAGAATGACTATGAACATTCTTTCTTTTAATATTACTTAGAAATATACAAGCCGAAATCTTAATTTTATAGTTTATTTCAAAATTGTTTCTTTTTATTTGGATTGGGGCTGATAGTAACTTTTATAAACGTTCTGCATATACATACTTAATGACAGTTGTTCAAAAAAACATGATTTCGATTATTTGCTTTTGTATGACACATATTTTATCGGTATAAGTCAAAGTCAATTTATAATACATTATAATATATTTACTTTATAGACTTTATAAATAAGTAAGTATATTATAAATTCTTGATCTTCAACAGCAGGGAATCCTGTGTGGAGATGAAAGTTACTTTCTACAAACAAAATTTAACTTAAAATGTGTTTTTTTTCGATGTAAAATAATTATGATGCATAATTGTGTATCCATACTATCTATTTGTAAAGTACCTACCTAATCGTATGAACCTAAATGGTGTTACTTTTGTATTTTGTTCTTGAGAAATAAATATATTATTATTAAATATGCCACAAATTTATTTAAAATTTCATAAAAAAAACTATATTTATTATAAATAAATAAATAAATAATGCTGGACATTTCACACAACAGTATCTAGCCCCAAGCTAAGCAGATGACAAAATGTCAAATATATGTGGTGACTTTGTTTTTTTTTTCTACTTGCTTTATTTAACGAGGAGAGAGGCTTGAAAAAAACAGCTTGATGCCGTGTTTGGTCGGGGTATTGCCTTAAATTAAGATATCATTTTTTTTTGTAATAACTTAGCTACTTACCGCGCAACTGCAAATATAGACGATATAAGCGAACAGCATAAATTTCAAAAGGTGACCCATCTTTACTGATTGCTTATGGCTTAATGTAAATGCATTGAGTGCCCGCTGTTATATATATATTTGTAGAATGTATTTGTTTCCTCCTAAAATTATTAGTTAACTCACTGATAGCTACTGTATTACACAGTATGACTAATATCCTATTACGTATTATGATAAAATTCCATTGTTACCTAAGCTATCTACACAGCAGTATAGAGTACCATTTTCCTTCTTTATTACATCACACTAGAGAGCACTCATAATGTAGTGGAAGGGAGTTCGATTTCCGATCCTAAGGTCGTGGGTTGAAATCCCGGTCGTGCAACGATGGATTACAAGAAAATTGTATTGCGCAATATAATGTTTATATTATGTTAAACGGTGAAAGAAAATGTAAAAAATCTGGCATATCCTAAAACCAATAGCCAAGTGCGTGTCGGTCCACGTGGTCATGTCCGAAGTCAAATCTTGGTCATCAACTTCCGAAGTCTAATGATGAGATAAACAGACGTTACTTAGCACGTACTAATGCTTAAAACTGTCCCGGTCACTCTCTAACACGTGTGTTTTTACATTTGTGTGACAGGGACAGATCTAAGCATTAGTACCGTCTATTTATCTCGGCAACAGTGTTCCTGCATACCTAACTCAAAATTTACTTAGTGCAGTATTTCCTTGCAAATTTTTGATAGAAGTTAGAAAAGAGAGAAAGAAAAACATTTTATTTATGGCTTAACAAAAAACACACAACCACAAAACAACCAACAGAACAGAAGAACTAAAAAAAAGAATTATACAACAAAATAACAATGACAAATGTATATGTCTATTGCAAGCTACTAAAAGGCACACTTACGACCTGATGCACTTACATGAGGAGTTCCAAGTTTCTAGGTAAAACGGTTCAGAAATAGAGAGGGGAGGACCACATTGTAACTATTTTGGCGGTGTAAACCACGCTGAAGGCAGTGCTCACAAATAAATGGTGTAAGAAAACACTGCTTCATCTAACAGGACCTTTTAAACGATACACCTATCACATGATATTATGAAAAAGGGTGACGTGCATGGTATTAACACGAGAAATACAAACAAAATATACCAAAATTTCGATTAAAGAAAGTAAGTGGGTCTTTTATGGGGAATTCTCTGTACGGTTCTATAATAAACTTCCAGAAGGTGCATCTAAACTTCCTATTCGAAGATTTTAAACCTACATAAAGATTAATCTAATTAAGAAAGCGTATTACACTATTGATGACTATATAAATGATAAAGCCGCGTGGCCTGATGTCGCTCTGCCCCTCGACTGCTAAAATGGAAATTTGCAATATTTGTACTTACCCATTTACATATTTCTATTAGATTATTATTTATAAGTATAACAAGCGTAGCGTGTGCTGGCTTGCATATATATATTTTTTGCTGATGTTTATTTAATTTTGACTACCTTCCTAAGGTTTTTAAGTTCTCATTTACTATGTATCAGCAACTCCTTGCTCCGAGGCACCACACAGGCGCTTCTCGCCTAGTGGTAAGACGGACCATTTATGTAATCCAAGCCGTGTTTGTTGCCTGATTCTTCTAGGCGTGGTCGCGTTGGAACAGGAGTAATTTTAGTTTATAAGACGATTCAAAATGATCCTTGTGATTTCAATGAATAAAATTCTTTTTGACTTTATGAGGGGTGCGACTAGAAGCCTGTATATTATTCTGATGTATAAGCTATACTACTATAAAGTTTGATCAAAATGCGATTCGTTTTAATAACAAACATTCATCCATCTAATCATCCATCCTCACAAACTTTTATAACAAGTATTAGTTTATATATTTATAGGATATGAGGATATATAGGATTCGGTGACTAAGTCTAAGCCTTCTTTCAAATCGTCTCTGTCTCTCTCTAATACGCGTGTTTTAACATTTGTGTGAAAGTGACAGGGACGATTTCAAAGTAAGCTTCAAGGCTTCAAGGTAAGTGACTTAGTCACCGTGAAGTACGTTATATTTATCTGGACCTGAGTGTTTATTAATTACAAGAATTGGGGCTGAGTTGGTCGTAGGTACTTTGTGATTTCAATTAATAAAAATTATTGACTTTGAATCTTTGATAGAGTGTGCTGCTTAACATTTTTTGGCTGATAAAAGCCAACAAATGTTAAGAAGCTACGATTTCTAAAAAACAATACTGTCTTTATTGTTAATGTTATAATGATTTCTGCGATTATAAATAAACTGCGTCGGGCGTGTCCAAACAAAACATATGTTTGTTATAAAACACTCTTATCCATGGGGTTATTACGTATAGCTATCGTTTTATGACGTAAATTATAACCATTGTGCAATAATGGAAAACACAGTTATATGAGCAGCAGTCACTATGCAATTGTATGTTGTACTTACTACTCAGGTAGGTACTTACTTAATTAAATGATGTAGCTCTAGTGTAGGTATGTATTTCCGCAACGAATTTATTATCGTTTTCCTTGCAGAAAAAGCACATAATCAACAAAATATATGTGGTTACACCTAATTACATAAGAAAATTAAATGAATCAAATTGATTTAAATAAACCAATAATGGTTATTTTAAGTTTTATCGATAGAAAAACTTTGTCCGCGTAGAGTTTTTTTACATACAAACTTCAACACCCCCCCCCCCCGCTGTACCCCCTTAAGGGGTAAATATCAGAAATTCCTTTCTTAGTGCACCCCTAGGAATGAACCGAAAAGGAATATACCCTCCGAATTTCAGGTCTCTATACCCTGATTTTGAATTTCAGATAATTTTTGTAAACAAATAAATGTCATGATATGCCACTGTGAGTATAACTGTCATGATTGTGTAGCATACGTGTAAATTCACATATGACACACATACATGACACTCATACACACAGTGACATTTCTTTGTTTACAAAAATTGTCTCAAATTAAAAATCAGGGTATAGGTACAGGCGGTGACTTGTCAGTTAGTTATATATATTAATGATGATAATATATGTTAAATCAAAATTAATTTAACTCGTGGGGTAGGAAAATTTATCAGAATTCTTATACATGCATCATTTTTTATGATAGCTTTAATAATTAGGCCACAAATAACGATATAGTAGGTACTGAGTCGCCTCGATCGCCCATTTTTTCCCTATAGAGTTCACAGGCTAACTCAATTTATTCAATTTGCAACACTAAGGTATTGTAATTGAGATTATATTATGATGATAAAAAAAACTAGTATTATGTAGTTAGAGTCTGTTCAGAAAGAGAACTGTCGTTGGACAAATTGTGAACTACATAATTACAACCATACCTAACTAGGAACGGGTTTCTTTCTGTCGGCATTTTGAATCATAAACTAATGAAATATATAGAATCAAAAAGGAACAGATGTACTATTGTTGTTATTATTATGATTATTATTATTATTATTATTATTATTGTATTACCCGCTAAACAAAAAAGGTAATCACTAGAGTCTTCAGCGAGAGACCAGTCGTGGGATTGGAGGGCGCTGCTGTGCTTAATTACCTTTTTTACTAACCTGATTTGAAACGATTGACCGTTTTGACAAAAGGGATTGGACAAGTCTGATACCATCTAATAAAAAAAACTTTGAGTGCTTCTAGTCTAAGCGACGCGTGGCATAGCCCGGGAGCTGCTCTTATCTGACTCAATGCATTAGAATTGCCATTTAGCGTGGTTATAAAGCCTTGGGGACAGACAGACAGATCTTGTTGAGGTAAGGAACCCTTAAAGTTAGGAGTTTCATTAAAAATAAATTAAACTCATTTTAAGGTGGATCGTCTCACATGTGACGCGAATTTAAAATTGTATAGTGTTTTTTGCTCGTCACGCTCATCAACACTTTTTGAGATAGCGAAAACAGGTTTTGATAAAACTAGGAGACCCAACACACAATATTAGTAGCCCAACTAATTATCTTTTAGAGGTGCTATCAACTGAAACATGTGCGTTTGGTTTTCTAGTTTTCACTATCATATATGAAGTGTTGATAAGCTGTGATGAGCAAAACACACAATCAAATTTGAATTTCGCGCCACATTTGAGACGATCCACCAAATCGGTTCGCAGCTTTAAGCTTGTCATTTACTTTCACAAACTATTGAGTTTTTGCGTTTTTTCCTAAAATCAATAGCTCACTACTAGCAGTAAACTAATCACGTATAAATACGTTAATTTAGTGTTAACACGTAGTATGTGATCCTTATATCACTTTCACAAATTTTGCCTGTCTATATACGTGTTCCGTTTGAAAGTATTTAAATCCATTTCATTATACAGCGACTCCTTTCCCACTGGACTGATCTACGACATGAAACATCGTTACAATGACTAAAATTCTCTTACATTATTACTCACATTTACTGATAGATAGGCCACGGGAGTCGGGAAGACCCACGGGAAAAACTCAGTTAAAAAGGACAAGAAATGGCATGGACCTATAAAACGGCGTACATTTTTCCACGTAAGCCCGTAATAGCCGCTACGATTCATCACACAGCCGGTACATATTGGGTCGACCTTATTCGTGGCATCGTACCGAGATATTCGACGTGTGCATTAATCTCGACTACAGATGGAATCAATTTTGTTTATCTCTCAAATTGGAGACAATTGTTTTTTTGTCGGACGGAACTATACCCTGATTTTTAATTTGAGACAATTTTTGTAAACAAACAAATGTCAAGATATGCCACTGTGAGTATAACTGTCATGATTGTGTAGCATACGTGTAAATTCACATATGACACACATACATGACACTCATAAACACAGTGACAATTCTTTGTTTACAAAAATTGTCTCAAATTAAAAATCAGGGAATAGTTTAAAGATTGTTTTTGCTCGACTCGGGAGGGTAATGTTTTTCATGCGTATCAGAAAAGATATCTATATATTGGTTTAGATTATTCTTTGTGCCGTGGTGTGTCCGGCCTAAGAATAGACTCCTCCTTCTCCCGTGGATGTGGTAAAAGCTATACTAAGGGCATACACCAGGGGATGGGCAGCAGCATCTACCCGAGTACATAACACCGATACCGATCACCAATCCGCCTGCCCAGCGTGGTGATTATGGCAAATCCTACCATTGTATTAAATGGGGGAGGCCTTCTCCAGAGCCTATTTACGTCCACGATAACTTTAGTAAATATTTAAGTCTAGACTGGTAGGCCTGGTCTAAACTCAGATTTAAACCATTTTTAGTTTTAGATTAGACACGCTCTAGTGATGTTTGTTTGAGTAACCTCTGTGAGACGTTTTATACTTATGGACTTCATAGGATTTCTATAGTTGGAGGAACAAGCCTTCTAAAATACAAGTTTAACTCAGCTTAGGAGCCAAGGGGCCCATTAAGTTTTTTGTGTACTACATAATATCATTATTGTTTATGTTAATTTGTTCTTTGTTAACCCATAGATTTTTATTTTCTACGATTTTTTTTCGACGTTTTATTATTATTATTATTTTTATTTTATTATTTGACGACCTCTGTGGCGCAGCGGGCGAAGGTTCGCCTGCGACGCAGGAGGTTGCGGGTTCGATTCCCGCCTCGGAACAAATATTTGTTCGATCTGCAGATATATTGTTCAGGGTGTTCTGGGTATTTTTCTATGTATAATAAAAAATATCTATCTATGAATTGTATTGTATTAAGTATATCAGTTATCTAGTACCCATAACAAAAGCTCTGCTTACCTTGGGACTAGATATTGTTGTGTGAAATGATAAGCATTTATTTATTTTATTTATTTATTATTAGTTTACGAGAAAATAGGCGTGAAAATAACTTAAGTGCACAAAGTAAGAAACGGCGCGGCGGCGCGCCGCGGTAATATAATATGAATGATAAACAGAAACTGTGTACGTTACACCTAACTTGATCAGTTGATCCATAGCCGATGTCTTTTATGATTAACTAATTAAACGCCTCTCACTTCAAAGAAGAGCAGAGATTGGTAAAGCAAATAATACTCGTGCATAAGGAAAATTCAAAGAACCTTCTAAATAAATTTCCGCCGAGTTCGCGAGTTCGTTTGTCAAAAGTTCCATTTTCCTCTAACATAACTCAGGCTTATTATCAGAGTGATAGAGCATGAAATTGGCCTTATCTTGAGCGTAAGCAGATTTCTTAAGTGGTTTCTAACCGCATGTCAGCATTGTTTAATTTTGATCACAAACAAGTACACAACTTTCATAATACAGTGACTATTGACACACATAGAATGCGCGCCAGATAAGTTTGCGTTCGGACTTCTTTTTTTAATAGACCAGATTTTTTATTTATTTTAATTTCTAGAAATTTAAATACAAAAAAAATACTAGTATTTTATTAGTAATATCGTGTAATTTTTTGGATTTTTAACCAGTGTAGCTTATTTTAAGAGCACATGGTAGTGAATTTATATATATATACGTGTATTGCGTGTCTTTTCAAATGGATGTAAATTGTCTTTGAACATTCTAGTAAAACTGCCAACTGCGTGCTGAGACTATAACGACTTGGCCTAATTTTATGAAAATAATTTACCTACTGGCAAAATTGTGGAAACATTCCTCCAGGCCATGATAAAAAATAAAAAAAAGTTTACTTTCGGCTTGGGTTCGTGATAAGCATTGATGTATTATATTACTAAATGGTGATCAGATACAAATCAACCATACAAAGATCTTTGCACGCACGGGAAACTTGATAAATGACAAGTTAAATTGTCAATTTGGCTGCTCAATACTCAATACTCAATACATTTATTTCACACTAGTTGCGCCCCGCGGTTTCACCCGCGTGAATAATGATGAAAATTGATGATGTTGATGATGATGATGAAAAGTAGCCTATGTGTTAACCCAGGGCGTAAAGTATCTCCATTCCAAATTTCACTCAAATCCATTCAGTAGTTTTTACGTGCAAGAGTAACAAACATCCATCCATACTCACAAACTTTCGCGTTTATAATATTAGTAGGATAGTAGGATAAATAAATAATAAATAAATAAATAAATGCTGGACTTTCCACACAACATTATGTAGCCCCAAGATAAGCAGAGCTTGTGTTATGGGTACTAGATAACTGTAACATTTAGTTGTTATATAAATATGTAGTATCTCATATGAACCCTGTGCTTAGGGCATTGCAACAGCGAGGCAGACCGAGGTTCTCGGGCCCATTTCGAGGACAGGTCAAAATCTCATTTGATTATTGGTAAGTAGTCTTAATATATACAACCCATGTAGGCATTTAATAGAGCAAATATATATGTAGGTTATTTTACCAAATTTTTATCCTTATGCTTCCCTTATATTTGCTCTGATTTATATGCTGTAAATTTATTTGAAAGATACATACATACATACATATTAAACATACACAACACCCAACATTCACTTCCTACACTAGGATTCCCTGTGTCATGGGTATCAGGAACTACGAGTAGGTAACATGGTACCACATCACCCAGACCCGGAACAAATATTTACAGATCATGCATTTGTCCCGCAGTGGGAATCAAACCCGCACCTCTTGTGTCTCAGCCGGCTACTCGCCCGCCGCGACACAGAGGTCTTGCTATTATATTCCTCTACGGCTACTTATTTTAATGTAAATTACACACTAAAACTCGGTCTGAATTACTTATACGAAAATATCCAGCACGTTGATGCTAAGTAATTTATTTGTTAACTTTTTCTTTTTATTTCCGTACTGAAGTCACTCATTACGGAAAGTTTCGGGAACCGCAATGAGACGTCTTACAAGGGTGGAACAAGGGATCTACGAACGAGTAATTGATACAAAAGCACTTTTTACCCGACTACAGCGAAGCAAAAGGAGGGTTATGATTTTAGTACCCTATGTAATATATATAACATGTATGTAAGTTTGTTCATCAGGGGGCTTAGTACGGGTTTTGATAGTTTTCGAAACTATTATGAAGTTTCGTTTCCATCCAATACATTTACTGACAGCGTCCTTAGTTTTCCTCTCGTTTTCGCTAGGGGCGCTGCAAGTAAATGTATGGAAGGAAACGAAACTTCATATAGTTTCGTAAACTATCAAAACCTGTACTAAGTCCCCTGTTCGTAGCTCCAAAACTATTTATTTGTATGAATAATCTTGACGTTTGTAATATTTTCTCTGCGATTTTTTTCATTGGGCTATTTTTTTCCTTCAACAAGACGAAGGTACGCAGACGTCGCAACCCTACTTCAGTGAGTCTCACTACACACATTTGTGTTTCAATTCGAAAAACCTGTAATTACAAGCGGAATCACGGAAAAAAGTCCGCAGTTGAAATGAATTTGTGAAAATGCTGCACCACTATTATGTTACTTGGTTTCAGCTTTTGCTTAGTGCGGGTTTTAGTTTTTTAATATTTTTTTTTCGATAAAATGTAGAGATTTCCTTTGGGTGCTATGTTGGATTATGCTGTTACTTAATTTTATGATCATTATTAACTCTCTTCGTTTTGAATTTACACCAAATATAAAAGTCTATTAGCTTAGAGTGCCATGAAAAATCAAGCTTCTAACTCAATGCATTAAAAAGATAGGGTAATGAATATTATTATTTTCGTATAGAAATCGCGAAAATGACAAACCTCTTGGGTTCTTCCCGTAACCTCAAAATTCAGAAATTTGGAATGCTTAGAGACTTTGTGACGCACGCAACCAAACATAGCTAAGAATGATACAGAGGCGAACTCTCTCGAAAAATTCCAATAAAATACTTCCAGTTTGCTTTCAGACACTGCGTCACTGACCAGACGATACGTAAACGTGACGGTTTTTGTGTCAATGAAAATCTCATCATTGAGATTATGTTTGCGGTCACAGTGTGATGTATGATGGGGATATTTTGATGGTTATTAGTTTGTCTAAGAAATATTTTCCAAATAATCGTTTATGATGCTTCATAAAATTTTGATTGGCTATTAGACAACGTTTTTCAAAAGGCTGTGAAATGATAATGTATTTATTAGGTTTTAATTTTTTTAATTTTCATGTGTTTGGTCTTTAGAATGTACCACAACTCCCAGACCCGGAACAAATATTTGCAGACCATGCAAACATTTGTCCTGCAGCGGGAATCGAACCCGCACCTCTTGTCTCTCAGCTGGATACTCTGTTGGATGTTATGTTTGTTTACTAACGATATCACCCCGATCCAATATAGTAAATTATTTTACAATGACGCTACAATGACGACACTAAATCCATTGTGTCGAAATAATCAATAGAAACTATCGATAGCTATGTCACTGTTGTGTAGGCGGGTACGCGTAGGTAATCTGATTGCTTGCTGTACTGTGTTATACTAATGGGTAGTGGAAACCGAATACAGCCTCTACCTACACAATAAATATAAGTCTTTATTCTACACACCAGCCTAGATCTGTCCGAGTTCTGAGGAAATAGACTAAGTTTATACTCCTGTAGTTTTCAGTGTTTATTTTTGTACCCCGTTCTTTGGAATAATTAATGCCAAAATAACTTTTCATTTAAAAAACCGACTTCCAACATTGTATTCGACTAAATATCTGGATGGAAAAAATGATGAATAAACCATAGTGGTGAATGGGTTATGATACTTTCTGAATGCAAATGCTTGATTTGTTGCTGAAAATATCAAAATCGCTATATGTATGCCTACAATATTTGAGGAGTTCCCTCAATTCCTCATGGATTCCATCAGAACTGGATTTTGAAAAAAAATGGGACCAATCTGGAAGTATATCTATTCAAATAAAAACAAAAATTTCCCAATCGGTTTATAAACGACAAATATATGAGGAAACGAACATAATAAAAAATAAAAAAAATGAATTGAGAACCTCCTCCTTTTTGTGAAGTCGGTTACTAAACTAATTTCAACAAAAAAACTCTGATCTGGTGATTCTGGAGCCTATGTATGTACGAATGTATGTATAAATATTAACGATACGCAAATATATCCATACAAAATATATCAAAGTCTCATGGTCAACACTCGTAAGTGGAACTTATTCTTATAACTTTCGACATAAAACATTAATCTAAGTGTCAACGGCATCACTGTCAGCTACGTGACCAAAATACTAATAAATTCGTTTATGAAAGACCAAGCTTTGTTTGGGTTTCGTCCATTATGAAGCTTGTCTCCAAGTTTTGATGACAGTAAGATCTATGTCTTGCTTGTGGCAAGAACTATTTCTTACTAGCGGTTCCCATCGGTTTTAACCACGTAATTCTCTCGAGAAATTATAAAAAGAATCCCATGTTTTCATATTTTTTTATTATTACGACATTCATTTATTTAAAACTAGTTGCGCCCCGCAGTTTCACCCACGTGAAAAATGATGAAAATTGATGATGATGATGATGGTGAAAAGTAGCCTATGTGTTAATCCAGGGCGTAAAGTATCTCCGTTCCAAATTTCACTCAAATCCATTCAGTATTTTTTACGTGAAAGAGTAACAAACATCCATCCATTCTCACAAACTTTCGCGTTTATAATATTAGTAGAATAGGATCTCGTTACAAAAATATATTTTTTACTATAAAGAAATACCTACTATCTACAAAAACATAATAAGTATAAAAAAACATTATAGTAAAAAATATATATCTAAACGGGAAACCTCCGGCCGTGGAGCAAGGCCTATGCGGTCGGAGGTTAGGGCTGCAGAGAGAGGAACATCCTGACTATGCGTGCCGAGTCCAGGAGTACTGCCTTCTGAATCTGACCCTTGATCCAACCATTTATTTATTCATTTTTTTTTTTTTTTTTTTTTTTTATTTAGTGAGAGCCTCTCAAGGTATTGGTCGAGGCTCTTCGCTATAAGTCCATTCACATTATTATTACTATTATTACCGTAAGTCGAGGCATTATATGGTGGAGGTAAACTTCTATAGGCTGATGATGATGATCATGATAAAAAAACTATAAATAAAAAAAAAAACTAAATAACTATAACTATAAACTATAATATACTATAACTACTATATAACTATTAATATATAATATACTATAAGGTCGCCTTATCGGTAAAAGCAATGAGACTAGATTGACATCCAGACCTTTGGTTGGCCAGCATAAAACATAATCAAAAGACGTCGGCCCATAGGTATATCAAGCTGTACATGTAAAAAAAATTGCGTTTAACATTATCTGTGATATTATAAATGTTATAGGAGAGTCTGAAGCTTACGCAGATGTATTAAGCCTAATGCTGAGGCCACATTATCGGGCTACGGTGAATTTTTGCGTTTTGTGTCCCTGTCTGTATGCATCATTCGTAAAACGACAGACAGGGACACAAAACGCAAACATTCGCCATAACCCGCTAATGTATAGAACAGAAGAAGGTACTTATACATAAGTAAGTAGGTAATTTGCTAACCCCCACACTAGGATTCCCTGTGTTGTCGGTGGTTAGTCTCTTCCAGGAATAGCCCCAGCATAAGCGGTACATAAGCTTACGCGGTTGGGTACCGATTGTTGGGCGCTCCGCTCCCGCCGAGCGCCTTCCGCTGCGCTGCCCCCGCTGCGCCGCCCCCGCCGCGCCGCCCCCGCGCGCTGCGCTCGCGATTGGCATCCGCCAGTCCGCACTTTACAGTGCGTCGTGCCTTCAGTCTCAACGGACGTTGCCCTTTTTAGGGCAAAATCCTTGTTTCTGAGGCATAAATTAGTAAAATCCACGCTTAGTGGTCGACCAGGGATACCTAACGGTGCCATACGAACTGGTCGGGCGTGGACCCGGAACGCCTGCTTTCCTCCTTCCGAGGAACGCAAAATCCGGTTGGGTCTGGAACCACCGGCCTTGGGGGCTTCCCTAGTCGACTCCAGATATCGGTTAGGACACACCCCTTTTGCTCCGTAAGAGCGGCAAAAGGGACACACAAATTAGGTAGGACACACCCCCGCCCTGCCTATCCCGGCAGGGAGGGTTACACACACTCACACCTGGCGGCTACTCCCGCCGCCATGGACGTCTCGAATCTCAGTAGGGATTCCCTTCGGGCCCTATTGATAAGCGTTTTATCGCAGGACCCGACCCTCTTCCAGGAGGTCCTTTCGGCCTCGCAGCCCTCTGCTGAGCCGAAATGTAAGCCCGCCCAACCTCGCGCTCCCGCCCCTCAGGCCCCCACGGTCCGCGAAATCGTTGAGTCCGCCTGCGATCAGGTCTTAAAAAACTCGGTCCCCATCCCCGACTCTCCGGACTCTCCGGATGCGTCCCCCGCGTACCCGTCTCCTGTCGACGACGACATGGAGATCGATCTTGGTGCCCGCGCCCAGTTCGAGTCCTCTGCGTCCTCCTCCTCGGACTCTGAGGGTTACACCCTCGTCCAAGGAGGTAAGAGGAAGAAGAAGTCTTCTTCTTCAAAGAAGGCTTCGTCCGCTCCCCCCGCGAAGACCGCAATCCCGCCTGCGGCAGCCCGTCCCACTACTCCGGTCTCTCCTACTCCGGTGGTCTCGGGTACCGCCAAGAAGGAGAGACCCCCTCCGCCCCTCTTCCTTCGCGAGAAGGAAAAGTGGGATAATGTCTCCTCTCTCCTCAGAGAGAGGAATATACCATTCACGAGTGCTCGGAGCACTAAGGATGGTATTAAAGTCCAACTTACGTCTTCCGCCGATCACCGGAAACTAACGGCCCTTCTTCGCCTCGAGAAAATAGGTTATCACACCTATGCTCTCGAGGATGAACGCCTCCTCCGCGTTGTGATCCGTGGCCTCCCCGCCGAACACAACACGGACGCGATCAAAGCCGATTTACAGACGCAGAACTTCCCAGTTCGGGAAGTTCATCGTATGTACAGCGGCCGTACGAAGGTCCCTTACGATCTGGTGCTAGTGATCCTCAATCACTCGCCGGAAGGTAAAGCCATCTTTGGCTTAAAGTCCGTTAATGGCCTCTCAGGCCTCCGCGTCGAGACCCCCTTCAGGAACGGCACTCCTAGCCAGTGCCATAGATGTCAGCTCTATGGCCACTCGGCTAAGAACTGCTACGCGCGCGCTCGCTGCGTCAAGTGCCTGGGCGACCATGGCACCGCTGACTGCACACGTACCAAGGGCACCTCTGTGCCACCCAGTTGCGTGCTTTGTCGTGCCGAGGGACACACCGCGAACTATCGCGGTTGCCCCATGGCCCCCAAAGTCACCAACAAAAGGGTGGCAAAGAGGTTCCCGGATCGAATCCCGCAACCTCAACCTCAATACACCAAAGCAGCTCCGAAGCTAGCGATGGTCCCCCAGAGAGCGCCTCTGCCCACTGTTTCGGCATGGGCAAAGGCTCTCCCATTCACAAGTCAAGCCCATCAGGCTAAACCAGCCGCCCCCCCTCGTTTTCCCCAGGGGCCTCCCCCCGCCCCCTCAGGGCCGTACAAAGCCCCCTCAGGGCCCTCAAAGATGAGCCAGTCGGACCTCGCCGCCGACTTGGCCTTCATCACGTCCTTCAATCTTCCCCAAATTCACGTGCTGGCACGCGAACTTAGGGAAGCGAAATCAGCGGTTGAAAGAGTTTTCCTCCTCGAGGCAAACTCTGCCCTGATCGAAGCCCTCAGCACCCCCCCCCAACGGTACTAATATGTATGTACAACCGGAAAGAATTAAACCCCGCTCCGTCTCGTTAGCGTTCTTCAACGCTAACGGACTCTCTAAACAACGTGTTACAGTCCAAGACTTTTTGATTAAACATCAAATCGACGTTATGCTAGTGCAGGAGACCTTTTTAGACCCCGGCCACCGCAA
This sequence comes from Epirrita christyi, assembly GCA_951392215.1. Classification (NCBI taxonomy): domain Eukaryota; kingdom Metazoa; phylum Arthropoda; class Insecta; order Lepidoptera; family Geometridae; genus Epirrita; species Epirrita christyi. The sequence goes on along the minus strand of OX595841.1, from coordinate 13,217,114 downwards.
TCCTAGGATAGCGAATTTCCAGATGGTTCGGAATGACAGACCGGGCGCGAAAGGCGGTACTGTCATATACTACAAGAGGTCCCTGCACTGCATGCCGCTTGATACTCCTCCCTTGATCGACTTAGAAGCTTCTGTTTGTAGACTTGCGATGACCGGTCATCCTTCAATCATTATCGCTTCTTGCTATCTCTCTCCCAGTAAAACTATACTTAAAAGCGATCTTGAAGCCCTCTTAAATCTCGGTAGCTCAGTCATTCTGGCGGGCGACTTTAACTCTAAAAATACCCTTTGGAATTGCGTTGCAAACAACCCTAATGGAATCAAACTCGACAGACTAGTTGACACTCTAAATTTTGATATCATCCCTCCCATGGCCCCGACTCACTACCCTTTTAACGTAGCGCACCGACCCGATATATTAGACTTTGCCCTTCTAAAGAACACAGCCCTCAGGTTGCGTTCTATAGAAGTTCTCCACGAGCTTGACTCTGATCATCGTCCCGTTCTCTTGAAGCTAGGCCCCCCTTCCGACACCTCCCCTCCCACCAAGACAGTGGTTGAGTGGCATAAGCTCGAGAAAGCTCTCAAGTCTATACACTCGCCTGACTTGGACCGAATCCCCGACGACATCAGGTCCCCTCTCGATGTCGCTACCGCGATCGACTCCCTGACCAGCCATGTCACCGCCGCTGTTAGCGATTCATCGAAGCAGGTCCCTGTGGCGGCTGACCGCCGCTCGGCCCTGCCAGATGAGGTGAGACGGCTGCTCACGGAGTCGAACGCAGCGACCCGTCACTATAGCTCCTGGCCCACCGAGGAGAATCGTGTCAGGATGCGCTCCCTCCACCGCGAGGTAAGGAAGCGCATCCATGAACATCGCGATCGAGAATGGGACAGTCTGCTCTCGGGGATCGAGCCAAGTCACCTGGCTTACTGGAACTTGGCTCGATCCATGAAATCAGACGAGGTCGCAACCATGCCCCCTCTCTCCCGCCCCAACTTACCCCCTGCGTTCGATGACGATGACAAAGCCAATTGCTTAGCCGAAACCCTCGAAGCCCAATGCTCTCCCAGTCTTGAGCCGATCGATCCTGTTCACCTCGACATGGTGAACAGCGAAGTCGAGAGGCTAGTCTCTCAACCGCCCTCTGCGCCAGCTCTCCCCCTGATTAAAGCCTCGGAGGTTCTAGCGATTATCAAGGATCTCCATCCGCGGAAATCTCCCGGTGATGACGGAATCAGCAACAGAGTACTCAAGCAGTTCTCTGTTGCGCTCATCTACCTCCTGGTCAGCATCTTCAATGCGGCTATGGCCACTTGCACTTTCCCCGATACCTGGAAGGAAGCCAACGTCATTGGCATTCGTAAACCAGGCAAGAATCAATCCGAACCCTCTAGCTACCGCCCTATTAGCCTCCTCAGCTCCCTTGGCAAGATTTATGAGCGACTCCTTCTGAGTCGTCTCTGGTCTCATGTCAACGAACTCAAGCTGCTCCCGAATGAGCAGTTCGGGTTCCGTGCTAGGCACTCGTGTCCCCAACAGGTGCTCCGCATCACGGAGCATGTCTTATCCAAATTCAATCATACCTGGCCGGCAGGTACGGGAGCTATCTTCCTCGATGTAGCGAAAGCCTTCGACAAAGTCTGGCACAACGGCTTGATCTACAAGCTGTTCAAATTCGGAGTGCCAGATAGACTCGTGCTCATTCTACGAGACTATCTTCAACATCGTAGCTTTCGCTATCGCGTGGAAGGTACGCTCTCTAGCCCCCATCCTATCAGGGCCGGAGTCCCTCAGGGCTCCGTCCTCGCCCCGCTACTATTCACTTTGTATACTAGCGATATGCCCCGCGCCCACCACCAAGTAGAAATCGCCCTATTCGCTGACGACACAGCCTTGTACACATCGGACCGGAATTCCAGTCGGGTGTGTATAAGGCTGCAAGAAGCTCTTACCGCGTTAGGTGAGTTGTTCCGCAAATGGCGCATTGAAGTCAACCCCGAGAAAAGCGCAGCAGTGTACTTTTCTCGGGGTCGACCCAATCCCAAAGCGGTCTCACTCTTCGGCAAACCCATCCCATGGGTTAAGTCAGTCCGTTACTTAGGAGTCATCCTTGATAGTCGCTTGACCTTCCTACCTCACATTAAAAAAGTTAGTAACCACGCTAAATTCATACTCGGTCGTCTCACCTCTCTTATATGCAAGAAAAGTAAAATGTCCCTTAGAAATAAGGTGACACTTTACAAGGCTTGCATACGTCCCATTATGACATACGCCTCCGTGGTGTTTGCCCATTCAAATCATGTTCGTAAACTTCAAATCGTTCAAAACCGGTTCTTGCGTAAGGCCACGGGGTCTCCGTGGTTCGTTCGTAACGCAGATCTCCACCGCGATTTAGATCTCGAGTCCATAGCCCTCTTCATGAAGCACGCCTCACAGCGGCATTATGAAAGGGCTACGGACCACCCTAACCCGCTGATAGCTTCCGTCCCTGACTACCCCATAGAGCCACCCGCGCTTCAATCCCTTCGTCGACCAAGACACGTTCTTGGTGACCCGGATGACGAAATCACCGCCGCGAATGCGGGGGCGTCGTCATCCAATCACGACAGAGTAAACACTACACAAATACAGCGACCCCGCCGGCGGGGTCGAAGACTTTAAGTGCCTTCAGTACCACACGCCTAAACCGGTACAAGCATGTTCCGGGGCGTTTGCTCTTATCCTCCAGTCTTTTCAGTACCTTCTGTACCACACGCCTAAACCGTTACAAGCATGTTCCGGGGCGTTTTCCTATTCCTCCCAACCTGGCAACGGCCCAAGCCGAGGTCCGTACCTGAGTGGTGCCCTTGCGCTAGTTGCCCCAACCTAATTTTAAGGTGGAGCGCCTTCCGCGCTCACCAAAAGTCCGGTAACGCAGCATCGGCCGTCTGAGGCCAACTGCATTTTGTCCATTAGAAAAAAAAAAAAGCGGTTGGGTACCGCTTAGTTTCAAATCAAATCAAAAAAGAATTCTGACAATCTGATCTGATTCAATTCTGAATTCTGACGATCTAGCTACTTGTTTGATTCCAAATAACATAACAATAAGACACATTTGAGTTAATAATCCTATAGCCTTTATTTTCCAAGATCTCCTAAATATTTACATAAAAATAAATTACACCTTTTAAATTAAATTATTATTAATTGGTACTATTAGGTACTTAATATTAATAGTTTACTTGGGCACCCAAAATGAGTGTAGGCCTCCTCCATGCGATTCCATTCTTTGCGATCCCGGGCGAGTCGAGTCCAGGTCCTTCCTGCGACCTCTACTACGTCGTCGCACCACCTTCTCCTCGGTCTTCCTCGTGTTCGTGCCGCGTCTCGAGGGCACCAATGCAAGATACGCTCGCTCCATCGCCCACATTTGACTTACATAACATAATACCCAACAGTCACATACGTAATTCCACACACATTTATCCCGCAACGGAAATCAAACCCGCAACCTCTCGCATCTCAGCCAGGTACTCGCTCGCTACGCCACAGAAGTCGTCAACGACCAACACAATTTGTTCACATTTTGTTGGTAGGACATCCAACGTAGCAAACAAAAGTAAATTTATAAATCATAGTAACGGCCAATTGTCACTAATATAAAAGGCACTACATACATAAAATCCGAACAAATTGGTTCCAAATGGCCTTCAATATCGAAGTTTTATATCCTTAGAGTAACAAGCAACACAATAAGGTTTAAATTATAGGTAAAAGCACGGGTATGAACACAACGGGGATGGAATACATTTTATCTCTGATAATAAGAGCTATTTCCATTGGCGAATAATAAAATAGGGCATCAGTTTGGGTATATATATACCGACTGATGCCAGTACAATATAGAATTACAGTGTAAATGGTAATGCAGAATAAAATATTTGCAAAGTCTAACAACGCTTAGGTCCAGATAAATAGAACGTACTTCACGGTGACTAAGTCTAAGTCTTACTTTGAAATCGTCCCTGTCTCACTCTAATACGCGTGTTTTAACATTTCTGTGACAGTGACAGGGACAGGTCTAAGCATTAGAATGTGCTAAGTAACTTCTATTTATCTCGGCATTAGACTCGCGCTAAGATTAACCAAGTCAGTAAGCTGTGATGCGTTAACGAAAGCAAATCAATGCTCTATAGCAAGTTTTATGTTACTCTATTTAAATTGGCCACAATTCTTTCGATAAAGTCTGCCAAATCCCTGTCCAGGCATCCGCGCGATTTCACACTACATCAGTTCCCACTTAAAGCTTTTATGAGAATTTAAGGTCTGCAAAAATGCTTGAAAAGAGGTGTTTTGAAATGACAAGAATTTCCCGAATTCAGTGTTATTCTCAACAATATTTAGACAGTTAAAAGAATGAACACATGAATAAAATAATGTAGTTTTTTTTTTAATTTCATTTTAGATTTAAACTTGTGCTTCTTGTGTTACAACGAGCACAACGACAGCATGGTGTTTATATAAAACACTAGTTGCGCCCCGCGGTTTCACCCGCGTGAATAATGATGAAAATGATGATGATGATGATGATGATGATGAAAAGTAGCCTATGTGTTAATCCAGGGCGTACAGTATCTCCATTCCAAATTTCACTCAAATCCATTTAGTAGTTTTTACGTGAAAGAGTAACAAACATCCATATTCACAAACTTTCGCGTTTATAATATTAGTAGGAGGATACACTGTTGCCGTCATAATTTTAAGACTTCGTTCTAATAGAATACGAATAAGCGATCGCCATTTTTTTCTGTGTTTGATCTTGATTTCGTACGACTCGCATCGCATAATCAAGTTATATTAAGACGAAGCTTTAGATACAAAAATAATTATGCATACTAAAAATACGTTATTGGTTTTTTTTGGGTGGGCATTTAATTTAAGATTTCATTAATTTGGTTCATTGAAAGTTTGTTCGTTTTTCTTTACTGGAAGCAAATATTAATCCTGAATTTGAATGAACAAGAATTTTCGTACTTTTCAGGGTTCTAAACCTCAACAACATACTAATAATACGTTATTGGATTTTCATCTCCACAGTTAAATTATAGAGCCTGTAACAGAGCCAATTTGATGTCTAATATATTAGTCTAAGAATTTTTTATTTTTTTTTGATAATGCTGTTTTGCTTGCAGCGCTGAATAAAATTATATGTATAGGTTCATTCTGCCATAAAAAATTTACCTAAATAGAAATATAATAAAAACAACAAAATAAAATTTGTAACTAAAAGCTTCACACATGCTACGCCGTAGACCGTAGCATGTGCGTAGCAGCTACAACAAAAGGTTCTAAATGTACAATCTTATTCTTGTCTATTTTTAGAATCAATCCACTCTAAAGGTTCTTTATAGTGTAGTCTGGGTCTGATCACCTGCGCCCAGCTAAAACCTATTTGGGCGAAAATAAAAAATTTAGCTATTTGGATAAACACTTCGAAAATAAAAATCTTATTGTGATTCAAAGTTTCAAATAAATTAAACGAAACGAAACATTCGCATTTTAAAAATTAATTTAGAGCGTCTGGTCTAAGCACCGTGTGATCCGAGATCTGACTCAACACATTAGTATTGCCGTTCAGCGTGGCAATGGAGCCAGCGTCTTGGGGACGCTTCCGTCTGGTAGTTACTTGGATCAGTTGAACTATCTTTAGACTGTTTGCAACGGTTTTTAAACAGCTCATCTATTTCACTTGTGTTTTTTCTAATTTTGTATCATCATCATCATGATCAGCCTGTAGAAGTCCACTGGTGAACATAGGCCTCCCCCTTAGAATGCCACAAACGGTCCTGAGCTGTCTCCATCCACCGACTCCCCGCGACGTTTATAATGTCTTTAGTCCATCGAGTGGAGGGCCTTCCTCTACCGCGTCGTCCGGTACTAAACTACTGTGCACTGTGTGTTACCTATTATTGTTTCGGGTCTGGGTGTTGTGATAGTTCCTGATACGCACGACACAGGAAATCCTAGTGTGGGATCAGGACTATGTATGTGATCGTTGGATGTTATGTTATGTTATTACTGTTTAGAACTGGAGAATAGATCTCATATAAAAAACGTTGTATTTCAAATTAGGAGAGCACAAAGCAACCCCAACATTCCAAATTATCTCATTTCAAAACAAGGAAAAGGATACATTAGGCATCATTGAAAATTGCTTTCTGAGGGAATATAAATTCCCTCAGAACGCAATTTTCACATGTTGCTTTCTTTACCCTCAAAGCTAAAACACGTACACCCAACCTTTTTGTTTTCTCAAAGTGAGATTTTGAGATCTTTTTATGGTTTCTATTCATATGGGTGGCTCTTAGAACCATTTTAAAGCAGCTTTACCTACATAAATAGTGCATCTCTGTGTCAGTACTAATAGTTGGCGTGGGGTCATGGGCTCTCGTTTTGATATGCACATCACCAGATTAGCAAAAATATAGCGCACGCATGAAACCTGTTTGGGGGATTTGCTTATGTTTGTCATCCCTAATTCGCTCTCTTTAGTTAGTAATTACAGCTCTGAGGTAACGTCTAATTAACCTTTGTGTCTTTGTGTTGGGTATTTTGAAAGATTTCATTAATTTGGTTCATTGAAAGTAATGAAAGTATATTAATTCTGAATTTTAATTAACAAGAATTATGTAGTTAATTTAATAACAAGTACTTTTCAGTGTTCCATACTTTTACAGGGAAAAACGGAACCCTTATAGGATCACATTTTTGTCTATATGTCTGTCTGTCTATTTGTCTGTCTATCTGTTTGTCTGTCTGTCTGTTTTGACGCTTTTTCTCAGGAACAGCTGAAGGTATCAAATTAAAATTTATAGCAAATATAAAAGTATATGTGATCTTATAGTGCTGTAAAAAAATAAACTTATCTCTATGCATGAAAAGGATAGGCACTGAATGTCTAATTTTAGTCATCTTTAGTGAATTCTATGAATAAAATCGTAGACAAAATATTTTGTGTAACATAACACCAACAGCCAAATAGATGCCTTGACAAAGTAACATTCTATTAGCGATGACGCTAGTAGGAAAACCCAACAAGGATTGACGTAAGCTATCGAAATGTTACTTGGTCAATTGTATTGTATTACGAATGTAGAAATAGAATCGCTTCGAAGCGAATACCGCTTGTCTTGGCCGGCTGATTGCACTAGGATTCCCTGTGTCTTGGAAATCAGAAACTACGAGTACCACAACACCCAGACCTAGTACAACTACTTATTTTCAGATCGAGAATTGAACCCGCACCCCGCAACTCAGTCTCTACCACCATGCCGTTTATAAATGAGAAATTTCTTCTGTATAACTTTTGCGATAATTATTATCAGGACAATAATTCAACTCTTCGGAAAACGTATTCACGTACAAGAAATTAATAAAGCACAGAACAGTTGTCTCGACAGCCAAACTTTTGCCTCAGTAAGTTGCAGAGATTTTGTTTACGAGTATACTCGTAGCTATGACGACAAACGACTCAAGATCGCGCACAGGGCTTGGCATAATGAATAATTTTGACATTTTACTCTGAAGAAAGGTTGTGAAAAAATAACAGAAGAACTGGGAATATTGCAATTTAAATTGCCTTACGAATATAAATCCTTGCAAATATAATTTAGAAGTGAAATGTATGATGATGATCTATTCTCGTTATAATAAAAAATACTCAAAATAAAGTTTCAAGTAAATTGGCGCGCAATGAAATAGGGTCACTTAGAAACCACAATAACTCCCAAATTGAAATAAAAATCATGTTAAAATAAATTTTATACGAAAATAAATACAATAAAATTTGTAAAAAAATACTTAACAATTATTAAATCAAAAATAAATTTAAAAAATTGTTTGGGAGGTATTTTGGTTTTTCTGAGTGACTCTATTTCATTGCACGTCCCTTTAGTTGTTCCAAGTGTCAATATTATAAATGTCACAAATGGTAAAATGTGATTTTTGACTTTTTCTGCTCTTTCGAAGGGAGACGTCGTCCTTTTTTATTTTATTTCAATTTCTAGTGTTTTTTTGAGTTATATCGTGTAATTTTGGTGGCATTTTAACCGGTGTAGCTTATAAAGAGCACATAGTAGTGAATTTTAATAAAATAAGTGTATTGCGTGTCTTTTCGAAGGGGTGGAAATTGTCCAGGAACATTCTAGTAAACTGCCATCGATTTACTAGAACATGACTTGACAGAAGACTTTGACGACTGGACATTGTTTGAATCAATAACTTGACATTGGCAAAATTGAGAAATACTCAGATGCCATAAAAAAAAAAAAAAAAAAAAAAAAAAAATGTGATTTTAGCAAAATGTGACCGAACCATGAACGCGTAAAATCAACGATCTCTACAATATAAGATCGTTGCGTAAAATGAATTAACATTCCTTTAGAATAACCGAAAATCTTGGCTAGTATTTTAGCTTAGGCATCTCTTTTCACTCTTTCCAATGATATAACACTATCCTAAAAAAAGTCAAAAGCAGACAAAATTTCTAATACCAAAACATGCATAACATACATAATATACATTTATAATACATTTTGACGACCTCTGTGGCGCGGCGGGCGAAGGTTCGCCTGCGACGCAGGAGGTTGCGGGTTCGATTCCCGCCTCGGAACAAATATTTGTACAATCTGCAGATATTTGTTCATATATATACAATAGATAACTAAGATAGGAAGATAAGAGGATAGATAACTGATACACTTAAAAAAAAAAAAAATACCCAGACCGGGTGGTCTGGGTATTTTCTATGCATAATAAAAATTATCTATCTATGTTATGTTTTGTATAAGTATATCAGTTATCTAGTACCCATAACACAAGCTCTGCTTAGCTTGGGGCTAGATAATGTTGTGTGAAATATCCAGCATTTATTTATTTATTTATATTTCATAGACATACATATAACATGACGTTTCCAGTCAATTCACAATTTAGTTTCGATTCGGTAAATTTTCATTGTGGTTTTAAAATAATTACAAGAATTGGCCTTCATACTCTCATGCCAAAACAGCTGGGCCAATTTTGATGAAATTTTATAAAGATAGAATAAAACTTGATTAAAACACAGGATAATCCAGAATTTTGATCTGTCCGGTGAATAACGCTGTGCAAAAGTTACCGGATGTATTTTTTCGATGTATTTTTTATTGTGCCGTGGTGTGTCTGGCCTAGTAGAGACCCCTCCCTTTCTTCCCGTGGATAAGCTGATTAAGCCGACTAAGGGATTACACCAGAGGATATGAGCAGCAGCATCCCCAGAGTTCTCGATGCCAATAATGCGATCACCAATCCGCCTGCCAAGCGTGGTGATTATGGAAAACCCCTCCCCCAATATGGTAAACATTCTAAGGGGGAGGCCTATGTCCAGCAGTGGACTTCTAGAGGCTTCTGATGATGATGATTTTTCGATTGAACATCGAAGTCGTTTTCTCCTAAAACCTTGGCATTTATCAAATTATCATAGTTGGATTTGGCCATACAGTATAATACTTTATCTTGCAAACTTAAACTATATTTTTTTAGAGAATGGCTTATAAAGCCAAGTGTCTCCCAACTCTAGCTGAAGGACAAAAAACGTGCCCCGTTCAACTCAAAACAGTCCTCTATTTACATTCCGTTCCATTTAACAGTTTGATGACGCGACGCGGCGTGAATAGGCGAGACTTACAATGTAAGCAGGTTTTTAGAGCTCACTACTAATACGCACCTTTTGGTACAGAACTACCGAGAGCATAGAAATCGCACACTACCTACATTTTCACTAAGACAATAGAATTGAAGTTATCGTGGCTTGGTATCATTTGGTCGGTGCTCATGAGGAAGGACCTCAAAATGGTCAGTGAAACGTCAGCAGGAGAATAGTAAAGTATGTAACTTTTTAAACTATCATGGTTATTAACATAATTATCACTAGATATTTACCATGATTTTTGAGCATTATTGATTCTCGATATTTCGGCACAGTTTCATGCGCCATGATCACGGGTAAACTGAAGTCTTTGCGAGTAGATTTTTATTGTTATAGGTAGCCGTAACGATCTACCCTCTTTCTCACTCTTAAAAAAGTACTCTTAGTAAAGTATGTGGTGCATAGTCGTAATTTTTCTAAAATTTCACGTAGACCTTAAATATTTTTTAAATTAAGTTTTTGTTGCAATTATATCTTAAATAAAAAGAAAGCGCACTGTTAGCTGCCTAAAAACACATAATATCTAGCCATAAATAAAATAAAATATAAATAAAAAAGCCAAACTTATTCCATAGTTAAATAGTAGGTGTTTTACATTTTTGTACTGTAGATTATAACTAGGACCCCTCACGGGTAAAGGCCTTCCCCAGCTCCTTCCGTTGCTCGCGGTTTTCTGCTAGTTCTGCCCAGTCCTAGCCATAAACCTTTAAAATCATTACAGTAGCAACAAAACAATTGAATGATCCAAAATCGTTAGTTTCAGGTTTGCATGCGATGCCAATGTGAAAAAAACAAAAAAATTGGCGTTGTGCGACCAACTATGGTATGGTAGTTTCAAAATGTTGGCATTTTGCTGCAGATTACAAGTAATTATATTTACTAGTCAACAAATGGCGATAGTAGGCATCTTGCTGTGAAATCTTTAGGTACACACTTTAAAAACACAAGCGCCGAAAACCTGCTTTCTACATAAATGAGCCTTTAAGAGGGAGACTATTTAAAAAATATATTGTCAAACCAGTCACGTTTGGAGACGGCAAAAAAGAGATTTCAGAGGTAAATGAAGTCGGTGGAAATATAATGCTAATTATAGATGATTCATTGTTGACCTATCAACGCTCTTTGTCGGGAAGAAGATACATAAAATAATTTGTAATCAAAGTCAGAACTGACAAAAGTTATCTGATAATTTTGCGAAAGAGAACAGTCTATTATATAAATGAGGTTAAACTCACAGATTTCCTAAACTTATATAATGTTACTACTTTTATATTTAGTAAATTTAAAATAAATACCTTTTGCCGTCCTTGAGAAAAAGGGTCTTAACAGACAGACAAAAAAACAACAAAGTGATCCCGCATTACCTGTTGAGGTACGGAACCCTAAGAAATAAAAAAAACGAATATTTTTATTTCCGTAAATATTTTAATTATTTACTTTCTATACACAAGCAACGTACAGCCATATCACGTTTGTTCCACGCACGTAAAGAAATAATCATCTAGGAAACTTATATTTCGTATATTTTTCTAAAGCAACGCAAAATTTAAGCTTTTCTGCAGGAAAAATAATGTTTGTTCATAGCATTTACTCGTAATAACAATTTATCACTGAAGTAAGCATCTGCAAGTAATTTACGGTGTGATTATCTTTAATGGTGAATTAACGATAAAGCTGCCATCCCATTAGACGGGAACGGACTGCATATACATAACGCCGCGCCGATAAATTAATTCATTAAACCCAGGCTCCAATCAAAAAAGACTATAATCAATGCAGCTTTTTTACAGGCGGCCGCGGCGTAAGAGAAAGAAGATAGTTTATTTTTTTCTATACGAATATGAAGGCCCACTATTTGTGTATTATTACGGCCTGAAGTATATATACATTGCATTGATTGTATGGATCAGGCAAATTACTTACCAAAGCTAAGTAACGGTAATTATACTGTAAAATATTATTTCTGTGGGTTTCTATTCAATGCATCATTTGATCCCATTTACGGAAGATTCATCATGGTCATCATAATCAGCCTAAAGAAGTCCACTGCTGGACATAGGCCTCCCTCTAAAAATGCCACGTTGCACGGTCCTAAACCGCCTCCATCCACCAACTTCCTGCGATGTTTATAATGTCTTTAGTCCATCGAGTGGAGGGTTTTCCTCTACCGCGTCCGTCTTTTCTCTTGCGCGGCGTACAGAAGCTATTATCAAGGTCAATAATGGTGCTTTTGATTCATACCTGGATCGTTCCAGCATAATGGGCGCAGACCTTTAACCAATGTGCAAGTCGACTAACCGTTTCGCTGATTGAAATGTCATGATTCAAGTATTCAGCATGTTTTTGACTTCAGCCGTATTTTTTCGTAGGTAGACAATTCTTCCGCTTATCGCTCGGCTATATCAGGGCAACATCCGTCCTTTTTCCGGCAAATTGTATGTAGGTACGTCCGCTACAAACGACCCTACGTGTTTCCTTTTTACTTCAGGTCAAGGCGTGTAGGAATTCCAGTTTGAAAAGGTGAAACGGAGAAATTATGACAGTCAGTGGCATCGCCGTGTACAGAATTAAGGGTCGTTGGTTCAGTCTTGTTTTGTCAGCAATATTGGAATATTTGGATATAGATGGAAATTTACTATTTTCGCGAAATTATACTGATGTACCGAAAACCGTTCGGGAATAAAGGATCTCAAATGGCGATCATAAACTTGACGACGCAGTGTTGGAAGGCTCTCCTCTCGATGTACCGATGTACCGATCGCTTTAAAATATATAAAGCGATCGCGGGCACGCCCTTATAAAATAGTTTTAATTACCAGCACATCTCGTCGTTTAATTAAAAAAAAGTTCCTCAATATGATACACCAACGTTGTATGTCTAAAAACATGTAAGTATCGTGTAGAATGGACATCGATATACTCAACATTTATAGACATAAATCCGGAACTCCATTAACCTGGTTTCTGGCGATTCAATATAGATTGATGGCGTCAAATTGTCAGCAACACGACATATTCCAACTAACTGTTGGATAGCGATGGATAGCTATTCAACGATCCCGTTTTTATGTCATATCATTTTCTGAAATACTGCAATGGATGGGCTATAGTATGACCCTTTTTTCACGCAGGATATATATCTTTGGGGTAGAATAAAAAATGAATGTAGTTTTTTGTTTATTTGAACATTTAAGTTTTTTCCATCATGTTTTGATAATGATGTCGTTTAAGCGGCCGCCCGTTGTTGATTATCGTTAGGGCTCTTTTTATTACATTTTTCATGGGCTTGTGCGTGTTGACGCGTTGACGTTCCGCTCTTTGTAGGGTACGTCGTCGTTTGTGTCATAGGAGCTGCAATGCGTAACTGCACGCATTGCGTCTACGTTCACGTGCACATCACGCAAGCGGTGTGCCATGTCTCATACAGTTCCATGCATTACAACGTAATGGTACATCGACGTGCACGCGTCTACGCGTACGCATTCGGTGTACTTCAGCCTTTAAGGTCAAAGCACACCGGATGCGTACGCAGCACTTAACGTAGACACGTGCGTAATAACGCGCGTGGACCCCTGACACACTGGGTAACGCATACGTCCACGCTTACACGTTTGTTTGGTGTGACGTCCAATGAGGAATGTCATTGAATATAACATTCCACTCTGCGTAGTCACGCTGTTTGTCTTTAAGATGTTGCAATGCTTAACGTCACGCATAACGTCTACGAGCACGTGCACGTCACGCAAATGGTGTGCCACGTGCCATGTCTCATAAATTAAAAAAAAACCTGTTCCAACGCGACCAAGCCTAAAACAATCAGGCAACAAATACAGGTTGGCTTACTTTGATGATCTGTCTTACCACGATTTGATTGAGTGATTTTTTAGATTTGACACCTATTTGAAGTACTTATAGATACATGAATGTGTACTTTCGTTTCGGTAGAATTGACTAAGCGGGTATAAGCTGCACTGCAGACCATATTCAATTTCCTTCGTTTCGTGCCCAGAGTAGGTGGACTTCCGTGCACCGTGCAATCTTGTTTACCTGCGTCTGTTGATAAGAGAAATATACTGTAAGCGATTTTTTTTAAATGCTGTTGCGAAAGTGAACAGCTTAGCAACATAATAACAAAGCTATGGATATAACTTGGCTTTTCATAGTTGTGTTTTGTAGTAGCAATGTATAGGTAAGTACATACTTTCTATACGTAAAAAAAAACCTTATTCACTATATGCATGGAGGCATGTTTTTGTTTTAATAGAATTTAAGATATCGTGGCATGGTATCATTTAAAAAAAATTACGACTATACACCACGTACTTTACTATTCTCCTGCTGACGTTTCGTTGACCATTTTGAGGTCCTTCCTCATGAGCACCGACCGAACCACACTCAAAGGTCGTGAGACGGGAACTCAATTTTAGAAAAATATAGTCAACGAAACGTCAGCCAGGAGAATAGTAAAGTACGTGGTTTATAATCGTAATTTTTCTAAAATGTTTTTGTTTGTTTGAATTTTTAATGAGATTAATTATGTAGGTATTTTCTGTAACCTGTCTACTAATGCTATTCAACTAATTTACTCGGTAACTGGTATGTTATTCTGTAGTTATTTCTACTGTTGCTTATTACTAAAATACATATAATGTTTGTTTGCGTTTCTTCTATAGATACTTTGAACCATTAATTGGCTTTTCCGTTGTCTATTTTTTTTGGTATCTAATTTATGCTGTTGGTTTTCCTCAAATAAACGAATGAACATGTATTTACACAACATTATCTTGTAAGTAAATTCAGAATATTTATATTCAATTCAACGTTATTACAATTTTTCACTTTATATTTAACAATTTTCCTCGTAGTTTCCCAGTATTAAATACAAACTATCACTCACCAGCATATTTTCTTACACGAAATCCTTCCACTGTCCGGTGAAATATCTCAAGCAGGTAATTTCAGACATTTTGAAAATCTCAAAGCATTCTTATACACGCTCCCATTAAGTTGAGTGATTGTAATTTTGTGTCCTTCTCTGAAACTACAGTAAAGGATTTATGTAGGGTAAAACAAAAAAATATTCCTAATAGACTGCTTCTTTCACAAAATTCCAAGAAAATTATAAAGTAATATGTCGGATATTTGTTTTTTAAGTATTTGGAAAGCAACAACTAAAACTTTCCTTTTACATTCACATAAAGACAATAAACCGTTCATGAAAGCTCTGCCTACCCATAAAAAAGAGGCGTGAATTTATGACTACATCTAGTGTGTCCGGGTAATTTTTCTCAGAAACTACAAATGGATATTTCGGTACCAAAAATCTTTTATTATTTCTAAATCGTATCCCCTTGAGATAACGGCGAGAATACATAGGCCGAACGCAATTACCGTTGCCATAACTATAACAATCTAAGGATATTCTTCATAATAATGACGCCGCCGGTTTGATGATTATTTCAATGGTGGGTTATTATTATCACTGCTAGTAAAATTATTATTTCTCATCCCATCTATTCGAAAAAAGGCTATAGGTTCCTCGATGAGTGCGAGCAAAATGGGCCATTCCGGCGCACTTAATAACAGTGACGAAATCACTTTTGAATTTGGAATACTATTTAATTAAAAAGTTTGAACGCAATTCGCTTCAATAAAATCCTGCCTAGCGCGCCTGATGTTGTGGCATTGATTAAACAAATAAAAAAAAATACGCTGGAACTTCTTATTCGTTTTTTATTACTTTTTATAAAAATATGACAGACAATTTTATCTTGATACTCCTCACTACTAAAAGCATCTCTAATTTATTTTTCTCATAGATAAAAAGCAGAGTGTGCCACACAATAACAAAATTATATAACCTCGAGCGACGTACTTTAAATCCCTCGCTAAGCTTCGGATTCTACACTAGAATCCTTCGCTTCGCTTTGAATTCATACAATCACTGTCACCCTCAATACATTATTTTGATCCCTTGTGATACAATCTACTATTGTTTATTAGCCATGCGGATACAGGCGCGTATATATAGGCTAACATGCGCAGCACGAGAAAATTTTCTCACAGCATTATCTCGTGCTGAGACGTGAATTGACGTGATATGTCTCGTTATGTCTTCATGTCGACCGGTTCGTTTTTCCTAACATGGCCGCCAACTCGAGTGCACTCGAGACAACTCGAGAGTATTTCGTTTTCTCGCGGTAAGAAACCGATAACCATAGACTATATTAGCAACACTGTTCATTGTTCTCATTAAATTTTTGTGAAACGGGCCGAAACGGGAATGTGAATATATAACATACCTACACATGACTTACATAATACGCAGCTACCCCCGCCCATCCACAGGAGGATAGGATACCCATCCATGGGAGGTGACCCATCCATGGGAGGTGACCCATCCATGGGAGGTGACCCATCCATGGGAGGTGACCCATCCATGGGAGGAGACCCGTACATGGGAGGTGACCCATCCATGGGAGGAGACCCACTCATAGGAAGTAACCCATCCATGGGAGGATACCCATCCATGGAACGTGACCCATCCATGGGAGGTAACCCATGCATGGGGGTAGACCCATCCATGGGAGGTGACCCATCCACGGGAGGAGACTCATCCATGGCGGTAGACCCATCCATGGGAGGATACCAATCCATGGGAGGATACCCATGCACGGGAGGAGACCCATAATGGAAGGAGGCACATCCATGAGAGGAGACCCATCCAGTTTTCAACGCAAACGGTGGATTTTATTTATCTCATATCTAGTCTTCGATGAAAATGATCGACGAGATAGAGGCCGTGAGACATGACAAAATGCTATACAATTATTGCACCACGTTAGGGTTTAAAGACAAAACACCACAGAATACTATAAAGTAGTCGTAGCATTTAGGTTTAAGCCAATCATACGAGTAAGCATTTCGTTTTGTCGTGGGCGCGTGATAAACGAATCGAAATCGACAACGTTTTCTCTCTCTCGCGTGACATATGTCTTTGTCTGCCATCTTAGCCCTGCTGGTAATAGTATCAGGTAGGTAAAAGTTGGAATACGAGCAATTAAAAGTTTGGTAAACCTAACAAAACATAGCTAGGTATCTGGCTTGTTCTAAATTTATGTTATTTATATATATCCTGTATCTGTGTTATCTATCTATTTATTATTTTAGTATTTATATTTAGCTTGTATTCAAGTAAAATTATGGTTTTTAGAGTTCCATCCTTCAACACGTAAAAACGGGACCCTTACCGTCCGTCGTAGCATTCTAGGAGGCTTATGTCCATCAGTAGACTTCTAGAGGCTGATAATGATGATGAAGCTTAAAGTGTTGTTGCTTAGAACCTTACAAATGTAAGCACTCCGTCTTATAAATGTCTTACAAATTCGCCATATATCAGTAATAAATTTGTGATACAACTTTACACATTTGGCGACAGCTGTAACATAATATGTTGTTAGTTTTACACCTATTAAACATTCTGTATACCCAAACTGAGCTCTAAAGCAGATTTACGTAGGCTGTTAAAGGAAATTGAAAAGCGTAGTTGTGTATAAAAAGCAATAGCGATGGGGGCGCCATCTATCTAGTACGAGTCACTGCCTCTTTGTAGGATATAAATTTTATGTCTGGCTTGTAGGTTGTAGCGAATACTGATAGAGGAAGTCAATGAAGAAAAAGTATTACAAAAATGTATGAATACACAATTCAATTTAGCAAGCTCACACCAACGTAATTTAAATATTTGGTAAACTATTTCTATCGTCTACGATTTTTATATGCATTGCTTTTCATAATTCAAAACTAAACTAATGTTGAGCGCGAAGACTAAATTACAATTAACAAACAATTCTTATATTAACAATGAATTTAAAAACATATTTAAAAATTCTGTTCAGTTACAACTATTATAGTATTCTACCTACACTATTTTTTGCATCTTATTATTTAATCTCGTCACATCGTGCTGGGCGTTCAAAATACTACTTTTGCGATCAGTCCTCGCCTTAATATAACATATTGTTGTGTATCCACCACATTAACGATTTCATTTCCATTTTATTCTAGAACGGTTTTCATGGAAATTCTATTTCAGTGTTAGCAATCCGTTGGCAAATCACTTTCTGTTTTTTGTATGGAAATAGACTATTTTTATAGTTGTTCAAGCGTTTTAATCAAAATGTTTTTTTCAACTTTGTGTTCAGAAAAAGTTGACAAGCTGAAAATAGGCAATTTCTTTTCTTTCGATAAAGTAGGTTTTTGTATGGTAAAAGTTTTGGAAATAAACCCGCACATTCAGTAGGCGACAAATATTCTGAGACACGCATTTTGTTAATACCCAACTGCTTCACACCGCTCATTTATCGTGAAGTGTGACTGCAAGCCACTTAGTATGATGAAGCGTAATATTGTGAGGCAACGCTTATCACTTGTGATCTAAAGTGGTTTTCTTATTCTGCATTTAAGTTTGATAACGTTGCTCTGCTGATATCTTCCACCCTACTCTGCTTGGGTTGGCTGGTCCGGGGTAGATTTTTGGCCGGTAGATATCCTTCTTGCTAGTCTTTTTAACCGACTTCACAAAAAGGAGAAGGTTCTCAATTCAGTTGTATTTTTTTTTTTTAGTTGTTGTGTCACCAACTTTCAGAATTGTGGCCCCTTTTTTCATCATAGAAGTTTGCTGTTTTTTACGATATCACAAAATTTTTCAAAAATAAACTCTTCTAATTTAACATTTTCCACTGATTTTTGCAATTTTAGTGGCCAAACTAGTACGTTCATAATATTTTTTTTTTTTATTAGCTGTCTGAAATTAATCAAAGCATCAATTTAATGAATGAATTTTAATGGAACTTACAATAAATAACTAGGAATTTATCAGCAGCCTTTTTTAGCCTTCCTATGATATATCTACCTACAACGGGAGGAATTTCTATAATCACTACGCTTGGAAGGCGGATTGGTAATCGCTGTATTCATATTGAGTACGTGGATGCTGCTGCCCGTCCCTGGTGTAATCCCTCAGTCAGCTTTTACGAAATCCACGTGAGGAGATGGAGGGGTCTATTCTTAGGCCGGATACGCCACGGCAACGAGGAATACAGACACTCAAATCCAAAAAGTAATACTCATAAGAAAGCATGTTGTTATTTCTTTATTGTTTCGATGATACTGATTCTTCTCCGAAAACTTTATGGAAGCAACGTTGTATATGTGGTTGTGTTATGGCAAGCGCGTAAGTAACGGAACCACATTTTATTTTATAGCTGATACCGTGTAAATAATAAAAACAAATTGTGTGTTTTATTCGCTTCGCGTAGCTACTACGTTGCTACGGCGCTACGGTGCTACGGCGCTACACGCCCGGTGATTTTACAACCATGCAACAAAATAAACGAGATTTGAATTTAATATTATAAATATGACCTGAGTGATCCTATAATGGTACCTTTTAAGGAACGGAACCCTAAAAACCTGTGAAGTCAAAGTCAAAGTCAAAAGAACTTGAAATCACAAGGGTCATTTTGAATCGTCTTATAAACTAAAATTACTCCTGTTCCAACGCGACCAAGCCTAGAAGAATCATGGAACAAACACGGCTTGGCTTACATAAATGGTCCGTCTTACCACTAGGTGAGAAGCGCCTGTGTGGTGCCTCGGAGCAAGGAGTTGCTGATACATAGTAAATGAGAACTTAAAAACCTTAGGAAGGTAGTCAAAAGTAAATAAACATCAGCAAAAATATGCAAGACAGCACACGCTACGAAGGTATCTGATAACTGATGATAAGATGTGCTTTGAGTTCATAACTTTCAAAACCCTAATACGACTTGCGTTCGTATTGTTGGTTATACAATCAACACAGACACAGGAAACAGGAATGCTAACAATGACACAAATAGGTCCATGAAGAACCATTCTTTATTAGCTGAAGTCTTCAAATAAAAAACGTAATTTCATGAGTTTGACCTCAACATGAAACCTTTGAAGTGAGGTCATATTAAAATATATTCTTTGCCTTAATCTTCTGGATAGGAACGAGTTACGTTGTCATTATTATGGTAGTTCAATCTCAGAGTGCTAATAAGTAATCTACAAAGATTAGTTAAGAAAGTATGAACTGTAATGTAAGCATAAGAGGCTCGTAAGTAAACTATAGATAGATAGATTAACACTCTAATGTACATCAAAATCATCATAATTATTAAATATTTGCATGACTGACTGACTGACTGTCAACGCCCAGCCTAAACGGTAATTCCTACATGTCAAATTTGGCTGTTTTTCATGGAAACCTGACAATTTCTTTCGTTCTTTCTTCTTTCTTTCTTTCAGTAAAATAACAAATGGATAGTGAAAATGGGCATTATTGGACTTAGTACAGCTCTTTGTGAAAGAGTTTGCCCGGGGAAGTATTACCACCATACCTATATCTGTAGCCAAGCAGAAGTATGAACATTGCTGTGTTCTGATTTAATGGGTGAAATTGCAGGCTTTTCAGCTTTATTAGCTTAGGATGACGGGCTCAGTGTAGGGCGCGTGCTAGGTGGACTTGACTTAAGAGGTTTTATGGGCGGGGGCTACCGCTTAGCATCAGGTGGGCTAGATACAAGTTCAGTCATTAATCATCATTGTTAATTAAATTAAAAATGAAAATTATGCTTACGATTACGATACATAGCTTGCTTATGTTACTCTGCCTTTAGTATCTATCAGGTAGGGTTAATAACTGAGTTTGAGTTCAGTTAGTGGGTTGGATGCTAATGTTAATTGTAATGGAGTAGAGATAAAGTAAGGGCAGGTCTACATTGCTTGAATGTACCTAATAAATGTAATTGTATGTAATGCTATTCAAAAATCAAGATATTTTTATGATACGTCAATAATGAGGATTTTTCCACAATTTTTTTTGCAATAACACAGGCCCTAGAAGGGCTTTTATATAAGGGTACATATATATATATATATATATATGTATATTTGAGGGTGGAGAGGGGTGGAGGAGAAGGAGGAGATCCCTTCCCCGCATGGGGGAAGTTTAGGAAATGCATAGTTTTTTTTTATACATTTTTAAAAACTTATTTTGAGGTTATGTTTTGGTTATTTTTCTGTAATATGGCCTGTGAATGGAAGTTTTCTTGTGTACAAATACTACAACATAGTTTAAAAAAAAACCAACAACCTACCGAGGGCCTGTCTATAGTATGGCCCCTGTGTAAGAATTTTTCTTGCGGTCTCATGTGTTTTTACGTACAAAAATTTAAATTATTTCCTAGATCTGAAACTTCGTGAGATTGCCAAAGATAATAAGAACTTTGCATAAAAAAAAATTGAAGAGTCTACGACAAATCCCGTATATAAAAGCCCAGGCCCTAGTATGGTGAAGAAAAAAAACATGTGTAAAGAAACTGGAATGTCATATAACCAAATCTTCGAAGACATGGATACAGTGCGCTCTCTCTCACCTCAGTGGTTTATTTAAAAGGCCCTTATCAGTGCTTACCATCCAATAATGTCATCAATATTACAAGTACGTGCTTTAAAATTACTGTAATGCTATTACAATATTAATAGTGGAATTAAGAATAGACTTTTCTGTCTCCTCCTGTGATTGTCATAAAAGCCGACTAAGGAATTATACCCGGGTATGGGCAGTAACATCCACCAGAGTACACAACACCTATACTGCGATCACCAATTCCCCTGCCAAACGTGTTGATTATGGCAAATTCCTCTATTTTTAACCGACTGCACAAAAAAGAGGTTCTCAATTCGGTTGTATTTTTTTTTTTTATGTTTGTCACCTCATATCTCCTGCGTTTATGAACCGATTTGGAAAATTCTTTTTTATTTGAATAGATATACTTT
This sequence comes from Epirrita christyi, assembly GCA_951392215.1. Taxonomy (NCBI): domain Eukaryota; kingdom Metazoa; phylum Arthropoda; class Insecta; order Lepidoptera; family Geometridae; genus Epirrita; species Epirrita christyi. The sequence goes on along the minus strand of OX595841.1, from coordinate 13,195,515 downwards.
CAGATTGGTCCCATTTTTTTCATAATCCAGTTCTGATGATGGAATCCATGAGGAATTGAGATAACTCCTCAAATATTGTATAGGCATATATATTGCAATTTTGATATTTTCAGCAACAAACCAAGCATTTGCATTCAGAAAGTATCATAATCCTTTCACCACTATGGTTCTTTCATCATTTTTTTTTCATCCAAATATTTAGTCGAATACAATGGCGGAAGTCGGTTTTTTAAATGAAAAGTTTTATTTTATGGCCTCGTCCAGCAGTAGATGTCTAAAAGCTGATGATTATGATGAACTGAAGCCAAAATCGAGAATCTTCTTTGCCTACTTCATTTAAATGTGTACCAAGGCAGGCATTTATGTAGTCTTCTAAAATTTATTCCACAACATTATCCTCAATGTGAACGCAGCCTAATTCCAATCAAGTAATTAGCTTATCTCTTTATACCCATTGTGGAACATTTGTTTTTTATGTTTTCTGGGTTAAGATATCTGGTAAAATGGCTACGGGTTTCCGAGACCTTGGTTTTGTGGCATTATTTGTTTATTATTTTTCATTTTGACAGTTATAGAAAACGTTTCATTCATTTGTCTAATGTTGTTTTATTTTATAATTTTAGGAAAACTTACAGCTGAGAGTTATAACTATCCCGATGGTCAATTACAAGTTTCCTCATCTCTGTCAGAAACCTTTTTTGTCAGAAACGGTTAAGGTATCAACTTGAAATTTATACCAAATATTAAGTAAGTTTATAGTGCTAAAAATCAAACTAATTGTAACTCGAAAAGTGATCTGACAATTTCGAAAAAAAAAACGATTTGGAATCCCTTAAATTGCGAGTCTCATATACATTTGCCCGTTTTAACTATAAAACACCGGGTCTACAGTAACGTAGTCAAAGTCAAAGTCTTTTATTAAAGTATTTTATTCATAGAAACCAATCTTAGTTTATGAAACTGTTGCATAATAAGGGTTCTTAAAACACGAAATCTAGAAGCTATTACAATTAATGTTACCAAGACTTTAAAATATAACATTTTCTAGATATTTCATGAGATTAGATAAAGTATTGTATGAAACTGCACATAATTTGGTCTTAAAACACTCGTATGATGCTATAAAAAAACTCGCCTATAGCCATAGGCGTTTTGTTAGCTTATACTCGTATTTTAAGAACCTTTATTATGCAACAGTTTCATAAACTACTATTTTTACATTTATTTCGATGACATGTGCATAAAGACTGTTATTAAAGTTTTGTTTTTAATTTTTTTAATCTTTATATATCAGTCATTTTTCATTTTTAAAATGTATTTATTAGACATATCTAATCTTAACCTAAAACATTTCCAGTGTAAATTGAATCCTAGAATGTAAAAATCATAAATTAAAAACACGTAAATTAAGCTAAAAGCGCTTATCAAAACTTATAAAGAAAATATTTGCTAATTATATTTCAGTATGAGAGTAGATAAAAGGATAAATTTGATAATAATAAACGCCTTTTTCCCCGAAAGCGTAGGCAGAACCTCAAAAAGTCTCTTATCACTGTTGTTTGCAAATTGTCTTAAAAAACTGTCTGTCTGTTGTTTACTCCAGCAAAATACTTAGTTCCTATAAACATTCACAAATCCATCAAGTTAATCATTTAATCAAATTAAATAGTACCTATTTAGGTATCTATATATCACAGTACGTAGGTATAGCAATTGATACGAATATCTTGTTACCGATCTGTCCCTTCAGACCGGAACACAATCATGGAACCGGAAGTACAATCAGCCTCCTGCGGTCATCTTTGATTTAATTATAGGGAGCCCTTCATTCACTCCAAAAGGTTGTTATGAAAATTGCCTAAATTATAATTTTCAAAGTTTATCACACGACTTTTTTAAGCAGTTTCCGTAATTTAAAATAATGTTTTTGTCAGTCTTTAAACGTTCTTTATTTGTGTCAAGTTTTCGTTTTTAATTAAGAGATTCTCATTCTATCGTCGCAAAAAAGTTAATAAACCTTTTTCACAAATTATGAGTTTTCACATAATTATTTATTAAAATTATGATTAATTTCTTCAACAAAAACTGAATAAAATTCAATTTCCTAAGACCTACACTGGGCCAATTGGCATCATCATTATCATCACCAGCCTGTTCACATCCACTGCTGGACGAAGCCTCCCCCATTGAATACAATGAGGAGATTTTCCATAATCACCACATTTGGCAGGCGGATTGGTAATCGCGTACTCAGATAGATGCCCATCTCCTGGTGTAATCCCTAATTAAGGCTTTTACTACGTCCTTGGGAGGAGAAGGAGGGGTCTATCCTTAAGCCGGATACACCACACACCTGAGAGAGTATGTAACAGATATTTCTGAATCACAAAACCTCTACTAACTACTATTTCATGACGACCTCTGTGGCGCGGTGGGCGAAGCTTCGCCTGCGACGCAGGAGGTTGCGGGTCCGATTCCCGCCTCGGACCAAATATTTGTACGATCTGCAGATATTTGTTCAGGGTGTTCTGTGTAATTTTATATGTATAATAAAATATATCTATCTATGTAATGTATTGTATATTAAGTATATCAGTTATCTAGTACCCATAACACAAGCTCTGCTTAGCTTGGGGCTAGATAATGCTGTGTGAAATGTCCAGCATTTATTTATTTTATTTCTATTACCTTGAAATGTACGTACATTTCATGTTTAAATTACAAAAACAACATTATACGCTACATTAAGTAGATGTTAGCTCATTAAGTATCCACCGACGCGTATCTTGAAGATAATGCTTTTGTCAGGAAGACTGATTTGCCATTGGCATGTTGTATTGCTTTCACATTGTGGCCTAATTTAAGATTTAGCACGGTGATTAAAAGTTATGTTGCTAAATGTTTCTAGATGGTTGGTTCAATGAACTCATAGTTTTTTTTTTGTTTAGCTTGTTGTAGTACCCAGCTGTTTGTCAACCTCCTTAAGGTGCTTATTTTAGATCTTCGAAATAAGCTGTATGTTGATTTAATTCACGAAATATACAAAAAAATTGGTAAGATAATGGGTTGGCGGTGTTTTTACCCGCGACGATTAAAGAGCCCGTGAATGTAAGAGGTATAGATACATTATTGCAAAGGCCGGGAAATAGGCAATTGCAGGTACTTAATAGTTCCAATATAATCAGTTACTAATACTAGACAGCCAATTGCCATTTCCGCCTAGGCAAATATAGTTCTTTTCTCAAAAGAATGCAGGGAAATAAAACATACTTTTATCTCGTTTTTCCAACTCATAAAATTTTCATATACCTACTTTCATGTATTTTTCTTTTAACTTCGCAGGAAGCAGGTTTTCCTTTGCCAATTTGGCTTCTGATCTTAAATCAGGTGGAGTCCAATCAATTTCCATTTCACTCTCTGAACCGTAGGAACTCGTACTCATTTTAATTATTAAATTTATATTTATTAAGTTATGTAAATAACAAATCAAGATGAATTTTCAGCTTTGCCGCCAATTTTTTTATTTATCACCAGTTTCGAAAGGCAGACTCATTTATCTATACAGCCACGTGAACGCAATTTGTACTAAGCAAAGTTGTACTTTGGTATGCCAAGAATGATAAAAGAGATCCAATCAAAGAGTATTTAATAACCCCAGCACCCCGTTTCATACAACATTGCAGGAGCGTTGTAATGTTCCAAATTCAAAAAACGCTCCAGCGATGGATTTGGTTTTCTTTTTCTTTTCGCGTGTTCTTTTTACAAAAATAATGACAACATTTCCATTCATGTTTGAGAAAAAATCGATTACTGTTGTTATATTTTTTTTTATAGTCAGGTACTTTTAGTAGCCTAGAAATCTGTCTCTTTAAATTTAATTTCTTGCTCTACATTAACGAAAGTCACCAGTGTTAAAGGCTTCGCCATGTTTGTTTACACCAAAGCAACAACAAATAAGTGGTACTCTTTGCTTCCTGGAGTAAAGTTGTAATCGTCTAATTATTGTTTAATTGACTTCGAACAAATAATCACAGCCATTTCGGGCGAGGATTCGGAGGATTAGAAATAAAGTAGAAATTGCGTTTTGGTTGATTAAAAATGTTGTAAACCGTTTTTATTTAGGCAGTTAAAGGGAAGTGAAAGTTGTTTTTCAAGACATTACAGAAAGAAAAATTTTTGACTTGAAAAAGCGATTTCGGTAGCGTATGGCTCAATCAGAATCTACACGTGGCGATATCTAACTTTCTAGTGCAAAGCGTAATTTCTGAGGGGAGGATATAAAAACGTGAAAATCCGAAGGAAACAGGGGTGCTATTTTTGCATGTCATCAAGTGACTAAACGTCAGTAAAATTGTTGTTAATCCCCGATTTTCATTTTTATATTTATTGAAACTCATTGATAACTAAAATTCATTTTACCTATATGATATTCATATTAATTATATATATATATATATATAGTTTTTAGTTTAATTTAATTGTTTTGACTTGTCCTAGCGGACTCTTGACATATTTTTTTTTTTGTAATTTGATTTTGACATATAATAGTCCTGACATTGTTTATGACATTTGTTTATTGACCTGCTTTGTTAAATGATTTTATGTACCTACTTGTAAAATTAAAATTATATACCAGTTTCAATTTAAAATTATAAAGTTAGAAAGAATAAATGATAATGCAGCATACAATTTAATAATTTAATGAAATATAATAAAATTGCAGCGCCCTAACGAGGTTTATGTGTAAGTACTAACTACCTAGTATATAAGACCAATACTTACTAATATAAATTACTTACTACATAAAAGCAATGAATAAATTAATATGAATGAATATGAATATGAATATCAAGTGCCTCCTCCAGTAAATTTTTGGAAAAACGGTGATTTGTGGACTTTTTGATGATATTTCGTTTCGTTGACACATACTGTTGACAATAACAGTAATTTACGGTCGATAGTCAAATCGTCTACAGTACAAAGCGTAATTTCTGGGGGTATAAAAACGTGAGAATTCGAAGGAAACAGACAATAAATAAACAGTAATTGTACCGTCAATAGTCAAATATTTTATGACCAGCTTTAGCAGAACTGAACCCACTTTATTGAACTTCGAGCAACACGGACTTCCTGCCGCGGCCCGGAAGGGATTATTTCGCCTTAGCGATATATTACAATTCAAACAGTTCTGTCTTTGTTTGCGGGGGGAAATGTGCACACACGCTCAATTCCGCATATACACATCTAAATACAACATTGTAATGACGACACTCACATTAACAAACCTTGCACACCTCAGAATAAGAACAAACCTCAACTAGTTTAATTGAACGCATATGCCAACTTTGGCTTGTAGTTTGACCTTAGAATAAAGAGTATAGCTTCAGTTCATATTCTAAGAGTTTGACAGAGGGGAACGCTGCAAATGGCTACTCCCTTCCGTGTTGCTCGAAGTTATTGAACGTACCAGCTGTTATACAATTTATTTTACAGAAAATTTTTGTCCTATTTTTTTAACTTTTTTGTGAACGTACTACCAAAAGAGGTTGCAGAATTTACAAACATTACCAATGGCCTTCCTACACCGTATTTTCCGATCGGGGGTCACCATTTGTAATCTTCTTCGACGCCTTTTTTCGTAAATTTTTGCTTATTTAAAGACCACGGGGTCGCTCTCCCACACGGTGATCAGACCTTATTACGTCCATCTCACAAACTACCAGGACCAAATGTTCTCACAATGCTGTTAATAGAGCCGAGTGGAGATGCATCGCAAGAGCCACCACTCAAGCAAGACCTGCACAACTACCACCACACTTTCAAGAGTGTACGAGTAAGAAGGAGAAGAAAATTCCCCAACGCAACGGTGCATGTGGTCTGCAGGCTACAGAACCTGCCGATAACTACTTTAATTTGTTAGTTCTGTAAACTATGTCGGTGATCTTGGTTCTTCTGCGAACTAACTCGTTTCAGACTTTATCACAACCCTTAAGAATATAATAGGTAGATACACAGTAATCAAACATAACCTTTATCAAAGTCACATAACAGTCAGACAGAACAAAGCCAGTCCATTTCCCATGACACCTGCGACACCATTAGCTTATGAAAACTGTGACGGTCTATTGCTTTTGTTATGCTATCATATGATTTATAATGGCAAAATGTTATTAGGAAATACCTCTATGGTCATCAACTATCTATCTATGGAGATTTACTGCTTACACACAGTTTAGTCGCAAATTACGTAAAGGCGGCGTGCCACCGTTTAGTCACTCAAGCACCCAAGCCTAAATTTTAAATAAATTTGAATTTGGAATTTCTAACCAAACGTTGAGAGACAAATATTTGAGATCAAAGTGGTCAGTTCGACTAAATACCAATTTCATAAGTAAGGACCATACCCCCAATACATAGGCTCACAAATCAAATAAAAAGACGATAGATTTTATTGAATGATCCATCAAAACTGAATGAATATAACTTTCCTTAAAATACAACAAAGCTTTAACTTTTTTCTCGGCACACATGCACACACGGCGTCATCTTGGGTCAATAGGTTGAAACTCGTTCACTTAAAAAGGGTTTTGCTGTGAATGTAAAATGGCTTTGGAACCCCACTACATAAGGGACGTATAAAAAGTTACCAACTATCGTATTATTCCGACAGATGGCGGTAAGCAAAGAACTTTTAAGCGCTCTTCTATGTTAATATGGCTATTTTTGATTTCTAGTACGTACTTCCAGCTTGGAAGTTTCGGGTTACCTACGTGATGTACTGAGAGAAAGCCTAAGCTAAAAACAGCTTTTTACAAAAATATAAATGAAATAAATGAAATGAAAAACATTTATTCAACAACACACAGATATACACAGAGCAGACAGGTAGAATAAAAAAAAAGGAAACATAAAAATTACAAACAATGACACAAACTGACCATTATAATTATACATAATTTAAAATAATAAAAAACACGAAAGCTATAATTAGTCCGCTTTGCGCGTGTGAAGCCGAAAAGGCCCTGTCTCAGCTTATTGCTGCTCCACAAGCCTAAGCATATGGAGCAGCGCTGGTTTTCAGGCAGAGCCCACCATAAGTACCTATAAATATTTTGTAGAATTTCGACGAAAACCGAAAAGTTTGATACATTGGTAGAAACCCTAGACTTCCATTCGGACATGCGCACTTTAAAAAGTGCTTTAGACATGCGCACTTGGGCCGCGCGGGAAAGGAATTCACTGACTTGTACTTCTTTCTCTTTTAGTCTCCTGTGATTACCATTGCACAAGCTAAAATGTTATTTACCTACATAAACTGTCAAATAGGAAAATTTTAACGAAATAAAAATAATTACATAATTTGTTAAATATATTGTATTAGGTTTATTAGTGTTCTCGTTGCAACAGCAATCTGTCAATCGGTTAAACAACGAATTAAATTCAAATCCTAGATCGCGCAAACGAAGTTTTTCGATAAGTTAGCGTGTATACAAATTTGCATGATTGTCTATCGGAGGGTCCGTGGTGACTGCGGAAGCCGGTCCTGGCGGGGAGCCGGTCTAAGTCCCCGCCATCAGTTGAGTTGGTGTCCTACCATCACAATACAGTTAATGAATAAGTTCAATATTGAAAACTACTTTCTAAACGCAGTTGCTGATGTTTGACCCTTTTGTTTTTTTATACCGTCTTTAACCGTCTCCACGCATAATGCCTGAGCTTAGTTAATTTTGACGTGAATACGACATTAAATATGCTTCCATAATGGGAAGCAATCCAAAAAACTGATGACAACAAAATCGGGGGATACAGTTTGGTGTTGCAGCTACATATCTATCATCTACATCCAAAATTTAATTACACCATCACTCAATAGCTAAAGTATCAAAGAATTCGTTACGTTGAGTGAGGAAGCGCCGCTTTTTTGAGGTCGTTCCGCTGCGTTACATAATTTAGTGTTCACGTAAAACACACGGCCCGTGTCCAAGACACAGCCACATCCCGATTTTTTTGTAATCATTATGCATTCTATTTACCTTAAAGTGAATGCTAGGAAAATGCGTTACTGCTACGAAAGTACTACGAAACAATGCTTTTAATTTACTAGACAACTTTAAGCCTAGTTGTAAAACGATTATGAAACTATTCTAAATAATAGTGAATCTTTAATTTAGGATGTTATGTTGAGGAAGGGCACAGAGAGCGTGGATAATCCTCACCTCAGGCTGACCCAGCATCAGGCATCATGAGGGGTCAGCAGACCCTCGATGATGATTGAAACCTGTTGGTACCTCCACCAACATAATATCGGTACATGAAAGTTACCCGTGTTACAAAATTTATTATATAAATTACGAAACAAAACTCCTTCTAAATTATTAAGAAAAAAACCCAAAAAATAATACATATGTTATTTTAATCTTCAATCGAATAATTTTAGTAATTTTCTTTACTTTTCTTTACAGTTAACGCATTTCGCGTCATCTAGAGATCATAGGTTCAAAGTTCCTACATGCGGGCAAGTTTCAAAGGGTTGAAACCACCACATAATCTGTGTGTAGAGCTCACAATAATTCCGATAGATGGCATACAGCCGTTAGCTTTACAAATAAACAAGGGCAAAGGGTGATTTACACACCTTGCTATTGTGTTAACCCCATATAAAATTGTAAGTAGAGCGCGGAGACAACAATGAACTTGCCCTTAAAAAATTACCATGTAAAAACTTTTCATTTATAAAACCAACTTCCACCATTGTATTCAATTAAATATTTGGATGAAAAAAAAAATGATGAAGGAACCATAGTGATGAAAGGATTATGATACTTTCTGAATGCAAATGCTTGGTTTGTTGCTGAAAATACCAAAATCGCCATATGTATGCCTACAATATTTGAGGAGTTCCCTCAATTCCTTATGGATTCCATCATCAGAACTGGATTCTGAAAAAAATGCCACCAATCTGGAAGTATATCTATTCAAATAATAAAACATTTAAAACAAACAATAAAAAAAAAAAAAAAAAAAAACAACCGAATTGAGAACCTCCTCCTTTTTGTGAAGTTGGTTAAAAAAAGGTTTAAATGAGGGTAGCTTTTACTTCCAACAACTTGTCATTGATAACATTTGACCAAGCGGGCGTGTAGCCAGTTGAGACGCGAAAGGTTGGTTCAGTTCCCAAATTAGGGCAAATGTTTGCATGATAGGTTAACATTTTCTGGAACAACGTCAAAAAAGTTCTTTATTCACATTATAGTTTACAAGATTGTAGTTGGTGTTTTAGTAGCATGAACTAGTACTTTCGTAGCGCTTCCGTAGAACTTTTGTAGCACTCGCGTAGCACTTCCGTAGCTTAAAAACTCAGATTCGAAAGACCGATTCGGAATTATCAAAATGGACGAATTTTCAAATTATAAAAAAGTGTCCTAAATATTAGGTGCAGGGAAAACCCTAAATTTTATTTTTTTTCTATATAATCTTCCTCTTTCTTCTTTCTCCTGGCTATTATCCCAATTTATTTGGGGTCAGCCCTCCTAATACTTCTTCGTACGGTTGTGGTTTGTCTCTTTTGTTGTTTTGTTCGCTATCATGTAATTTTTTATTGTTCGTATAGCCACGTCATTGGTAGATAGATAGATAGATAGATTAACACTTTATTGATCACCACAGAAACAATAAACAAGTAATATTACTATAGAAAGGCAATACAATGTGCGGCCTTATCGCTGAAAGCGATCTCTTCCAGGAAACCTTTCGATGGAACGAAATGATCAACGCTATAATAGACTTGGCAAAACTAAGAAGTATTCTAAATTAATTAAAATATATAAGAAGTTATGAACAATATTGACTAATAACTACCTAAGTAAGTAAGTAAGTAGTGGTAGGTCATATATATATTCATGATTAATTTAGTAATATGGTCATCATCTCTCCTTATCACCATCGCAACCGGTTTTCACTAAGTCAAAGTCAAAGTCAAAAAGAACTTTATTCATTGAAATCACAAGGATCATTTTGAATCGTCTTATATAAAATTAAATTACTCCTGTTCCAACGCGACCAAGCCTAGAAGAATCAGGCAACAAACTCGGCTTGGCTTACATAAATGGTCCGTCTTACCACTAGGGTATAGGTAGGTAAGTTTCTCATGTATCTCTTAGCGACTTTAAAAGTACCACGGATATATTCTTAATATTTTTTTCCTGTATAATATAAAACGGTAAATTTATTATTGTATGCATGCTACTAAACGATTTATTACGATTTCATATAAAAAAAATAATTACCTCGTGGTAATATTTTTATTGTTTCATCACAATATAAGCAACCTTTACTATAAAATTACACAACTTCATCAGCCGGTAGATATCCACTGCTGGATGAGGCCTCCCTCATAGCATGCATAGTGTACAACCCATACCGTGTAAGGGGAGGTTTGCCATAATCACCTCGCTTGGCAGGCGGATTGGTAAAATTACACATGCGCACTAAAAAGTGCGGGAATAAATTTCCTGTCCCGTTCTTCTTTCTCTTTTAGACTACACGAAATCCCATTGCACAAGCTAAAATTTGTAATAATGAATAACGGCCCAATTTGTATTATTTGTTACAATTAAAACATACAAACACAAGCTATGCATGGTATCTATTGACAATATGGGTTTTTGTGTCTATGGCAAGCAGTAATACGGGTCTGAAAACACATCAAAATTCAAATCCTGAATCGCGTATGCGAAGTGTTTACCAAAATTAGTATAGATAGAAGTTCTTGAGAGAGTATTCCGGGAGGGTCCGTAGCTACTGCGGAAACTGGTGCTGGTGGGGAGCCGGTCTAATTCCTCACCGTCATAATGAGTTGATTGAACTACTTCTCACAATGATTACCGTCTTACTAAAAGAATATTAATTCAGATGAAAGAAAAAGAGTACTGAGCTGCTCAACCCTACGCTAGTAGCTAATTTGACCTTCCTTTTTTTTAATTTTGTTACATTTGAACTACTCCTTTTAAATAAGTTTATTAAATAAATCTCTAAGGCTATAACTTTCAATAACTTTTCATTTAAAAAACCGACTTCCGCCATTGTATACTACTAGATATTTGGATGAAAAAAAAATTATGAAAGAACCATGAGTGGTGAAAGGATTATGATACTTTCTGAATGCAAATGCTTGGTGTGTTGCTGAAAATATCAAAATCGCCATAAGTATGCCTACAATATTTGAGGAGTTCCCTCAATTCCTCATGGATTCCATCATCAGAACTGGATTCTGAAAAAAATGGGACCAATCTGGAAGTGCATCTATTCAAATAAAAAAAAATAATTCCAAATCGGTTCATAAACGATTCATAACAAACATAAACAAAAATACAACCGAATTGAGAACCTCCTTCTTTTTCTGAAGTCGGTTAAAAATGACTTTGCTCGTCGTAACTCATAAAATTTGAACGGAAATATAAAATTAAAGTAAAAAATATTTGTTTGAGTCTATTGCAATAACATCAAGAACCATGTAAAGTCATGTACCTAACCAATTTGATCCAAAAATCTAGGTTTACATTAGATCTGCTTTTATGTACACTCAAAAAGGACTTTTGGGAATAAACCCATGAGGGCTTTTTAATCCTCTTTATAAGTGAAAAAAAATCATACTCAATTCATGTACCTATTCTATTTCATAGCGTACCTATTTAGAAAACAATAATAAAAACAATAGCCCCTCCTCTCGATAGACTAAAAAAATATGATAATGTCGCAGGATGTAGGTGGATGGAGGTGCCTCAAGAACGTTCGTAGTGGTATTCTAGGGGGGAAGCCTATGTCAAATAGTGGAGTGTTAAAGGCTGATGGTGATGATGTGGAATAAAGACAATGGCTACACAACGTTACTGCGTAATACACGGACTTCTAAACAGCCTCCGGTTCCAACCCTTTTACGCCCTCGGTTGGCTATGAAGTTCAACCTTTGTTCCCAAGATGACGCCACGTCTACGTTTTTATCAAGAACTACAAAAACTGGTTTTTACTAAATCTATAGCTTGGGGATTTATCTGGAATTCTTATACGTTTTTAGGAAAACATACTTATTTTAACCTCAGTAAAAAGTTTATAAAATTTGGCAACTTTTGACGCGTCGTCATCAAACACCATACAACAGACAAAGAGCGGGAATCCAATATGCTGTCTCGTATTGCTATCTCGTTTACCCTACTGCAAATCCCATTGCACAAACTGATTATTTTATTTTACAAAAGACTTTACAAATAGGAAGTTTTGTTTAAATCAAATTATCCTGATATTAATATCACATTATTTTGAATAGATTTATGCAAGTTTTTATTCAAATATAAGATTGCATAATGGGCTAAAACAATGATTGTAATTCAAATCCTGAATCGCGCATGCGAAGTGTTTCTTACATTTAGCTCATATACAAGTTATATTGCGAGTATGTCGGAGGGTCCGTAGCTACTGCGGGAACCGGTGGTGGTGGGTAGCCGGCCTTATTTACCCACTCAGTTGAGTTTGATAACCCAACACAATCGTGAAATGATAAAAGTTGTGTTGAACAAGAGTGCAACAAAGGAATAAACAGATACAGTTGAAGCAAATGAGACTTCAGTCTCAACCCCACGCCAGTAGCTAACGCGACTTTCCTTTTGAAATTTAAGGCGGGACAACAAATAATTTTTTCAACACATTTCTTCAAAAAATGCCTTTACGAAGCCTGTGTATACATTGTTCGAATGTTAAAAATTACGCACCATACAACGGAGCGTGTGGTAAAATAGGTACTCTCATCTAAGTGCCTTCTTTACCGCATTCTCCGTTGTAAAACGCCGTGCGTATCCGTCCTTATTCTAACGCGTACCCTTAACGGTTTTGTTTTTATTTCCATAAAAATGTATAAGGAGCTTCAGATTATGAGTATTAATATGCTGAATGATCAAACCTCTTTGGAAGCGCTTTTGCTCAATTCAGCATATAGTCTCTGTGGTCGTATGTTTAACCATGGTTTAACCACGAGATCCGGCCTAAGGGGTACATATAGATAGAAGATAGAAAATACTTTAATTCCTAAATACTTATAACAAATCGATAGGTAAGAAAAATAAAAACTAAATATGATAAACAATGGGTGGTCTTATCGCTGAGTAGTGATCTCTACCTTTGAATAAAATGGACCTACGTAATAGCCGAGAAGTACTAACAGTGTACCTACTTACATAAATTATGTTGTTATGTTGGATCGAAACGTCGCGTCGTCCGTCGGTGGATGGAGGCGGCTCAACGAAGACATCATCATTGATCATGTTGTCATTCTAGGGAGGGGGGGAGGGACTTTTGTTTATTACTAGCTGAACCCCCGCAACTTCGTCCACCTGAAATAGCCTAGCTCTCAGGGATAATAATGCTTCCTTATTAGTGAAAGAATTTTTAGAATCAGATCAGTATTAGCTCCGTAGGTACCTACGAGGGCTGCACTAAAAGTATCGGGAATGGAATATTTCCACTGTTTCTGTCATATTCAAATCTTTTTAATTGAAAACTCCTTGGTTTTAAAAATCGAATACCATTTATTTATTTAAAAAAAGATTCTCGGTCTTGTCACAAGGTTTTGTCAAACTTATTTAGTCGTTGAGAAATGACTTTCGAAGTGGTTTAACACAAAAACAGTGTGTTGACCGGATGATTTCTGCATTTGGTGATGAAGCCCCATCCAAAACCACAATTTATCAATGGTTTGCTGAATTTCAACGTGGACGTGTCAAGCTCAGTGATGATCCCCGTCAAGGTCGTCCAAAAACTGCAGTCACCCAAGAAAACGTTGATGCTGTGCGTAAGCTGATTGAGGAAGATCCACATGTGACATACCGCGAAATTCAGGCAACTTTAGACATTGGCATGAGTCAAATACAAATAATCTTGCATGAACAATTAGGTGTAAAAAAGTTGTTTTCCCGATGGATACCGCATTCGCTCTGTGAAGAGCAAATAGCGGCTCGCGTTACTTGCTGCGTCAGAACTCTCGAAAGATTCCACGCAGGATGCTCAAATGCTGTATACAACATCGTATCAGGTGACGAATCCTGGATATACGCGTACGAACCCGAAACAAAAAACCACTTCCTTGATTCCCGAAATTTTCAGTGCCGCCCTCGTATAACCTCCTACAGACCTACATCCAAACTCACAAACTAGGGAAAGTATTATACAGCATGTAAAAGCACGGCTCCCGAATACTGAAGGTACCGGTAAAGCTACCTATATCATAGCTATATAAAATAGCTTTCGCCTGAGAGGTGATTCATACCGGAGAAAAAAAATATTTTTTAGTTTGTAGCGCCAATGTTTTTTATGCAAGTAGTTTTCATTGCTTTTTTGACGTTTTTATTTATTGACGTGTTTTTAATGATGGAAATTATGTTTTTGTGTTCCTTTAACGATATTTTATGGATATTTATAAAGAAAACACGAAAAAAGCGGCCCAAAAGTAAGTTTTTTTTTCGTGTTTTTTCAGCTTAAGTATTTTCAGAATCATGGTCTGAATGCACTGTTTCAGTTTTCGGGAGTAATCTTTTTACGCCCTGTATAGTATATACTTTATAATGGTATAGCATTTTAGCAGTACAGTTCGTTGCTTTAAATCGACAGTGACACAACTCGAAAACACATAATTCTCAGGAGAGCTGTTTAAATAAACGAAAAACTTTAATTGCCCATAACTTGTAATGTACCAAACATAATAAGAAAATTTTAACAAAAAACTAAAGGATAGTAATCACTGTTTAGTTTTTAACATATTCTGTAGGCTTTCCCCTAAAAAACATATACTAAACTTATAAAAAATCACAACCCTTCAGACATAGGTCAAAACTTAGCTCAAAACTTTCTTCTTAATACTGACACATAACATATTGTGACACTTATGCTGCTTATATTTATTGGTGAATAACGACATATTTAGGATTAAGACGATAGTTATTTTTTTTTTTTAAACAATGACACATTTAATTTTATTTCAAAATGTTCAACTTTTTCTGTCAAGAACAATGACATTACTAGGCTTAGGTCACTATTAAAATAACAATAACTGTAATATTAATGTTCGATATTTCTTGTAACGACGTAATTGGGTTTGCACCGCCTGTATCAAATAAAATGTTGTAGCAAAATCACACAAGAAACTAATATAGAATATTAGATTATTATCAATAAAAACCTTAGAAAGGTTTCTTGAGTTCAAAATTAATGTAAGTTTTCATAGAAAAACAAAAATAAAGAATCTTTTCATCAGCCTGTACAAGTCCATCTGCTGGACATAGGCCTGACCCTTAGAATAATAATAATAATAATAATAATAAACGACTTCGTATCCTGACGATCGTATTTCGACATATCGACTTTATAATGTCTTTAGTCCATCGAGTGGAAGGCCTTCCTCTACTGCGTCGTCAGGGTTGTGGTCGCCACTAGAGAACCTATATTCCCAAACGGTTATCAGATCTTCGAGCTATATGACCTGCCCTTTATCACTTCAACTTGCTAATTCAGAGAGCTATGTCAGTGACCTTGGTTATTCTACGGATTTCTTCATTGCGGATTTTATCACGTAGTGAAACTCCTAGTATAGCTCTCTCCATAGCCCGTTGTGCGACTTTGAGTTTGTCTATACGGTTAGCGACCACGTCTCAGTGCCGTAAGTCACTCACTGATTATAGACTTTCATCTTGAGGCTCTGCGGTGTCTGTGACGTTTGCTGTTCAAACATTTCAACACTTCAATATATCGGTAGTCAATCTGACACTGCTGTAAAGACTGTAACACTGCCCAAGTCTCGACTGAATCAAAGGCTTTCTCGTAGTCCACAAACGCTCGACATAGTGGCTGATTATACTTTTCAGTCTTCTGTATAATCTGCCGGAGCGTGTGGATGTGGTCTACGGTACTAAAGCCATTTCGGAACCCCGCTTATTCGGGGGGGCTGGAAGTCGTCGAACCTACGTGCAAGACGATTGATAACTAATCTCGAAAATAGCTTATAGACGTGGCTCAGCAGCGAAATGGGTCTATGATTTTTCAATAGAGTATTATCACCTTTTTTGAAATACAGTACCACCACGCTCCTGTTCCACGCCTCCGGCATTATACCCTCGAGGATAACGGAACTAAATAGCTTCTGAAGGACTTTAAGTACCAATGTTCCACCCGCTTTCAGAAGCTCTGTCGTTATCCCTCCCCCCCGGTGCCTTGTTGATCTTAAGCTGTTTGAGAGTCGTTCGGAACTCGTATAGACTGACGTCAAGGATATCCTCGGTGTACTGGCGGGTCAACCGGGCTCTTGCATCGCTAGTCGTTCTAGGAGCCGGACTTTGCGATGAGGTTAACAATTACCCATAGAACTTCTCGAGCTCTCGTAAAATCTCCGGCTTTGACGAAATGATACTATCATTGTCGGTCTTCAGTTTCGTTAACTGACTTTGCCCAATTGACAGATCTTTTGCGAACACTTTGGAGCCTTTATTGCGATCTATGGCGCTTTTAATACAATCAGTATTAAAAAGACGCAAATCGTGCCGCATGGATTTGAAGATCAGTTTATTAAGCAGGCCGTATTTCGACTTAATCGACTGAAGATTGAAGTCTCATTTCGCTTCGCTCTGCTATGAGTTTTAGAGTGTGCTCAGCGAGTTTCTGGGTTATATTTATACGAGGGTCTTAAAAAACTCCGACCCAACTGTTTGGACAATTTCCACTAGCCCGTTATTCAGCTCGCTCACATTATCGCATTCAGCCAGGCATTGGAAGCAATTCTGGAGTTCTTTCACGAACTCGTTGCTTTTAATCGGCAATGGTAGTAAGTTCTTTCTGTCTTGTCTTTGCTTGTAAATGTGTAATGTTAGTTGAAGTTCCTGGTTCATTTCGCTATCCCTTGTGTTTGAGTTAAAATTCATATCTATATTTTGGAACGTTTGGAGTGTGCGTCGATTTGTCACTGAAAATAGATTTATGCTATTATTTAGACCACAACATAAAGGCATTTTACTATAGATTTTTAGAAAACGTGCAGAGAATACAGTAATAATTGGCAGGTACAAATATTTAAGTAACCACTTTTTATTAAATAATGGCTGATTCATAAAAAATATTAGAATTCTTAAGAACAGTGTCTTAGTTTGTGTTAAGTTACAATTAAAAAACATTTTATTATCAACGAAAGCGACACATTTTATTAAGTGTTACAAAATATAACTTAATTTTTATTTATAAATACTACGAAATACGCCACTAAGTTGATTCACTTACTTTAAAGAAGGACGTCGCATAACCAAACAGTTCTATCTTCAACAAAACACCTGAAAGTTGATATAGGTAATATTTTGTTCGAACCTGACACCACTCCAAGTATGCCACTTTCTAAGAAAATTTGACACACACTGTTGTGAATTATTTTGTGATGTGACTGTTTTAAGGAAATAATCAATGCGTTTTCTTCAAAACAAGTTGATTATTAACTGGCGATGGGACAGTGTTAGCCAAATATATATATGGTGTTTGAATCCTAATAATCAGATAAAGTCATTTAGTGGCACCCCGCTTCCAATTTTGCGAATAGAAAGGTGAACTTTAGTCACAGTACAATACAGGCCATTTTGCGTTGAACTACGTCAATATCTCAAAATAGTCACATCTGGTTATGTGCCACTATCGAATTAAAGCAGCGAGTTATTTTTTGTAGGGGTTTGTAGAGGTTGTAGGGATTAGGGATTAAATAGGAGTTTGTAGTGGTTTTTAGATGTTTAAGGGTAGTAGGAGTTTGTAGGGAGTTTTAGGGTTTGTAGGGGTTTTTTTGTTTCACTGCGTCCGCATTATCATCTTCCACGGCGATGAAGTCACGAGCGGGTCAGCTAGTAATAAAAGTAATGCATAAAGCATCAAGGCATGATACGGAAGTGCTACGAAAGAGCAACGAAAAATGGTGGATGCGCGAGATGCGGGATGGGTTCTCGAGTGGCGACCAGAAACCGAGCGACGCGGTAGAGATAGCCCTCCACTCGATGGAACATTATAAACGACGCAGGAAGTCGGCGGATGGAGGCGGCTCAAGACCGTGCTTATCTGTACCGGCATTATGGTGGGAAAACAAAAACATCCCACTTTTTTGGTAGCATAGTTACATCGCATTATGTGGAACACATACTTCAAGCCCCACATGCGCACTGTAAAGTGCGGGAATAAAATGTTCCTTCTCTTTCGCTCTGATGGGATTCCCATCTACACAGCAGGAATTTTATTTTATTTTTAAACTTTCCAAGTATTTTCATTTAGTGATAACAAACGTCAAACGTAACCTTTTTGATCAATTTAAACTGGGATCTATACGTTTTTGATAGAGTCAAGGACTGTTAATGGATAAAAACAATGACCGGTGTTCAAATCCTGAATCGCGCAAGTGATGTGTTACGGGCAAAAAGCACTATTACAAGTTTATGTGAGGGTATATCGGGTGGGTCCGTAGCTACTGCGGGAACCGGTGGCGGCGAGGAGCCGGTCCAAGTCCTCGCTATCATGTAGAGTTGCTGGAATAACAATTCATACTATGGTAAAAATATAAAACTGATAAAAATAATGAAGAGACTTCGGTCTCAGCCCCACGCCAGTAGCTGGTGTGACCTTCCTTTTTTGGTATATTAAAAAAAGTACTGGACACTGGACCAAAAAAGTTTTCTATATTTCTATATCCTATATATATTTCTCTAGTCTCTATATTCGGTACAAATATATGGACTTACGTATAGCATAAATCAACGAGTTCTGATTCCATTAGTTAGCTTTTGGAGGCAAACTAGGAAATTAAAAAAAAAATGTCAAATGCATCCATGTGACATTTTTAGTTATGGTGGCACTTCACTTGGCGTTTTTGCGTAAATGTTTGCATTATTTTGCCACGGCGAACAAACATTGTCTATTGATGGAGTTGTTGCGAACCCAAAGCAAGGACTTACATAAAAAAAGACAACCATGTTCTTTCAAAGGTTTATACAAAACTGCTATACCTATTCAAAAGTAAAGAAGAACTTAATATTTATAATTTATCACCAGCCAGCCTCCGTTAAGCTCTTAAAGGGAGGCTGGCGTGGTAAGTGTAAAGATTGGTTGCCAACAGGGGTCACGATTGATTTTGCTTTGGATAAATAAAGCAAACATTTGCGAATATACACCAAGTGAAGTTGCACCATTAGGTAACACATCAAATCAAATAAAAGAAACTCGCAATGATATTTTTTTTTTTTTATTATTTGAAAATGTTTCGTTTAGAAGATATTCAAGAAAATACTTATGTGAAAATATTCTGCTTACTTTCTGTTACTCGGAAACTACTGAGCCAAAAATTTTAATAAATATGGAATATTGGTCTTTACGCATAATTTACAGGATAACCTAAATTAAAATCCTGAAGAAAAATAATTAAATCTTTAAATATGACTCGCAATTTTTTTTTTTTATTTATTTAACCACAATATTTCTTACAGTAGGTACCTAGGTACTTAATATAATATTGTACCTTAAAAACCTCCAAAGGTTTGACTAGGTACTCACATTCATCATAATAAATAGAATAAAAGCACACACACAATCTCATACAAAACAAAATCTGTACCTATAGTCAGAAATAAATATAACAATCCATAAAAACAGCTGATTTGCTCTCTTAATACGGCCGAGTTACGATTGACCGGCTTTATTTATTTTTATAAGTATGTAGGTATGTACACCTCTTTAATTAGTCTAATTCTGGCCGCCCCTCTAAAGTTGGAACCTAACACAATTTTTCCTTTGCATTCCTAAATTAATTAAGAGACATGCACTTTTTCACATAAATCACAACCTGTGTTTATCCTTTTCCCTTGAAAACGAATAGTAACCCGCTGCATCATAAACATTTTATGGAGTAAGCGTCAAAGCGAACGAAGTAAGAATGAGAGGGAGCGTTTATCTCCAAAAATGTTCACACTGTTTTCACGTTCAGTTCAACACAAAGTTAGGGAACTGTGTTACGGAGGTAAGTAATTCATAATTTAGATTTTGAAGTGCAAATAACAGTTACAGAACATATAAGTGGTACTTTAAGGTAACTTTTTGATTATTATGTTATTTAGTTTTGGAGAAAAGAGAGGGGCCGGTATTTGGGATTGTGTTTTCTCAAAATGTCTATACTCGGCCGGGGATCGACTTTTGGCGAATGAAGTTGCTATTGCTATTCGAGTTTACTTATCATATACGGTTTATTAAACAAACAGCTGGGTAAGATTTGATGTTGTTTTTGAAAAATAGATTAAATTATCTTACGATAAATGCATACGAAATAATCTAAACGTCAAAATTGACAAAGTAAAAGGCTTAAGAACCCAGCGAAGGATGAACTGCCCATACAAACGTAATACCGACGTCATTTGTAATTCGAGCATATTTCCACCATATTATGCTATTATTCGGATTCGGATAGTATTTATCTATGTTCCCAGATAGTTTTTTTTATCAAAATATATACCTAAAATGAAATGTAAGCGAATTACTTTTTGTATATTTTTACGACCTAAACGACATGTTTTCATCTTATTTGTTTCGTATTAAAAACAACGATATGTTACGTATTTAATGTGTAGGAACATAGCTTATATTGTCAAGTAACAGAATAACAAAACGATATAAAAAAAACAACAAGTTTTTATTCATCATTTTTGGTATTACAGAACTTGAACAAATTTCTAAAAAATTCTGAACGCCCATATTGCTATCGCGTCAGAACCGAGGGCCGGTCGGGGAACTACGGTTGTGTGATGTTTGACAACTCGACAGGCACTCACACTAGTACACTGTGTAACCCCGCGCTTCGCTTGCTCTTGTGTTTGTTCACCTATTTATTTGTTATATATGACATTGCAATATTTTTGTCATTTTATTTAGATTTCCCTTGTGATTTGGAATGAAGTAACCTAGGTAACTAACATACCTACGACTTGTGCTTTGTTTACCATTCAGTACCTAGTTTTTGCGTGAAATAGTAGCGGCTCAACTTTCCAATAGCGACTGTGAGCTTGGAGGTTCATATTTTTATCACATAAAGTTTCACATAACACAAACCTAAATATGAAATGGCGTACTGCGGAAACCAATAGTTTTAGCATTGTGAGCTATGACAAAAAATCAAAGAAAAATATTTCAAAGTAAACGCTCAACTTTCCTTTAGCGACTGCTAGCTAGGAAGTTCACATTTTTATCACATGTAGGTTCATATAGCACAAGCCTAAATATGAAATGGCGTACTGCGGAAACCAATAGTTTTGGAGCTATTCATTTTTGAAATTTGCTAATAACCGCTTTCCGAACGCCATGTTTTGGTGATATTTTACTTTTTATCAGTGTTCCCATACTATTTTCGGCTTTTGACAATGACAGAGACAGACCAAATGGTATATTTTGCAAAAAATTGGTGGTTTCTCAATTTTCAACTAGTCGTGTTTTTTGCTCTTACGGTCCAGTCGGTTACGTATTCCTTGAACGTCAATGAACTCTGTCATCGTTTGTGTTCTCAGAGTTGAGATTGTTTACGTGCTTACTCCTGTTTTAGAATTCATCGAAGGACTTTCCTTTAGCGACTGTAAGTATAAGGCTTGAGGGGGGAGGGACGAAACGGACTCTACAACTACAACCTAGAAAATGAGTCTTACGCGACGGCCCGGCGCACGGCCACGACTTTGTACGTGACTTTACATAGGTAATGTTATCAGTGCAGCAGAGTCAAAGATCATATAATCCAAAAGAACCCAAACACAACCCTTCTATTGTGATCCCCTATGTCCCCTATGACTTATCCCTCCCCTATGTTTAGCATTGGACGTATTCCGGCTGACGATGATGATAATTACGGCATAAGTCGCTCGTTATGTACCTACTTATTATCGTCTCACAAAAGAGACAAAACACGACCCTTCTACAGCTATCGAAGAAATTCGTTGAGCCTCTCCAACTTTCATCTTCCCTGACTGTCACGTATTGCCAACCGTCTCACAAAAACAATTCAAAAGAACCCAAACATACTATAAGGCAAATCATAATGACATTTACTTAGCCTACTCACTAAAATGAGAGCATTACATAAGACGGAAGAACGGAGTTCAAAGACACCGACGAAGCTCATGCTGATTTACATAACAAACACACGGTTATTTATTAACTCTACCAACTAAGTAACTAATACTGACTCTACCTACTGACTCTACATTCGATTCGACGAACATATTATTATTATCGCGAATTTCAAGAGTAGCTTTTATTTATAGCGAGTTAATAACATTACTAATTGTAGATTTCCGTTATATTCATTAAGTAGTTTATTAATTTAATTTCAATTTTATTATGTGCAAAACTTTTGGGGGCCGACATTTGGTATATTTACCCTACTATATCCAATACCAACATAGACATCACTTTGGCACGATACTTTCGATCAAATTCAAGGTAGTATCCACGTTCCAAGTACCTACTTAATCCATAACTTGACATAGGTACTTAGGTAAGTACATAACTTTTTTGGCGTCGCACTACTTGTGCATTGCCATTTTTATTTTGTAAAAATTAAAAATTAGGGAAACAAAACGCGGAAATTGGGAAAATGGGTTAGGGATTTATGGATCAGGAAAGTGGATAGGATACCAAATGTTATTTTTTTTTTATTTAATGGCATCTGAGGATTTACTCAATTTTGCCAATGTCAAGTACCTAGCATAGATTTATCACATAATGTCAAGTCGTCAAGTCATCTGTCAAGTCATGTTCTAGTAAATCGGTGGCAGTTTACTAGAATTTTCCTGGACAATTTTCACCCCTTCGAAAAGACACGCAATACACTTATTTTGTTTAAATTCACTACCATCTGCTCTTTATAAACTATACCTATACCGTTAAAATGCCACCAAAATTACACGATATAACACAAAAAAACACTAGAAATTGAAATAAAATAAAAACAACGACGTCTCCTTTCGAAAGAGCAGAAAAAGACCCTACCTATAGTTTTAATAAATGAGTATGATATGAGTAAGTAGGTACCTTGACTTTCATCGAAAGTAGGTACCTCCCTATATCTGCCAAAGTGATGACTAACCTATTTATTAAGTAAAACTATTTAAAATAACAGTGAAATATCTATACTTAATCCCTTTTTTTACGGCATAATAACGTCTTCCCCTTAGAATAATGACTAGGTCTACCATAGATTTAGATAATAAGGTCTACCCAGTGGCAGATTTACACAACTACATGCTGTTAAATTTTTGCCGCCCTCACCTCTAAGTTACAATTAGGTATTGTCAGTTTCTATAATTATTTTTACAATCCAACAATTTGGTTAAATTGCACAATAAATAGTTTTTGGATATATTATATAATATGTTTCTGAGCTATTCAAAGCTAAATCATGTAAGGTACCTACTTACGACTAATAAGGGAGGCGAGGTAATGTAGCTATGCTTATACTTATACTATTGCACTCATTTCAAGCCTCCTGCCTTTTTTTTTCTAAGGGCCGGTTTCCACCGGTGCGGAGACGAGAGGAGATGTGTTTGAATAAACCTATCCGATTTCGTTATTTCCACATCTCTTCTCCGCTTAGCTTCGGTGGAAATGGATCAAGCGGAGAGGAGAGGAGATGTCTAATTTTTCTATAGAATTTTGTGCAGCGAGCGAGCAAGCGGCGTAGCAGAGCGGAGAAATGTCTAGTTGGGCGGCTGGGCGGCGCACCCCGCTGCCTTCACCCCGCTGCCTTCTCCCCGCGCCTCGCACACCCCGTCAGTGTCATTCGATTGACTGGCTTTGAATGTCTACAACACATAGCTCACATCTCCTCTCCGCTTTGGTAGAATTAACCTGCCAGCTTTGCAGCACATCTCCTCTCGTCTCCTCTCCTCTCCGCCCCGGTGATAACCGGCCTTTCACAACCGTTTCAAATCATTCTTTCAGCGTTGAAAATAGATGGCGCTGCTCTTGTTCCTTGCTCCTGACCACGAAATCAATCAATACCACGAAACGAAAATATACCTAGGTACGTTGTTGATGTTGACATTTGACTTTATTTTGACACTTGAGAGCTACGTACAGAGCAGTGCCATCTATTGCTAAACTAGTCTTGGAAATATTCCGTCTACGAATATAATTTTTGGCTTTTCGCTCAGAATAATTCCCCATTATTCTGAGGCTTTTCGGTTCGATTTGACAATAATCACTAGTAAGTCAATGTCAAATTCACTGATTACCTGTCTAGATGTCACTTTTTTGCAAAATTGAATTTTGTGTGGCTGACTGATTGATTTCTGCTGATTTCACTAAAGAAAGAAGTACAACATTGTGATTTCGATTAAACAAATTAGATATTGCTCTGTAATCAAGGTAGAAGCTCAATAAATTACATACCTTCTTCAAAAAATGTCTCTTGATAATTCACCAAATAAATCTTCAAAATCTCCGAGTGAAAATGAGAGTATAAACGATTTTGAAAGCCAAGTAAGAATATTTTTGTTATGTACGCCTACTTTTCGAATATGCGTTTATATTTGTGTTTATGCCGTGGTATATCCGGCCTCCTAAGAATAGACCGTCAGTCTCTTCCCGTAGATGTCACAAAAACCGAACAAGGGATTAAGTACGTCAGGAGATGATAAATTGCATCCACAAGAGTACTTAACACCGAACCCCTTGCCAAGCATGCTGATTATGGCAATTACCCCTTTTTATACACCCATTCTTTATATTCGATGGGAAAAGCCTTGTCCAGCAGTGGATTTCTAATGGCTAATGATGATTAATAAATTCTTATTATATATTTCAGGATACGCTGTTAAAACATGTAGATATCTCTATTGTGGAATCTGAGAAGCGTGCCAATGGCACACTGCATGTGCGGGACCATTACACAGTATATCTAATTGATCTGAAGTAAGTTGTCAATTCTATTGTTTTGCTATGAAATTACAGCTTCTTTATGAGTCAATCTACTCTAATAGATGACGTCCTAATACATTTGTGCAAACTGTTAATTTCACCTAATTAGGAGCATTATTGATTGCATACTCATATTCTTCGCATATAATTAGCATATACTCCAGATCACGCAGTAGAAGAAAGACCCTCTATCAATGGACTAAATACATTATATAGGTTGCGAGATGACAGTGGATGGAAGTGGTTACTGTCTCACTTATATTTTTTTTATGTCTGCAATCAGTTGAAGGAAAAGAAAGAAAGAAAGAAAAAGCATTTATTTGTGCCAAAATTACAAGAATGACACGGGAAGAAGACACATACAAACAGAGATTAACAAAGATTATTAAAACTACACAGAAGACAAGCATTACATTAATAAAAATAGTGTGCCTCTGTACCTACCAGTCATACAACACTGGCATAAATTGGTGTCCAGCTCAGCATTTGTTATTTGTTGGTGGAGTATGTGTGGAGTGGTACATAGCATTTGGGATCCAACTCATCAGTCCTTCTGCCCACGTTCCCACACATCACTCTTGTACTTGTACTTGTATCGCAGACTCTTTTCTGCAACTAGGCCACCAATGGGCCCTTTTTGCCTTTTTTTTGGGCCCACACATCACTCACTTCATATAACTTATTGATGTTCTCTTATTTCCAGGGTCACAGATGTGGATTACAAACTAGTGCAATCCAAAATCAGTACCATTTGGAGACGGTACACTGAGTTTGAACAGATTCATGATTACCTGCAGGTCACATATCCACACGTCGTCATACCCCCTCTTCCGGAGAAACGGGTAAGCAATTAACACACATACCTAAATGCTTTTCAAATGGTAATTCATGTGACATTTTAAAGATTGCTTTAAGTCAGTTGCTTTGGTGTGTCCATCCTAAGAATAGACCCCTCCGTCTCCTCGAATGGATGTTTTAAAAGCTGACTATGGCATTACACGAGGGGATGTGCAGCAGCATCCTTAGTACTCTGCAACAATACTGCGATCACCATTTCGTCTGCCAAGCGTGGTGATTATGGCAAATCCTCCCATTGCATTCTATGCAAGATACAGTGGATTTCGGGTATAACGACAATGAAGGGACCACTCTATTTTCGTCGTTATATCCGGAAGTCGTTACAGGCAAAGGTAAAGAGATACAGACAGGTACACATGTGTTGTTTATATTCATTTATTATTGAAAATATTTGCACACATAGTTATTCACCAGTACATTTAAAAAAATGTGTAATATTAATTTGCTTCAATTTATTTTTTTGTGCTAGTGTACGCTGTACGGTGTATTCTATTTTCCTTACTTCTTCAATATCTATAATATCCTTTCCATCACCAAATAAACAGTATCTTTTAAGCTTTGTTACAACACCTAACACATCCTTAGTTGTAGGAATCTATAACAATCTAATCTATAGCAGCCATACTTATTCAAAAGTTTACTAAACCCAGTTGCTACTCAAAATATCACTTTGTAACTGAACCATAAAAGCTCCGAAACGTACACGCTTCCCTACCTACTTAGTTGATATCTATAAACAAAAGGTCCCACACTTGCTGACCATCTGTGTGCAATGGATGTAAAAAAAAAATAAGAAATGTTTGTGAAAGAAAAAAATCTTTGTGTCTTTGGCGGCCGACTCCGTTCGCAATATCTGCATAGGATTTCTAGGAATTTGTTACAAATGATTCATTAAAAACAGTCGCTACACCCGAACTCGGCGTTACATCCAAAGTCGCTATAGCCACATGAATTTTGTACTAAAGTATGCTTTAAATTCAAGGGACTTAGATTTAACGTCGCTATAGGTAAATGGTTGCTACAACCAAGGTCGTAATAAATGAAATCCACTGTACTTCGTTCTACAGTTGTTTGATGGCTGATGATAATGATGATTAAGTCGGTGAATGGAGGTGCCTTAAACCCGTGTGGCATTCAATAGAGAAAGCCTATGTCCAGCAGTGGACATCTTTGGCTGATGATGGTGATGAAAAGCGTTGTAGCATTCAAAAACAAACCAGTTATCCCATCTTTTGATTAATTCTTCGTGTTGCACATCAGATCAGAGACCAGCTAGAGATTTAGTTAGCCTAGTGGCTAATGGTTATAGAACCAATGTGGTGAAAAGATTTAGTCTGCCTCGCAAAGGCTCCCTTAACCTCTTCGAGACCAATATGATGCTTAAGACAATTGCAAGTTCCCCGTGGTTCATTACCAATGCTGATGTACACAAACACCTACAAATACAAGGAGCGCTTAGCACACCACCCCAACCGGATTGCAGCCCAACTAATTCAACCCAGTTACCCAAAAACTGTTAAAAAGAGCTGATATCCTAACGTTAGAGCAAAGGCACTAGCGGGACACATAAGACTGGACTGTGCGCCAAGAGTGGAGCACAAGCCACAAACATTCCCGAACATATTTGCTTATAGTCGCAAGGTCAGTCTTGCGACCAACCCAGAAACAAAAATAATAAATAAAAAAACCTCTTCGAGACCAGGTTTTTTTTCAATAGTTTGAGGTTGCATTTGGCTTCTATAGACCCTAACTTGCTACTGCACGTCACATGTCTTCAAATTTGTTGTTCTAGGATATACCGCTTTCTTCCGTTTTTACCGTTTGAGAGCAAGTAAAATTGCGCACTAAAATTCGAGTGGTAAAATCTATTTGTCTATGACCAGGGTTGAACCTACTACCTTAGGAACGACATTCGTGGTCCCTCACACTCTTAGTGATCTATCTTATCAGTATCTATATACATTCTTAGGGAGTTGTGGTACTATGGTACTCGTAGTTCCTGATACCCACGACACAGGGAATCCTAGTGTGGGATCAGGACAATGTATGTGACTGTTGGGTGCAGTTTAATGTTATTCAGAACTAGTCTTTGAGTGAATGAATGGTTTTGAGTCACTTCTATCCACAGACTTGACAAATGGTTTTGAGTCACTTCTATCCACCGACTTGCTGCAAATGGTTCACATTCTCTGGGTTGTGGTCAAGAACCTCTATCCCATGCGGTTTTCCGTTGTATTTTGACTAACTAACACCTAATACGGTACCATTTTATGTTAGGTACTTTGTGGAAGTTTTGTATGCGCAACTGATACAGAAATTTATGTGTAGACCAATTGACTTGATGATTAGTGAAAATGAGGTCAATCTCAACTAGATCAATTAATTATCGATCTCCATGCCGACCCACGCATGAAGCCCACCGAGAAACGAGAGGTTGCGGGTTCAACAACAAAAAATGTTAATCAAATTAATGCTTTTAGGGTTTCGTTCTATAAGTATTAGGCTCACAACTGTTCCTCGTGGCATTCATATATAACCTTATGTTCAGAAATGGCAGTCTACGGGCTGATGATGATGATGCATTTAGAAACAGAAACAGTTCAGTGTCAGTGACGTCATATGCCTACAACACGACTACCATAAGTCTCCAACACGTCGCTTGTGACGTCGCGTCGCGTCAAATGTGTGGATAGTGGTGCTACATCAGTTCTTTGTTTCATATATTATTATGTATTGCAAATAAATATACACTCGAGAGCAATGAATCCGGGTCACTTAAAGAATGTTAAAAATCTCGGAAACTAAAAATGATAGATTAATGCAATAAATTGTATTTAATAGACAATGTAATACTCCTTAAATGAAGGTAAAAAAAATATGAGTCACCATACATTTTATTAACACAAAATTACATAAAGAAAAAAACTGCTGATCTCTCCTTAAAACAAAAATAGGAAACATGAAATTTTTGAACTTTATTACGATTTTCTTGAATTTTAATACTTCGTATTGCCTCCTCGTGCTTCCATTACTGCGTTTACGCGGTTTGGCATGCTGTACACCAAGTTCCTTATACGATTTTGGGGAATATTCTCCCATTCCTCTGTGAGAGCAATTTTGAGCTCACGAAGCGTGATTGGGGGAGGGTTTCGTTGTTTTACGCATCTGCCTAGCTCGTCCCAAGCATGCTCGATCGGGTTGATATCCGGGCTGCGCGCTGGCCACTCCATACGAGTAATGTTCATCTCTTGAAGGTAGTCATTCACAATCCTACCTGTATGAGGTCGGGCATTGTCATGCATAAATATGGCATCATCACCTAAATTGACCATAAATGGACCAACGTGATCATTGAGGATTTCTTCCACATATCTTACGCTAGTTAAAGAGCCGTTTTCTATGATCACCAGCTCTGTGCGACTTTCAGAAGAAATTCCGGCCCACACAAGTACAGGCCCACCACCGTAGGCTACTTTTTCTTCGATGCATGCTTGCTTGAATCTTTCCCCTGGTCTTCGATACACTCTGTGTCTTCCATCGTGCTTGTAGAGCATAAATTTTGATTCGTCGGAGAACATAACTTTTGACCAATCTTCAATACTCCAATTTACGTGGCTCTGGGCAATCTTAGTCTTGAAATACGATGCCCACGCTCCAGTTTAGGGCCGTTTGCAGGTCTAAGGGGTTTTAAGTTAGATTCAGCAAGCCGACGTCTTACTGTCCATGCACTTGGGTTACTTCCTCCGAGGCGTCGAAACTGATTTGTGAGTTCAGTTCCTGTGAGAAAGCGATTTCGAAGCATGGTGTTCACCAAGTATCGGTCTTCTCGTGCTGTGGTACACCTGGTTCTGCCCGTTCCTGGTCTGCGTAGGTTAGAACCAGTTTCTTCGTAACGTCGGAGAACTCTTTGTACTGTTGACAGCGACACACCGACAGTCCTGGCTGTATCGCGCTGACTCCGGCCGGTTTCCAGCATTGTAAGTATTCTGGTGCATTCTTCAGGCGTAAGCGACATAATTTCAGCTTGAATAATGAATATAGAGCACTATCAACATGGTTTATGTACCCACATAAATGACAGATTACAAACAAAAGCAAAACCAAATGCTGTAATTTCGTAGTTCCATCTTCGAAAGTGGCCCTTTTTCAAATTTGATTTTTTTATGATATAACTTTACAATAACTAAGAAGTTTTAATACCTTCATTTAAGGAGTATTACATTGTCTATTAAATACAATTTATTGCATTAACCTAGCATTTTTAGTTTCCGAGATTTTTAGGATTCTTTAAGTGACCCGGATTCATTGCTCTCGAGTGTATTTTCAGTAGGTGTTTATCTCAAACAATATGAATAAATAAATGTTTTTTTTTATTTTATATGAAAAGATAATCTAACGACTCTAGATTCTATAGGCTCTAAATAATGCCCCATGCCTATATTCATGACTATTAAAATCAATTCACTCTGGGAAAGGGGCATTCTGGAAAACAGACATTCTGGGAAAGAGGCATTTTGGGAATGGGACATTATGAACCCGAATTTAAATTATGAATTCCTGTTTCTAGGTACTGTACGCATGGCGTAAATCGGACACCACCGATCCAGAGTTCGTGGAGCGACGTCGCGCGGGTCTTGAGAACTTCCTCCTACGCGTGGCCTCTCACCCGCGACTCTGCTTCGACGATCAGTTCATCAACTTCTTGCAACAAGAGCATGGATGGCGGGAGACAATCACAGACAGCGGTGTGTACCTACTAGAGATTTCTTTATACTTATATTTTGACGGCCCCACCGAATAAACGTGTAAAGTCAAAACTGCAACTTTACAGGAGCAATTAAAAACGTAAAAAAAATACAATGTACAACCAAATTCAAGATAATAAAATAATCTATCTCTAATCAAAATAAATAATACGAAAATATTGATAGTTTATATGTTATTAATAAAAAACCATTTTATATTTTTATTCTAGTCAAAAAAATGTTGACGGCTGTTCGTATTCGACGTTTACACTATTATTCGTCGGAAAAGTTTTAGTTACCTAAATGTGTAACATAATATTGCCCTGGTTTACTGTGGAAATTTAAGTTTGTGCAATGCAAATATTAGGTGGTTACATGGTTATTCTAGTAATTTGTTATACATTTGGAAAGTGCAAAAATGTATTATAATTTTATTCAGTTACCTTTTTATTTTTATATGTTTCGTAATAAGTGTTTTCTTACCTAAAGCCTACTGGATATTTATAAAATAAATAATTTTAACTAACTTAGAACTTACGACGTACACACCAGTTAATAAAATAAATAGTTTTGTCACTATTTACCCACATTGCAATGTTTAAAACACTTAAAAATGTTTCGGAACCCAGCTTGTACGCGAGGCTGGAAGTTGTCGAACCCACGTGCGAGATGATTGGTAACTACTCTCGAAATCAGCTTATAGATAATATAATAATTTTTCAATAGGGGATTATCACCTTTTTTTGAAAAACCACGCTTCTATTCCTCGCCTCCGGCATTATACCCTCTACTCTAGGATAACAGAATTAAATTGCTTCTGAAAAACTTTCAAGCCGCACCGTTTCACTCGCTTTCAGAAGATCTATCGTTATTCCGTCCTCCCCCGCTGCCTTGTTGTTCCTAAACTCGTTAAGAGCCATTCAGATCTCGTCTAGGCTGACGTCCGGGACATCATCGGTGTATTGGTGGGTCAAACGGGCTCTTGCATCGCTATTCGTGATAGGAGCTGGAATTTTCAATGAGTTGTCCATAGAACTCTTCAAGCTCTCGTAAAATTTCCGGCTTTGACGAATAATCTGCCATTGTCGGTCTTCAGTTTCGTCAACTGACTTTGCCCAATTGACAGATCCCTTGTGAACACTTTATTGCGCTCTATGGTGCTTTTATTAAAACAAGTATCAAAAAGACGAAAATCGTGCCGCATGGACTTCGAGATCTATTTATTAAGCAGGTCGTATATCGACATATCGACTGAAGATAGCAGTCTCATTTCGCTTCGCTCTGCCATGAGTTTTAGAGTGCACTCAGAGAGTTTTTTGGTTCTATTTTTTATCACCCCTATCATTTGGATAATTTCCACCAGCCCGTTGTGTGGTATTCAGCCAGGCATTGATAGTGGTTCTGGAGTTCAGAGTTTTGAAATTTAAAAGGACAGGAGTTCGTCGCAAAGAGTCCCTTATATTTTCCATGAAGTCAAGCAATCACTGACTCCTTTTTTTCCGCTGTACAAACATAAATTGTAAGTAAGTACTCTAAGTTTATCGCCATTCCTCATTCGCGTTTAAGTCCTCCATCACAACTTAACTGTAAAGTGTTTTTTTTGAAGCATGCATAGCATTTGATGGGTCGTCATACCTATACATAGCCTCCACTTCATCGTCTAGGTGTTTTATCTGTCTTATGTGGTGGTCTTATATAAATACTAACACATTTTTATTATCCACCTCAAAACGGTAAACTGTCAGTACACAGGTTAAGGGAATTCATTATTTTTGGTTAAGAGGGCACTATACTACAAATTAGCTCCCTCTTTAACGTACGCGATAACCCGCGCGCCATCTCGCTCGCGCTAGCGAGTGTCGTGCACAAAAATGAAGTTTTTTGTTTATTATGGCGAAAATAAAGTGTTTATCAAAAAACTGATTTTAGCATAAGAATAAATAGTTATTACCTACTTGTTGTAGTAAAATTTATCTTAAAAAACCGTAGGGTTCCTGAGATTTCTTTCAAAACGTGTGGGAAACAAGGATTTTTCATTAAATAAAACTATCGAGGTTTTTTTTACATATCGTGTTTTCAACTTTACAAAATAAATGCAAAAATATAAAATTTTCATATTCCAAAATATTTAACTCGTAGAACCCGTACATACCGAGTTATAAATCGATTTTGTTGGGCAAAATCACATATTACGCCTTCTTAAGTTATTTACGAAAACTAGAATTCAAAAGTATCAAAGAATAATCATGCAAAAAGTTATCTAACACAGGGCAAACTCCAAATAATTTCGGTAAACACTTTTACGATTTTTATCTTTTTTTTAATTCCCACGAATAATATTACAAAGTTACATTGCAATAAACGTGTAAGAGCAATAAACATACTTGCAATATTCGTGCGAGATTAGTGTTTTTAATTTCCGTAGAACAAACATTCGAAGTATCAATTTATGCAAAAAAAATTGGAAAATAGTGCTGAAAAAAATTTAGGAGGTGTATTTTGGGAGGGGGAATCCAAAAATGCAAAAAAAAAAAATACGGTAATGACCTTTACACGTTTATTCGGTGGGGCCGTCGATTTATTGGCGACGTTCATAATGTCTTTAGTCCATCGAGTGGAGAGCCTTCCTCTACCGCGTCGTCCGGTTTGTGGATGTTGTTGTTGTTGTGGTGGATGGAGGCGGCTCAGGACTGTTCCTCGTGGCATTCTAAGCGGGAGGCCTATGTCCAGCAGTGGACTTCAGGCTGATGATTATGATATTTATTTGACCGTTTAGATGCACCGTGTTGTATCGGGCTAAAGAACAGACCCCTCCAACTCCTCCCGTGGATGTCGTAAAAGCCGAGGAATTACACAAGGGGATGGACAGCAGCATCCACCTGAGTACTCAGCATCAATACTGCGATCACCAATCTGCCTGCCATGCGTGGTGATTATGGCATTTCCCCCCATTTTATTTCATCGAGGCCTCGACCACCAGTGAATATTCTAACGGCAACTGATAATGATGATGAAAAATTTTGCCGTTCGGTCGGGGATTGAACCCTCTACGAACCTAGATACGTAGAAGCGTTAAACGCTGCGCCACCGTTCCGTTCCACGTTGAATTTTTGGTTTGTTGTGTACTAGTGACCACCTGTGGCTTCGCTTGCAACACCAGGATAAAAAGCGTATATATCTCCAGGATTTGATTTGATTCTGGATCTGTAATCCAGGTCAGAATCAAAGGAAAATAATTTTATTCATTGAAAACACAAGGATCATTTTGAATCGTCTTAAATTAAAATTATTTCTGTTCTAAATCTACCTCTGTACCAAATTTCATCGAAACTGAATCACACATTGCGGCGTGATTGAATAAAAAACAGACATACAAACTTTCCCATTTATAATAGTCATGTTTTATTTTCAGGATATTTATTACAAGCAGAAAACAAAATCAAGTCATTGTCAGTTTCAATAAGATTGAAGAAACCAGACCCTGAAATCGAGAGTGTAAAAAACTATGGCAAACAACTAGAGACTAATTTAGGAAACTTTCTGTATACTAGGTAAGGTCACTTTTTTATACTACTTGGCAAGCAAACAAGCATACGTTCCACCTGATGGAAAGTAGTTACCGTAGCCTACGGACGCCTGCAACACCAGAGGCATCACACGCGCGTTGCCGACTATGAAACAAAGATGAAAAGTCTCTTGTGCCTGTAATTTCACCGGCACCCGTAACCGTTTAAACCGAAATACAGCAATGCGAGAACTACTGCTTGGCGGTAGAAATAGTGGGTACTATGTGGATAGTACCCGCTAGTACTCCCCCGTAGAACTCTTTCATAACAAGTTCTACTACTAAAAAAACAATAACATAAACAATATTGGCATCATTTTTTTTTTCATTGGTTCCCATCAGGTCTATTCTCTTCTAGCGAGAGTATAGGCCGCTATCCCACTACCACCACGACTTGGCGGTGACCACGAACGCGTCGTCCGGTTCGTGGTCGCTATTCGAGAACCTTTATTTCCAGCAGGTTTCGGTTCTGCTTGCTATATGGCCTGTCCATTGCCACTTCAACTTGCTAATATATGACAAGTATTATCTTGGTATCTTATCTTTGACAGGTCAAAAATAATCGAGAAGAATTACGCGCTATGTAAACTGCACGCAAACTATGGTAAACTGTTCAGCGAATGGAGCGTCATAGAAAAAGAAATGGGGGATGGATTGCAAAAAGCTGGACATTACTTTGGTTTGTTATTAATAATTATTAACATCAATGCCATTAAATATGCCGGGTGTGTTCGGTCTAGAAATATACCCCTCCGTCTACCCCCGTGGATGTAGTTAAAGCCTTACTGAAGGATTGCACCAAGAGATGGGCAGCAGTATCCACCTGAGTACATAACACCCAACAGTCACATACTTAGTCCTGATCCCATACCAGGATTCCCTGTGTTGTGGATATCAGGATCTACGAGTACCATGGTAACACCACACCCAGACCCGGAACAAATATTTGCAGATCATGCAAACATTTGTTCCGCAGCGGGAATCGAACCCGCAACCTGTTGCTTCTCAGCCGGCTACTCGCCCGCTGCGCCACGGAGGTCGTTTTACATAACACCAATCCGCCTGCCAAGCGTGGTTATATTTAATTCAGAATACAATCTCGATCATCTACCTTTGTCGCTCAGGAAGGCCTTCGTTAGAGCGAGAAAGATAACCTTTGCATGCGAAGATTAAGTAATAGTTACTACGTCTCGCAGTGACAGACGTAGAGTCTGTTCAGAAAGAGATCCGTCGTGGGATTTATAGGCGCAGCTGTGCTTTTTACCTTTTTTTGTTTCAATTGCAGCACAATAGCTTAATAGGTTTGACGACCACTGTGGCGCGGCGGGCGAAGGTTCACCTGCGACGCAGCGACGCAGGAGGTTGCGGGTCCGATTCCCGCCTCGGAACAAATATATGTACGATCTGCAGATATTTGTTCAGGGTGTTCTGGGTATTTTTCTATGTATAGTAAAAAATATCTATCTATGTAATGTATTGTATTAAGTATATCAGTTATCTAGTACCCATAACACAAGCTCTGCTTAGCTTGGGGTTAGATAATGTTGTGTGAAGTGTCCTGCATTTATCTATTATTTATTTATTTATTTATAGCGGGTCTGTCGCTAAAAAAAACACGTAAGTTCACTCAATACCAAGCAATACTACATGACATATGTATTTTTCATTTCCCAAAGGCCCAATTCTCATAGCACAAACAGTCCAGTCACAATATAATCTCGTGTCAGTCGCACGTCACGATTGTCATAGATTATATTGTGATTTAATCGTTTTTTAAATAAGATAATTGGGCCTCAGATAGCAGGGATGGATCGCAATGTAAAATCGCAACGTTAGTTCACTTTTTGGCCACGACAGCTCTCTTTCTGAACAGACACTAACAGTAGACTGAGATGAGATTAGATTGTGAACGTGGAAATGTTAATTACGAGAATTGGGCTTCTGATGTAATGGTCAGAGTTAGCAGCTGCTAAGGCCCAATTCTCTAACTAAAAAATAGTTAAAATAGAGTTCGGATCATGTTTCGATCTTGTGTCGATGTCTTAAATGGCAGAAATGGTATTCTCCTAACTTAAAATACAACACTGTAATGTGATATGGAAATATGACCGAAATTTGAACGATTCAAAGTTTTTTCGATAATTTTAGCTTAAGTAGATGGAGTCTCTCTTTACTCTTTTCAATTATATATATAACAATCCTACTCTAATGGCAGTCACTGTGAATTGAAAGTAGACTAAATTGCTATTTATGAGGGAGCAGAATACCAACTTTCTGTCAATTCACAATTCAATCTCGATTCGGTTAACTTTCAGTGCAGTTTTAAAATAATTTAGAGAATTGTGCCTCAGACCAGATCGATTACATTCGATTCCAGATTCGATAGCGGACAGCATAGATTCTGTTGCTGAAGACGAGGAGCAGTTGGCTGACCAGCTGAAGGAGTATCTATTTTTCGCGGGTGCGTTGCAGCAACTGTGTAGCAATCATGAAGCTTTGCAAAGAACACTCGAGAATGCACAGGATACACTTGGAAACAGGTACAGTTAGTCTTAACACTGGTTGTTTCTTGGTATATCCTGGAGTAAAAAACCTACCAAGCGTGGTTATTATGGCAATTTCTCCATTGTGTGTTATGGGAGAGGCCTCGTCCAGCAGTAGACGCCTAAAGGCTGATGATGTTGATGATGATGATGATGATGATGATAGTGATGATGATGATAATAATGATGCGGGCATAGACTTTTATATCCTCTTTCCGACTTATTAATATAAATGTAAAAGTTTGTGTTTGTTACTTTGTCACGCAAAAACTGGTGAACGTATTTTGATGAATCTTTACAGTATTATAGCTTATACATCAGAATAACATATGGGCAATAATTTATAATAGAGGTAACACGCGGACGGAGCAGCGAGCAAATGCTAGTTTAGTACAAATTTCAATGATCCCTTTAGCCGTTCCTGAGAAAAAGGGCTTGACAGACAGATAGACGACAAAGTGATCCAAAGTGAAAAAACGGGAACTTTATGGGTCCCGGTTTTTCCTGTATCGGAACCCTAAAAAAAAACAATGTAAACATTCTACCATCTAGATAGGTGGTGTGCAAATGTCCGCATTATTAAAAGGAATGAACTACTTACATTTAATTCATTTGTATTTAATTACATTGCATTAATAATTAAGTAAATTACATTATAATTCAGGATAACGGACCGCACGCGCGCCGCGGCCGGTAAGTCTGGCATCATGTCTCGAATATTCGGCACCACGGACCCCGACATCGTGCGGGACCAGACCACGCGTGTGCTTGATGCCAAGATAGAGTCGGACAAAGAGGCCATTGAAAAGGCCAATAAGGATCTCGAGTGAGTATTTTGTCTATAATCATCATCAGTATATATAAAATCGTTGCGTGACTCACTGACTGACTCACTGGCTGGCTCACTCACTGACTACTCACTCACAGACTGACTCACACACTCACTGACTCATTGACTGACTATAAACGCACAGCCTAAACGGTTAATACTAGAGAATTGAAATTTAAAAACTAGATTCGTTTAGGTCTAAGAAAGAAATCCAGCCAAGAAATAGGCCAGCAGACAGAACAAATCTTATACCAACGAAAATTGCCTAACAAGTCCGAGTAAAAATGTATATAATGAGCAACTCGGCTATTTAGCTATTAATATTAATGGCTAGCTAGGCAAGATAATGGGTTTTTCAGGAAAAGTTATTTTCTTGTTTTTGTATATGCGCCAATTAAACATTTTCATTATTCAAGTATCCTTATTTTTGTGGTTAGAGAGTTCATAGGAAACATTCGACGAATTTTGAAGAAATAAAAATAAGTTTACCTATGTATTTAGAAAACCCAAATACATTTTAACAGTCGCAGGAAGTCAGTGCATGGACGCGGCTCAAGACCGTTTGTCGTAACATTCTATAGGAGATGCCTAAAGTATTCAGTGTGGTGAAAGGTATTCTGAACTAAAAATAACCGTTACCTTTCAGGGAGTTTACGAAAAAAGCGTTGCTTGAGATCGAGTACTTCCAGCGACAGAAGGACAAAGACCTGCACGAGACGCTCGTTGGCTTCATCAAGTTACAAGTCAAAGCTGCTAAAAAGGTCAGTTATACATCATCATCATCATATCATCATCATCATCATCATCATCACATCAGCATCACATCATCATCATCACCATCACATCAGCATCACATCATCATCATCACCGTCATCACCATCATCATCATCACATCATAATCATCAGCATCACATCATCATCATCATATCATCATCATCATAAGCATCACATCATCAGCATCACATCATCAGCATCACATCATCATCATTACCACCACCATCATCATCATAAGCCTGGAGAAGTCCACTGCTGGACATAGGCCTCCCCCCTTGAATGCCAACGACGAACGGTCTTGAGCCGCCGCCATCCACCGACTTCCTGCGACGTTTATAATGTCTTAGTCCATCGAGTGGAGGGCCTTCCTCTACCGCGTCGTCCGGTTTGTGGTCGCTACAAAGCTATTATAAAAAAACCCTATTATAGGCCTACCCCCTTATTCATAATAATTTTTTAAAGCTATTTTAGTTAAAATAGCCTTTGTCTTGTTTTGACGTATGACATTTTACATAAGACAGAACGGAACGAAATAGCTTTTCAACTAAAACAGGTTTAAAAAATGATTATGAATAAGGCCCCTATAATTTATAAATATATTGTTCCGTGGTAGTCTCGGCCTATGAAAAGGACTCCTCCAACTCCTCCTGTGGATGTCGTAAAAGGCGACTAAGGGATTACGCCAGGTGATGGCCAGCAGCATCCCCTCGAGTACTTAGCACCAAACTGCGATCACAAATCCGCCTGCCAAGCGTGGATACATAATGTTTTTTTTTTCATTTTGTCACTTAAACATTGATACCATTGTATATTGTATATTTTGTATCTTGCCCTTATAATCATTTTTGAAACCTGTTTTAGTTAAAATAGCTTTTGTTTTGTTCTCTCTGATGTAAAATGTCATACGTCAAAACAAGCCAAAACCTATTTTAACTAAAAGAAGTTTAAAAAAAGTTTATGAATAAGGGGGAACGATTAAACCTATTGAACGTTTTGAGGTGTGTACCGCCAAGTCCCGAAACATATTTAATTATGTTATCTCTTTAATTACAGAACTTACAAGCGTGGACGCAGATAAAAGAGTGCCTACAGAACATGCCTTGAACCCATCGAAACTACCTAATTATACCTAGAACCTATTTATTAACAATTATAAACGTTATCTAAATTTAAACATTGCTTAAAATTAGCCCTGTCACTGTTTAATATCATCGAATAGTAAAGTGCATCACACACACAGCAGACGCGGTAATACTTTATATGTGTATAAAAACTTATCGCATCTGAAGGTATCACACACGTAGCAGATACGATAATATACGAAAATGATACATTCACGCGGAAACCTTCAAACTGTATTGTATTTCAATTTGTATACACATATGTCCATCTTTTGATATGTCGGTGCCTACAGATGCTTGACGGTAAAATATAAGTGATCTGCTGCGTGTGTGTTGCTCCTTGAGTTTAGTATAGAGAGCGATATGGACAGATACGCGCTCAGATACAGATATCTTACCGCATCTGCTACGTGTGTGACACACTTTAGGGATGGCAATTTTTTAAGC
Organism: Epirrita christyi; assembly: GCA_951392215.1. Classification (NCBI taxonomy): domain Eukaryota; kingdom Metazoa; phylum Arthropoda; class Insecta; order Lepidoptera; family Geometridae; genus Epirrita; species Epirrita christyi. Next base: position 13,155,631 of record OX595841.1, on the reverse strand, counting down.
ATTGCTTAACTTTTGATAGATGTTTATTAGTAAGCCCATAAGTATATTAGTACTTTTGTATATCACTTTGTAAGTACCTTCTTTTTATTACTAGATTACTACTACCCCGTTATTAATAAACGTGGATTAGACATGGTATAGTTTTAGCTTTGGTTAGCTGCTATTGTTTATATTTAATCCATCTAAAATCAGTTCAGCTGAGTTTATGAGCTCTTACAGCGATTCAGTACAAAATATCGGTTCCTTGATGTCCGCAGCTATGTTTAAAGGCACAGTAGCAAAAGGTCTATAGACTTCTGCGATTAAAGTTATTCAATGATGACGGATGTCAACGACGAACCGATATTTTGTACTGAATAGTTTTTGAACTGAATCGCTATAAGAGCTCATGGTAAACCTCCTGGAGTTACAAATAGCAACATAATTTTGTATAGGAATTAACAACATTGCCATGGTAACTGATCTTGGATTAAAGATAGATCGAATATTGGAAGCAGCAGTAAAAGTTTTTCTTAAGGCGCTACCCTGACCGAATGACCTTGAGGTGTTCGCCTCTACAATACATCGCAAATTATTTATTTTAGTGACACCCATGTAGTCCGTTCTTATAGTACTGCCATGTAACCGTCCGTCCGAGAGCCGGCGGCTGACTGGTCCGCTCCTTGCGCACAGCCAGATTCGCAAGGATTCATGAAATATAATTCATAAAAAATAAAGAGAACCCATTTAAAAAAAAATTAATCGTGTAATAATTCTACTATTCAATTAACTATCCAATTGTGTAAACCAAAAAATTCAGTAACGTGAACTTTAAGAGAAGATGTACAAAACCATGATTTATTTCAATTTTTTCATGGGTTAATTGTCGGGTACTTACGACGTTAAATCATTAAACCAATCGTGGAACTTGATGACAAAATGTCAAATATATGTGGTGACTTTTTTTTTCTACTTGCTTTATTTAACGAGGAGGGAGGCTTGAAAAAAACAGCTTGACGCCGTGTTTGGTCGGGGTACTGCCTTAATTCGAGCTTTATCTTTAGCTAGAAAAGCTTTTAGATAGCTATGGATCGGGCTACATCTGTCGTCCCAGAACTGTATTTTCGTAACTATCCCTTTCATGCATTGGCTGTGGTAGTTTTGGTGGCCGTGGTAGTCTCGATCTAAGAATAGGACTCGTTCAACTCCTATGGATGTCGTAAAAGGTGACTAAGGGATCACGCCAGGTGATGGATAGCAGCATCCACCGGAGTACTCAACGCCAATATATATACTGTCTCTAAAACATACGGAACTTCTTCATTCCATTAAAACTATCATCAATAAAGTTTTAATACATTTTAAAGTTTTTTTGAGCTAGTCCAGTTTATTTTAGTCATGCATGATGTTATTAATTGGCATTAATTTTCAATTAAAAAAAGAAAAAACTTGATAAAGTTGGTTGGATCTTAAGATTTTTATAACACATAAAAACTGAACGTGCGCTCCGAACCCGTTCCTACACCCCGCCCGGTCCTAGACCAGTCAGTAATTTTTGGGATAGTATAAATATATACCTATCCCATAAAACGCTAAACCCATTTTCAAGTTAATAAAATAACTACATCAATTATAACTCAAAATAAAATTTGGTTAAAGGGATAAAATTGAATTCCTTGATTTTTTTTATTATAGGTAAAAGCGAGAATAATTAAAATTGAAATTACTAAAGCAATAACTCCTATTTTATTTGGGATAGAGCTTAAAATTGCGTAAGCAAATAAGAAATAAAATTCAGAAACATTTTAAATACTTGATAGATCTTATTATGTCACACCTAAATGATATTTGGTCACAGAGAAATTAACTGGTGCTTTTTATCACGTTACTAATAGTGGAACGTTTTACCCATACATACTTCAACCCGGGTTGGAACCCTTTAGGGGTTGAATTTGAATTTTGAGGTTGAGGTGAGGTCCTTTTGTGGTCTAGGGGCAAAGGAATTTTTGCCCCTAGACCACAAAAGGATACACTAAAAATTTCAGGTCTTTATGACTAACGGTTTAGGCTATACGCTAGTTGATATTATATGTATTGATAAATTATTAATTCAGCGCGCTAAAGTAATTTTAATTTAATAAGTAAATAAATATTATGTGATGACTTACGGCACTGAGACGTGGTCGCTAACTATTTGGCCGTATAGACAAGATCAAAGTCGCACAGCGGGCTATGGAGAGAGCTATGTTCGGATAGCAATCGAAATGAGGAAATCCGTAGTAAAAACCAAGATCACCGACATAGCTCTCAGAATTAGCAAGTTGAAGTGGCAATGACCAGGTCATTATAACTCGCAGAACTGACAACCGTTGTGGTATTGAGGTTCTCGAGTGGCGACCACAAACCCCGATGGACTAAAGACATTATAAAGGTCGCAGGATGTCGGTGGATGGAGACGGCAAGACCGTACGTCGTGGCTTTCTAGGGGGAGGCATATGACCAGCAGTGGACTTCTATAGGCTGATGATGATGATAATGAAATAAATATGTACCCATGTAACTTAGCTGCCGATATAATCTTCCTTTCCAGTAGTTCAATTGTCCAGTTTAATGAGGGGGTTTCACGGCCGTTTCATATCATGCTTTCAACGTTGAAAATAGATGGCGCTGCTCTGTTACGTAAATGTCAAGTGTCAAAATAAAGTTAAATGTCAACATCAACAACGTAGATATATTTTCGTTTCGTGTTATTTATTTTTGCTTACTTCTAAAAACATCACGAAATCACTAGCGCACACTCAAGAAGCAGACACAAACAGAATATCATGACTAATAGCCACAGACTAGTTAGATAATAGCTTGAGAGCTTAGTACGCGTACACCACAGATAATACATTTGACAATCTCGGCATTTACAGTTGAGTCAGCGCCATCTATCGAAACAATTTGAACTACTTTTTTTTTTAAATCGAAGTTGAAAAGCCCTCATTCACAGGACTAGTGAGATTTATTTTCTCACTAGTCGAGTTGTAAATTAAACTACTTTTACACTTGGCTTCTATCTGTGAATTCTGAATAAGATTTTCAAACTGAACTAATGGGAATACTTTATAATTGTTTGATTTAATTTAATATTTAATTTGATACTCAACTGTGATTGTGAGACCAAGTAATGTACAGTTTTTGTATTGTGTAGTGAAGAAATATTTTTTTTTATTTCTTAGATATAAATAATAAATACTTTTCCAATTATAGATTTTGTTAGCTTGTGTTCTCGTTATTGATATTATTTACGCGTTGCGTTTTGTATAAATAGATTTATTACATTTAATAAACCTCAATTTTTATTACATTTTACTTTTTATTAACCTCCTAAATAATTCGTGCTAGCTAATATGAACTCAAGAACAAAGTGTCCTCCTTATTGATCTCAAAAGTAGTATTAAGAAACGCCCAGTGTGACGTGACTAGATTAAATAATGATATACAAAAAATAGTGTGAACAATATACTAATAATAGTTGTAACCGAACAGAATTTTGAAAAAAATCTGGTTATGCTAAAAAATCGCACAATTGAGCACCCTAAAAAAGTAACAACAACAACAACACATTTTTTTTACTAATTAAATAGCTAGACTTGTATTTAAAAGTTCTAACCCCATATTTTTTACCTATGATTTGTATATTTCGATTAATTTAAAAAAACCTCAAAAATGAATACAGTCTGAAGTGCAACCAGTTTTATCGTCAAATATGCGATTGCGACATGCGATTTTCAACTTTAAACAAAGCCGTTTGGATATTTTTTTTGTATTTTTGGATGTTTGGATTTTAGGATTAAACCAAGCGCCGTAAATAGAATTATTATATTTATTTATTTAGGTACCTAGGTACCTACAGAGACCGAAGTCAAACCGTTGGTGTAGTGTACACGGATTTTTTTATGGAAAATGAGGTTCACAGAGTGTACGCTAGGGGCGCTCATCGGTGTCGCCATACAAAATCCTAGTTACACTTCACCATACACGTCCGTGTCAACTGTTTGCAAAAAACTTACTCATTCTCAGTTTATTTTATAAATCTAGGTTTTTGTTTTACTTAATTGTCTTTGATTTTGGCAATGTTAAATTACTTAGCCTTGCGGCTAGATTGTAATGTTATACTAGAGACCAGCCCCGGCATCGCACGGCGTATATTGTCAAAAAAAATAATGGAAAAAATATTTTTTCTTGATCTAATCTGAAGATTGGCTGAAACTTTCACACACACACATCGATTTTTATATAATATATAGATAACCAGCTGCGCCCCGCGATTTGATCCGCGTTAACAATGACAAAAAGGATGATAATGTTGCCTGCATGTTAATTCAGAGTATAAGGTATCTCCATTCAAAATCTCACTCAAATCCTTTCAGCCGTTTGAGCGTGAAGCAGTAACAAACATACAAACTTTCGCATTTATAATATTAGTGTGATAATAGTGTTTGTCAGATGGCACTATCACAGAACTAATTGCCGTCAAACCCTGGCTGAGGGATATCGATTTATCGATCCCATGGGTTCACAACCTTTTACTCATTCTGTCAATGGAAAAATCACATTGTGAGCTGTTGTTAATCTTTTACCACTCATTGGATGAGCGACAATACCATAGGTAAAGAATTGGTTAGGTTAAACCGACCTTTAGCCGGCCGTTTAGTTTGGTGAACATTGACTTAAGCTTCTCTATTACATACGCAGTTTTATATGAGGTAAGCAAGCGTAATAAACTACCGTAACTCCACCAGATAGTAGGTATATTATGATCATAAGTGTCATACCTACACTTTGTACACTAACCAACTATTTTTTTTTTGTTTATCAATGCTGATTGTTATAATACTTAATTTGTTTGTCCTACCTATTCTACTTCTGTTCTGTTTGCTTGTTGTAGGTAGGTACTTTGTTTTCGTGTCGCATAAATTTATTTTCTTTCTTTTTCTAGTATGCAGTGATTGTTTAGTGTCTCTATAATGGCTATATGTTTTGTTATTTTCATGTAATTTCTTATCTAAATACGCCTACATAGCAGTTGATTTATTGTTTTTATCTAAATCGCCTTGAGTTATTGCATTCAGTTTATCATTGCAACATAATAGTGTTATCATTATGTGCAGAACCAACAATCTTCTATATTACATGAGAACCGATTTATCTAACGGTTATGATATTTGATTTAGCGAAATAAGCATGGCACCCAGATAGATAGATAGATACCTGCCTACTCATAAATGATCAACACATGAAAATATACAAAAAAAAGGGTAATACAATGGACGGCCTTATTACAAACAGCGATCTCTGCCAGGCAACCTTTGGATGGAAAGTTTATTATAAAAGCGTCTTTATATTACTAATAAAATATATACAAAACATTTTATCTAATCACACTCAGCAGGCTATGGCGCCTAAGTATAAAAGTTTTTGGATAAAATTACTATTTATGTAAATATTGGGCACTTTATAAATCTACATCCGTGATACTATATTCAATTGACATAATCCTAGGGCGAAAATTGACTTATTAAGTAAAATTTTAGCTAAGTATAATTTAATATTGACATTTTAAAACCTATATTTACCGTGCTTTATGTATAAATTTAATTTGAATGCATGCAATTATTTACACTATACATAAGAATTTTATTGAAATTATTATTAGAAAATTAAACATTTGCACGACAATCTGGTCGAATACAGTGAACCAACTAATAGATTAAGAACCAATGTACCTGTATTCAAGCAAATAAAACTTTCATTTCATTTCATTTCATTTCATTTCATTTCATTTCATAGGGTACTTAGCTCAGCGCGCATTTTTAACGTTGAGATTTTCAATCGTATGCTTACTCGGTACCTACCTAAATATTAATTATCTTAACAAAACTTGGTCAAGCATTACAACACAGTACTTACATTAATCAGGGCGTACGAAAAGATAGTTGCGAACAAACGGCATTAGGTACTCACTAACCTATCTACAGACCCGAGCTAGAAACCCAGGCCGAGCGGCGCTATAGCCGGCTCTCAGCTAGCGCGTAGCAGCTAAAAGTTAACCGGTCGGATGCGCTGGCCAATGTTTACCACAAGACGTTTGCAGATAAATATTTAGATAGACTAGAACAAACAGAATAAGAGAACTAGGAACTAATCTAACCATTATAATGAAATAGGTACCTAATTGGTCCGCCTGCCAAGCGTGGTGATCATTGAAATTTCCCCCATTGTAAGTATTTTATGGGGGAAGCCTTGTTTAGCAGTGAACTTCTGAAGGCTGATGATGATGATAATGAGGTACCTAAAGTTCATAAATTAGGAGCACACCATAGAAGCTAAACTATGATAAAACTCTAACCCCTTATTCATAATAATTTTTTAAACTTATTTTAGCTAAAATAGCTTTTGTCTTGTTTTTACGTATGACATTTTACATCAGGGAGAATAAAACAAAAGCTATTTTAACTAAAAAAGATTTTAAAAATGATTATGAATAAGGCCCTAAAGCTATAAATGTTTCCCACCCCTGCGTCATCAATAATTTCATACCGCGTCAATCGTATCCATGAGAAATGGGTCACTATCATAGCACCTTCTTTACTTGTACTAGTCTTAAATAACTCGAATTTAATGAAAAATATATCTTAAAAAAAACTTGCTTATTTTTAGAGTTTTACGGGTTACATTCATAAGCTTAATGATAAAGAGCTTATTTTGTGAATTTCGGGGTGTTTTTTGAGGTAAGTATAACTACCAAAATGAGCTATTATTTTGGAGTTTGTTACATGCCTAGCATGTACCGAACCTGCTGACTAGGACTGCAGAGTTGCATTCCTATGTTGGTCGGCCGGTACAAGACGGACGCCGACTCAGCATGCGAGGCTTTACTCGGAATGGGAAAACAACAGAGGTGTCGTCATTCAACTACTGGTACTTACATTGACCGGGAGTAGTCTCTGATAATTTTAACTTAGAATATTTTAAAGTTATATTGTAGAAAAGTAATAAAGTGTTTTAAAAGTCTTTTGGTTTTTTTTAAAACCATTAGCTGTGGCTAACGTTATTGGCGCAGCCGGTAGGATACTTCGAAGCAGTGCGTTATTCGGTCGGGTTTCACGAATCGGGCCCCGGACGAACAGACCCCTGTTTGTGCTGTTAAGTACTTTGACGAGGTATCCAGAATCTACGAGCACGCAGCTAAAGGTGCACTCAGCAATCAGTGCAGAGGAAAACCAAATGTGAGTACTTTGAAACTTTCTTTGAAGTGTTGCCTCCTTTCCCACCATTTTCCACCCACGAAAAATCGGGGAGGAATCTGTCTCCTCTAGACAGATTCGTAGGGGTAGTGACATAGATAATAGTAGGAAATTAGGTAGTTTAGATAAGATAATAGAAACTAGTGAGGAAATCATGTCCACGAGTAATGAACCAGACCACATCTTTAAGGCTCTCCGCCTGGTCCCAGAATTTGATGGGAACCCCAATATCTTAACCAGGTTTATTAGAATTTGCGACCAGCTCGTGACGCAGTTCATAAAAAATGATCCAGGGTATGAATTAACAAATTTATGCCTAATAAATGGCATCCTTAATAAGGTGACAGGTCCTGCGGCCAGGACAATTAATGCCAATGGCATCCCTGAGAATTGGCTAGGGATAAGAAACGCGTTAATTAATAATTTTGCCGACCAAAGGGACGAGACCGCCCTATATAATGACTTGTCTTTGGTCACCCAGGGACACGATTCCCCACAGGAATTTTATGACAAATGTCAAACCCTTTTCAGTACAATCATGACGTACGTTACACTGCACGAGAGTCTGCCTACCACCGTGGAGGCAAAGCGTGACTTGTATCGCAAATTAACTATGCAGTCGTACGTACGAGGTTTGAAAGAACCTCTCGGGTCTCGTATACGGTGTATGAGACCGGCAACGATCGAAAAGGCTTTGGAATTTGTCCAGGAAGAACTGAATGTTATGTACCTACAGCATAGAAATGAGTCCATTCCCGAGCGGCGTAATCCAGTTACGCAATCGCAGCCATCATCAAAGGTACCGTACCTAGTTCATAATCATTCTGTACCTAAGGGTTTCAATTTCGGTACCCCAAGCTGGGAGAGGGCCATGCCCGCGCCCGCTCAAATGCAGCAACCACAGCAGCAGCCCTGGCGTCCCGCTTTCCAATTTAACCAACCCTCGCAGCGGCCGCCTATGCAACCATCACGTACGCAGCAAATGTTCCGGGCACCACCACCAAATTTTAACCCCCAGAGCAGTGGTTTTAGGTTTCCCCCTAGGAGCGCACCCCCTCAGAATCAAGGACCAAAACCTATGAGTGGGGTTAGTCATTTCGTGACGAAGGCTCTTCCCCCCACTATTCAGGGTCATGACTGGCGAAAATTTGGCAATCCTCCCCCGACAAATTATTTTAAGAGTAGGGAGGTCAATTTTAATGAGGTAGATGACTGTTATTACCCTGACTATTACTATGAGCCGACTGACTATCCAGAGACAGACTATGGTAATAACTACGATTACCAGAGCGTCCCGGAGTATTACTACGACCCTCAGAACGACCCTCAGTACTATGACGATGTACCGTCAAGCTCAAATGCTATTGAGCCCCCGCAACCTTCTAACAACCAGAAGGAGCAGGATTTTCCCAAGGGTCGTTCCAACAGAGAACTAAGATAGAATTAAATTTACAAGCTAAGAAAGAATTACGCTACATACAGATATCGGATCCGCCACTTAAATTACTTGTAGATACCGGGGCAAATCAATCATTTATAAGTCCCGAGGCGATCGATAGCTATTTCCCAAATGTGTCAAAGGACTTTGATCCTTTTGAGGTGACTAATTCGCGTGTGACAAGCACCCACGACCATTCGATCACAATACCTCATTTTTTGGAATTTGGTGAACAAAGATATATAAAACTATTTGTCTATAAATTCCACAACCATTTTGACGGACTGATAGGTCTAGACCTGTTAGAAAATTGTAAAATCGACCTAAAGAACAATGTGTTGCTTACTGAATTTGCTAACATACCATTGACTCGCTATCAATGTAGGAAAACTAATCAACAGGAAATTATCCCTGCTCGTTCATCCAGATTAGTTAACATCCCTATCCACTATCCAGACGGTGATGTATTAGTGACTGAGCAAGTAATGTGCAACTGCGTTGTTCACGAATGTATTACTAGCGTGACGGACAAGACTGGAATTGTAGAGTTAGAAAATATGACAGACAATGACATAGTCATCTCATTTGACCAGCCAACACAAGTAGATGTATGTAATATCGACTGCACGCGTACTGAACAAGACCCAGCTCGAGTAAAAAATGTCTTAACGAAACTTCGTACAGACCATTTGAACATTGAAGAAAAGACGAACTTAAAGACTTTGTGCGCACGCTACGCTGACGTATTTTACATCGAAGGAGAAGCTTTGACCTTTACTAACAAAATCAAACACAGCATTAGGACGACAGACGAATTACCTGTTTATACGAAAAGTTACAGATATCCTTTTATACACCGACAAGAAGTTAGGGACCAGATTACAAAGATGTTAGAACAAGGTATAATACGACCATCTGACTCTGCCTGGAGCTCACCCATCTGGGTAGTTCCAAAGAAAGCCGATGCTTCTGGCAAACAAAAGTGGAGATTAGTTGTAGATTTCCGTAAACTGAATGACAAGACCATAGACGATAAATATCCGATCCCCAACATCACAGATGTTTTAGATAAACTTGGTAGGTGCCAATATTTCACGACTCTAGATTTGGCATCAGGGTTTTATCAAGTAGAGATGAACCCTGACGATATTTCGAAGACGGCCTTCAACGTGGAACACGGGCACTTTGAATTCCTTCGTATGGCCATGGGGTTAAAAAACTCACCATCCACCTTTCAGAGGGTGATGGATAATGTCCTCAGAGGGCTGCAGAACGAGATCTGTCTCGTATATTTAGATGATATAATTGTCTTTAGCACATCCTTACAAGAACACATGATCAATCTTGAAAAGGTGTTTAATAGGCTGAGAGAATCGAACTTTAAAATTCAGATGGATAAATCTGAATTTTTACAGTTAGAGACTGCTTATCTTGGTCACATAATCAGTAGGGCAGGTATAAAACCTAACCCTGACAAAATTGCGGCTATTCAAAAATACCCAATACCGAAAACCAACAAGGAGATAAAGCAATTTTTGGGGCTTTTAGGGTATTATAGAAAGTTCATACCTGACTTTGCCCGTATAACTAAACCGATGACCAAGTGCCTTAAGAAATCTAAAAAGATAACCCTAGACTCAGAATACGTTGACTGTTTCGAGAAATGCAAGAAGTTACTGACTAATGACCCAATCCTCCAATATCCCGACTTTAGGAAAGACTTTGTTTTGACGACAGATGCTTCAAACGTGGCATTGGGAGCTGTACTCTCTCAAGGACCTATCGGTTCTGATAAACCAATCTGCTACGCATCTAGGACATTGAACGATAGTGAACTGAATTACTCCACCATCGAAAAAGAGCTGTTAGCCATAGTATGGGCCACTAAGTATTTCAGACCATACCTGTACGGTCGTAAATTTAAGATCCTTACGGATCACAGACCTTTACAATGGGCCGTTAACATGAAAGAACCTAATTCAAAACTAACACGATGGAGACTGAAGCTTAGCGAATATGATTTTAAAATAGAACATAAACCAGGAAAAGCAAACACTAACGCCGACGCTCTCTCACGAGTAGAAATAAATAATGAAGAGATTGAATCATTTCTCTCGGAAATTGATTCATTAGTCGTTCAGCAGTCACAATCACGACGATCAGGATCATCAACAGCTACCGCACATACTAGCGTTGAAAATCCAATACTTGAGATTCCAATAACTGACGAGCCCTTAAATAAGTTCCATAGACAGATCTGTTTTACTATTGTAGGAGACATAAAACGACGTACGACAGCTACGAAACCATTTGACACACACACCCGCACATTAATTCAAGTCTCAGAATCCTCTCTCGAGCAAGACGTAGTTAATGCCATAAAAGAGTATGTAAATCCAAAAGTTAAAACTGCTCTTAAGATCACTCCAACTCTAGGAATGTATGCGATCCTTCCAATTATTCAAAACCAATTTAAGAGCTCTTCTATGAACTTAGTTTTAGCAAAAACTGAACTAGAAGACGTAAAAGAATACATAAGACAACAAGAGATAATAAAACACTATCATGATGGCAAGACAAATCATAGGGGCATAAATGAATGCTATTTAGCCTTATCTCGGTGTTACTACTGGCCTAAGATGAAGGACGAAATTACTAAGTACATCAATGAATGTACAGTGTGTGGTCAAACTAAATACGATAGGAACCCTATCAGACCACAGTTTAACATCGTACCACCAGCCACCAAGCCCTTTGAAATAGTACATATGGACCTATTTACTGCACAATCTGAAAAATACTTGACTTTTGTAGACTCCTTCTCAAAATACGGACAAGCCTACCACTTACGCGATGGTACAGCTGTCAGCATCCTTCAAGGATTATTGACTTACTGTACGCACCATGGACTTCCCTTGACCATAGTGACTGACAATGGGACTGAGTTCACAAACCAAATGTTTGCTGAATTCACACGACTACATAAGATAAACCATCATAGAACTCTAGCTAATTCACCGAATGACAATGGTATCATAGAAAGATTCCATTCGACATTGTTAGAACACTTACGCATCTTGAGGCTGAAACAAAAGAACGAGCCGACAGTTAATCAAATGCCTTACGCGATATTAGCCTATAACAGCTCAGTTCATAGCTTCACTAAATGCAGACCTCACGACATAGTTAGAGGCCACTTTGACCCTAGAGATCCTTTAGATATTGATCTGACTGAACACCTGATGCAACAGTACATAGTAACGCATCGCGAACAAATGAAGACGGTATATGAATTAATTAATCAATCGACGACAGCCGACCGTACTAACATGATGAATAAAATAAATAAGAATCGAGAACCCGAAGTAGAGTATGAACCCCATCAGCAAGTATTTGTTAAGAATCCTTTTGCTGCAAGACAGAAATTAGCACCGCGATATACCCAAGACACTGTCCTTGCTGATCTTCCGATCCATATCTACACTTCTAAAAAGAAGGGACCCATTGCCAAAAACCGTCTCAAGCGAGTACCTAAGAAGTCCAAATTGTTACAGGATTCGACTGTTACTGATACTTCACCTGACGCTGGCACTGGAGATAAGACTCGAAAGCCTTGACAATGGACCCGGACTTCTACCTTTCAAGCTTGGCCAAGCCAAGCTTATCACTCACTATCATTCCTTTCTACAGTACGTAGAACTACCGGACTTAGAAACTCAACTCGACTCTATTCATAATCAACTAGACTATTTAAGGACTAAACTAGACAATTATACTTTATCTTTATATGAACTACAGATGGACTACCTTACCAACAAACTCAATAAAATAAATTTACAGCCCAACCGTGTTAAGAGAGGTCTCGTTGATGGTCTAGGTTCTATAATCAAAAGCGTTACTGGTAACCTGGATCATTCAGATGCTGAGAAATATAATAGTGCTATTAAGATCTTGGAAAATAATGAACATAAGATGCTGTCTGAGTTCAATGACCATATTAGTCTAAATAAAGACTGGATGACTCAACATACCATTTTAATTGAGAGTATCGCTGAAAATCAAGAAAAAATTAATAAGACATTAGAATTAATATTAGATAAGAAAGCTTATGCTGATTACAGTCTTCTCAAATATGCGAAGTTTGCACAGCTCTTAGCGATCATCAGTGAAAACACAGATGATTTATCTTTAGAATTAACTAGGTTAGAAAACATTTTAGCATTTGTACGTGCATCGAGCACTCATCATAGTATGATAGGAATAGATAATTTAGGAAATATGGTAAGAAAACTTAGAAATATCTATAGTAATAATGAGATACTAGATGACGACCTACGAGAATACTACACTATTATTAAGCCAGGTTCTTATTTTAGCGGTAAAAGAATAGTAATCATATTTAAATTTCCAATAGTCTCCCCAGATAATTTTGATCTATTTAAACTTTCCATCGTCCCTAACAAATATAACCATACCTTTATCCCGCCATATCCTTTCATGGCAACCGACGGGAAAGCTTTCATGTACATGGAGGCTGAATGCCCGAAGTTCAATCATCATCATCTCTGCGAAGAAAGTATCAACCATCAGCCACGGGAACATCCTGATTGCATCCAGAATCTCATCATCAACCAATCTTTGGACAAGTCATGCCAGCCGACGAGGATCACTCTTACGAAAGAAGCAATGGAGCAGTTAGATGACCAACATTATACACTCATCTTTCCACGGCCTACGAAAGCGGAGCTACATTGTGGACGTCAAGAATATATAACTTTGTCTGGAAGTTATCTCGCCACCATCCCACAAAAATGTTCTCTACGAACTGAGGAATTCACTATCATTAATATTAACGACCAAGTCAAAGGACAGCCACTGAAGATTACTGAAATTTCTAAGAACTACAACACTGAGGACAACGCCAGCATCCCACATCTTAAACTCAAGTCCATCAATCTCAAAGGACTACATCATATTGAAGAAAAGATATTATTACAGCATCCAGTAGAACTAAAATCCATAGAGGGAACATTTTACCATACAACGCTACCATTCTATGCGTTTCTATTCGGTGCAGCTGTATTTGTCATAGCCTTCGGTGTACGGCGGTACATGAGACGTACTAAGATAACTATTGCGAAACCACCAAGCAATGGAAAAAAGAACCCCGAGGAAAACTCCTACGCAGTCCCTGAGGAATCCCCAGCCCTGAGGTCTACTCCAGCAACATTTTCGCTAAACGTTCTCAAATAGTTGCTGTTCTGAGGATGGAGATGTTACATGCCTAGCATGTACCGAACCTGCTGACTAGGACTGCAGAGTTGCATTCCTATGTTGGTCGGCCGGTACAAGACGGACGCCGACTCAGCATGCGAGGCTTTACTCGGAATGGGAAAACAACAGAGGTGTCGTCATTCAACTACTGGTACTTACATTGACCGGGAGTAGTCTCTGATAATTTTAACTTAGAATATTTTAAAGTTATATTGTAGAAAAGTAATAAAGTGTTTTAAAAGTCTTTTGGTTTTTTTTAAAACCATTAGCTGTGGCTAACGTTATTAGTTTAAAGAGTCGGAGCAAAGTTTGCTTATTTTTTACAGTTTTTAGGGTAAAAACTTCAAACATGAAGCATCAGCAAGTCAACGTGGATTACTGGGCGATGTGCAAGGCTCTCCTGATGTATGGAGGACTGACCGTCATGGGATGGATCATGATGCGTCTCTTCAACACCGTGTTCACTCTGCCACGGAGGATGCGGTCGCAGCAGGAGCATATACAGAACACGTTGGCGGAACTACAGGTGAGGAATTACTTTTTCTAGGCCATCAGGTTTCCGTGTTGATAATATATAAGTGCCGTGATGAGTGAGACCCCTCCGTCTCCTCCCGTACATGTCGTAAAAGCCGGCTAAGTAATAAAGTAAGGAAGTAAGATTATACCAGGGGATGGGCAGTAACATCCACCTGAGTAGGTACCTACTCATCTCAACTGCGATCACCAATCCGCCTGCCAAGCGCGGTGATTATGGCAAATCCCCCCATTGTTCTATGGGGAAGGCCTCGTCCAACAGTGGACATCTAAAAGGTGCTGATATGATATAAGACTTGATGCTAATATAAGATACCACAAAACCTCAAGACGAAAGTCTGTAATCTGTGTGTGTTGATGATGTCAAAGAAGACTTACGGCATTAAGACATAGTCGCTAACTATAATTGACCTCGCACACAAGCTTAAATTGCGCATGCGCAGCGAGCTATGGAGAGCACCATGCTTGGAGTTTTACTGCGTGATATAGTCCAAAACGACGAGATCCGTAGAAGAACCAAGATAACCGACATAGCTCTCAGAAATCGCAAGGTGAAATGACCAATGAATGTAACTTAGCCACCGATGTAATCCTCTTTCCAAGTAGTTCAATTGGCCAGTTCAGTTCACTGAACTAGTGAAATTTATTTTCTTACTAGTCCAGTTGTTAATTAAACCACTTGACCGGACAACATATCGCAGGAAGTCAGTGGACGGAGGCAGGCTAAAACCGTTCGTCGTGACATGTGAAGATTATGTCCTGCAGTGAACTTCTTACTGATAATGATGGTGACATAAGTCAATTGAGACCGCGTTGCTAAGACACTGCAATGGCAAATAAGGCTCTTAGGTCAAGCCCGAGGTAGAATGGGTTGCGGGCAATATGATGTGGCTCTTTAATATGCACATCATATTATGCTGAACACTAATGGTACGACAGGTGAGGATGACTTGTCTGACAGAAGGCATCTCAGTGATACAGTTCTACGTACGGTGACCGAAACCGGTGAGCTAATGGAACCCATCCTTTTAATAGTATTGCGAAGACCCTTATTCGCGTACCTAAACAAAGCTGATTCACAAACTGAATCCCCTTACACAGTATCTATACATAGATATCCATATATATGAAATATATACATAGGTAGATAAGGTATCACAAGTGACAATCGCTGGCGAATAAAGTTCTAAGAATAGAGACGCAGTGAAGGACGGTCCCCCACTCGATGGACCGATTACATTGTAACAGTTGCAAGGAATTGGTGGATGGAGACGGCTTAAGTCATGGCATTCTTCGGGTGAGGCCTATGTCTAGCAGAGGATGTCTACGGCTGATGTTGATGATGATGAAGGTGTCAAGGTGACTGTAAAGCCACATCATTCAATCTTTTCAGAGCCGTTTCCCTGATCTTAATATCACAGAGGAGGACCTCCAAAATGCTGAAAAGGAATTAGAAGCGTTTGTCAAAGAAGAAGATAACAAGAAAGAGAAGATAGAATCCGAAAAAACGGAAGAGAGAGATGAGGGAGAGTCTGAAACAAAGCTAGAAAAACATAACGGAGACTCCCAAGAAACAGGAGAGAATTCAAAACAGCCAGATAATTCTACACCGCTGCATATCGAAGACAAGAAAACAATTTAAGATGCTTTTATGAAGTAAGATCTTTTACTATTAATTAAGATGATAGAACGTAGCTTTAACCTAATGAATGTCACAAAGCAATATCTAGTTAATATATGACGCTATTCTAAGTGTTGTAAAATACCTTCTTTAACTCCCGACTAAAACCTTAGTGTACCTGTTTGTTTGCCTATGTCTTAAAGCTCCGGAACAGCGAAGGCCTAGTCTAGAAGTAACAAGCATCTATCCGGAAGTATGGTGTACACGAGACTGATTTTTGTATATGTATATTGAGTTTCTCAAAATATCCACCAGGTGCGCTTTTCGGTGTTTCCATGCAAAAACCCGTGTAGTTGCTAATTATATTTGCAGACTTGAACCTCTAAATGCAGCGCGCCGCCTTTAGACGTTTTTATTTTTATTTTTATTTATTTTTTAAATATCAATCTATGTAATGTATTGTATTAAGTATATCAGTTATCATTACCCATAACACAAGCTCTGCTTAGGTTGGGGCTAGGTAATTTTGTGTGAAATGCCCAGCATTTATTTATTATTTAGGTACTTTCTGCTCTAATGCTCTGATTTCAGTGTGTTTTCTTGTATGAAAGCTAGTGCTAGTAGCTGCGTGAGGACTTTTAACTAGGTACTTATTCTTTGTTACGTTTGATAACAATTACTGTTTTTGAAGGGATCTCAGTTATTGATTCAACTGGAAACTCCAGTTTAAACTCGATATGTTCAGTTTCTACGACATCTTACTTAAGTTTAAGGTCTGATGATGAAGAGCATATAGCACCAGGATCTTGGGTACCTACTACTGCAGCTAGAAACATCGAGTTATGTGCTTCGGCTGCCTACGAAGACCGTGCTACGTATGTACGCTTCGTACGGAGATATCTTTTTCTTTTAACTTTTCCAGTTTCGTAAGAAGGCATTTTACTTTTCGTAACTATGCCCGTAGGAGGTTGTAAGGTTTTTGTAAAACTAGTATTTTAAAGCACTCTTCTTAAAAAAATCTATTATCTGCCTAGGGACTAGAGCTAGAAGGTCAGTAGTTAGGTTGTTAGGTTTTATTTATACTATTTAAGGAGCCTGTTTACGTAGTTGGTTGCGTACGAAGAATAAAATGTCACGAATGAAGATGTGAAAAGTTAATCTTTGAACGATACTGGGTTGCGTAGCATGGGTTTCGTAGGCGGACAAAGAAGAGTTTTTTTTAGCTCAAACATTCTTACGCCCTATGTCAAATGATGACCAGGGTGCAACCATTAACCAAATCTCTCGCTACAAGAACCTTTCCAACCTCTACTTTTGCGTGTTTAATTATAACAACTTGCATGCATTCCCGATAGATGGCGGTTTAACCAAGAAGGGTGTGGCTTGGAGCTTTCACCCCAATTTAATAATATCGATCGTAGTTAGCATAACAGTACCTACACCGTTTTCGGCATATTATTTTTACCTTTTGTTATATTTATTAATGTACGTTTCGCCCTCAGTATGTGATAACTTATCAACCGACAGTGTAAACATAAATACACAGAATACTTAGTCATTCAATCAGTTGCTAGCGCGTGTTGTCGTCTGTATGTCGCTTCGTTTGCTCAATTAGCTCGGTGATAATTAGTGTGTGTTAAGCTGATGACTGGTGGTAATAGGTGATTGACAATGACTAGATCTAGTTACCGGCCTTTGGTGCCACGAGCATCGCTCAACTCCTTAGACACTGGAGATCCGAGGTAAGTGAATTTATTCCTTTGTTTTCATAAATGAATATAACAAAAGGTGTTTAGAGCTTAACGATCGATTTCTACAGAAACTATTTTCAATTACATTCTAGAGATTTTTACATGAAATAAACTAAAATTAACAATCCTAGAATAGGTAAATGTGTGGTTTATGTATTTATACTTAACTATTAGGTAGAGCTAAAACACAAAATTACTTGTTCATTCAATCAAGCCGCTAAAATGTAATTTACTTATTGAGTATTAAGGTTCCCACTTATACCTACTTCATCTAGCTTTTCAGCTAAAAGCTTAACTTTTTTTTGTTCAGTTTCATAAATCTAGAACTCTGCGTAGTTAGGAGCGAATACGTTTTTATCATTCGGTCTGGTTCCAATTTCCTCGAGTCAGATCTTTATTAAGTTTTGTATATATACCTAATCGGATAAGACTTATCAAGGTTAAGGAGTGTTCTAGAGCTAAAAATAATGAAACGGCAAAACTGTACAGTGAGTTGAAGCTTAATTCAGCCGAATAGTTCCACGAGGTGCACGTGGGAACCTTAAGTACTACAAAAACTAAATACAAACATAGCACAGGCTAATTGGATTTATTAATTATAACAATCCAAAGGCCTTCCTAATTATTTGAATTATTGAGGAAAGCGAGGGGTGAACGCTTAGTCAAGGTAAGCCTGTGTCGCTCATCCAAACGGTGTCAGGTTTATCGAATTGAATGTGATCACCTAAGTATAGGATGGCGAAAGGACTGGCTTACTAATATCAGCATAAAGGCTGCAGCACACCGGCTGCGTACGCGTAGACATCGTGCACATTGTCGTACCATGACGTTGTAATGTATGGAACTCTATCGGCCTTATTACAGAACATGGACTAAATCTGAATTTAGTCCAGGCGTACTAGTCTAGGATTAAATATCGACATTAGGCATATGCGACTTTAAAAACGAAAGCAGATGGTTTGTTTTCCGAAATCAATTCTCGCGCTACTTCGCAAATTTCCAAAGTATCAAACTGACGGATTGTGTCACATCACAATTGAGATGTCCAAATTCTTACCTATAACAAGCAATCAACTGTCAATTTATAGACCATTGCTAAACTAGGGGGTTGTCTGGTTTTAGATAAACCAGAGATAGTCCAAGCTTATGTCATTTTTGGCATATCTACAACCCACCCACCCCAAACCCAGACTAAGGACATTTTCTATAATAACACCCATATGGTGTTATTATAAAAAATGCCCTTAGTCTGGGTTTAAACCAGGACTACCAGTCTAGGCTTAAATATCGACCTAGGCTATATACGACTGTAATACAAAAGCAGATGGTTTGTTTTCCAGAAGCAACTTTCGAGCTAGATATGCCAAAAATGACATAAGCTTGGACTATCTCTGATTTATCTAAAACCAGGCAGCCTCCTAGTTTAGCAATGGTCTATAAATTTGACAGTTGATTGCTTGTTATAGGTAAGAATTTGGACATCTCAATTGTGATGTAACACAATCCGTCAGTTTGATACTTTGGAAAGTAGCGCGAGAATTGATTTCGGAAAACAAACCATTTGTCGATATTTAATCCTAGACTAGTACGCCTGGACTAAATTCAGATTTAGTCCATGTTCTGTAATAAGGCCGTATGAGACATGGCACACCGCTTGCGTGACGTGCACGCAAGCGTGTATAGTGCGCGCCAGATAAGTCTGCGCGCAGCTTAGGTTCATGATTGAATAGATACAAATCAATCTTCTACCTCTCTTCTCTTAAATCTTGGGCCACTCATGGAAACTAGATAAATATAAAAAGAACAGCTAGTACCTATGCCCAGTACTTCTAATCTGAACAACCAGAGTCAATACGCCTCCAGGCGCGCGCAAACTTATCTTGCGCGCACTCTACCTGTACATACTAAATGACGCGCGTGTCTTACGTGCTGCATACGCATCTGTGAATTGGCCTTAAAGAAAGTTTGCCGTGGTGTGTCTAGCCTAAGAATAGACACCTCCGTCTCCTCCGGTAGATGTCGTAAATCCTGACTATGGAACTACACCAGGGAATAAGCAGGAGCATCCACCTGAGTATTCAACACCAATCTGCCTGCCAAGCGTGGTGATTATGGCAAACCTCCCCATTGGTTTCTATGGGAGATGCTTCGTCGAACAATAGATGTCTGATGGAAGTACCTAACATGCCTAGAGAAGCCTATAGGATAAACATATCACCATAGTTAAATACTTAATGAAAAATAATATTCAATAGCTATACACAGGGCATTCATTCTAGCAGGTCTATAAGTATCTAGAGTTAGTATCAATAGAAAGCAACGATGTTCATAAACACCATTGTGATATAATGTTGTATAGGTAATACGGTAAAGTATTATTGATCCTATCAGATAATGTTGATAATTCTATTGTTATCTATGGACGGTTTTATTACAAAGTATAATATCTACTAGACTATATGAAGAACTTCTTCAAAGCCGTTTCTTTTCTGAATAAAATTGTATCATCATTATAGGTACTCTAGCAATTTAGATCTTTCTGGGTTTATTTCAGCGAGGTTTCGTCCAATAATAGTATTATCTATGTAAGAAATCCCTCCTCCATCTACTTACTTCCGTGAAAATCGTTTGCCTTGGTGTTTCCGGGCTAAGAATAGACCATTCCCGTGTATGTCGTACAAACCGACTAAGGGATTACTCCAGAGGATGGGCAGTAGCATCAACCTGAGTACTTAACACCGATACTGCGATCACCGATCCGCCTGCCAAGCGTATGGTGATTATGGCAATTCCCTTCATTGTATTATTTGAGGATGCCGTGGTGTGTCCTGCTTAAGAAAAGACCCCTTCTCCCGTTGATGTCGCAAAAGCCAACTAAGGGATTACTCCAGGGGATGGGCAGCAGCATCCATCCGAGTACTTATCACCAATCCGCCTGCCAAGCGTGGTGATTATGGCAAATCCCCACATTGTATTCAATGGGGAAGGCTTCGTTCAGCAGTGGACGTAAACTAAGTGATGATGACGATAATGACATTCTTGCAAAGTGCCTGAGTTCATCAGACTAGAGTTTACTAGATGTTATAGAAGCCAATGATGATGATGATGTTAACTGCCCCATTGTAGGTCTTAGGAAATTGAATGTTTGCCTTTGTCCAGAAGTGGACGTCTTAAAGGCTGTTGAAGAAGTTTATTTGAGGTAGGCCTCGTCTGGCAGAGGCTTCGGAAGACTGCTAATGATGATGATGTAAGAAAACATGTTCATTAAAAACGTGTCAATAAGACAAAAGCTTGGTGAGTGAAAATCGTGAGAATACACGATCTCCATTAAAAACCTTATCTGCAAATTCGCATCGACACTTCAGAGATTAGATTTATTTTTGGGCTGGTCTATATGTACATACCTATCCGATATTATTACCTATGTAGGTCGAAGCGTATAGCTTTATATTATATACTGTCATGTTTCTTTTAGTAATTTATTTATTCATGCATCTACATACAATTACTGTATTTATCCTGTTAAGGTGTAGCAAGATACATAATAAGCACATCATAAGTACTTACTACTTTTCGGTACCTACCTGTAGGTACACTCAATGTAATGTGATCCTAATAATGCTGTGTCTTCCTCCCGCACCCCGCGTGCAGGGAATAGGCACTCAGTCACCTCTGGGACACGGTAATATTATTAATACTTAATTATATTCATAACTTACATTTAAACATGATCAAAACAAATTGCGTCATTTTTAAAATGAGCAATAATTAAAATAATTAAGGTGGATCGTCTCGCATGTGGCGCCAAATGCAAATTTTATTGTGTTTTTTTCTCGTCACAGCTCATGAACACTTTTTGGGATAGCGAAAAAAACAGGGTTTTCGAAAACTAGGAGACCCAACACACATGTTCTCATAAATATCATTAATTAAGCTACGGATATCTCTGAACCAAAAAACACTGTAAAAATCATTGAACAATATTCGTAGCTAAACTAATTCTCTTTATGAGATACTATCTAAAACATGTGTATTAGCTCTCCTAGTTTTCGCAAAATCAGTTTTCGATAGCGAAGACTGATTTTGCGATAACAAGAAGTGTTGATGAGCTGTGATGAGCAAAAAACAAGAATAAATTTGAATTTCGCGCTAATTGCGAAACGATCCAGCTTAAATTAATAATGGGTTTTTACCCTTATCAACCAGCTTCCGAATGAAATTCCTATTTGTGCTAACAGTGACCATTTTCGTCGCCAGTCTATCTCGAAATTGGCAACGCATTGGACCGAATTTTTTTGGTCACATTTAAATTTAGAATGTCTACCAATCTTCATTAAAAAGCGTCATTGAACGTAGAATTTACATTTTAAATTTGATCACTTTAAAGTCATTGTGTTAACTTTAGTAATAAAATAACTCGATGACTACATCAGAAAAGCTTAGTTGTTTGCCAAAAGAACGTTAGGTGTTATGTCGTGTGTTATGCCTTTTATGTTAGAACGGTAGATAACTTTTACATACGAATACACTACACTAAACCATTTTTTGATGAAAATTCGCTATAGGAATTTATAAATTACAATTTACAAATAATTCAGCGTGTATTTCCGTGCTCAAAATCTATTTTCAAATATATTTTTCACACAAAATCTGACCCAAATAACCGGCACGTGATATGCGGCAAAAAAAACATTTATAATAACTTTTCATTTGTAAAACCGACTTCCGCCATAGTATTCGACTAAATATCTGGATGACAAAAAAATTATGAAAGAACCATAGTGAACTCCTCAAATATGTATGCCTACAATATTTGAGGATTTCCCTCAATTCCTCATGGATTCCATCATCAGAACTGGATTCTGAAAAAAATGGGACCAATCTGGAAGTATTCAAATAAAAAAAGAATTTTCCAAATCGGTTCATAAATGCCGGAGATATGAGGTAACAAATTTGAGAACCTCCTCCTTTTTGTGAAGTCGATTAAAAACGGTAAGTTTTGTATGAGAAAAGTGACGTTTGACAGCAATGATTCCACCATTTACGCCTTTTGCAAACCTTTCGGGAGATAGAGAAAGCCCTGCCGGAACAAATTTTTGCAGATCATACAAACATTTGTCCCGCAGCGGGAATCGAACCCGCAACCTCTCGCATCTCAGCCGGTTACTCGCCCACCACGCGACAGATGTCGTCAAGCTACTAATATGGCTGGATAGCTAGATATATAGAAGGGCCCGGTACTCCACTGTCCCAGAGTCTCGACCACGAAAGACTCTAATTTACTAGGCTCCAGCCATAATTCCAATTATATAGAAAGAGGTTCTAGAAAACCTCACAAACAATCACAATACCATCTGAAATCCAGTCATCGTATTCATCTCCGAACACTTTACGCCACGTACAGCCACAAAATACATAGGAGTTTGTGATACAGCGTAGTACATTGCTACAAGCTGTATTATTCCTGCCACGTAGTACCTCTACGTTGCTACGAGTTTAACGTGATCAAGTTTACGTTATCACATCAGTTACCTACCTACGGGTTCAATGACCTTTCCATTTCCCGCTTTACCGAATGTGTTCACTAAGCCGGAAAAGCATATTGGCAAAAGCTAAATAGATTTACACGGGTTCGCACAGCGGGTGGGTAAGTGAGTAGAGCATTTTAAACGAATAGTTGCGGCGGGCGAACGTTCGCCTGCGACGCAGGAGGTTGCGGGTTCGATCCCCGCCTCGGAACAAATATTTGTAGGATCTGCAGGTCTAAAAAGGCCACTTTAAATGAATCATAATATGAATCATAATACGATTCATATAAAGGAATTGCTAAGGATCTGCAGGGCATTCGGGAAATGAATTGCTACCAGATGAATTGCTCAATGTGGCAAATTCATCTGGTAGCTTTTCCCAATATGCTTTTCCGGCTTAGTGAACACATTCGGTAAAGCGGGAAAGTGGCCTTTTTAGACCTCCTGCAGATAATTGTTCCGGGTGTTCTGAGTATTTTCTATGCATAATAAAAAATATCTATCTATGTAATGTATTGTATTAAGTATATCAGTTATCTAGTACCCATAACACAAGCTCTGCTTAGCTTGGGGCTAGATAATGTTGTGTGAAATGTCCAGCATTACTTATTTATTTATTTATTAACAAAAAAAATTGGCGGCCATTTATGCAATCACGCCCTCTGTTTGGTTTTGACGACCTCTGTGGCGCGGTGGGTGAGTAGCCGGCTGAGATGCAAGAGGTTGCGGGTTCGATTCCTGCGGGACAAGTTTGTATGATCTGCAAATATTTGTTCCAGGTCTGGGTGTTATGGTACCATAGTACTCGTAGTTCCTGATAACCACGACACATTGCAGGGAATCCTAGTGTGGGATCATGACAACGTATGTGACTGTTGGGTTTTTTGTGTTGAATTGAATTGAATTGAATATGGGGGATGTTATGATAATAGAAGATACATTATTTTTGCAAATTTTCTGTTAAAACGTTAACAGTTTTCATTATCTGTGCACTACCGCATCTTATTTCCGCAGGACGAGAATGCTTTTTAGCATTTAAGTTCGCTATTGTACTACTAATATGTGCAATAAAGAGTTTTCTTTCTATAAAATAATAAACATAATCATAATCATAATTATTTATTCATTTACAAATATGGGTAAATAGTAATAGGTGACAAATAATATGGAGAACAAGCCATGCTTTACCAATTTCGGCATGCAAATGGTAAGTTACCTACATTTAAATTCATTTTAATAATCAAATAACATTATATACAAAATCTGAAACAAATCAATCAAATGTCAAATATAAGGAAAAAATTAAAAATAAACCATGCTTTCCATACTATTTTTTGAATTGGTAATTCCCAAAGATTTTATAATGACTTGACAGAGGACTTGACAACTGGACATTGTTTGATGATTATCTATGCTACTTGACATTGGTAAAATTGAGAACTTCCTCAGATGCCAAAAAAAAACTGCCTCCTGCCCTATAATGCTGCTATCTGATAATGATGAACGAGCTATATTTGTATATTCGTACCACTGAGTACAGCTCGATACCCAGGTACTCTGATAATGATCTGTGTGACTTCTGGTGACCTCAATGACTTTAGTTTTAGGAGCAGGTCAAATAAATTATCCTGATTCTAATAGCATAATACTGTGCACCCATTTATTCCGAAAGATATTACAATAGTTGTCCATGTTGAATACCCTACATTGATAATGATAATTATGTGTGACTTTTAGTAACTTTTGACTTTTAGAAGCAGGTCAAAGAAATTTTCTTGATCCTTATATAACAATGTTTGCTTGCACCCACATAAAGTTGGACAGATTATTATAATACTCTTCATTTATTTAGTGGCCTCTGAGGAAAACTCTTCTCAATTTTGCCAATGTCAAGTAATTCTTTTGATAAAGTTAGGTCAAGTCGTCAAAGTCTCCGTCAAGTCTTGTTCTAGTAAAGTGATGGCCACCAGAAAGTTCGTGGACAATTTCCAACCGTTTGAAAAGACACGCAATACACTTATATTTAAATTCACTACCACGTGCTCTTTAAAAAAAATAAAACCGGTTAAAATGCCACCAAAATACACACGATTTAACTAAAAAAAACACTAGAAATTTTAATAAAATAAAAATGGACGACGTCTCTTTTCGAAAAAGCAGAAAAAAGTCCTCGATAATTATAATCAGTACCTACCTATAACCAATGACATAGTTACTAGAATGTCATTTGCCAAGGAATTACTATAAAAAATCCTTGGTGATTGCCTAATAACATAAGGTTAATCTTGATCTAACTCGATATTGCCAGTAACCACTCCGTAGTTATGTATCTTAAAATAAAGCTTTTACTCAATTACTTAAAACAAATATTATTATAATTAAATTTGTACATATTTCCTGTTATTTATGTAGGAAGTATAAACAGTAACATTATTATCAGTCTCAAAAATAGCAAAGTTCATATGAGTTATCATGAAGGTGTCGCATTTGATGTGAGACTTATTTACGACGCAACAATAATATCTTATCAGCAAAGCGCGTGGATCCATTACAATATAAATATTTTACAAGCAGTAAAAACAGAATGAAAGTGTTTGTTGAAAGTTTAAGACTGTATTTTGATATCACGAAGAGTTTTTTTACAATTATCTACGAATTAAATTACTTTAAGTGTTCCGAGCAAAAAAAAAACTGAATTATTATGGAATCACTATCTGTCAGTCACACTGTCACACACCATTTATTTCCTCCGAAACGATTCAACGTATAATGGGTACCTGAAAGCTACGAAGATATAAAGTGGTAGCCCGATCATGAATATAGGAAAACTGTGGTTAAATATAGGGAAACATTGAATTTTGATTTTGAGGGTGAGTAAAAAGAGGTTGATTAAAAAGGGAAGCATAAAATCTACATATGTAATTATAAATATCGAACATGTAATTAACTGCAACATCTGTTTATTATTTTTAAATGATTGCTTACCTTGTTTGCAAGGTGCGCCTCATAAATTTTACTCGCCTAGGATGACAACGCATTGAATCCTAACAATATAAAAAATAAAAGCAATAAAATTATATCGACTCTAGCTAGATTACAAAAATAAGAACAAAGTAGGTTACAAGTACAAATGAAAAGGTATCTAGGTATCTCTCCGCGTTCTGTTGTAAAGTATTTGCACTGCATAATAGTGGAAATTCCCGAAAGGTGCCCGGCAGCGAACAAATTGTCCAAATAAATCTCCTTCAAGGCCTCTTAACCACTACATACACGACACAGCTCTGCGCAATGGGTGGACACCAGCCTGGTCACAATGGTGGATAAAATACAAAATACCAACATACGTTACTCTTTATTTACAGAAAGAATAATCGTATACACGAGCAATATTTGTAAATATCTATATATACATAAAAGAAAGTCGTGTTAGTTACACTATTTAAAACTCAAGAACGGCTGAACCGATTTTGCTGAAAATTGGTAGAGAGGTAGCTAAGAACCAGGAGAAGGGCATAGGATAAAAATTTAATTAAAAATTCTAAATTAGAAATTCATATTCCCGAACATTGGGACAAAGTGAAAGAAGATTATAATAATATATTTTTTCATGCTGAGAATACCAGGCGCTCATGGCAGGGTAGAAAGTGGATGCATACGCGAAAATTAAAAAAAAACTAAACTAAGACAAATACAGTATATGTACCTGGACCACCGGGACAATCGGGAACACCGAGAGCATGCGAAAGAAGATTATAATAATATATGTACTAGGATATCATAAAAGAAAGAAAGAGAAAAGAATACATAGACAGATAGTTTTGATGCTCATAATACCAGGCGATCATGGCAGGGTAGAAAGTGGATTCCTACGGCAAAAAAATGTCCTAATTTTTTCAAAAATGTGTCAATTAGGTCAAACACCGGGATCACGCGAACGAAGTCGCGCGCGGGCAGCTAGTATTATATATATTGAGATCTCAAAAACGGCTGATGATTTCAATGAAAGCTAGAACTCTTATTTTGAATCTTAGACAATTTTTGTAAACAAAGAAATGTCACTGTGTGTATAAGTGACATGTATGTGTATCATATGTGTATATACATACATGATACACTTATACGCACAGTGGCATATCTTGACATTTCTTTGTTTACAAAAATTGTCTTAGATTAAAAATCAGGTTTATATGAAACCCCTTTATGATTTGGGGGTGAAAAATGTATCTATAGCTAGGTCTCATCTCTGGGAAAACGCGTTTTTCCGAGTTTTCCGAGCAAAGCTCGTACAAGTATATAGGTACACAATTTAAATAATACAAAGTTATGGTAGTCTAGTCCTATGAATAGAACTCCAACTTCTCCTGTAGATGTCGTACAAGGCGACTAAGGAATTACACTAGACGATGGGCAGCATCTACCTGAGTACTTAAAACCAAACTGCCTACCAAGCGTGGTAGTTATGGCAATTCCCCCCATTGCACGCTATGGGCTGTATATGCATGCTATGGGGAAGGCCTCATACAGCATTGGATGTATCTGATGAAGAGATGCAGAAGTAACTTAACTGTACCTTAAATCTGCTACGCGATATTATAGTCGATACGCTAATCGCTTGGGCACCAATAACTGAACAAGCGGTAAAAATAGAGAGTTAGCATTTTAATAGATGACTTTTGTAATTTAGCTCTTCTGCATCATACAACTAACAGACTGTTTATTTGTTCGTGGGTCTGTGTGTTGCTAAGATCTATAACTCAAGGTTCTTGAAGATCATACATCTTCGTCAGTAACAACGTTTCAGATGAGCAAAACTACCTACCTGACTTACTAAAAGGATAGCTAGGAGATAGGAATACCTAAACATTCCCATCAAACGGAATGGAGCTTTTGTGGATAGCATTATTCCGCGTATGTCGATGTGAATACCGTGCAGCAAGGAGCGTGGAATGCTTACGGAACTCTTCTCTTTTCTTTTGACTCTTCTTTATTCATATAATTTTTTTAAACCTTTAGTAGTTAAAATAGCTTTTTCATCCCATCTATTCGAAAAGGACGACTTGGTTCGCCTTTAAGTGCACCCAAAGGTGGTGTTTTCTGTATGAAGCTTCTATAAGTGCGCCGCAATAATCTTTTCATCCCATCTATTCGAAAAGGACGACTTGGTTCGCCTTTAAATGCGCCCAAAGGTGGTGTTTTCTGTATGAAACTTCTATAAGTGCGCCGCAATTATCTTTGCCGCGCACTTTTTGAATTTGGAACATATCGAACTCAAATAAGTGCGCCGCAATTAACTTTGCGGCGCACTTTTTGAATTTGGAACATCTTAGTGTTTGAACACAAATATTGTTTGAATAAATACTGGCTGGTATACGACCGCCCATAGTCGCGCCCTGCGCCGGCTGAATAAAAAAACAAATGAAAAACGTGTTTTCGTAAAATTTCACGGATTGTTAGAAATTCATGGTTTTGTTTTGAAACTAGTGGTTCACCCCGAACTGAGACCTCGTGATGACACTATAATCAGCCCGACTATTTAAGTACCTACTTAGTCATAACATATTTTCCATTATTATTTTTAAAAAAAATCACCTCGAGGTTATTTCCTACACATCATCGAAATAACCTTTAAATAGGACTAAGCAACGGGCGTAATACTACATAGGTACCTGTTAGTATATCAAGTACCTGACGAATCAATTGATAACGTCCTTTTGACGAAACATAGAACTCCAACATCATTCAAATTCCTAGAATTGGGAAGTCAACAATGGATTTTAAATTCGTTATTGTTTTAAGGAGTACAAGCTTCTAAATTCTTCAATTTCAGACTTTTTCCTGTATTTGTGTCACAAAAGCTACCAGCATACCAAATTTCAGCATTGTGGGATTGCTTTGAAATCTAGGGTACTTCCGTACCCTAGAATTTTCTATTTTTACGTTTTTGTTTTTCCCTAATATCTCAAAAACTATATTGTCTAAATACTTATTAAAAACAGTTTTGAAATGTCCAACTAAAGCGCGTTCATTAAACATCCCACTTGATCTGACTGTCTCACTTTTACTTTTTTTACCCCTCTTGGAACCCAATATCTCATCAACCCCCCAACCGATATAGCTCATAACCTTAACTACAAATTAAACTATTTTTTTATTTTCTCATAGTGGGTGATGAAAAGTAGAGTGTAACACTCGGGCGCAAAATATAGTTTTGGCTCGGGCTACATACTTTGAATCCCTCACTTCGTTCTGGATTCAAAAAAGCGCCCTCGCCGTAAAAATATTATTTTGCTCCCTTATGATACAATCTACTATTGCCGCGCACTTTTTAAATTTGGAACATATCGAACTCAAATAAGTGCGCCGCAATTATCTTTTACGCGCACTTTTTGAATTTGGAACATCTTAATGTTCAGCGCCAATGAAGTCGTACGCAAATATTGTTTAAATAAATACTGGCTGGTACGACGCGACGGCCCATAGTCGCGCCACCGGCTGAATAAAAAAAAACAAATTAGAAACGCGCGAACTACAGCCCGCGATTTCGTCATTTCTAACCGACTTTACAAAAAGGAGGAGGTTCTCAATTCGGTTGTATTTTTTTTGTTAATATTTGTTACCTCGTCTCCGGCGTTTATGAACCGATTTGGAAAATTCTTTTTTTATTTGAATAGATATACTTACAGATTGGTCCCATTTTTCAGAATCCAGTTCTGATGATGGAATCCATGAGGAATTGAGGGAACTCCTCAAATATTGTACGCATACATATGGCGATTTTGATATTTTCAGCAACAAACCAAGCATTTGCATTCAGAAAGTATCATAATCCTTTCACCACTATGGTTCTTTCGTAATTTTTTTTCATCTAAATATTTAGTCGTATACAATGGCGGAAGTCTGTTTTTTAAATGAAAAGTTATTCACGGATTGTTAGAAATGCATGGTTTTGTTTTGAAATAAAATATGAGGCGCCTTTTATTTTCTCATAGAGGGTGATGAAAAGTAGAGTGTAACACTCGGGCGCAAAATATATTTTTGGCTCGGGCGACGTACTTTGAATGCCCACTTCGCTCTGGATTCAAAAAGCGCCCTCGCCGTAAAAATATTATTTTGCTCCCTTATGATACAATCTACTATTGTTTTGTTCTGTCTGATGTAAAATATCTTACGTCAAAACAAAAGACAAAAGCTATTTTAACTACTAAAGGTTTAAAAAATGATTACGAATGACTGTTCCATTCGATTTTACAACGATACAGCCTTCGACTTTAGCCTTACTCCTCCTTCGCAAGCAATGCCGCGCGTTCACTGCGTTGGCTTACTGCAAGGACGCGCGTAGATGCGCATTGTGGCTGAAAAATAGCATGCATAAATTAATTTAAACCGGTGTTTTTTCCAATCATATTTATAACTTATATGATTTATTGGCCTTCTCCGGCTGTGACCAGCAGAATTTTTAGCACGCTTTGTGTTTTGGAGGCTGTTAATTTCAGAAGGCAAGGGTTGGCGCGGAGCCAACACGTCGTTATGAACATTGTCGGTTGTTTCTCGTCTATTTTAGGATGTTTTAGATTCTTTCTTGTAGCCGACAAATTATTAGTACTGAAGGTACAAATGTTTTTGAAAAAAAAAAACATTGTACTGTAGAACATAGAGAAGAAAAAATTGCCATGTTTTGTAAAACACTATGTAATAATTAGAACTTTGATTTTATTGAAGTTTGGGAGTAAGTACCTACTACTTATACGTATACCTATTAACATAACAACACCTGTGGCGACAGACCTTTGTGGATGTTGGTGTGACAAAAAACTATTTTTGCAAACTAAAACTAACCATGTAATACAATGGGCGGTCATATCGCTGCATAGCGATTTCTACCAGACAATCTTTACGCAGCTAGAAATTACAATTAAAAAGTCCGTGACAAAGTGAAATGTGAAAGAGTTTCTTTTATACAGGGTGTAAAAGGACAGTTCCCGAATACTGAAGGTACCGGTAAAGCTACCTATATCATAGCTATACAAAATAGCGCGAGTTCACTGAGCGCACCGGGGCTGCGCAAGTTCAACGCTCCCGGTCAGCTGATCGACGCGCTGCGCTAATATTTCTTAGGTGGTTTTCATTGCTTTTTTTGACGTTTTTATTTATAATGGTGTTTTCACTGATGGAAATTAGGTTTTTGTGTTCCTTTTATGATGTTTTATTGATATTTAAAAAAAACACATTAGAGCGGCCCAAAAGCGAGCATTTTTTTTCGCTTTTTTTTTCAGCCTAAACACTTTCAGAATTGTGGTCTGAGTGCACTATTTCAGTTTTCGGGGTTAGTCTTTTTACTCCTGTTATACTTAGATCTATTATTAGAATAAGTATTTTTACAAGGCTCAGAGAGCTTCTAAAATGGATTTGGGTATTTTCTCCGAAAGCCGAAACGCCTAAAAGGAAAGGTTCCGATTTAGATCAAAGGGCGAAACACCAATAAAACGAGAGAATTTATTGTGGCTCCAAAATGTGATTTAGTATAGAAGAAGGTTGAATCACGTGTCCTTAAATATCCTTGCTAGGGTTCCGTACACCAAGGATGCAGTGGAACCCTATTGTGTCACTCAGTTAATTATACCCGAAAGCCTGTCCACCCGAGATACATAAATAAACATTGTATTGAAACCTGAACAAACGAAGGATTCTTAGGATCTCAAACCCGTTCGTCGTTTGACATATTAATAAATAAATAAATGCTGGACATTTCATACAACATTATCTAGCCCCAAGCTAAGCAGAGCTTGTGTTATGGGTACTAGATAACTGATATACTTAATACAATACATTACATAGATAGATATTTTTTATTATGCATAAAATACCCAGAACACACTGAACAAACATTTGCAGATCGTACAAATATTTGTTCCGAGGCGGGAATCGCACCCCCAACCTCCTGCGTCGCAGGCGAACCTTCACCCACCGCGCCACAGAAGTTGTCATTAAGGAGGAGGACCATGTCCAGCAGTGGACTTACAGGCTGATGAGGTATTTAATAGAGTCATAAACCTCTCTAACTCCATAGATCAGATAATCAAAGTGAATTAACCTCTGAATAAGGCATACAAATTCAGCGCAATGATTCCATCGAGTAGTTTCGATTGGAAACTACTTACTCGATTAAGTTACGTGTGTCCTTCGCTTTGTTCCCTTCCCAATAGCACTTCAAGTTTATGTAACTTATGGAACTTCTACAATCTGAAACAGAAAAGTGTAGTAACACTGAAAGAAAAACTTTTTAAAGAAATTGAATGCGAGAGCGGCTTTCTGGGTCATAGCAAATGGAAGTGCGAGGACTCTTCCTACCCTCTAGGGAAAATAGGCGTGAGGTAGGAATGTCTTGATTTAGAAAATTGTTAAGATCGAAGGACGGGTGGTAGAGTGGTAGAGCCACAAAGGTATTGTGCCTCTGCAGCTTTCTATACAATGGATAAGTTTGAAAATAACATAATACTTAATATATGATAATCTTTTATTCCTAACCTTTTTCTAGATACGATCACGTTATGTAAGCCCAGACCGAACTAACGACCTCTGTGGCGCGTTGGGCGAGCAGCCGGCTGAGATGCGAGAGCTGCGGGTTCGACTCCCGCTGCGGGACAAATGTTTGTATGATCTGCAAATATTTGTTCCGGATCTGGGTTTTGTGGTACCATGGTACTCGTAGTTCCTGATACCCACGACACAGGGAATCCTAGTGTGGGATGGACTATGTATGTGACTGTTGGGTGTTACGTTATGTTAACTGAATTGCATTTATCTGTAATTTTTAAGACTTAAAATAACTGTCAATCGCCTTTACTCTCAATAGGTCCTTTAGCAATTCCTTTAAAGTTTTAAAGGTCTACTAGACTGTTTTTAGAGTTCTGTACCTCAAAAGGTAACAACGGAACCATTATAGGATCACTCTGGTGTCTGTCTGTATATCACATCCAATTTTAAAAAACTTGAAATTTGACATGAATCTTTAATATAGGTATTTTGTTTTTTTTTATTATTTTTTATTAATGGATTTATTATTTTATATTTATTTAATTGTAATGTGTGCTACTTGCAAGTAGTTATTCACCATTCACCTTATAGTTTAAATTATCAATGAATGGCTTATAAGAATATTATCAGTATGTACCGAATTCAGATTTAGGGGATTTTTTTTAGCCAGTAAACTAGAAAAATTAAAAAGAACTTTTGTCAAATGCCTCGTGTGATGTATCATATGAAAGGGCTTCTTAAGAGGAATACTTTTTTTATTTTTTTATTTTACAATACAATGTTAAAAGATATTGAAGAAAATACACAATAATCGGGCATTCCTCGTGTTTTGTAGAGATAAAAGACAATGTACAACGGAAAGGTCGATGCTCCAGGCTTACAATAAGATAAGATCGGAATGAGGAAACACAAATCCACGGGACTTCCACTAAGATTGGGAAACGACGTTTCCAAGATCCCGGCATCGGACCGAACATAATAGTTTTATGTACTCGTAAAGAGTCGATGTACAAGAAACTTTTACTAGGTACTTAGGAAAAGCATAAGTGAGTGCATCGCCGATCAGGGGTGCTATTTTGAAAGTCACTGAGTGACTAAATATCATCAAAAAGGCCGCAAATCACCGTTATTCAGGAGATGTACTGGAGTAGGCACTTGTATTAATAATATCATAGGCATAAGAATTGTCATCAATGAATTTCAGTTGTGGCAATTTTACTGACGTTTAGTCACTCAATGACTGTCAAAAATCGCACCCTAGGCCCACATTGTGCCATCATAGTCAGATGATCATAGTCAGTGCAGTGATAGATGACATAGTCAGCAATTTAAAATCCAAAATGATGGCTATTGGAAAAAATATTTGCTAAATGTCGAATAAAACATACAAACTAGTGGTTCGCCCCGAACTGAGACCTCGCGATGACACCTTTATCAGCCCGACTAATTTAAGAGGGGAAGAAAGGGTTTTGTATTTAACGGCTATGTAAGTATATTTGTATGGATGATCCATCAGAAATCTAAAACTATCGAGTCAATTTCTCTAATATGAAAGAGATTTTGTGAAGCAAGAAAAAATTTTTTTTAATTAAGTAGTGCCATCTTGTTGTAGTTTTCCTACATAATTTTTAAAGATTTAAGTTTTCTACTCTAAAAATGGATATTACAAAGAAAAAATCCTCAATTTTCGACTTCTCCCCGTAGAACAAAATATACTGAAATAATAAATTTCAGCATTACCAGAGAACTTGAAGTATCTTCGAGATATTTTTTTGCATATTTTACTTTCTTTACCCTTCTAACCGATTTCTAAAAACATTTACTGAGAAACTAGAATTTTTGATTTTTGCGTTTTTTATTTTCACTAATATCTCGGAAACTACCAAGTTTAAATACTTATTTAAAACAGTTTTAAAATGTCCAACTAAAGCGCTTTCATTAGACACCCCACTTGATCTGACTGTCTCACTTTTATTTTTTTTAACCCCTCTTGGTAGATGTAGTGAAAGACTCACTAATGGATTACACCAGGGGATGGGCAGCAGCATCTACCTGAGTTCTTAACACCAAACTCATCATCATCATCAGCCTATAGAAGTCCACTGCTGGAAATAGGCTTCTCCCCCCTAGAATACAACACCAAACTGCGATTACTAATCCGCCTGCCAAGCAGAACAGGTCAATGATGATGATGATGGTGATGACTTAGCTATGCGATCGTTTTATGTACCTATGTTACCTACCTATAACTCTGATGTTTAATTTTAGACAATTTTTGTAAACAAACAAATGTCAAGATATGCCACTGTGTGTATAAGTGTCATGTATGTGTATCATATTTGTATAATGATACACAATCATCACACTTATACACACAGTGGCATATCTTGACATTTGATTGTTTACAAAAATTGTCTACGATTCAAAATCAGAGTTATATACTATTTTTTTCAAAGATTTTTATCTTAGTACATCATAACTCATATAACTGACACCCTGGTATAGGGTGTTACATAGCGAATAAACGCAAATAAACACTAGTGGGTCAGAGTGTCACTCTTAAAACTACATCATGAATACTTCTTCAGGCTGTAAGAAACTTGCGAACTGGGCTATATCAACATGAACCGCCTGAATAAAAGTACTGATTAAAGTAGGTCGGGCTTCTAGCTAATGGCTAGGCTGCGGAAAGCCTCAATGGGAAATACACTTTGAACTTTTTAGTTCAGCATCTGTTTCATTTCAAACACATTTACTTAGGTA
Source organism: Epirrita christyi (assembly GCA_951392215.1). Taxonomy (NCBI): domain Eukaryota; kingdom Metazoa; phylum Arthropoda; class Insecta; order Lepidoptera; family Geometridae; genus Epirrita; species Epirrita christyi. The sequence continues at coordinate 13,119,914 of OX595841.1, read as the reverse complement.
AAAAAGGCGGTTGTTTCTCATTTTTGTTATGACAGTGATATTTGGGGATAAACCCATTTTATTTCATGTTATTCTAAAGTTCACTTACCTCCTGTTTATGCTAAAAAGTTTTAAATCTCTGTGCCTCTTAGTAGGGGATATTATGTCTACCAGACATTGACTCCTGTAAGGAAATAAGTACCTACATTATCTACAGTGAAAATCCAATATCCTAATTCGCGAACGAAGTTTGTTTCTATTTTGGCTATTACTACATCAAACTCCATGAAATTTTGTGTATATGGTACACTAATATCTATATACGCTGATTTTTAATATAAGAAACAAGAATCAATTTTTTTTAAAATTCAAAAATATTTTAATAGCATACTTACCTAATAAAAAAAAACTTTTATAACTTGGAGGAATTTTTTGAATAATAATTTCTTACTGTATGGAATTAGGCACCTATTTATATTATATTAATTTAAGACTGTAGTACTCTGTACAGTAGGTAGTAATTCTAAACATTTTTAGCTTAAGTAGGTATAAAATTGTAGCAAATAATTGTTACCACCATGTAACCACCACTTTGTATGCACCATTCATGTTCCATATTGCAGTGCCCAATCCGGGCTCATGTTGAAGCTGTAACTTATCCATAAGATCTTAATTTCTACAACATGAACGCAATAAAACATTTTGATTTGATTTAGATATTTTTTGTAAACAAAGGGGATACCAGAGCAAAAAATATACGTTCAGGTAGTAGGTTACCTACTAAAAGCCCAACAAAAATAGGTAGGATTTTTTGCTAGTCAAAACCCAATAGAATATAAAATCAGAGTAATTTTAACGTATATGTTAACGCGTAAATTGAGTTTTTGACAAAGTTATATGAAAAATAAATATTTTTCAGTAGTACAATATTTTAAGATACTGATAGCACATTTAGATACACATATGATACATATACATGACACATACACACACAGTGGCATATCTTGACATTTCTTTATTTATAAAAAAATTTCTAATGATTAAAAATCAGAGTATAGCCCCGTGTGGCCTTATTACAGAACATGGACTAAATCTGAATTTAGTCCAGGCGTACTAGTCTAGGATTAAATATTGACATTTGGCATATGCGACTTTAAAGTCCACCATAGAGATAATAGAGATAGTCCAAGCTTATGTAATTTTTGGCATAAGCGCGGAATATCTAGCTCGAAAGTTGCTTCTGGAAAACAAACCATCTGCTTTTGTATTACAGTAGTATATACCCTAGGTCGATATTTAAGCCTAGACTGGTAGTCCTGGTTTAAACCCAGACTAAGGGCATTTCTTATAATAACACCAGTGGTGTTTTATGGAGTTTGAATGAATAATAGCCAAATAGAATAGAAGCACACTTCGTTTTGCTAGCTACCGGTGATACTGAATCCTTCTTCAAATGTGTAATATAAGTTACAAACATCCTATTGCAAATTAACTATGACGGCGTGATTCGAGCTGCAACGTGTCACGGCTAATGTCACGGAATCTGAATGCGGCATCACGTGAGAGATGAAAATGCCAGTGAGTTGTGATTCATCATCATCATCATCATCATCATCAGCCTGTAGAGGTCCACTGCTGAACATATGCATCTCCTTTAGAATGCCACGACAAACGGTCTTGAGCCGCCTCCATCCACCGACTTCCTGCGACGTTTATAATGACTTTAGTCTATCGAATGGAGGGCCTATACCTAACATATCAACGTGTAAAAAGAGAACTTAAAACCGAAATAAACATAACTTTAAATAATTAAATTTAATGTATGCGTCTGCCTATTTGCGATTACTAACACACATAGGCAGATGCATACGTTTATTCCCAAGTAATGATACATGAGCTTTTTGGGTTTGTGGTCGCCACTCGAGAACCTTTATTCCCCTACGGTTATAACGACACGTGACGCCATTACCTGACGTGGTTTTTGTGATTAGCTGCTGGCATCTGATTTTTGCTCTAAATAATGATTTCCTGATAAGTACGTATTCAGACTATGGTCTGCAATAGTATAATCGTATCAAATAAAAAATAAAACGGACAAGTTGGTACTCAGTATTGGTGTTGAGTACTCAGGTCGCCTGAGTAATCAACAGTCAACAGTCAATCGCAGTATTGCGATTACCAATCCGCCTGCCAAGCGTGGTTATTATGGCAAATCCTCCCCATTGCATTCTATGGGGGAGGCCTCGTCCAACAGTGGACATCGAAAAGCTGCTGATGATAAAATCGCTGTGTGACTGTCTGACTCACTCACTGACTCGCTGACTGACTCACTCACTGACTGACTTTGAACGCACAGTAACTGTAAGTCCTATATAGAGACCTGAAATTTAAATTTGTGGTCTGAGGGTGCACTAAGAACGGAATTTCTAAGATGACTCCTTAATGGAACGCAGCGGGGAGTTGGAGTAATGTATTAAATTGGCATCTCCAATTGTCTGTCAAATAAATTACACGTTTATTAACTTTTATTACGTATAAGTATTGTGTAGAGGTGTGGAATAGTGGTATTTGGTTTCATGCCAAGTGGCGACATCGTGTACATACAAGAGCCAAACCACATCGCGCTATTATAAAACATAACAATTATGTGGGTAGATGCAGTTGTGGTACATATAATATATGTGCCACAACGCATATTATTTGTAGCTGTTACGTAAATTTAGTTTAGTTTAGGTACTCCTTAAATAACAGAGCCCCGATTCTTGTAATTATTGAACATTCCATTCACAACAGAATCTCAATTCAGTCAACTGTGCGTGCGTAGACGTAGTAACTATTACTTATTCTTCGCATGAATATGTTATCTTTCTCGCTCTAACGAACGCCTTCCAGAGCGACAGCAAGTTTGATGATTAATCGAAAGATGACCGAGATCATATTATATCCTACTAATACCCTCGAGAGCAATGAATCCGGGTCACTTAAAGAATCCTAAAAATCTCGGAAACTAAAAATGCTAGGTTAATGCAATAAATTGTATTTAATAGACAATGTAATACTCCTTAAATGAAGGTATTAAAACTTCTTAGTTATTGTAAAGTTATATCATAATAAAATCTGAAAAAGGGCCACTTTCGAAGATGGAACTACGAAATTACAGCATTTGGTTTTGCTTTTGTTTGTAATCTGTCATTTATGTGGGTACATAAACCATGTTGATAGTGCTCTATATTCATTATTCAAGCTGAAATTATGTCGCTTACGCCTGAAGAATGCACCAGAATACTTACAATGCTGGAAACCGGCCGGAGTCAGCGCGATACAGCCAGGACTGTCGGTGTGTCGCTGTCAACAGTACAAAGAGTTCTCCGACGTTACGAAGAAACTGGTTCTAACCTACGCAGACCAGGAACGGGCAGAACCAGGTGTACCACAGCACGAGAAGACCGATACTTGGTGAACACCATGCTTCGAAATCGCTTTCTCACAGGAACTGAACTCACAAATCAGTTTCGACGCCTCTGAGGAAGTAACCCAAGTGCATGGACAGTAAGACGTCGGCTTGCTGAATCTAACTTAAAACCCCTTAGACCTGCAAACGGCCCTAAACTGGAGCGTGGGCATCGTATTTCAAGACTAAGATATGCCCAGAGCCACGTAAATTGGAGTATTGAAGATTGGTCAAAAGTTATGTTCTCCGACGAATCAAAATTTATGCTCTACAAGCACGATGGAAGACACAGAGTGTATCGAAGACCAGGGGAAAGATTCAAGCAAGCATGCATCGAAGAAAAAGTAGCCTACGGTGGTGGGTCTGTACTTGTGTGGGCCGGAATTTCTTCTGAAAGTCGCACAGAGCTGGTGATCATAGAAAACGGCTCTTTAACTAGCGTAAGATATGTGGAAGAAATCCTCAATGATCACGTTGGTCCATTTATGGTCAATTTAGGTGAGGATGCTATATTTATGCATGACAATGCCCGACCTCATACAGGTAGGATTGTGAATGACTACCTTCAAGAGATGAACATTACTCGTATGGAGTGGCCAGCGCGCAGCCCGGATATCAACCCGATCGAGCATGCTTGGGACGAGCTAGGCAGATGCGTAAAACAACGAAACCCTCCCCCAATCACGCTTCGTGAGCTCAACATTGCTCTCACAGAGGAATGGGAGAATATTCCCCAAAATCGTATAAGGAACTTGGTGTACAGCATGCCAAACCGCGTAAACGCAGTAATGGAAGCACGAGGAGGCAATACGAAGTATTAAAATTCAAGAAAATCGTAATAAAGTTCAAAAATTTCATGTTTCCTATTTTTGTTTTAAGGAGAGATCAGCAGTTTTTTTCTTTATGTAATTTTGTGTTAATAAAATGTATGGTGACTCATATTTTTTTTACCTTCATTTAAGGAGTATTACATTGTCTATTAAATACAATTTATTGCATTAGGTTGTGGAGGGTCTTGGCATTTTTAGTTTCCGAGATTTTTAGGATTCTTTAAGTGACCCGGATTCATTGCTCTCGAGTGTATTATAAACGCTAATGTTTGTGAGTATGGATGTTTGTTACTCTTTCACGTAAAAACTAATGAATGGATTTGAGTGAAATTTGGAATGGAGATACTTTACGCCCTGGATTAACACATAGGCTACTTTTCATCATCATCATCATCATCAAACGCGAAAGTTTGTGAGTATGGATGGATGTTTGTTACTCTTTAACGTAAAAACTAATGAATGGATTTGAGTGAAATTTGGAATGGAGATACTTTACGCCCTGGATTAACACATAGGCTACTTTTCATCATCATCATCATCATCAAACGCGAAAGTTTGTGAGTATGGATGGATGTTTGTTACTCTTTAACGTAAAAACTAATGAATGGATTTGAGTGAAATTTGGAATGGAGATACTTTACGCCCTGGATTAACACATAGGCTACTTTTCATCATCATCATCATCATCAAACGCGAAAGTTTGTGAGTATGGATGGATGTTTGTTACTCTTTAACGTAAAAACTAATGAATGGATTTGAGTGAAATTTGGAATGGAGATACTTTACGCCCTGGATTAACACATAGGCTACTTTTCATCATCATCATCATCATCAAACGCGAAAGTTTGTGAGTATGGATGGATGTTTGTTACTCTTTAACGTAAAAACTAATGAATGGATTTGAGTGAAATTTGGAATGGAGATACTTTACGCCCTGGATTAACACATAGGCTACTTTTCATCATCATCATCATCATCAAACGCGAAAGTTTGTGAGTATGGATGGATGTTTGTTACTCTTTAACGTAAAAACTAATGAATGGATTTGAGTGAAATTTGGAATGGAGATACTTTACGCCCTGGATTAACACATAGGCTACTTTTCATCATCATCATCATCAATTTTCATCATTATTCACGCGGGTGAAACCGCGGGGCGCAACTAGTTGTGAATAATTTCGAAAATTGCCTTCCTGAGCTATCATCATCATTATCATCAGCAGCCATTAGACGTCTACCGCTGGACGAGGCCTTGCCATAACATACAATGGGGGAATTGCCGTAATCACCACGCTTGGCAGACAGATTGGTGATCTCAGTATTGGAATTGGCAGTATTAGTTTTTTATATATACTTACATAGATAGATAAATCTCAAATAACAAAGTCAAGTCTTGATAAGTTTTTGTAGATATAATCGGATAAAACTTAAAGGTACGACGACGTGTTCTAGATTTTAGAAACAATGACCCAGAACAAAATTAGAGAGAATTGGATCTTGAAACTTAATCCTAAAAGGTGCTAAACAAACATTTTCCAATAGCATAAAATCATAATTAATTGTTCTTACAGTCGTTATTTTTTTTTTGTTGTGTGTTTAAAAAGTTGCTCATGGTAAATATTATCCATTTTGCTTTTTATTTGATCCATTTGTAAATAGGTATCAGTTAGTAAGTACCTACCTCATAAAAATTGATAATCATTTATCTTATTTTTGATTTCACTGTAAGTACCTACTTCACATGCGGTAATCGAAAATCCAAATTCCAATATTTCCGACAGTCAGACTAACAGTTTGGAACAAATTTGTCCAAACAGTTAGATCATCGAACTTTTGGTAGGACAGATTGGAATAAACGCGTAATTTTACTGAAAAATTCAACGAGGTGTACCAGGGCCTTAACGAGGTGTCGCTCTATCTTGACTTGATCATGATAAATGAATTTTGACGACTCTGTCCATCTGTCTTGATTGGGTTAATCAACATGGCTCTTCCATTTAAGCACTTTACTAAAGATTAGCCCGACTATATTATCTATATGCCCGACCTTAACTTATCTATCCCACAGTTCAACGTATATAGGGGAGAGTAGGGTAATGGAGAACGCCGGATAATTGGGAACAGCTAGCTAAGTAATACTTCCCCCCACACTACACCGTCCCGCACCTGTTCAAAGGACGCTTGCAGCGCCCCTCAGTACGTACACGACAATGAGAGGAAAAAGCTGCGCGCACGCTGTCACTGTGACTCGTACAATTTTTCATATAATTTTTGTCTTGTGTTATAATAGATGTAAATATCATATTTTTTTGTTCCAAGGCACCATATTTCTTTACTATCATGCACGTACTATCTGTTCTCAAAGCCCACGTGGTTTGAAGTTCACCTAAAATTCTGTCGAGATTGGCGGTAATTTTGATTTACATTGACTACTTCGGGTAATTGGGAATGACGTCAGGCGGGTAATTGGGAACGTTCCTAATTACCCCTTGCGTTCCTAATTACCCCTAGTACTGCTGGTTGATTATGTAAAAATGATTCAACATCACAAATTGTTTTAGATGCCGCGAAATTACATAAGAAAGACTGACCCTGTTAACTGCTTTCCATCAGGTGGGCCGTATGCTTGTTTGCTTGCAAAGAAGTATAAAAAATAAAATAAAAAAAAGTTCGGCACTGTGTATTTAATGAGTTCCTAATTACCCCATATTGTTCCTAATTCCCCCGCGGGATGATCTCAATTACCCCATAGGCTATCGGGTAAAAAGGAACGGCGATCTTTTTTGTTTTCGTTCACATTTCCAATAAAACGTAGATTTTTAAGATTGTTTTTGTCGTTAATAAGTAGATAGATAAGCAAAGTTTATGCTGCAATAAAATTTGATGATGTCTGTGACATTTTTCTATTATTTTTGAGCGTTAGAATTTAAGTGTTCCCAATTACCCTACTTTCCCCTAAATATAATAATACAGCATTTGCTCGCAGCTTCGCCCGCGTGGAACTTCTATTGGTTCCACCCGCATGGAACCTCTATTATACATTTTATATATAAGCTATAATACTGTAAAGTTATATCAAAATCCGTTCAGTAATTTTGCGTGATATTGTGGCAGGCAACAAACAAGCCTAAATAGGCTTGGTCGCATTGGAACAGGATTAAGACGATTCAAAATGATCCTTGTGATTTCAATGAATAAAATTAGTTTGATTTGATATTTTATTAATTATTAAGTATACCAACTTACCTACTCAATATCTTCTTTTACTCAGTGAAATGCCTATTCCTAGCGCTCCTCCAGCCAAGAGAGTACCTAATTTAACTTAAACTACGTAACCAAGTGTTCAAAATTGTCCCTATGGTTTTCTAAATGAGTATATATGAGTAAATATAAATTATAATCACCTTCCAGGCTATTACTTACCTTGCTAACCTAAATATTGTCCCTATGTTGATTGTTTTTAATATGTTAGTTAGAAATAACAGACTGATAGTTCAACAATGGTTTAACCTGTAAACAGGATAATTCGAACAGCGGTTACTTATTATAATTACCGGCTACTTCAGTAAAGCATTACCTTCATCTGATCCCTACTTACCTACTCTTGCTGATACATAATAATTATCATCTGTAGTCTTACCCTCTTAATCATTTTTTAAACCTATTTTAGTTTAAATAGCTTTTTAGTACAGTCAAATAAGGTGATTTTTTGCAAAAGTGTGGAACTAATTAGATGTAGTCATGAAAACTTTTCTAATTGTTTTGTATGGCTTAAAAATCACCTCTAATAATAAGCATCAGTAATTTCACCCTCCGGAACAGGGTGAAATAGGGTGAAAACCTTATAATATCCGTAACTTAATGGGGGAAATAGAAGTAGTCGGTGTAATTTGGCATAGACTTTGTTCTGTTATGATCTACATTTGCACCAAGTATTTTTTAAAACCGACAAACGGATCATACAAAAAAAAACATTTACAAAATAAACTTTTTGTGGTTATTACGGCTCCGGGAAAATTAAGGTAGTCGCTGCAAATTGAGAGACTTATCAGAAAAATGATCGAAATACATTACCTGGTTTGCACCTTGGTGCATCTCACGGAAGGCACTTTTCCATATTTTATTGTCGCTCTACTTCGGGGAAAATTAATGTAGTTCTGGAAATTGACTTAAACTTATTCATTTAATCAGTACTACATCCGCCGGAAGTTTTATACTGGTATTAATTTACGGAAGATGCATGTGTTCAACACTGTGTTCCCTACATGCACGTGGTTTTTATTAAAATCATAATGCACTAAGACAGTCTCTCTATACGTAATTTAACTTGCATCAAGTAATTTATTTCTATTTTAAAATTTACGGTCTTTTTAAGTTTGTACCTAATATTTAAAAGGGTTCCGTAAGCGCCAGAAACGGTGCAAACCTAGGATAAGCTTCTTTTCGTGTCATCTAACGTTTCCATAAAAATCCACGACTACACGATTTAGGTCCACACTTTTTGCTAATTTGCCTGTACTATTTGTTTTGTGATCTCTGATGTAAAATGACATACGCCAAAACAAGACGCTAGAAAGCTATTTTAGCTATCAAAGGTTTAAAAATGTATTATGAATAACAGGGTTAGTATCTGTGGTGATACGAACTACATTGTGCAGGTATAACTCAAGAGTAGAGTGGATTTGACGCATCTGACTGCGCCTTCCGGAACCAAAATTCGCTCCTCCATCACAAATCATATCTTTCCGGAAAATCCAAAATATATATTTTTAGTTAAATTATTCAGTCTATGTATCATCATTTACAACGTATCATCATTTACAACATAAGTAGAACGATTTCCGAAATTCTCGGAAGATGAAACATTTCAGACACTTTGTTATCATTATGTTTTGACATTTGGCACGGCACCAATTTTACACCGAAAAGTGAAAACTGTTTGAGACTAATATGTGAAGTTTTCATTTCTGTATGTATTAACCAAAGTACCTAATTATTTTTATCCTTCACTATGTTATTTTCGCTTTATATTCCTAAGGGCAGCAACGCTAATTGCTTAGGTAGTACAGAGTAGTAAGTTCATTAAAACAAATATTGACCTGAGGGCCTAGCCAAACGGCATTCGCTTCGAAGCGATTCCATTTCTACAATCGTAATTCAATACAATAGACCACGTGACATATCGATAGCTAACGTCAATCCCATACATTTTGGACTTTTCTACTGGCGTCATCGCTATTAGAATGTTACTTTGTCTACGACCTCTGGGGTAAAAACGATATTTGCAAAAGAGGTATATTGTTAGTTGTTGCGAACAGTCTTCTGCTCTTCTTCTTCATCCGCTGGTAGGCCTCCCCATAGAATATAATGGGAGAAAATAATTGCCATAATCACCAGGCTTGGCAGGTGGATTGGTGATCGCAGTATTCGTGTTAAGTTCAATCAATCAATCAATCAGACATCAGGCGGACACACCACGGCACCTTTTCTCCAAGATTTTTCTTCACTGTGATAATGATAATGCCCCAAAGTAAAAAGCGGTTGCATAATGCACAGAAACCCCCACTGGTGGGGTTTTGTTGAGTAGTTACTGATAGATCCTTTAGTTTAGATCCCTTGTGCTAATAGATCTCTTAATCTTATAACTTAGTTACTGATAGATCCTGTGACCAAGGGATCTGTTTAAAATGATTATTTTAATTCTGAGAATGGTCCAGCATATATTATCATACCTGTACCTACTGTTGGCATTTTATTATTTTCTTCTGGTGATGATTGATCACGGTGAAATAAGCATTTGGAACCGCAAGCTGATTAAAATATGGCCCAAACATTGCCCATCTACTATTAGCAGTCGAAGAGTTCCTTTGCCGGCCAAAACCTAATAAGATAAGCAGGGCGATTCTCTCTAGTAAAACACAGTAAAAAACAATAAATATTGTATATTACTGTGTTTTACTAGGTACTTACATCTTACACATCGAAATGAAAAACTAACGAATCCGATCGGAAACGTTTCCGACGTTTTTCCCTGAAGACCAGCTTATGGCATCATTGTATTGTTTTGTCATCAGAACTTGACAGGTATGCAACATTTTAGATCAATCAGGTACCTACCAGGAACATCGACAAAATCATCTCGCAAGATTTGAACCATACAAACAAAATAACGAACATACAAGAGTTATATAAATGTTTGTGGAGTAAATTTTACTACGGCACTTAGCAAGATGAACTTAGCAAATAATCTCGAGTGCCCCTAGTTAAGTATGCTATATGACTTAACTAAGCAATATGGAGTGCTGTTGAATGACCGGGAGCAAGTAATAACTTTCTTACGTGATATTCTGAAACAGCTAGATATGCCAGGTAGCATAATACAATATGGTATTAATAATGCAGGCCCCTGTCTTCAGTATACCATCTAGTTTCTGCCTTCTGCCTTCTGGCTTCGCTCACGTCACGAATTGTCACCTAATTTCCTAGTCGTACTACGGAACCATTATATAATAATAATAATAATTAGGGTCGAAATGCGCCGGAAGGGCCCAGGTGGCTCCAAGATTGGTTGATTCTTTCAAAAGTTATCGCCGTTTAAAAAGTTTTCAATACAAGTTATAGGGATATAGAGGCTATCCCAGCTTCAAACAATTTTCAAAGTATGTATGAACTATCTGCTTTACATGTAGGTCGCAAGAGCCGGGCTCTCTACCCTACCTAGCTCCTGGCTAGCAGCTAGCCCCTCAAGCCGCAAGTGGGGAGTCCGCGCAGGCTTGGTACGGCTGCCAAACGTAACTTCGACTATATGGCAAGTCCGATGCTGGATATATTAAAGAAGCATAATCATCAGTAATGGTTACAATAGGTACTTATACATAGTTAATGTTACGCATATACAAATCCCTGACTAGTCACTCGGTTAAGGCTGCGTTTCCACCAGAGATGAGCGAGGATGCGTAGCGAGGGATGTGTTTGTTAAGAACCAATAGAATCACTTCATTTACCTAGCCTCGCTCAGCGCAGCTCTGGTGGAAACGGCTTAGCGAGCGAGGTTTTTATACGTACAAAACAAGCGAGAGATGTGTGCAACGAATTTGTACGAGGAATGTGATGCGAGGGATGTGTGCGAGAGATGTGTGCTACACATCCTCGCACCGCTCATCTACGCACCGTTCCACAGCCTCGCTACGCTACCTCGCCCCGCTCATCTACCTCGCACATCTCTGGTGGAAACGCAGCCTTATAGTTGTAATAATTTATTTGTTATTTTATTTTGTTATTGTATTTTTGACGTTCTCCTACTTGTTGTTTTGGACTTTACTACGATAAAAAAACTCCGAAATATTTTTACATTCACCTATGTAGACGCATCTACGTCATGCTACGCAATGCATGACGTAGAGGCTGCGTAGCCCGCTCAGCTGCACCGCAGAACATATAATAGCTACTATGGTATTACTATACGGTACCACAAAGTAAAACTGCAGCATTTCTATTTTGTGATGGTACTAATTATTATGGTATGCCGTGGCAAAAACAAACAAATAAATAAATACTTACTACTTTTATGTATAGCCATGTATACTCAGGTGGATGCTGCTGCCCGTTCCCTAGTGTAATCCCTCAGTCGGCTTTTACGACTTCCCGACAAAGCTGACTGAGGGATTACATCAGAGAACGGGCAGCAGCATCCACCTGAGTACTCAACATAAATACGATCACCAAACCGGCTGCCAAACGTGGTGGGTGATTATGGCAATTCCCCCCATTGTATTTCATGGGGGAGGCTTCATCCAGCAGTGAACGTCTAAAGGCTGCTGCTGATGATGATGATGATGATATTACTACGATAAGTACTATGAAACGTAAGGCAGAAACCTGATTATACACAGATATTAAATTATTCTGAGAACACATTGATTTAAAATAGCCGGGGTATTTTCGTACTCTTAAATTAAATTTCATACATCCGACAGTTGGCGTTTGCGTCAGCACTTTTCTTATAAATTGTTCTATAAATTCAAACATTACAATAGGTATTGTACTGATGTTTTTGTTAAAAGCATGAATTAACGAACAGCAAAAAAAGAGGAAGTTGCAGTTATTGGAAAAGAAAATATACATACGATAACACCCTATAGGGTATATCTAGACCGGTGGTGCGTCAGATACGTACCTAATTATACGTGTCTGACGCACCACGGGTCTAGATATTAGTGTAGGTACTGATTATGAGTATAAAATTTCCTGGAGTTTGATGAAAATGTGTTTTTTTTTTCTATTTTGACATATTGTTTAATGTGGTGTTTTGAAATGTAAAAAAAATTTCGTTAATTCAGAAGTAATATAATGATAGCTGTTTATTAAGATTTATGTAATTTTTGCATGCCTATAATGGTAGAAATAGTTGGTACTTTTTTATAATTAACATCCTATACCCTGATTTTTAAATTGAGACAATTTTTGTAAACAAAGAAATGTCACTGTGTGTATGAGTGTCATGTATGTGTGTCATATGTGAATTTACACGTATGCTATACAATCATGACAGTTATACTCACAGTCGCATATCTTGACATTTGTTTGTTTACAAAAATTGTCTAAAATTAAAAATCAGGGTATAGTAACCCTATTTGAAGCAAATAAATAATTTGATTGATTGATTGATTGAAATAGTAGCCAAAATAGAAGCAAATTTCGTTCGCATAGGGCGTGAGCTTACTCGTAACTTTCTCTTAATATTGAGAGGAAGAGCATACCACTGCCACCACATCGAAAGAGTCGCCACGAGTTTCTGATCAAAATAGATTTCATGCAGTGACCTTCGTGTTCATTGACCCCTTCGATGTCGTAGTACGTACATTACTACAAGTAGTTACGTGTATAACCAGACATGGGTAGTACGTACCGTACATCCAATCGTTGAAAGATTCCTTGAAATGAACGAATGAGCCATCAATGTGTTCACTTTTCAGGTTAAATATGTTTTTGACTCAGCTTAACTGATTCAGATAGGAACGTGTCGCCTGATGATTCAGTTCTGGAAATAAACTTTGTATCGGTTGAAATCATTTATTTAAATTTTTGAACTAATACAACTAATCATTATATTATCATGATCAGATTGTAGAATTTCACTGCTGGACATAGGACTCTCCCCTCAAATGCTACGATGATCTTTAGCCGCCTCCATCCACCGACTTCCTGCGACCTTTGTAATGTTTTTAGACCATCGAGAGGGCCTTCCGCTATTCCGTCGTCCGCTATTGCGTTCGTGGTCGCCACTCGAGAACCTTTATTCCCCAACGGTTGTCAGTTCTATGATCTGCCCATTGCTACTTCAATTTGCTAATTCTGAGAGCTATGTTTGTGATCTTGGTTTTCCTACGGATTTACTCATTTTGGTTTATACCTATTTACAATCATAGTGAACTTTGTGCGACTTTCTCTATACGGCTAGGTAGTTACCGACCACATAAGCCTGTGGTTATTACGTATTCTATGATCAGGTAGGCCATATGCTAGTACAGTCATTTACTGAAATAAAAAAAACAAACGAATACTAAGCCAACGTCTTAGGGACGCTTCCGTCTGGTAGAGATTGGGATCGGTTGAGCTATCTTTAGTTCGTTTGCAACGGTCTTTAGATAGCTCAACTGTTTCATTTGTGTTTATTAAAATTTAAGTATTTATACCTACTTGTATTAAATAGTTGTACTAATATTTCTGTAAATAAAGTTGTATAGAATTTTAAATATAAAAAAACTATTAACCACTGTTTTCTGTTTCATTGTTTGTTTTTGTATAGAATTCATATTATTTTATAATTAAAAATAGTAATATTTAACAATAACCATGCGATGTGATTTCATTTTGACGAGTTTCCTCTTCTTATACTACCATACCTTATCAATATTGATCAATGTCCTTAAAAAATCTATCAGTTAGGTACTCCGGAAAACATTAGGTGCGCTGAATCCCGAAAATGTGTAGGTACCTATAGCATTCCTGAAAAAGGTTTCTGTTAATGATGTTTATTTTCCTGAACGCCCTGAGTAACTACGGCTGCCACATGACCTGAATCAAAAGATTTCATCATCATCATCAGAAAAGTGCCAATGGACACATTCTTAGCTATAATTTATTTTATAAATCTAGGTCAATGTTTAATTACTTATTAGATTGTTATGCTATTAGGGTACATGAAAACGTACGCTAACGAAAGGAAAAAAAAAACAAAAAAAAACATCATCATCGGCTTGTAGAAGTCCCTTGCTGGGCCCAGCATAGGGCCTGCATAGGTCCAGCAGTACTCTAATTTTTGATGATTGTAAAAACAATTTAAAGTCATCAACATTTTGAATTTAGAATGTATAGTTTTTGTCTAAAAAAAGTTATAACCACAAATCTTGGACCATACAGGTTTAATTTAAATTGCAAATGGTAACTACGGCTAAAATAGTGCGGTTAATAGTTAAAACGGCAATTTTATACATTAACCCATATTACATGGTGAAATCTTGCTGGTAAATTATATTCTATGTTCTAGCTAAGGTATTGTAGAAATTCCGCTTTTGGCAGCCCTATTGGTGTACAAAACGTGGTATTTTAACATTTTCCACCGATGGATCTCGGGTCACGAGGCTTCGCTGTACCCACCTCATTAACGGAACGTAATTACTCGAATCTAACGTGGACCGTACAAGTACGACCGCCAGTTAATTTTTTTATGTTGATTAAGGTAAGTAAGAAGTACAGAAAATAAATAAGTTTTAAAAAAAAAAATTTCATAACAAGCTTTTATTAAATTAGTGACCGGAACCGTGAGCTGATCAACATGAGCCCAAATATTGTCAGGCTACTATTAATCATTGAGGAGTTCCGTTGTCCACCTTCCGTCTCCATCACCATAATATTGTATTGTCATCTGAACTTGACAGGTATGAAAAAAATTCAGCTCAATCGGTTAAAGATAACTAGTTTAAAATTCATTTGCAAGATTCCACCCGGACAAACATAAATACATTTTAAAAAGGCTTTGATAAAATAATGCCTGTACTAAAATAGTTCAAATCTGTTCAAATTCATAAAATATTTATTTCTGAAGCTCGATCTATGCAATAGAGCTTCATGCTACTTGATGTCTTGTAAAGGCTTCCATTTTTAAACCAACTTTTTAATCCCTCATTCAACCTACCTACTTCATTGTATTCGTTCGTTCATCATTCAAATCAGTCTTGATTCCTATTGTTTGAATCGGAATTGTCCTACTTATAGGCAGTGAGAGATATTATATAGTAAGAGACACAAAGCATCTGCCTGCAGATTAAACAACCCGTTTCCCGGCTTAAGCTCCTTTATTTGACAGAATTTCAAAGACCCTTGAGTGCCTCTTAGAGTCGACAAGTGAGGCTTACGCCACCGCAAAATTTGACAAACTTAAATTATAAGTATGACGTACAATCACGTAACATTATTTTAAATCCCTACGTTTTAAATTTATAGTTAAAATTTAGAAAATTTACGATTATACACCACGTACTTTTGTTGGGAATATAGAGAATGTAAACATTTTATTATCTAATACTTAGTCTATGTTATGCAACCAGCATCGTTGCATTGTTTGTCTGTGCTCGCTCCTTATGAGTGTGCATCTTATGGTCTCCGGTGTATTCTATTTTTGCTCGCAATACATTCTTATAATTCAAAGTACGTTTTATTTTCCTATTTAACCACGGAAGGATCATCCGATTCCTTCATGGTAGCAGAGCGTGGTTACCTGGAAAAAGTAAAACAACTCTGTGAATCCGAAAAGAAAAGAAAAACCGGCCGGCACCGGACGCGTGCAAATCATAACCTCAGTTGTACATGAAAAATTACAAAAGGTTCAGAAAGGTGAAAATTGTTTTCCATTATGTCGAGCAGCACTTCTAGTGCATTCCACATTGAAAAGCTCACTGGTCGAGACAACTACGCCAGCTGGAAGTTTGCAGTTCAAGCTTATTTGGAGCATGAAGATCTATGGGAATGTGTGAATGGTTTATGTACTGATGCGATGAAAGAAAAGAAGGCGAAATCGAAGATAATACTTTTGTTGGATCCTATCAACTATGTTCACATCCAAGATGCTACAACATGCAAAAATGTGTGGTTGAACTTGGAGAAAGCATTCGATGACAGTGGACTCAACAGGAGAGTTGCTTTGTTGAAAGATTTGATTACCACCACTCTAGAATCGTCGCGGAGCGTAGAAGATTACGTGAATAAGATTATGACGACCGCTCATAAATTGAGAAATATAAAGTTCGAAGTGAATGACGAGTGGCTGGGAACACTGATGTTAGCAGGCTTACCAGAAACCTATAAACCCATGATCATGGGCATAGAAAGCTCCGGCATAAAAATAAGTGCGGATCTAATAAAAACAAAATTACTGCAGGAAGTGCAAAATAAAACAGAAACAACAGCATTTTACACCGAGAATAGAAGGAAACCGCAAGTTGTCACAAAAGGAACAGGACCTAGATGCTTCAATTGCAACAAACATGGCCATATAGCCAGGAATTGCCGTGCACCGAAGAAGACATCTTACAGTAAACAAGTAGAAAATAAAGGTTTTGTGGCAGCATTTCCGGCATTTACAGATTGTACAGATTCATCAAGAGTGAACCCGGATGTGTGGTATGTAGACTCAGGGGCATCAATGCATATGACAAATCGCAGCGATTGGATGTATGATGTACAAAAGCCACCGATACCATCCATCATTGTTGCCAGTAATACTCCACTGTCTGTGGAAAGTATGGGAAAGGTGAACCTCATACTGGATAATGGAAAAATACAGGTACAGAATGTTTTATACATACCTTTATTAGCAGCAAATCTTCTGTCTGTCAGTGCAATGGTCAAAAATGGCTGTAAAGTTAATTTTAAAAATAACAGCTGTGAGATATACAACATCAAAGGAGAATTTGTGTGTTCAGCTGAACTTGAACGCAACTTGTACAAGTTAAACACACGCAGGGAAGTTCTTGCCAATATGACTACGACAAATAATATAAATGATATTGTCTTATGGCACCGACGCATGGGACATTTGAATTTTTCAGATGTAAAGAAGTTGCCAGACTGCTCACAAGGAGTTAAGCTGTCTGCTGTGGAAAAGGAACCGGTCACATGTACTACCTGCCTAGAAGCGAAACAACCCAGACTGCCATTCAATAATATCGGCTCCAGAGCTTCACGTCAGCTAGAGTTGATACACACAGATTTGTGTGGCCCCATGGAAACAACATCACTGGGAGGTATGAAATATTTTATTACCTTCATCGATGATTACACTAGGATTGTTAATGTGTATTTCCTTAAAGATAAATTAAATATTCTACAAGCTTTCAAAGATTACAAATGCAGAGTTGAAAACGAACTGGGTTTGAAAATAAAAATCATTCGTTCTGACAACGGCACCGAGTACTGTAACAAAGAGTTTGATGGTTATCTCAAGCAGCATGGTCTCCAGCACCAGACCAGCTGTCCGTACAGCCCACAACAAAATGGACTTTCTGAGAGAATGAATAGAACATTGATTGAAAGAGCAAAGTGTATGTTGTTTGATGCTAACTTACCGAAACAATTCTGGGCAGAAGCAACGGCAACGGCAGCTTACATCATTAATAGGTCTCCCACTAAAGCACTTGATGGGATGACACCACTGGAAAAATGGTCTGGAAAGAAACCGGATTTAACCAACATGAGAATTTTTGGCTCTGAGGTCATGGCCCAAATACCTAAAGAAAGACGTCAAAAATGGGACCCAAAGTCAAGGAAATTAATATTTGTGGGCTACTGTGATCAATCAAAGGGGTATCGCCTCGCTGACCCTAAAACATACAAGATAATTAAAAGTAGAGATGTGGTATTTTTGGAACAAGTATATAAATATGATAAAATATACTTACCTTGCAATGTCGACAGCGCCGGCGATCTGCAGAAGTCCGAGACAGCATCGAGCTCTCCTAAAGAAGATGAGCATGCTACTTCATTGAGTGATGAATTCAAATCTGGTGATGAGGACTCCTTGTATGTACCTGAAACAAAAATCTCAAATATGAGTACACCTAGTAAGATAACCTTGCGCCCGCGCAAAAGAGGTCAGCTATTGAGTACTGATGCTCATGAGTCAAGCTATTTTTGTCCAACTTCAAATTTGAATGATCCTCAGACCGTTGAAGAAGCTTTGGCATCTTCTCATGCAGATCAGTGGAAAAATGCTATGAACGAAGAATATGAATCCTTACTGCAAAATAAAACATGGAACCTTGTAGACAAGCCACAGAATAAGAAAGTTCTCCCGTGTAAATGGGTATTTAAATCAAAAACAAATGAAGAAGGACAAGTGACTAAATACAAAGCAAGATTGGTCATAAAAGGTTATGCTCAGATAAAAGGCATAAATTATGAAGAAATATACTCACCAGTAGTACGGTACACTTCAGTCCGCTACTTGATTGCACTAGCAGCAAAATATGATTTTGATATGGATCAGATGGATGCCGTAAGTGCGTTTCTGCAAGGCGACATAGACACAGAGATATACATGTCTCAGCCCGAAATGTACTCTGAAGGTTCCCAGGTATGTTTACTACATAAATCCATATATGGCTTAAAGCAGGCTAGCAGGCAATGGAATCTAAAACTAGATAGTGCACTATGTGAAATTGGGCTCACAAGAGCGAAGACTGATCCTTGTATTTATTATATGAAAAAGGAATCATACATAATATTTCTAGCGGTATGGGTCGATGACATCTTGATCTTTACAAACCATCAGTCTATAAAATTGGAAGTAAAAGAAAAGCTGAAAGAAAAATTTTGTATGAAAGATCTTGGTCAAGTGAAGCAGTGTATTGGCATCAACATTTCAAGAGACCGCGAAGCAGGCGTGATAATGCTTGATCAGCAGAAATACATAAATGAAATATTGCATCGTTTTGGCATGTCTGATTGTAAACCAGTTCGAACTCCTATAGAAGTGAATGCAAAATTTGAGAAGAACCCTTGTGATAAAATTGATAACATTCCTTACAGGCAAGCAGTTGGAAGTTTACTATATCTGGCACAGGTGACAAGACCCGATATTTCATATGCAGTAAATAAACTAAGTCAATATTGCAATAATCCTGGAAATCAGCATTGGCTAGCAGTAAAAAGGATCATGAGATACCTACAAGGATCAAAGGATCTAAAACTATATTATACCAAAGAAGGTTCAAAAATCACCGGATACTGTGATGCAGACTGGGCCAATGACCCTGAAGACAGAAGGTCATGCACAGGTTATACTTTTATATTTCAGAACGCCAGTATTGCCTGGAACTCGTGCAAGCAACAGACTGTGGCTCTCTCTACTGCGGAAGCAGAATATATGGCAATGGCGTCGGCAAGCCAAGAGGCTCTATGGCTCCGCCAATTGCAGGCTGAACTGCACCAAAGTGAAGAGGAGGCGTTGACAATTAATTGTGATAACCAGAGTGCCATACGGCTGGCATCTACGGACTGCTATAAACCAAGGACTAAACACATAGACATTCGTTACCATTTTCTTAGAGAATATGTTATAAAATCTGTAATTAAGTTTGAGTATGTTCAGGGATGTGAGATGGTAGCTGATAATTTAACTAAGGGTACAACTTGTGAAAAACATTTGTTCTGTATCAGTAAAATGGGTTTACATTCTAGTGGGGTTGTTGGGAATATAGAGAATGTAAACATTTTATTATCTAATACTTAGTCTATGTTATGCAACCAGCATCGTTGCATTGTTTGTCTGTGCTCGCTCCTTATGAGTGTGCATCTTATGGTCTCCGGTGTATTCTATTTTTGCTCGCAATACATTCTTATAATTCAAAGTACGTTTTATTTTCCTATTTAACCACGGAAGGATCATCCGATTCCTTCAACTTTACTATTCTCCTGCTGACGTTTCGTTGAGCATTTTGAGGTCCTTCCTCAAAATCTTCTCTCCTTCCTCAAAGGTCGTGAGACGGGAACACAACGTCAGCAGGAGAATAGTAAAGTACGTGGTGTATAGTGGTATTTTTTCTTAAATGATACCTAGCCACGATAACTTCAATTCTACTATAGTTAAAACATTACATACGAAGATTTTTTTAATGTAGGTAATTAGGTGACGTGTTATAGCTCCTCGGTGCTAACCGACAACCTCTGCCTTCTTCATAAGCCGGTAGACCACGACTTCTGAACGAAGCCTCTCCATAGAATAGAGAACCTGTACATATTATAGCTGCTACCTCGTAGGCCACCATAGTACATTAAAGGCCAAAGCACACCGGGTGCGTATGCAGCACGTAATGTAGACACGCGCGTAGAGACGCGCGTGGACCCCTGGCACACTGGCAAGGCTAGGTATTCTAAAACGTCGGAAACGTTACGCTATGCAGCTCCCAAGAGACAAATAGGCTGCGTGCCCTACGCAGAGCGTAATGTCAACCCGGCAGTGATAACGTTGTATTTAATGACATTCCCCATTGGACGTCACACCAAACAAACGCGTAAGCGTGGACGTATGCGTAACCAGCAGGGCTATTCTAAAACGTCAGAAACATTTCCGATCGGATTCATTAGTTTTTAGTTAGTTGTTAGTTTTTCATTTCGATGTGGTAAGTAACTAAAACAATTTTCTATCAATTTTCTCTAGTAAAACACAGTAAAATACAATATTTATTGTTTTTTGCTGTGTTTTACTAGAGAAAATTGTTTTAGTTACTTACCAAATCGAAATGAAAAACTAACGAATCCAATCGGAAACGTTTCTGACGTTTTAGAATATCCCTGCTGGTTACGCATACGTCCACGCTTACGCGTTTGTTTGGTGTTGGGTTGGTTGTTGTGTCTTGTTTAGGCGTTTGTTTGGTGGTGGGTTGTCTCTTGGGAGCTGCATAGCGTAACGTCACGCATTGCGCCTACGTGCACGTCACGCAAACGGTGTGCCATGCCTCATACAGTCCCATACACTACAACGTAGTGATACGTGCACGTACACGTCTACGTTTACGCGACGCAGCCGGTGTGCTGTGGCTTTAATTCTAGAGGAAAACTAGACTGTAAAAGAAATACTTTGTCAATTGCATCATGTGACGTATCAAATGAAAGGGCTCGTCATGAGAAATGCAAATATGATTTGAGATAATTTTATAATGAATGGTTTAAAAGATATGAGGAAAATATATGAAAATCGAACATGCATTTGTCCCTCTTATCTTAAAAACTAATGAATCAAACGTTTTGAAAAAAATACGGAGTATTGGCCTTGCTCATTGTTTTGGAAAACGGAAAATATTCGTGAAGACAAATTGCGTAAATTCTGACTGAACTAGAATGACTGAGTAATAAGTTCAATTGGTCTAGTCGTTTCTATGGTATAAAGACCTCTGAAGCACGCCGGACGAGTAGCCAGCTGAGATGGAAGAGGTTGCTGGTTCGATTCCCACTGCGGGACAAATGTTTGTATGATTTGTAAATATTTGTTTCTGATCTGGGTGTTATGGTACCACGGTACTTGTAGTTCCTGATACCGATACAGGGAATCCTAGTGTGGGATCAAGGCTTATGTGACTGTTGAGTGTTATTTTATGTTATGTTACGGTAGCCTACTTGTACGGAATCCTCTTCACAGGAGTCAAACTCGGACTTGACCGGTTGGTTTTTAACCAGGGACCACGAACAAGGTGTACACAACAAGGCTTAATAATAATAAAATGTTAATCCTAAATTAAAATTTGTTAAAAACATTCCCAAATTTACTGCAAATGCTAAAAACAATACGCTTCCTAACTTTTTTGACCTTTTGTTTAATGTAGTTGAGTAAAACATTGTGTTAAAATAACAGTCCAACCTCATGTACGATGTCACCTCAATGAAACGGGGTGAATCGAAAACAGTACGACAAGCACGGGCTGACCCCGAACAAAATTGTTTTTAAGAGTCTCTCAAAACATATAGGTATTTTGTTTATATCTTAAGGCTCCTACACACTATGCCGGCGGGCATGTGTGGCGGGTATTCTGTGTACTCGCGGCGTATATCGGCATACCCGCGCGGCAAAAAGCCACCGGCTGTGCCGCGCCGGCATAGTGTATAGGAGCCATAATACTTCCAAAATTTTGATCAGACATGTTTGCCATGACAAAATTATGAAGGTTCTGTTTTCTCTCTTTGTCTTCGGATCCCTAAAAGTTTTATTAATCCAACTAATGTAAATGATAAGTTGCACGTCAAAAATCAATCATAACGAATTATTTAAAATTGAAATGAATTTTTAAATTAATTTAACATGTATATTTACAGCTCCATTAAGTATGCATTAGTTGTTTTTTACATTTTTTATTTTATTTCTTTGTTTTGTGTTCCCAACTATTCAAGGTTGATGGCGATAACCTCGTTTGTAATAGCTTAAAAAGTCAACGACATCGTTTATCCAGACTCTCTTTTATGGCGTTTTATCTCGTGGCTTATACCTTCCTTCCAACTCAAAGGCTACAATCCCAGTACAAGCACAAATTAGCTTTTCATCATCATTATCATCATCAGCGTGATGATAATGAGTAGCGTGTTGTACATAATCTCCCAAAGCATGCCATATGTGCCCAGGACACTACCAAAATTTGGCCCTGAGCTTTTAATCTGAGCTTAAAAGAACCAAATCCCTAGAACCAAGTAAATTTAAACGATTAGTGTGCCTTTGGGAGGTAATATGAGAAATTATCCCAAATCCTGGTAAAATTAAAATATAAACTTCTGTGCATATGCATGGAAAGGAGCATCTCAATGGACCTCGTGTAATTAAGAAAAACAGAGACACGAGACAAAAAATAATCTGAGGGATGTTTAGGTACTGGCTCTGAAATAATGGAGACAAAACACCAAGAAGAAAATCTTTTCATATCGATTGTATGTAAATTGGTTTTCGTGATGTTGGCGTAGGGTCAATGACATCGTTTATCAACCGGAGCCCTTTGTTAACATAAGCTAGTAGGGATGTGCCTCTGATAAATAGCACATAACTATTTGGATCGTTAGCCGTAACTTCCTTCTTAGTTACGAAATATGTGGAAAGGTGATGTTCCAAGATGTATGGAGCCTAGCCCTTGTCGATGAACACTTGTGTAAACGTGGCTAAATATATGTAAAACCTTTTCTTATTATCCTTTTTTGATTATTTCGCTTCATTTAATGCAGGTTAAAATATCTTTCTCACGGAGAGCAACACAAGACAAAACAATATGGCGGGGCGGATACAATTTAATCTGTGGTAAAATGTTTCGACAGCTGTTGCTGTTGACAACTTTGACCAAAACTGCATTTTGTTCACGTCTTGGCTGCAAGGTCTTGGAGAAAGGGAAATAAATATTTACGATTTAACTTCTGGGACTTCTGTCCCTGCTTAAAATTGTCCCTCTCACTACTCCTAACGAACGAATAAAGCAAGCTACCACAGAGCAATAAACGTGACATTCCCTGCCTGTAATGGCTGCTCAGGAAAATATGTTACCATTGTAAAAAAAAACGAATTTTAAACATTTCTGTGCAGTAAATTATACTTCAAATTAGAGTAAGAGTATTTTTATGATAATCACTGATTTTTTCGCCATTCTCTGTCTGGTGTTCATCGATATAGGCTGGTTTGGAACATATCCTTTGTATCTCTATTTATGTAATAACGAAGGGCGCCGGTAATAATATAGGTCAAGAAAAGGGTTGATTGTGTGAATTAAACTAAATTGCATAATATGCGTAGAACAAACCCCACACGTCATCCACAAGCAATACAAAACTTATTTTTACACATCTCCGCTCCGACTGTTCTTCTTTGATCACACTAACTACTGACCTATAATGTTTGCTCCTATTCTTAATCTTTATTCATCCTACTCCTGAGGTTTACTCAAATAACTCCAGGTGGACCACATGGCAGTTCCTTCATTTATACCAGTAATAAAAGGTAATTCCCTAGAACATTCTCTGAAAACATAATCTAGAACTTTGCCCTCTCCATGGTGATCCATTTACAGCTTTTATTATTTCTAAAAGAATAAAATAACCATCTTCAAACTTTTCCATTTATCTGTTTCAGCCTAGTCACTGAGCATTAGAGATGACTGATATTCAACAAAGTTTTTGCCATAAAAAGTGTTCTATTAAATCAATACTTTTTATTTTTTTAGGTAAGTATAAAGACAAGACATCTTTAAGTTCAACATTGAGGTTCGCTGGGAGTATATTTGTATCAGTTACACTTCTTCGGCTCCTTATCACCCAGAGCTAAATGGTTTTTGTGATAAAAATTCTTGGAATGAGAAATTCAGATCTAGTCAAACTGCCATTTCGTATGTGAAGATTCCAATCACATTCCAATTTAGAATAGGTATCAACCGTTTGCAATTTGTCCGTAGCCCGGGGCTTTCAAAAGGTCTATACGGGAATTCTTAGGATGTTTATGTGCATTTTCGTAGAGTTGCATAGATTGCAGATTACGGTCTTTATTCCTGGGGTAAATGGCACGATGCCAATGTTGGCACTTGACAGGCAACATCACTTTCAAACCTTTCCCGTTTACCTGCTGACTTTTTTTTGACTAAATCATTTTTAACCAGACTACAGCAAAGCAAAAAGAGGGTATTTCAGCATTCTATGCAGTCACTGTATTCATACAGTATGATAGTTCATCAGTCCCGTCATAGCTCTATATATCTCCGATATAACTACTTGATGAATGAATAAAGAATATGAAGCGACTTATATAATTAATTTGAAATCAAATAAATGCGTGATTGTATGATATATTTTTTGATGGATTTCATCAAAAAATATATCATACAATCACGCATTTATTTGAATGATTTATTCAAAAATATATCTTACTAATATAAAATACTCCACTAAAACGTTGCAAAACAATAAAAGTAAGTATAGAAACTAAAACCCGGCTACGTAAAAGCTGAAATCAAGTACTTATGAAAATTATTTTCCGTAGTCGGGTTTAGTTTTTAAACTTTTTTTTAATCAGTACCTACGTGTACTTATGTATTATTGCTAGTATTTTTACGTCAGACTTTCCGCCTGTCTCATCCGGAGTTTTTATAATATTATTCGCCTCGATTGACTTTCATAATTTTATATTTCTGCTGCCGGAAACTCCGGCTATTTATGATGCTTCATAAATTGAGGAAAATATTATGAGCGATAGCAAAAATGTTTTTTTGTACTATGGTTCATTAGTTGTAACAGATATTTTCATATTACTGAAACCCTTACTAATATGTTTTTTTTTTCTAAAGAAGTTCTGTTTTACTGCGAACCCCTTCTTTACCAGTAAAGCTGATTCTAATAAAATCTAATTCAAGTTTAATGTCAGACTCAGGTTCAGGGAATCAATTTATCTACCTACCTATCTTTATCGTAAAGAATCTGTTTGCGGAGAGATGTTCCTGAGGTCAGGCAGGGCCGTAGTTAGGGTCGTCAGGGGCTTAGTTTATTCTACGTCTTGTTTAGTAGTTAAGAAGAATTTAAGATTGACTCCAGCTTTAATTAAACAGACAACTTTAAATCAAACCCATTAGCTAGGTATTGAAAATAATGTTTAGTTAAAATAATTTGGCTGACTAAAATTAGTTTTTCCCTTTTTATAAACTTTTTTAAAACTAAATGTCTAGTAATCTGTACATGTAGAGTAGCAAAATATTTTGGATTTCAACGAGGATTTTCCTGGAGGTTCCAAGGGTTGTTTGAGGATAATTAAACCCCTATTTCCCCCCTTTTAACCTCTTAGTATTCTGACTACGACCGTCCAAGCTAGTAGAGAGTAATCAGTTTTCCCCGAATCATGCTGTTTGTACAGAAAATTACTTGTGTTTTTAAGAGCAAGGCCTCTAGGAACCTATTTATTAAAGGATGATATTCAGTAGAAAAGCTCTGATGTATCATTACCTGGGAATAAACGTATACATCTGCCTATTTGTGTTAGTAATCACAAATAGGCAGACGCATACATTTAATTTAATTATTTGAAGTCATGTTTATATTAGTTTTAAGTTCTCTTTTTACACGTTGATACGTGAGGTAGGCCTTCCACTCGATGGACTAAAGACATTATAAACGTCGCGGGGAGTCGGTGGATGGAGGCGGCTCAAGACCATTCGTCGTGGCATTCTAAGGAGGAGGCCTATGTCCAGCAGTGGATTTTTACAGGCTGATGGGGGTAGGTAGGTAAGGTATGAATTATGAAAAAAGGAGTGTTTACTGTTTACATGAGCAAATTGTACTTGGGTAGATAGACTCGATTCGTTTAGATTAACACTTAATTGTACAACAGATAAACATACCAAAATTTATTAAAAATTAGCAGAAGAATGGGCGGCCTTGTCGCTAAAAGCGATCCTTTCTAGGCAACCTGTATTAACAAGCGTATTGATTTTTCAATATTTACCTGTATTATTCTATAATATTATTTCTTCTTATTATCCATCATTTTCCTGTTCTGCCTCAATTGTATCTGTTTCTAAATGTACCTATGTATTATAAATAATACTACAAATATAGACTCACCCCATTATAATTGTCTGTTTTGTTGTCTCTAGAGTATTCTATATAATCAACTGCACGCAGTTAAAATTTAAAATAGACTCTATTTTGGTTCGATGAATAATAATAATAGGGTAGCCTTTGAGATATTCATTTGAATCTATTCTAGGTCTGATGCATAGACTTTGAAATATCCGTACTTTTTCCAGTTACTTAAATATATACGTTAGATTTCCCAGTTATTTTTTTATTTAATTCAAGCAACAAAGGTTTTAGTTATGTAGAGTTAAGGTTGGTGGGAGCATGTTTTGATTATTACAAAACAAACGAGCAATTAAAATCTTACGAAACAACTGATTATAATTGTAACTAATGATATATTCTACCGTAGCTCAAAAGTTCAACAATTCAACAACATGTTTACATAACGAATGTGCTTTGAGAAGACGATAGGCAGATATGACCCACCGTGACGAACCAATAATGTGTTAATTAGCCTAGTTTTTTTTTTGTAGCAAGTTCTATACAAAAAAAATACAAGAGTAGTTACAACTCTTGTATTTTTACAAGCTTTTATTTAACTTAACCTGTTAGTATTACTATGTATGTTAGTCAGTGTGGGACAAATCTTGAAACTGAATTTTGAACCAGTTCCACCAAACCGATTGCGCTGAAATTTTTCTTGTCTAAAAACTTAGTTCAGATGACAATACAATATTATAGTAACGGCGAGCTGATCTGATGATGAAACGGAAGATGGATAACGGAACTCCTCGATGATTAATATAGTCTGTTTAGGCTCATTTTGATCCCAATTCGGATCATTAATTTGATAAAAGCTTGTTTTGAATATGTTTTTGAAATATATATATGAAATATATTTATGAACAAAAAACTTATTTCCAAAAAAATTGCTAAATTTTAAGATATTGCATTGATACCGATGCTGTCTATCTACCGTCAGTTGTTTAGGAAATCCACATATAGGTATATATGGTATAATCTTCATCAGAACTACATAAATAAATACAAATTTTTGCTGGTATACGACCAACATCTGTAACGTTCTCTGTTTCTACACACATTTAATAATCGCTATGATGGCTACTACCTGTTGCCAATTCTGCTGCACTCCTATAAAAATCATGCTGGCTTTCGTCTGTCGTTCTGTAAATCTTGCTCTATCAAAATACCTAACAGGTACTCTACCAGAACGATTAAGAGATAACTATAAGGCTCTAGCTTTGTTACTCTCAAAGTCTGTGATTTTCGCTTTATTAAGAGTGTTTCTAAGCACTATAATAATCGCTGCATTAGTTACTCTCAGTTTTTGCCGATTCCGTTCAATTAGTAACTGTTCTAAGATCCCAAATTATGAGCTCGATTGCTTTAAGTTAAGTGTAAGCTTCTAAGTGATAAGAACGTCCATTGTTATTTTAATTATCATGTTAAGTTTTGTTTATTTTTTATAATCAATAAAGTGTTTTTTATTCTATTCAATTTTAAGACATGATAAGAAAATGCTGCTTCAGCTTAGGTCGTTAGAGTTTTAACCACAATGATCAAAACTCATATGTTATGAGTTACAACCACACGAATAGCTCTGTCACAACAAGCTTTATTTGAAACAACGCAGTGTTGAATGCGCACGATTGCTTTGAAACACATGTTTTCACAATTATTGTGAAAACACAACATTCAGTCTGGTACAGTTCGTCTATAAGTCGAGTTGTAGAGTTTTATTTATTCCATACTAATAATACTAATCAATTAAGATAAATTGTTTATAATTAGACACAATATCTGAAGGTTCCGTAATATATTATAATACTCCAACACAAGACATCTCACTCAAGTACTAATTTATTTATAATTTAATAATCTAACTAATGGCTCGGCTGCTCCTATCACAATGCTGAACAATTTTTGTAATTTAATGTTGCATAAATAAATTAATAATGTGACTGTTGGGTGCTATGTACCTATATGTATGTATTTTTAATTGGCTCTGCTGTTGTGACTCTCTTTTAATTGGTGTTACTGTTACATAGCTGGGGTCGGCTGTACTAAATAAATAATAAGTATATTTATAATCTAGCCATGTTTATTAATCTTTTATTATGCAACGCATTATCTGTATTCAATGATCTAGCTAGGCATCTATTTCGCCTCCCACGTTTCGAACCAGTTCGCAGATACTGTTCGACTTTCCTTTTTACTAGGTAAGTATAGGTATTTAGTTTGTCTACATTTAGAAATACAATTCTAATAATAATTCTGATTTGTTTCAGGTAAGACTGAGTTCCTGGATAAATTAGCTTGGTTTGAATTGAACGTGCCAGATGCCTGATGCTCTTACCTTCTAGGTAGGTAGAGTCTCTATTCCATTACGTCATAATAAAAAATATTCCATAATCCGTAACCGCAAGGACCGTTTTGAACGTCAAGCTTGTTCCAGGAGCCAAGCAAAAGCGATGGAGGGTCGTGTAGTTCGTGTAGTGTGCATCGGCATAGACACAAACCTGCCAATTCTCTTCTGTTTTTACAGAACTGCAAAGAACAGAATTGAAACCGGTTTCATTGTCACACACTTATCGGGCGCTGGGCATTCTTGATTGGCACTCAGTCATAATCTAGCGCTTATGCTGATAAAAGGCTCTTTCTGAACTACCAGAACGTTCTGAGGCCTTACCATGAGCTCTTATAGCGATTCAGTTCAAAAACTATTCAGTACAAAATATCGGTTCCGTGATGTCCGCAGCAAAAGTTAAAGGCACAGTTGCAGAAGGTCTATGTAAAGACTTTTGCGATTAAAGTTATTCAATGATGACGGATGTCATCGACGAACCGATATTTTGTACTGAATAGCTTTTGAACTGAACGCTATAACAGCTCATGGTAAGGCATCTGTTCTAGGTAGAAAAGAATGGAATCTATGACCGTGCTTAGACTAGACGCACCCTAACGTTATGAAGGTTTGATGAAATACCTCTGAGTAAAAAAGAACAACCCAATACACAACACAATTGTTATTTGCGAAATCACCAACCCAACAATAAATAAAGTATTTCTAATGTAGAACTTGGTAGGTAAGGAAGATAAAAGATGGTAAAAGTAATAACGTGCAAAAGCTTTCGTATTCAGCTCTACTGGGTACATATTTGCATACACCTCCCTTCAAATAGTCGCGTCTTCATAATAAACAATGGCATAGATCATATTACCCATATTATTTATATAAATGAAAATCTTTTTACAAGCTTTATTTATTTTATGTACCTATGTACAGTTTTTTTCTTAAAAAACGGGTATGATGTTGAGGATAATGATAAAGTGGGTCAAATTAAAATAACCAAGTCAGAGCATAATGATGTGGGAAAATTATAAAGTAGCTCAAATTAAAATTATCAAGATGATGAAGTGGGATTAATGGGTTAGTGTATGTATGTTAGTTAGTGTGGGGATAAACCTTGAAACTGAATTTTGAACTAGTTCCACCCAACCGATTGAGCTGAAATTTAGCATAGGTACCTACCTAAAAACCTAGGTAAGATGACAATACAATATTATAGCAACGGCGAACTGATCTGATGTTGGAGATGGAAGCAGAACTCCTTGTGATGATTAATAGTAGCCTGGCAGTGTTTCGGATAATTTTGATCAACTCACGGTTCCGATAACTTGTGTAAAAATGCTTGTTTTGAAAAAAAAATCCCAACAAAAAACTTATTCAAACCAATTTTCAAAGTAATCTCTAAAATACTTTTGATATGGCTTCTACACCGCTTTATTGTGCATGAAAGAAGCCATTGCTAGACGCTTTCACCGACTGTTGCGAAGCCCTTTTCAGGGTTACCGTATGGTATTGTGGCCAAGAAAAAACCAGTGACACCAGTTACCAGTGAAATAAACGAACGAATCGCTTCGTTCAAAAACCGACAACACTGACCGCATTTCGGAACATACGCAGCCTACAGCATCCAAACAGGGGAAACGCACCTAAGTACTTTCTTTACCGCATCTAGGCTTTGGCTACAGTCTCCGAGTACGAACTCTACCAATTCCAAACGACCATAAAAGCCAGTTTGGAAGCCTGAAAAATTTACTTTATTGTTGTGAGAGTAAGGATGTGTTTCAATCGTAGAGATTTCAGTTAGACCGTGTACACAATGCGCCGATCCCGTTTATTGTCCATGGGTGTGTGGCGCGGGCCGGGCAGTCAGTCGTCTGCGGGCCGAGACGCGATCGAGACGTGTCTCGTTAGTTTTGTGCGCAACAGTAATAGTGACATCTATGTGGAACATGTGCTGTGCTTGAATGGAGAAGATGACTGGTGAAATTCAAAACATCAACAAATGGTATGCGTTTGTAATGGCGCGTGGCTGAGAAGGGGGATGCAATTGTGCTGTTTCTCTGTGGAGCGGACCCCCGGCATGAAGGGCCAACCGGTTTGGTGAGATCCCTTGCCGATCCGCTAGTATCGCTTAGAAAGTCTTTAGGTCCAATTAGAAGATTGCCAGCTCTAGCTGTCCTCGCTTATTTATTTTCTTATTTTATTTCGCATGCTATCGTGGAGTTTATCAGTTTGGCGTAAAAAGTTGTATTCGAGAGACACCTCTACTCAAGATTCATTATTCATTTACTCTTCAATTATTGTTTACTCTATAAATAGATGTACTGTTAGTAAATATAATATATTACTTAGTTCATTAAAAACTGAGATAGCTGCAATGTTAATCAAAATTACTCTAGGTAACAAATATGATTAATTGCTGGTTGACTTTTTTTATTTTTTATATCTTTTTCATCATTGGATTCGTCCAACAGTGACATCTAAAGGCTGTTGAAAAAGAAGAACAGCAATAAATTATTACCTCCTTAAAAAATTAGTGTACGTATACTAAATCACTATTTTGATTTGCTTCAGTCCTTATTCTAAGATTTTGATCCATCGGAAAATGATGACTGTTATTTTGTTTCGCGTCAAATAATTTTTTGATATAGCCACGAATAGGTTTCGAAAGTAATTAACTTTTGTTGTTTAGTTGGTACTGCCGAGTGTTCACGTGGGGTATAATTGCTTGATTGAGTGTCTATGGGCTTACAGCCCTATCACGTGGAATGCTTTACTACCTGTTATGCAATATTGCAAGAAGTAGCAAGAAGAAATTTAATAGGTACCCACATACATACATGTTAAGTTTATGTTTTGCTTATGACTACCCCCTAGTAGGACATATATTACGTACCAACATAACATACTAGTGTTCAGGTATCACAGGGACGCTCAGATATGGATTTTGATAGCAATCAGTCAAGAAACAAAAAAGTTCAAAATGGTGTCCACTTTTCAATTTTGACAACAGATTCATGTGCAGTGATTACATGCACCTTAGATAAAGACTTTAAAAAAAATACCAAAAAGTTTACAGTAAAATCATAAAAGTGGCACTTTTTTCCCGTTGGAGCCGAAGGTGGGGGACAGCGAGAATAAACCTTCTCCATGGGGATGTCATTAGCCATTTTGTATGTAAAAATTGAGTGATTTTTACTTCTCCTTATATTAATCCACGTGTAACAGTATTAAAAGCGACAAACTCAATTTTAAGAAATAAATTACCAAAATTTGATCACGTTTAGTTTTATTAATCTCTAGGTACTCGTATCGATATTTCTTCTACATAAGTAGGTACCTAAATGTGTATTAACATCATAAATAATATGTTTTATTCTACATAAGCCTCAAATTAGTGACTCTGGAAACACAGTAACGTATTAAGACGATTCAAAATGATCCTTGTGATTTCAATGAATAAAGTTATTTTTGACTTTGACTTATTACAGCGGGTATTCGTAAAAAAAACGTCATTTGCTAAACACAAAACAAACATCCGACGTTTACAAACACGGCCACTGTTTTATCACTTTTTCATTTATTTATGAGCATACCAGTTATCTGTGTTTGGTGTGATAAATATCTTTACTATAATATAATCACATACATTTATATAGTCACAAGATACAAACATTTACGTTGTTTATGATACATTATTATAACTATTATTATAGACATCTTTCCGTAGAAAGTTCCTTTAGAGTCTATTACAAGTAATCGGCTTATATACCTGCGAAGAACGACAAAAAATCCAAAGTTATGTTTCCTAATGTTATCATCAGCCTGTAGAAGTTTACTTTTGGACATAGGCCTCCCCTAGAATGCCACGAAGAACGCCCTTGAGCTACCTCCAGCCACTTATTTCCAGCGACCTTAATAATATTTGTTTAGTCCATCGAGAGGAGGGACTTCCTCTACTGTGTCGTCCGGTAAATTATTAAAATATATGAACATCTGATTCGAGCTTGCGATAAACCATGATACTCAGATGTGTTTTGAAGATACTGAAACTGGTTTTTATTCCTATTTTTATAGAAAAAACGTAATCTTATTCAGTAACAGACAAATATAGTCTCATTAGCAGTACCCGCTTATCTAATGTTACTAAGCTAACTGTTCTTTCAAGATAATCTCATAATACGAAGAGATTGCAACCGAGATAATTCTAAACATAAATAGATCAATATTTAACTTGGAACTAAAGAAGAATAACTTTATGTACAGATAGAATACAAGTATATACAAAATTTACAAAATACAGTTGATAAAGGCAATGCTAATGCCAGAATAAACCAGATAAAGACCTCTCTCGAGTCAGAAGAAAAATAACATTCTGGAACACGATTTTCTTTTAATTTTGGGCTACGGTAGCAAATATAATACGCAAATAAAATGGGTTCAAATTACCAAATAACGCGACATAACATCCTACTAATATTAGTCACACTAATATTATAAACGCGATAGTTTGTGAGTATGTTTGTTACTTCTTCACGGTCAAATGGCTGAACGGATTTGAGTGAAATTTGGAGTAGAGATACCTTATACCTACCCTGGATTAAAACAAAGGCTACTTTTCATTATCAATTTTCATCATTGTTCACGCGGATAAAACCGCGGAGCGCAGCTAATTTATACTAAAATTAAAATTATAGACAGCCTGGGTTGGATTCCAGTGTATACCATTAGATATCAAATATATCATAATGTTCCGTTTTCCACCACGCTTGTCTTACCGTTCACCTGTCACACATACTGTGTACGCTTACTTCTTATCTCCACCAGCTATAGCATCCTTACCTTGGAGTTGTCGTGTTTATTCTTCTTCCTTGCTTACTTCGCCTTGACCTTGATCTGCGTCATTACTCAAGATGTTGGGTAAGCCCTTTACTTCTGCAATGCTAAAATCAATACCTATGCGTGTTGTTTCAACTACGTTTTATTGCAAACAATTCGTTTTGCTATGAACTTTTCTTTTTTCCCAGGGTCTTTAAATATTTCAAGAAGCTAAGACACTAGACTATACTCAGGTATTATAAAATGTATCCTGATTACTTCATTAGTTACGCGATTTTATGGTAGTGGGTTATGGAGAGCTAGGAGTTTCACTACGTGATAGGATCCGAAATTAGGAAATGACCACCAGAGGATGGGCATCCATCTGAGTACTCAACACTAATTTGACCAATATTTGTTAGTAGTAGAACTTCTTGTGAAAGAGTTCGTCTGGGGAAGTACTACCACCGTACCTATTTCTGCCGCCAAGCAGTAGTGCTCGCATTGCTGTGTTTCGGTTTGAAGGGTACGGGTGCCGGTGAAATTACAGTCACATAAAACTTTTCATCTTTATGTCTCAGGGTCCGTAGCGCGCGTGTGATGCCTCTGGTGTTGCAGGCGTCCATAGGCTTCGGTAACTACTTTTCATCAGGTGGACCGTAAGCTTGTTTGCTTGCCAAGTAGTATAAAAAAACTAATAGGTACTGCGATCACCAATCTGCCTGCCAAGCGTAGTGATTATGGCAAATCCCCCATTGCAATTTACAGGGGAGGCCTGTGGATACGTCTAATGGCTGAAAATGAAGTGTGAGATTGTTTGTCCATAATTCATTCATTTTAATGTACCAAAAAAATTGTACATCAAAAAATCTTCATCCAAATTCATTTTTAATGAAACTAATACCTTTGCAACTCTTAGTAACTATTGTTGTTTACCCGGAAGCTACGTCATTGTGCTGAATGCGTATAATTTCTTTAACGATTCTCATTAAAATGGCCGTCTGCCATTGTTGCTGTGAACAGTTGCGTTGTGAAATATTTTAAATAGGGCAGTAGTTTGTTGGAAAATGAACG
The DNA here is from genome assembly GCA_951392215.1 of Epirrita christyi. Lineage (NCBI taxonomy): Eukaryota > Metazoa > Arthropoda > Insecta > Lepidoptera > Geometridae > Epirrita > Epirrita christyi. Next base: position 13,084,810 of record OX595841.1, on the reverse strand, counting down.
CGTAATATACAAACGAAAACTGGCAGAAAATATGCTGCAAATGTTTTTTTTTCTTAAATCATCATCTTCGTCAGCCTGTCGAAGTCCACTGCTGGACATAGGCCTCCCCCTTAGAATGCCACGACGAACGGTCTTGAGCTGCCTCCATCCACCGACTCCCGGCGATGTTTATAATGTCTTTAGTCCATCGAGTGGAGGGCCTTCATCTAACCGCGTCGTCCGGTTTGTGGTCGCCTCTCGACCACAAATTACAATTATTTTTTTAAATATTGATCGGCAAATAAAGGCATCTTTACGCACTTGTGTATAATAAATAGGTACCTATTAAGAGTAATCAATGAATGTCGTAAAAACTTAATGATCATTGTGAGAGTTTGATTATGTCCAAGCATTCACAATCAAATATTTTATTACAAGTAATTTCTACCTAATCGTAAACTTGAGATGAAAGTTCAAAAATAATCACCCATTGAACACATCATCATCATCAGCCTGTAGAAGTCCACTGTTGGCATAGGCCTCTCCCCTAGAATGCCACGACAAACTGTCTTGAGCCGCCTCCATCTACCGACTTCCTGCGACGTTTATAATATCTTTAGTTCAAAAAGTGCTAAATTAATTTCGATAAAATTTATAAGGGACCACCTCTGAAGTTATGACCTACTAAACAAATAAAGAATCATCAAAATCAATGCATAATTGACGGAGTAATCGCGTAACAAACATACAAAAAAAAACCTCCTATTTTTTAAGTCGTTTAAAAAATATCAAGAAAAAATATCATTACCCAAGCTATGAATGTATGGAATGGAATTTTCATAAATGCGGGTTGAATATTAAACAAAGAGTTCAATGTTTAATGTTATACCATAAATACCATACACGTTGCACTGTACATTTATTTATGTTTTGATCATCAACCATAACTGGCGTTTGTACATCCAAGGAATGCGAACCTACCAAAATGGAATACCTATATGCAGGATATTTCTTCCCACACTATCGGGTCCGGTCTAACAAAACAGAAAAGGGTTATTTTTCGTTCCTAGCCTAACATTTGCATAAGATCATTAGAAATTAAACCCCCTAATTTTAATTGCTAATTGCGTATTATGGGATGTTGTCTCAATGGCCCACCAAGTTGAGGCCCAAATTCTAGATACGACACTGTGGCCCACATGTAAAACGTTCTGACACTGCGGCCCGTTTGTAGCCTATTATTCTAGGTTGCCTCATATCATAAGCCACCCTAGAATAACATTTTAAGATTGGCATCATAATATTTTCTATAAAAACGAATAAAAGCCCTATACTCAATAATAACTCTAGCTACTTCATAATATAACGTGTCTAATAAACTATATTGCCTCTTGCACATCAAAGGCTTTTGCGATGGAAGCATAATGATATTCATAGAATTTTTTCTTTTATCGACCTTTACCCATCGCGAAACCAAGAAGATAATGAAAATTTGTTCCGTATGAAATAACCATACGTAACTGCCAAAATATACTTACTTAAGAGGGGGTACCGTTAGGGAGCTTACACCCTTTTGTACGCGAACGAAGCTTGCTTCTCTATTTTGGCTATTATTTCATCAAACTCCATTAAATGTTCACATGATCTGGATCCCAATTCTACTAAACAAATTGTGTTTGAATTGTTAATGAATTATCACAAAAATGACACTTTTGACACTTTTGGTATTCTACTAACTTTTTTGTTTTTTTCAGTTGGATTATAATTACGACCATTCAGAAACATTTGTTTCATTTCAGTACAACAATTCAGTACAATCACAAATTTAGCAGACTACCATTTCTAATGACAATTGTAATTGAATTGTAATTGCATGGTCTAAGAATGGTTTTTCCTTTAAAAATAGTAGAATCGGCCCCCAGTACACTAATATCTAGACACGTACCTTTTGTTAGCTATCGGTGACGTCGTCTTAAGTAAGTAAATTAAGTAAATTTTGGACCAGTTATGTCATAGCTGTTTCTGCAAGCTGGCTTTCTACTAAAACACAACACAAGCTTAGTACAATATACAGTTTAAATTACCGGAACCATAGAAACTGGACAAAATACGCATCATATTTTTTTTTCGTTCCACATACTTCTGTCACCACCACTATCTCAAGATGAATAAATAAAAGAGGCAATAGGTGAAACCAGGCCTTGATGATGTTAATTATTTGTTCTACTAATTTAAGATTGTATAGACCATGGTCTCTCTTTAAAGAGCTCTTATCTCTGATAAAGCTTTTCCTTTTTAGAGCACTTGGTAAGAACTAACCATTACGAGTTCAATACAACCAATGAATCACTTTGTACGGTCAAATTCACCGTTACAATTCACTTATCTGGTTCTAATTTATTTGTGAGAGCAGTTTACTATGTCAATTAACATAAATTGAGGTGAAATTTTACGAATCGTTCGTGTTGGAATCAGGTTTTTGGACTCATTACAGTCTTTTGTGTCAATAGGCTGGTCTAGTTTGTACCACATAGTAGGCTTTCTTTCATCGCTACACATAAATGTTCCACTGATGAAAAATGACGTAGCATCGATATTTTGACCCAGATCTACCCTTCAATAGTTCACCAACTTATGGGTGAAGAAGTCAAGTTAAAAAGTTAGTTAGTTTGGTGAAGTTTTTGTTCGTAGTAGAACTTCTTGTGAAAGAGTTCGTCCGGGGAAGTACTACCACCGTACCTATTTCTGCCGCCAAGCAGTAGTGTTCGCATTGCTGTGTTTCGGTTTGAAGGGTACGGGTGCCGGTGAAATTACAGGCACATGAGACTTTTCATCTTTATGTCTCAGGGTCGGCAGCGCGCGTGTTATGCCTCTGGTGTTACAGGCGTTCATAGGCTACGGTAACTGCTTTCCATCTGGTGGGCCGTAAGCTTGTCTGCTTGACAAGTAGCATAAAAAAAAAAAAAAAAGTCACAACTTTAGCTGCAGGGTATACTCATTTAATAAAAATGCCCATCTCTTGGTAAGATACATTTGCGGGTCACGTGTTTGCTTAAAAATGAGGAGTTGAAAATGAAGATAAATCAAAAAAACTACGACTCTGTGACGGACTTCTTTACAAATGAAAGCAAGCATACTCAGGAATAGAACATAAACATACATAATGTAGAATTTTAATAATAGGTACTTATTTAATTTGTGTTTCGTTCGTAACTATTTTTGGTCTTTTGTTCAGAGTTAGTTCATGCCTCAAACAAAATAAATGAAATCCATCGAACAATTGTCTATATTTACCTAAGACTGAGTATTATGTAAAGCCACAGAAATAGTTATCTGTTGTCTGACAGAACTGGTGGACTTAATGGCTATTTACTCAGACGTTTCAGTACAAAAACACTTGAAAACTTAGTGGAATTTGACCTGAATTGCCGTGTCGCTGTCTTGTCGATCATGCAATCGTTATGGTGTCTAGTTAAAATACTATGGTATTATAACAGTCTCCTATGGTAGAATAAAGAAGGGAGGCGACTTTTGATCCAGGTAAAAAAAATAACAAGGTCCCCTTCATGAAAGCAATTAATATTGTTCTAAATAATATTTTTGACCGTTTTTGCGATAGACCTTGTATATTTTTAGAAGTAGGGAATCAAAAGTAACATATAATTCAATTTATAGCAAAAACTTGATAAATACTATTTAAAGAAAAGTTACCTATATAAAAATCTTGTTTTACTTTTTGACCATATGGTAGCTAACCTATATGAATACTTCAAAAAAAAATTGTAGATGTTCCATGTTAGGCGATGTGTTATAGTTCGGATTTCGTATTCCAACCGAAGTTTGCGAAGTTTTTTTATGTAAATAACCTCTATCAACTATTTTTCCCCAACTTCTACACACTTCATTCAATTTGCTTTTTCATTCTGTTAGCATACCAATAACCAAAAGTATCTTTACTGAAGGAAACGTGAAATTATCAAAAAAGGTGAGTCACAAAATGTATGGAACTTGCTTCATAGAACGAATAGTTCTCACAGCCATATCCATGTGAACGATTTCTAACTTTTGTGGCTTAAAAATTCCGATATTTCAACTTTAGTCACTTTTTCTTAGCTAACATGACGTTTTCTTATTTCCATCTTCGCGGAAGAAATGAAGTTCCACAGATTATGTAACACGATCGAATGAATATTAATGTGTAACGGAAAACCGAATATGGTTATGATCGGCTGAGTGGTAGAGCTGTGGTGAGACCGGTTTGAACAAAAAATAAACAAGAAGTAAATTGATTTTAGGTATGTCTAACATGGTGTCAATCAACTTTGTAAAAAATCATGTTTAGTTAAGATACAACCAAAACCAAAGAATCGGTTACTAAATACCACTGCGGCCGAACTACGAAAATAAACATTTTGAGGCAAAGCAATATTTTCATAATGTTGCGTCGTCTTTTAATGTTTTAACTTTAAGATGCCTTCGTTTGAATGGTTCTCACCTGTTGGTAAGTGACGATGGAGCACGAAGGTCTAGAAGGCACCTATATATTCACTCTTGGCAACTTTCATAAAAAACAAACGATTAATAGGGTGTTACATTCCTTAACTGTTCGCACTATGAAGATGGAACCATAACGTAGTTGCGTGCGTCGGTCGTAGCTACAATAAAATAATATGGGTTAAACTACATGCATCACGCATCCTTCAGCATAACGCCCATAAAAAAACGTGTTTTGTATGGATTTTCATCAGCACCGTGTCGCCTCATGTCAACTAACGCTCGACAGTCTCCTGAAGTGCTCACAAGATTGTAAGCTCATCAGTCATCATAAATTCTAATACATTTATTATACTAATCATTATAAGTATTTATTTTGCATAAGTAATATGTTTATTTTTTTAGGTGATATCGTTTGCAAATTAATTCAAACACCATGTCCGTATTATATTTCGTCTGTTAGCATTTATTATTTGAGCGTATTCGATCACAATTCGATGAATAATACTCATTCCTCGTGAAGCTTTTGATACGATAAACATTGAATTACGTCGCGAAAGCTGTTACAATGCAATTTTAATTACCTAAATTATGATAACATTATAACTTTTACTTTAACTTTGGAAAGTATAGAGTACCTATTTATAATTTATTTGGTTGCAAATAAATCGAAACACAAAGAACTACAATAATTTTATTTTTCAAATTCGAATAATTTGAAAATAATATCTGTAAAACTAGGCATTGGTTTCCTTGGAGGTAAACGAACAGATTTGGTTTAGATATTATAGCAATTACATTTTATTTATACATAATAATAATAATTTTATAATAATGTCTACTTGATAACTGTCGGTTTGCTCTTTTAATTATAATGTAAATCCGTTATTGGTTTTGAACATTGGTTTAATATGTTATTTCTAAGAGCTGTGTTTTTTGTAGTGAAATAAACATATAAATAAAAAATAAATAAATAGATCTAATTTGGAATTGTTCCAAAAGCTCGAAAAGATTGATATTCAAATATTTTTTAAAAAACTATTGAGTTTTTCGTCGTCTGCATCGCCTACTAATGTGATATAACCTGTCCGAACCTTAAAAGTGATAAAAAACGATTTAAAAACCGCCTTACAATTGGATACCTAAACTGTTGTTGACATAAAAGAAACAGACTTGTATACTTTCCATACGTGTTAGAGAGGCCGATTTTCGGATTTCATTCGCAAATGTTTACTGATTCGAAGGTTTGCCGACGCTATCTCGACCGAGATATGAAATGCAAATACGTAACAAACCAAGCTAGAAGAAATAATCTAGGGCAGTATTTTACTTTTTCATCTGAAATTCAATGATTTCGTTACGTTTTTATCAATCTGTCATGATGGTATAGATGTAACTCTCAATTCCAGCGTTGAGGTATCAAGCTCAGTGACCGACCATAAAGTAGGATGACCAAGAAAGAACCAGTTACACGAAAAACAAACGAATTCAAGCGTATTTAGGTCCATTACCATAATTCCGTTTTTTTTACGATTATTATTCTGCGCACCTGACGGAAGGAAGAAATACACAAATATTTTGAATTAATCAATATACAGGATATTGGTTGTAAACTTGCCTTATTTACAGAGGTATCGAAATGCATACAGGAAACTAAAGCCACAAATAAAAGAAGAAGAATTAAAAAGACATATATTTGTATATTATAATATACGTACAAGAAAAGATAAGTACAGACTTTTTTTCAGAATCGAGTGTATAAAATCCAGATAAAAACCCTGTATATGTGTGGATATTTTAATACCTGCTATTTTAATAAATTAAAATATATATTATTATAATAATAAATGTTAATTGACAAATGTATTTTTTGCGAATGTCCGTTTTCTTATTATCCAAACTTGATTGACACTGGGCCGTACCCACATTATATGTCAATGACCGTACCCTAGTTTAAGTAAAAACTAAAATGTTTTTCTTGTCATTGGCACGCGACTTTCCAATAAATAACTTCCAATTCACGCATAAATGTATTTCGGTCGGGATGGTAAATAAATAATGTGGACGCACCTGGCTGTCACCACTGCGTGGCTCCGTGGCCCTATAGATTCAGAATTTCTTAACCCGTGTCTGATATATTGAACCTTCGTCTTTATTGAGAACACCTGCTCAATGTTGTATGCCAATATTTTTACATTGTGTTATTTTTAGGGTTCCCTCCATCACTCCGTTGACCGTATGTCTGTCTGTCAAGGCCCTTTTTCACAGCTCCCTCAAAGCTGCGATAAAAAAACAAACTTCTAAGTCAACGCAATCAAAAGATACGGCTGTTTATACCGTTTTTTTTACACTCGCAAAGGAATCAAAACCTATAGGGTACTCCCGTTGAGCTAGAATCATGAAATTTTGCAAGAAGCTAAGTCTTTAGCATTTGTAATGGGAAAAATCCGAAAACCGTATAAATTTTTAGTTATATCACAAACTAATTTAGATGTAGGTAATTACCAAAACTGTCAAGACCTTTTTTCTCAGGAACGGCTGATAAGGTACCTATATGCACATGAAATTTGTACCAAATATAAAATTCTGTGATCTTATATTATGTACTAAAATCAAGCTTCATATGGTCATTAATTTTAGAAAAATTACGACTATACAACACGTACTTTACTATTCTCCTGCTGACGTTTCGTTGACCATTTAGAGGTCCTTCCTCATGAGCACCGATCATCATCCGATCATGATTGATGGGTAAATTTCTAAAATGAAGCCAAGCCACGATAATTTCAAATACATTATGGTAATTAATTTCTTTTTTTTGTATGGGTATCGCGAAAACTTCAAAATTGAGGAATTTCAACTTATCTCCCTTTAAATGGGATGGTCAAGTTTGGAGGGAAAAGTGACAGAACCTGGCTTTCGAAATAATTTACCTACGGATCGGAACCCTCACGAGTGCGACTCTCGCACTTGTCCGTTTATTTTTTGTCAATATACATTGTATTTATTTCATTTTGTTTACGTTTTACTATATCTGAGCTTGTTATTAGTAAATTTATTGATGAAGGACATTGTTATTTTCACAAAGTTAATTTGTTTTCGCCACCGCTCTCCAATTCTCCATCAAAACAAATTATTATTAGATCGATATCTATCATTATACTTTCAGTTTAAAATAAAATTGTTACCTACTTTGTAACCTGCATTTGGTAGTTCCTTTTTGAATAATATTGTACCTACCTACTTTTCTGGATAAGAATAATATTTTTTACTTACAGAAATAACAGTATTTAGAACTAATAACACAAGTAAAGTTATACAAAATTATAAAAGTACAAATAGCCGTACCAATAGTCAAATCAGTTGAGCTATCTAAGGACTGTTTCAAACGATCTAAAGATAGCTCAAATGATCCAAAACACTAGCAGACGGAAGCGTCCCCAAGACGCTGGTTGCATTGTCACCGGTAAATTACAATACTAATGCGTTGAGCGAGATAAGAGCCATCTCTCGGGTCACGCGTTCGCTTCAACCAGAAGGACGATGCCCTAAAAGTTTTTTTTTTATTGTAGACCTATAAATACCTATTGAAACTACCGCACATTAGCATATGTTTCTTTTGTATGGAATAAGCATAGGTTTTGATGACTTGTTTTCAATAAGTTTATTTATTATTCAAACATATTACTTGACCGATAGGTGTTATCATTTTAAAAGGAAAATGTAACAAATTATAGTATTCAACGAACATCGTATCAAGAGATAGTGAATAATTTAATACAAAATTAGATTATTTTAAGGTTAAAAAATTGATTCGCTGATGACAGTCATTAATACTCATATAAATAGACAAAATATGTGTATTTGAGTGTAAAATTGGTGCCTACTGCAGCAAATTGAATTACTATGTAAATTAATGAAGGCACTTTGTCCTGAATTACCCTTTCAGACAATTTCGTCCCAACATTTTAATGGCGTGAACGTTCATTGACTCCATTTTTTCCGATGTAAAATTCGTCTGTTTTTTGCGTAACAGATAGATACCGAGTCACGAACCCGGCCACTTACGGTAAATTTTCTCTGTTAGATGATTATAAACGATATTTTAGGCCAACGTAATCGTGAAAGCTGAAATTATGAACTGAGAGCTAAGATTTGAAAACAGTATTGAAAATGGTGCAAAAAGAAGAAAAACTTTTGACCTGCAAAATAAATAGGTAAGTAAGATAGAGTAGGCATATGTACCATGATGATTGTCCTTAATGGTATTGACATTAGCTCCTAAGAGAAGGTAAACTTCTCTTAAGTAGGATCTTAGGTAGGGTGCTTACGCCTTTTTGTACGCGAACTTCACTATTGTTTTGTGACTATTCAAACTCCATGATATTTTGTCCACATGATCAGTACACTTAAATTTTATTAAGACCCGTGGTGCGTCAGTTTTTTATTAATTAAAAAATTCCTACATCCATAATTCAGTTTTTGCTATCCAGAGTATACAATAATAGGTATGTTAGTATAATATAGATACCAGTAATTTACCTATTACTACACTCGAGAGCAATGAATCCGGGTCACTTAAAGAATCCTAAAAATCTCGGAAACTAAAAATGCTAGGTTAATGCAATAAATTGTATTTAATAGACAATGTAATACTCCTTAAATGAAGGTATTAAAACTTCTTAGTTATTGTAAAGTTATATAATAAAAAAATCAAATTTGAAAAAGGGCCACTTTCGAAGATGGAACTACGAAATTAAGTTAAAAAAAATTAAAATTTAAATTTAAAATTTAAAATTTAAAATTAAAATTTAAAATTTAAAATTTAAAATTAAAATTTAATAATAAAAAAAATTAAATTAAAAAAGCACGAGGAGGCAATACGAAGTATTAAAATTCAAGAAAATCGTAATAAAGTTCAAAAATTTCATGTTTCCTATTTTTGTTTTAAGGAGAGATCAGCAGTTTTTTTCTTTATGTAATTTTGTGTTAATAAAATGTATGGTGACTCATATTTTTTTTTACCTTCATTTAAGGAGTATTACATTGTCTATTAAATACAATTTATTGCATTAATCTATCATTTTTAGTTTCCGAGATTTTAACATTCTTTAAGTGACCCGGATTCATTGCTCTCGAGTGTATAATCAAATTCAGATAGCCTGAGTCCTTAATACGAGTGTTAATGCAGGTTCTCTTTAAAGCTTACTTAGGTACATACTATGTTAATATATGACCTCTGTGGCGCGGTGGGCGAAGGTTCGCCTGCGACGCAGGAGGTAGCGGGTTCGATTCCCGCCACGGAACAAATATTTGTACATTCTGCAGGTATTTGTTAAGGGTGTTCTGGGTATTTATCTATGTATAATAAAAAATATCTATCTATGTAATGTTATATATAAGTATATCAGTTATCTAATACCCATAACACAAACTCTGCTTAGCTTGGGGCTAGATAATGTTGTGTAAATTTGTCCAGCACTTATTTATTTATATAGACGAGTATCGCCCAATCCCCCGTACGTATCCTGTAGTGAAACTCCAAGCATCGCTCTCTCCATAACCGGCTGTGACTCTGAACTTGTGTACGAGGTTAATTATAGTTAGCGACTATGCCTCAGTGTCGTAGTCATCACAGGCAACATGCACTGATTAGACTTCGTTTTGAGTCTCTTGAGCATTAGTTAACATTCTTTGATATTATAATGGTCACACACGTACCAGATGCGGTAAGATATCTGTATCTGAGCGCGTATCTGTCCATATCGCTCTCTATACTAAACTCAAGGAGCAACACACACGTAGCAGATCACTTATACCGACAAGCAACTGTAGGCACCGACATATATCAAAAGATGGACAGATGATATCTGTGTATACAAATTGAAATACAATACAGTTTGGAGGTTTCCGCGTGAATGTATCATTTTCGTATATTATCGTATCTGCTAAGTGTGTGATACCTTCAGATGCAATAAGTTTTTATACGCATATAAAATATTACCGCATCTGCTGCGTGTGTGATGCACTTTATACGCTTTCTTGCCATCTATAATCCATCGGCCATTTGATTCTAAGGGTCGATACACTTTACAGATCATTATAGCTTTAAAAGTTTAAATACAGCATTGTCTACGTTTTGTAAACTTTGAAGGGTATTAGGCTATTGGAGTTTTGTTTGACTGAAGGCTCTACTGGTAAACATGCCGGAGTCTATATTAAAGATGTTAAATTATTTATATTTTAAGTTTAACAATAGAATACAATACCATATATTTATAAGGTGTGGCGTACCATAATTTATAACAAGCTTTTAAATGGTTTAACCGCTCATATTGTGATAGACCTACCTATATCCAACGAAGCCTTATTTAGTTTGATGACGATAACAGCTGGTATCATTTGCTTTGAATTACAAATTGGTAGGTTTACTTCTGTAGCGAATACATACACTTTGTTTCGGTACCTAACTTGCTTGTCTGCTTTTTAAAGGTGTCTTGGCACCAGGCAAGGCAGACGAACACGGTACATTATGAATGTCAAAATGTCTGCCAATTAGATACTTTATTGAAATTAGATGACCTTAAATAATTAGGAATCGACTCAATGCTTTTTTATCAATAAACTATAGGTTCGCCTGCCTTCGTCCTCGTGGAGTTTTTTTTCATATAAACTTCAACTCCCTACTTTACTCTCCTAGGAGATGAATTTCGGAAATTCATATCTTAGTGCACTCCTAGAACACAAAAAGAATGTACCCACCAAGCTTCAGCTAATCTAGGACTTACGGTTTAGACTGTGCTTTGTGTGACAAAGCACAGTCAAAGCACAGTTTGTGTTTTGTGTTTGTTTTTTTCAGTCAGTCAGGCAACGATTTTATATAATGATGGTAATACCTTATTACGACTTGAAATTAAATTAAAATATCCAAGTTAAACTAGTGTATCAATACTAATGAATTTCATTTAATTGGGAGCTCTTGGTGCGGTCATTAGATACATGTATTATGTACAATATTCATGACCAGCTATATACTGACCGTAAAATACCTAAAGTCTATTACCTGATACAAAATAGGCTATAGTCTAGTCTAGAACCATAAAAGCTGTTCTATCATGAATCAGATCAGCCTATCCGATGATAGATTGTCTCAATTACAGAGTCGTAGGCAAGTAATATTGTAACGTTATATAAGGAAAGACTTGCGGAAATAAAATAGCCAAGAAACTAGAGTAAAATGTTACTACATAGAGCGCAAAGTTGACTCTGTAGAGCGTATGTACATGTAAGCAGATTTTTTTCTCCGATGCTGTTTTGTTTCAATCGAACTTATCTACAATTGTTCGTAGCGTACCTTTATTTCATACGTTTATAGACATAATCTGGCTGGATTGGCACAGGTGGATGGTTAATCACGCCGATAATCTCATTTGTAATGTTAGTCTAATCCGTTTAGTAGGTATTTGTACTGCCTATACAAAGTCATTAAACTATCAGTCTACTAGCTCTACTCTACGCCCACACAGTGACTGCTATACCGCTATACTGCTCATTATAAGAATCTACATCCCTCATTCTGCCCTAAAAGTGCGTTCCAATGTCCTTTCTCTGTGTCCCAAACGGGGAAAAGCACGTAAAGTCTCCTACTTCTGCCTGGACCTGATGATGTCCACGACATCGCACAGGCCTTTGCTTGAGTGGAAGATTGTATGGTTGTATGTTGTGATTACACTAGTTGGATAGAGAATAGTTTCGGTACCTATAGCGTTGTCTACCTGCCTGTATGTCATTCAGACAGCAGTGTCGTGTTATTTATTTAATTTTATTGCTCTTAGTGAGGAACCAATGGCAATTCTATCAGGTGAGCCGAGAAACAAAGAACTGTTCTCAATCACGCGATTCTGATAACGAGTTTTTTGCCATCAAATTATCGCGTCATTTGTTTGATGCTATTCGACTGTTTTTTTGTGTCTGTTATTTACGATAATTGCATAATCTCCCAGGGATTGGTAGATTGGATTGGATTTCCCTAAATAAACTGTATTTTTAGGGTATCGTACCTCTAAAGGTATAATACCACCGGTATAGGATCACTTTCGTGTCTGTCTGTCACACAGCCTATTTTCTCCGAAAGTACTGGACGAAAAAAGTTGAAATTTGGTTCAGTATAATATACAGAGTTAGGTTGGACGTATAGAGTAAATAAATTAATGATTCTGGTTTCAGCCGTTAATTTTGGGGGCAAACTAGAAAATTTAAAATATATATTTTTGTCAAATGCATTATGTGACATATCAAATAAAAGGATTCGTTATGACTATTTTTTGTCGCATTTTAAAATGCGTAGTCTAAAAGATATTAATCTAATCTCTCCCTATCTCCGAAACAACTCAGATAAAAATAAAATACACTCATGAAAACTCAGGAAAGCCTAATTGAAAACTTTTTTAAATTCCCACGGGAAACTGAAAATATCCGCGAACAGAAAATGCGTATAAAATGTATAAAATGTTCAATTGGTCTAGTCTAGTCGTACTTGGTAGTACGGAACCCTCTCCAAGCAAGTCCGACTCGTACCTTTACTCGTACCGTATCACCGGTTTTTGAAATCGTCAGATCAGAACTTTCGGTGTTATTTGGATGGAACGCACAAGCTCAATAAAATTCGAATTCCTTGGTTTGTATCTAATCTCAGATGTTTAACTGAAAAAGTCTGAAACTGAATAAGTATTGAGACATTACAGAGTTCAAACTTTTCTTTTAATTTAATTTTCTCTGAAGTCTTCGAGAACTTTCTCGTACACTGAGCTGCCGGAATCACTTAACTTCAATAAGTATCTTTGTTAATTATTATTGCACTAACAAAATTACATTTCCTTTGCATAATGGAAATGAGCTGAGAAATAAATAACTGCACAGATTTGTATTGTAAGTACTTTCGTAAATATAGAGTTCTACTTGTTATATAGAAGCAAGAAGACGTTTAAAGCTTGGAAGAGATAAAAAAAAACAAAAAAAAACCGAAAGTTTTTTTTTTCCATATATTTTTTTTTTAAATTATTTGGTATTCTATTATGTACCGTGGTGTATCCTGGTTAAAAATAGAGTTCTCCGTCTCCTCTCGTGGATGTCGTAAAAGCCAAATATGTACCGGGTGATGGGCTGCAGCATCCCCTGAATACTCAATATCAATACTGCAATCACGAATCCGCCTGCCAAGCATGGTGATTATGGCAAATTCCACCATTACAACCTATGGGGGAGATCTCGACCAACAGTGGACGATTATTGTTATGATGATGATGGTATTATATTATAATATGCAAGAGGATCTACCACTATTAGTCAAGACACAATTAGAGAGAAACAAGGTACTCTGTTTAATTCGAAAAAAATTTACGGCAAATTATTCTTTATGAATTACGCATCTCAGAAGAGGAGGCCACATGAAATACAATACCTTGGTACCTAAGTCACCTATTATGTTTCTCATTGCCACATCCTGGGTGCGCGTAAATCTTAGAAAATCACAGGAAAACGTGCACGGTTCAAGATCGCGTGACCAAAAGAGAAACCTGCCCTTAACACGAATTAAATTATGTAATTGCCCACTTATTATTACGGTGCCTTTGAATGTTGAAGTATGCACATTGGTAAATAGCGTAAGCCTTAGTTTTCACGTAAAAGTAAATCCTATGTCCCTGAGTAGTTAAGATTTTATATCATCATCATCTCCCTGTTTACGTCTACTGCTAGATGAGGCCTCCTCCATTCAATACAATGGGGGGGGATTCGCCACAATCTCCACGCGTGGTAGGCGGCATCTTCTGGTGTAATACCTTAGTAAGGATTTTGATTCATCCACGGGAGGACACGGAGGGGTCTATTCATAGGGCGGACACACCACGGCAGTTTTATATAAAAGTTATAAGTATTATTGTCGAAGGTATCAAATAACAACACGATCACAATGTGAACCCTACCACGGGCCAAGTTCAGAAAAAAAACATAAAAATACCTGCTTATTTTTGGAACGTCCGGTGACTCAGTTCAAATGCCTGACGACCTCTGTGGCGTGGCGCGCGTATAGCCAGCTGAGACGCAAAACGTACGGGTTCGATTCTCACTACGGAACAATTTGTTTGCATGATCTTTAAATCTGGGTTCATACCATTGTACTCGTAGTTCCTGATACCCGCGACACAGGAAATCCTAGGAATGTAAGTATTTGACTTTTGGGTGTTAGGTATGTTATGTTAGTCCGAAATCATTTTATGCAAGCTACGAACAAAATTATATAACAAGTCTATTTATAGCACAAAAACAATTACTTGTAACTTTATTTCTTAGCTCTCGTAATCCACAAAACTAGTTTAACACCTAATAAAACTATCTTCGAATACCCACGTCTCGTAAACACTGCACAGTTTACTAGGAAGGAATGCCGTCTACAGTACTTCCGAAACACATACGGATACTAGCCTATAAATAAACTAGCTAAGGTATCTTTATTTACACCCTACTAATATTATAAACGCGAAAGTTTGTGAGTATGGATGGATGGATGTTTGTTACTCTTTCACGTAAAAACTACTGAATGGATTTTAATGAAACTTTACAATAATATAGCTTATACATCAGAATAACACATAGGCTACATTTTATAAAGATATTGTGTGAATTGTTCATAATATAACGATAAGTGTCAAGTAATTAGGAAAAAATCTACCATCTGCGAGCTATTCTGGCGTGCGCTGCCAAAACCGCTAGAGTTACACATATGTAATTAAATGTCTGATAGAAATGTTTATCTTAAATAGTCCTACAAAAAAGCCCGCCACAGTATATATCTATATTTTATGTGTAAGCCATTACAGCCATAATGTGTATAATACTGAACGAATTTGAGTGAAATTTGGAGTGGAGATACGTTATACCCCGGATTAACACATAGGATACTTTTCATCATCATCATCATCAATTTTCATCATTATTCACGCGGGTGAAACCGCGGGGCGCAACTAGTAAAGAATAATACAACAAATACAAGTATTTAAACAACAGTCACATACATAGTTCTGATCCCACACTAGGATTCCGTGTTGTGGATATCAAGAAACTACGAGTACCATGGTACTACAACACCTAGACGAATAAAATATTTGCAGATTATACAAACATTCGTCCCGCAGCGGGAATCGAACCCGCAACCTCTCGCATCTCAGCCAGCAGATGAATTAACATTCATCCGTATAGCCTGCATAACAGCCTTTCCCAAGCAACATCATTTATAATAGAAAGTACTTACAGGTATATATACGTATATCGATCGATGCCAAGAAATTAGAAAATACAATCTACCCACTCGCAGATACCTCTAGATACAGTTCTTAGATTGATAACGTAGCAGCTGAATCTTTGTAGTTTCTAAACAATAATTACGTATAGATAGGTGTTCTAGACATACTCAAGTGATGTCATTACGAAAGATGGTCTTAACCTGAGAATAGACCAAGACTACCAGTCTAGGCTTTAATATCGACCTTTTGTATATATACGACTGTAATAAAAAAGCAGGGCTGCAAGTATGGATCTCTGGATCGATAAAATTTGACATTATAATTCGACAAAACAGGAACCTACCTCTACATAGTGCCGTTTATATTATCGATTCAGAGATGCATACTTGCAGCCATATGGTTTGTTTTCCGCTTAGAGAATTTATAAAAATATAATTATAAAAATTCTCTAAGGTTTTCCACTTATTCTTTTGTTTAATTATGGCCTCTGAGGAAAGTCAATTTTGTCAGTATCAAAGTATATTATTTTAATAAAATTAAGTCAAGTCGTTAAAGTCTTAGTCAAATCATGATCTAGCAAAAACGTGTCAGTTTTATTAAAATGTTGATGGACGATTTCCACCCATTTGAAAATGGCTCTAATGTACTTATATTTAAATTAACTACCATGTGCTCTTTGAATAAGCTACACCGGTTAAAATGCCACCAAAATTACATGGCATTACTCAAGAAACACTAGAAATTAAAATAAAATAAAAATGAACGATATCTCTTTTCGAAAACGCTTAAAAATTCACTTTCCAACGTGCGAAATTCACGGATCTAGGATGAAAGTGTCACATCACAATCGAGATGTGGAAATTCTAACATCCACCAAGCAAACAACTGTCAATTTGTAGACCATTTCTAAACTAGGGGAAAAACCAGAAATAGTCCGAGGTTATGTCAAAAATGACAAAACCTTGGACTATGAGAGTTGATTTTGGAAAACAAAACATGTGTTTTTGATTTAAAGTCGTAAATGTATACCAAAGGTGCCTGTGTATAAACTCTGGTTCAGACCATCTTTCATAATGAGACCTAGAGTTCACATAAAAAGAAACCTGTTTATATAGCTAGTTTATTGGGATTTATAATTGGTTGTAGGACTCGTATTACCATCCTGACCGAAGATTGAACTTCAAGCGTATAGACAACTGCTCCCTTGTTAGACTCATTTGCTATTTTTAACCGACTTCCCAAAAAGGAGGAGGTTCTCAATTCGGTTGTAATTCTTTTTTTATTTGAATATACTTCCAGATTGGTCCCATTTTTTCAGAATCCAGTTCTGATGATGGGATCCACGAGGAATTGAGGGAACTCCTCAAATATTGTAGGGATACATATGGCGATTTTGATATTTTCAGCAACACACCAAGCATTTGCATTCAGAAAGTATCATAATCCTTTCACCACAATGGTTCTTTCATATTTTTTTTTCATCCAAAATTATTTAGTCGAATACAATGGCGGAAGTCGGTTTTTTAAATGAAAAGTTATAAATACCCTCGAGAGCAATGAATCCGGGTCACTTAAACTAAAAATGCTAGGTTAATGCAATAAATTGTATTTAATAGACAATGTAATACTCCTTAAATGAAGGTATTAAAACTTCTTAGTTATTGTAAAGTTATATCATAAAAAAAACAAATTTGAAAAAGGGCCACTTTCGAAGATGGAACTACGAAATTACAGCATTTGGTTTTGCTTTTGTTTGTAATCTGTCATTTATGTGGGTACATAAACCATGTTGATAGTGCTCTATATTCATTATTCAAGCTGAAATTATGTCGCTTACGCCTGAAGAATGCACCAGAATACTTACAATGCTGGAAACCGGCCGGAGTCAGCGCGATACAGCCAGGACTGTCGGTGTGTCGCTGTCAACAGTACAAAGAGTTCTCCGACGTTACGAAGAAACTGGTTCTAACCTACGCAGACCAGGAACGGGCAGAACCAGGTGTACCACAGCACGAGAAGACCGATACTTGGTGAACACCATGCTTCGAAATCGCTTTCTCACAGGAACTGAACTCACAAATCAGTTTCGACGCCTCGGAGGAAGTAACCCAAGTGCATGGACAGTAAGACGTCGGCTTGCTGAATCTAACTTAAAACCCCTTAGACCTGCAAACGGCCCTAAACTGGAGCGTGGGCATCGTATTTCAAGACTAAGATATGCCCAGAGCCACGTAAATTGGAGTATTGAAGATTGGTCAAAAGTTATGTTCTCCGACGAATCAAAATTTATGCTCTACAAGCACGATGGAAGACACAGAGTGTATCGAAGACCAGGGGAAAGATTCAAGCAAGCATGCATCGAAGGAAAAGTAGCCTACGGTGGTGGGTCTGTACTTGTGTGGGCCGGAATTTCTTCTGAAAGTCGCACAGAGCTGGTGATCATAGAAAACGGCTCTTTAACTAGCGTAAGATATGTGAATGATGAAGAAATCCTCAATGAATGAAGAAATCCTCAATGATCACGTTGGTCCATTTATGGTCTATTTAGGTGAGGATGCTATATTTATGCATGACAATGCCCGACCTCATACAGGTAGGATTGTGAATGACTACCTTCAAGAGATGAACATTACTCGTATGGAGTGGCCAGCGCGCAGCCCGGATATCAACCCGATCGAGCATGCTTGGGACGAGCTAGGCAGATGCGTAAAACAACGAAACCCTCCCCCAATCACGCTTCGTGAGCTCAAAATTGCTCTCACAGAGGAATGGGAGAATATTCCCCAAAATCGTATAAGGAACTTGGTGTACAGCATGCCAAACCGCGTAAACGCAGTAATGGAAGCACGAGGAGGCAATACGAAGTATTAAAATTCAAGAAAATCGTAATAAAGTTCAAAAATGTCATGTTTCCTATTTTTGTTTTAAGGAGAGATCAGCAGTTTTTTTCTTTATGTAATTTTGTGTTAATAAAATGTATGGTGACTCATATTTTTTTTACCTTCATTTAAGGAGTATTACATTGTCTATTAAATACAATTTATTGCATTAATCTATCATTTTTAGTTTCCGAGATTTTTAACATTCTTTAAGTGACCCGGATTCATTGCTCTCGAGTGTATTATAGTTCGTACCTAAAGCACAGGCGTGCTCTTTTGTTTTTCCTCTGTGGTTCTGGATCTAGGCCAGATGATACAACCCTCCTGACACGAATGACGTATCGGAGATGCACTACTCTGTATAACCGGGATCTGGATGCTGACTCCATTAGAAAGCATTAGCATTAATTTATCTACTGACATAGATTTGTGTGTTCTATTTTAATGTTAGAAATTGCGCATGAAAAGTTTGAAAATTTAATTAGTTTCTATTTGGTGCATACGAACTCTGATTTATTTTTACATGCATCGTATTCCTACGAACAATGGAATTGACGACCTCTGTGGCGCGGCGGGCGATTAGCAGGCTGAGTTGCGAGAGGTTGTGGTTTCGATTCTCGCTGCGGGACAAATGTTTGCATTATATGTGTCGCATTGTTATATTCTGGTTTGAACCGGTGAAATTACAGAAACATGAGACTTTACAATTTTATGTCACAAGGTGGCGGGCGAAGCGCAAGGCCGCATGTAGGGCGCGTCCTAGGTGGACATGGCGTATGAGGCATTGTTATAAGCAAAGACGCTTCTTATTAGGCGAGGTACATGCTCGTTCCGGCACTAAATCAAATAAAAAAGTGTATTTATAATTTTTTCACCAAAATATTCAGATTTTTTAGCGCAGTCTTTTGCCAATAGTTATCGAATTAGGATTTGGAAGTTGAGCATTCGATCCCTGGCATTGGCAACATCGCTGGCTGCCACGGTGACCTTGCACGCGAGGGTCACAACTTCCACACGAATCAGCTAATTCGGAAGGTTTAGTACCTACTGCTTCTTTAGCACGCTACCGTTTAAATACATACATTTCCACACTGTCTCATGGTCAAAAATTAAATATATACCAACAAATCTTTGTTTACAGAATAATAATACTACAAATACGCAAAATAAAAAATACAAATGATTAATGACCTTTGCAAACGATCTAAAGATGGCTCAACTGATCCCTACCAGGCGAAGTCCAGATAAGAGCCAAACGTCACAGACTAGGCGCCTTGAAATAATTTTCAAAACGTACCCCACGGACCCAAATCGACCCAAACTGCTCAATGCATAAGCAAATTCAAACAATGTTTGAATGATGTTATTGATATAGCTACAAATTGTGAAGTCCTTGGAAGAAAAGCAGAACCTACACACGACAGAAGTCTTCAGACTTAGTGTAGATTTTGTCTGTAATACTTTAATATTAAACACGCCATTTTATGCTTTTTAATTTGTAATTGTTATTCCTGTGTGTTTGAAATGAATAGATAAACATTCTTATATACATACTGGTTGCGCCCCGCGGTTTCACCCGCGTGAATAATGATGAAAATTGATGATGATGATGATGATGAAAAGTAGCCTATGTGTTAATCCAGGGCGTAAAGTATCTACATTCCAAATTTCACTCAAATCCATTCAGTAGTTTTTACGTGAAAGAGTAACAAACATCCATACAAACTTTTGCGTTTTTAATATTAGTAGGAGTAGGATAGGATAAAACAGGTGGCCACGTTGTCTGTGGAAAGCAAAGGCCGCGATGAGCTCATTATTGTGTACGTCATCATATTTCTACGATTTTGTTACTCCAGTGAAAAGAGACCCTTCGAGGCTCTGTTTACCCCTTTAGGAGAAAAAAAGCCTCCGTGTCAGTATTACTACTAAGAAGTACAACTGGTAGTACAAATGACACACCTTTGTATCTCTAGTACAACTACAATACAAGTACATTCACTCGACTTTTTGGGAAAGTTGTAGAACAGGATACTTTTATACATCACGTTCAAATGCAGCTAGTCAAAGGAGAAATTGATATACCTCTTTTCTTGGAAAAATTACACGACCTCTTTGGCGCGGCCAGCGAAGGTTCGCCTGCGACGCAGGAGGTTGCGGGTTCGATTCCCGCCTCGGAACAAATATTTGTTCAGGGTGTTCTGGGTATTTTTCTATGTATAATAAAAAATATCTGTATATGTAATGTATTATATTAAGTATATCAGTTATCTAGTACCGATAACACAAGCTCTGCTTAGCTTGGAGCTAGATAATGTTGTGTGAAATGTCTCCAGCATTTATTTATTTAAGTGGAAAAAACATGGGCGTGCTCCCACCATTTTCGTGGTTGTTTACCTTCCCTTCTTTTTTTATACTAGAGATATAAGTTTTCTGTTATTTTTTTATAAGAGGCACAAGTGTTCTGTTTTTTTTTTACACTAGAGAAACATGTTTGTATCATTTCTACTACTAAGTTTTAATTAGAATTCAAAAAGTCGAGTGAAGTCAAGTGAATGTAGGTAAGTACTTGTGTTTTTTGTAGTTGTACTAGAGATACAAAAGCCAAGTGTATATGTATGTACGCAATAATCTCCGATTACCTAATTAATCAATGATAAATAAGCTAGAGCTATAGGTGCGTGAACTTTATCCTTCGTGACGTTGCCAATTCTCTAAGATTTCGGACACATGCATGACACTGTTCTAGCACGTGTCGACGGTACATAGTCAATCTAAACTGTGGCACGTGTCGTCTCTAGTGTCATACTAACGTGGCTACATCGTAATGTTGGCTATGCGGAACCCGATAAAATAGTAAAGCAGTCGTTACCACGAGAATGGTATTTAAATCTTGATCGCACTGTAATTAAACCTTTATTGCATGCAATAATGCAAACCGTTCTACTTTGTCCTACAGTGGTAATACTGATTAGCTAAATAGTGCGACGAAACTTCGCTGATTAGGCGTATGTGGTGGAAACAAACTAGGCCGAAGGCGTTAGTCAAAAAATGTTAACGATACACCAGAACACCTAGTAGGTAATGCTTTATCATCATCAACATTAGTCTATGACTATTAAGCCGGGGTGTGCTAATAATAATAATAACATGTTTTGCTAACATGTTTTGTTAGAAAATTTGGCGCAGCAGACCCGGCTTGTTTGTGGTAATAGGACTTCTTTTCATTCTTTCAACCTTCATGTTCATTAAATTTTTGCAAACGTTTTACCTAGTTTTTTTATTGTTTGGCGTCGTACGGCTTGTGCATTTTCCAGTTTCAAGTATTTTTAGATTGCATAGTAAAGCGCTGGCAGTTTTACTGAAACTTTGGTTAACGATTTCTAACCCTTTGAAAAGCGTCTATTCCGTTGCGGCAATTTCTAATTTATAGGTTCCGAGTACAGTCAACAAACAACAACGTCACGCAAATACCTAAACTTCTATTTCATTTCTCTAATACACCTTAGGCTTTTAAAATAAGCAACATTGTTTAAAATGTCACAAAAATTACACGATACAAATAAAAAAATACTTAAAAAAAAAAAAAAGTAGACGTCTCTTTTCGAAAAAGGCGAGAATATTATCTCGTTTTAGTTATTAATAAACCCGAAAATCTCTAAAAACTTATTTACAATAATGTTGTATAGTGTTTCCTTGACGTCTGGTCCTTTGAGGTGCTGGCTGACTTGTTTAGATTGCGCAGACGCATGTGGCCGCAGAAAATATAAAACGTGGAATAATAAGGTCAGTCGTAAACCTACATTGGTTAAAATTGAATTCTAATAAACCAATCTATCTCTATTTTTAGATGCCTGGTATTGGTGTGTCCTTCTATTTATTTGAACTTGGTTAGCAGATACTACTATTCTATCCCCAGGTGTCTATTCTATATTTGTTTATTTTACACAAAACCGAGCAATTTAAGTAAAACGAGTCAAGTACAAGTGAGACTCGCGCCCTGAGTATTCCGTTCCGTAAATTTTAATTAATATGTGAGTTACAATTTGATATACTTATGTGTATAAGGAAATAAAACAAGTAATAATAATTAATTAGTTAATTAGTATGTAATACATTAAAATACGATTTTTAAAACAATTGTTCTGTATAAATGAAATATTTCAAAATCGTCACAGAGCCCTTTTCGAACTTCAGCCACTTTTTCCTACAAACTATTCATCCCATTAGATTAGAGGGATAAAAAAGTCTTAATTCCTCAATTATAATGACTTTTTCCTTTATTTGTGGCACAAAGACTCTTAGCATTCCAAAGAATTGTGAGGTTACTGGAATTACCTACTTTAGATATTTTTAATTTTTGCGATTTCCAAACAAAAATTATACTTTCACTGTCATATCTTTTAAATGCATCGAGTTGGAAGCTTGATTTTTTTAAGCCACTATAAAGTTGTTTTACCTTTATATTTGGTATAAATTTAATGTTGACATTTATAATATAAGTTGATAGCCGTTCCTGGAAAAAGGTTTTTGACAGTCAGACAGACAGACGGACAACAAAGTCAAAGTCAAAGTCAAAAAGAACTTTATTCATGATTTCAATGAATAAAGTTCTTTTTGACTTTGACTTTGTTGTCCGTCTGTCTGTCTGACTGTCAAAAACCTTTTTCCAAGGATCATTTTGAATCGTCTTATATAAAATTAAATTACTCCTGTTCCAACGCGACCAAGCCTAGAAGAATCAGGCAACAAACTCGGCTTGGCTTACATAAATGGTCCGTCTTACCACTAGGTGAGAAGCGCCTGTGTGGTGCCTCGGAGCAAGGAGTTGCTGATACATAGTAAATGAGAACTTAAAAACCTCAGGTGGGTAGTCAAAAGTAAATAAACATCAGCAAAAATATGCAAGACAGCACACGCTACGCTTGTTATACATATAAATAATAATCTAATACAAACATAAATAATAATAATATATATAGGTAAGTACAGATATTGCAAATTTCCATTTTAGCAGTCGAGGGGCAGAGCGACATCAGGCCACGCGGCTTTATCATTAATATAGTCATCAACAGTGTAATACGCTTTCTTAATTAGATTCAACAAAGTGATCCTTCGTTTTAAGTCTCCGTTTTTACCTGAGAAGAACGGAACCCTAAAAAGGCAGGTAATACCAACTTTGTAATACCAAGACACAAACAGTGACACGAAAGAAGAAAAAAAAGTAACTTCCTAGGCTTTGATAAATAATACACTATTTATCAAAGTTCCTAGGTCAGACTTTGCAAATTCATTAATGAACGGAAAATGCGGAATTTTCTCAACAACATCCCTTATCATCGGATTATGTTCCCATGATAATAGCTGTTATGTGAGTCACAAGGCCTATTGAGATTTAATCGGCGCTCATGTGCCCTTGGCCTTAGCCACAGATTAAATGATATTTACTACGTTCGTATGTATACTTTGCCACGAATTAGGGTTGAGCTACATATTATAAGTATTTTCCTATGCTTCTCACTGTTACTGCATAAGAGCGTGTTTAATATGGAGTAATAACGACGATAATGCACTCGTGGTGCATATGACATTCCATACAAAACTCACTTTTTAACTGACTTCACAAAAAGGAGGAGGTTCTCAATTCGGTTGTATTTTTTTTTTATGTTTGTTACCTCGTATCTCCGTCGTTTATAAACCGATTTAGAAAATTCTTTTCTTTTATTTGAATTAGTATATACCATACTTCCAGATTGGTCCCATTTTTTTCAGAATCCAGTTCTGATGATGGAATCCATGAGGAATTGAGGGAACTCCTCAAATATTGTAGGCATACATATACATATATAGTGATTTTGATATTTTCAGCAACAAACCAAGCATTTGCATTCAGAAAGTATCATGACCCTTTCACTACTATGGTTTTTTCATATATTTTTTTTCATCCAGATATTTAGTCGAATACAATGGCGGAAGTCGGTTTTTTAAATGAAAAGTTATATTGAGCGCAATGGTGAATAATACGATGATGTGTATTGAGTATTGACCCTTTTAGCTTTACTCCGTCACTTGTGGCGATAAGTTTTTGATAGATTGCCCCCGTACGAATGGTTGTTCATAACTTTTAAACACAGTTTCGTTTAGACCGAATTGAAATATCGTTTATGTTATGATTTGTTTTCTGTTAATGCCCATAACTTACCTATCCGATTATACCAAACCAACAAAATCTGAGAAAACATTGTTATAACATTTCTCTGACTACCAAACAGCTTTCCTTGTTTTTGTCAATTATGCGTGGAAGAATTATGGCATACCATTTGACATAGTAGGCAACAATGCATTCTGGAGGCCTCCTCCAGCATTGGACGTCTAAAGGCTGCTGATGATGATGATGATGATGATGTAGTATCTTTCAAATCTCTACTTTCGTGAAATAACTTCGAGCAACACGGACTTCCGCGCGGGCCGGAATGGAGTAGCCTTAGCGATACCATTCAAATAGTTCTGTAATTTTTTGCGGGGGGAAATGTGCACACAAGCTCAATTCCGCATATACACATCCAAATACAACACTGTAATGACGACACTCACACTAACAAACCTTGCACAGAATAACAACTAGTTTTATTGAACGCATATGCCTACTTTCGCTTTTAGTTATGGCTACTCCCTTCCGTGGTGCTCGAAGTGAAATAACAATGTAGAAAAGCGTCTAGTCTTAAACTGCACACCCCTCCACCGCTTTTGCTTGGCACTATTGACGCTTGTCTTTCGAAAAAGGTCCTTGTTATCACGGATTATGGAATATTTTATTTTGACGTGATGGAATAGTGACATGTTCCGTTATGTGTCCGGACTAAGAATAGACAACACCTCTGTCTCCTCCCTTGAATGTAGTAAAAGCCTTACTAAGGGATTCCACTAGGAGTTGGGCAACAGCATCCACCACCAATCCGCCTGCTAAGTATGGTGTATAGCAAATCACCCATTGTATTCAATGTGGGAGGCTCCGTCCAGCCGTGGACGTAAACAGATGGAATAGTGAGGCGTTCAGTTTTAAATTAGACGCATTCTACTTGCAAAACTATCATTACGCCATTCGCAATAAACAGCATGCGTTATCAAAACTATAATCTCAGAGTAAGTGCATACCAAAATAACCTACAAGATTCACATTCGTAGTAATTCGCACAGCTGCACTGCGTAATCCTAAAATAAAGTGGACAGTATATTCCCGCTTGGCTTAGTTATATATACCTTTTATCCAGCTGGCTTAGGGCCTGCCCTCCATTTTAATTAAAAATAGTCTACGCCCTACTTATGAGGGAATTTCATTTGGAATACCTTGAAGATATTTTTAAGACGTATATTGTAATCATACACTTACAGAATAATATGGTTAGAATCATTGTAATTTAAGAGAAGGTCACCAGTATGGCGTTTACGCCCTTTTGTACGAGAACGAAGTTTGACCGTGGTGCGTTAGTTTCTTATAAAATTATTATGGTTACCAAAAATAAATTTATAAAAAAAAAACTGTCGCGCCACGTATACCCGTGGGTCTATACTCTGATTTTTAATTTTAGACAATTTTTGTAAACAAACAAATGTCAAGATATGCCACTGTGTGTATAAGTGTCATGTATGTGTGTCAGATGTGAATTTACACGTATGCTACACAATCATGACACTTATACTCACAGTGACCTATTTTGTTTGTTTACAATATTTGTCTGAAATTAAAAATCAGGGTATAGATATTATACTGATATATGTACTGAAGACCAAGAAAGAAATGGCGAGATATTTTTTCCCAACTATGTGGTCCGGACTGGATGATGAAGGCTCGGGAGAGGGATGTGTGGAGGGATTTAGAAAAACAATTGCTAGTAACTTATTAATTATTTGTCTAGATTTTAGTTTTAATATAGTATGAATGAAGGCTATTTTATTTTATTTTATTTATATGTACTGATCATGTGCACAAAGTTTCATGGAGTTTAAATAAATAATAGTCAAATTAAAAGCAAACTTCGTTCGAGTGCAAAAGGGCGTAAGCACCCTTTTGTTAGCTACGGTGACCTCTCCTTAATGAAACTAATTAGGGATGGAAACGGCTCAAGACCATTCGTTGCAGCATGCTATGCATATGCCCGCAGACTTAAGCCGGCTGATTATAATAAAGTGAATTATAGAGGAGTGTAGGGTAATAGGCTTGTCAACCCTACTATAACGGGTGTAACAAGACTACTCCCGAAAACTGAAATAGTGCACTCAGACCATGATTCTGAACATATTTAAGCTAAAAAAAAGCGAAAAAATGCTCACTTTTGGGCGCTTTTTTCGTGTTTTCTTTAATATCATAAAAGGAACACAAAAACCTAATTTCCATCGGTAAAAACACATTTATAAATAAAAACGTCAAAAAAAGCAATGAAAACCACGTGATAAATATTGGCGCAGCGCGTCGATCAGCTGACCGGGAGCGTTGAACTCGCGCGCCGCCGGTGCGCTCTGTGAACTCGCGCTTTTTTTTATAGCTATGATATAGGTAGCTTTACCGGTACCTTCAGTATTCGGGAGCTGTCTTTTTACACTTTGTATAATATATTATCCTACTATATGAGGGGTCGAAGTACTATAATCATAAAAAAAAGTAATTTTCTACTACATACATGTTATTTTAATTAAAAAAAGAAGCAACGTTATGCCGTGTCGGCCACGAGTTTTTGAACCTTATTCCACTGAACCTAGCCGTTGAACAGTGTCAAGCTTCACTTAAGTACATCAAAGAGCTAAGCCGGAACAACTGCCCTTACAGTATGGGTGAAAAGTTACCCAGGCTCATGAATATGTAGATTGGGTACCAACTGATAGCACTAGAACTGCTTTGAAGTGAAACCCGAACAAACAGGACTGATAGCTTTACAACTAACTATAGTAGACCCATGATTTCGCTCGCGTGGTATTGATACAGTATCTTAGTAGCCTAGAGTCAATCCAGGTCATCAGTTATCCACATTGGCTTTGCCGTTACGGCGTGAATGACTATCAAATAACTTTTCATTTAAAAAACCGACTTCCGCCATTGTATTCGACTAAATATTTAGATGAAAAAAAAATGATGAAAGAACCATATTGGTGTAAGGATTAGTATCATAATCCTTACACCACTATGGTTCTTTCATCATTATATTATATATTTGTATATATATTATATTTACATCATCGTATTATTCACCATTGCGCTCAATATAACTTTTCATTTAAAAAACCGACTTCCGCCATTGTATTCGACTAAATATCTGGATGAAAAAAAAAAGATGAAAAAACCATAGTGGTGAAAGGGTCATGATACTTTCTGAATGCAAATGCTTGGTTTGTTGCTGAAAATATCAAAATCGCCATATGTATGCCTACAACATTTGAGGAGTTCCCTCAATTCCTCATGGATTCCATCATCAAAACTGGATTCTGAAAAAAATGGGACCAATCTGGAAGTATATCTATTCAAATTAAAAAAAAATCCAAATCGTTTCATAAACGTCGGAGATACATATGCGGTAACAAACATAAAAAAAAACCAATCGAATTGAGAACCTCCCCCTTTTTTGGGAAGTCTATGTTAACAAACATACAAACTTTCACTTCTTCATCTTTATCAGCTGTTATACGTCCACTGTTGGACGAGGCTTCCCTCCTAGTATCCAATGGGGGGATTTGCCATAATCACCATGCTTGGCAGGAGAATTGGTGATCGCAGTATCAGTGTTGAGTACGCATGTTGCCAGTGATGACTTACAGCGTTGAGACAGTCGCTAACAATTGGTCTCATACACAAGCTTTAAGTCGCACAGCGGGCTATGGAGAGTGCTATGCTCGCAATTTCACTACGTGATAGTATCTGCAATAAGTAAATCCGTAGAATAACTAAGATTACAAACATAGCTCTCTATGAGCTATGTTTGTAATCTTAAGAATCTTGAGAATTAGTAGGTTGAAGTGGCAATGGCCAGATCATATAGCCTGCAGAACTGACAATTGTTAGAAGATAAGGGTTCGCGAGTAGTGACAACAAACTGGAGGACATAGTAGAGAAAGGCCCACCTCTCGATGGACTGATAGATAGAATAGAATAGAAAACACTTGATTGCACACCACATTAAAAATTAAAACAATCATAATTATAGTTATACTTAAGTACAATGGGCGGTCTAATCGCTGAGAGCGATCTCTTCCAGACAACCACTGACAACACAGACTGATGACATTGTTAAGGTTACAGAAAGTCCGTCGATGGAGGCAGCTCAAGACCGTTCGTGAGGGCATTCTATGGGGGAGGCCTATGTCCAGCAGTGGACTTCTACAGGCTGATGATGATGATGAACGTCATGAGCAAGTTCTCTTATAAACTTATGTCTACACTAAGTAGTTGTAATACGTTGCGGTAGCTCATTACGAGGATCATGGAAGCCGTATGAGGCGGGGTCTCGGCCAATGTAAAGGTCTCACCTAGTGGTAAGACGGACCATTTATGTAAGCCAAGCCGAGTTTGTTGCCTGATTCTTCTAGGCTTGGTCGCGTTGGAACAGGAGTAATTTAATTTTATATAAGACGATTCAAAATGATCCTTGTGATTTCAATGAATAAAGTTCTTTTTGACTTTGACTTTGACTTTGGTCACACTAACCTGTCATTCATGATATTTCAATCATTCCCATGTCATGTTGAGATGTTCCCATTTCGGTCCCCTGACTAATTTTGGTATCTATTTTATCATCATCATCATTAGCCTGTTGAAGTCCACTGCTGGGCATTAGCCTCCTACATAGAATGCACTGCGCCCGTCGTCGCATGCCTGTAATTCCACCGGCACCTTTATCGCTTCACACCGGAACGCAGCAATGCGAGCACTACTGAGGGCCTATTACGAATTTTCCATTGCAACAATCACTTTGCGAGTCGTGAGTATTCAACGTGACTAACATAGTAACTATTCATCATTCTGTGCTGCGCAGTCGATAGAAACAGCACAGATTCATTAATAGTTACAACGTAAGTCACAATACTCACGACTCGCAAAGTGATTGTTGCAATGCAAAATTCGTAATATGCCCTCTGCTCGGTGTTAGAAATAGCTACGGTGCCGGTGGTAGTACTTCCACAGACTAACTATTTCACAAGTAGTTGAGCTACTAGCTACTGCATCTTAGCTAACAAACTTTGCCATGTGTAAGCACTATTAGAATCATTTACGACATTATTGTTTACAATGACAGTCAGTGGTGGATTTATACTAGGGGCAGTCGGGGCTAGTGCCCAGGGCGGCAAATTTTCTAGGGCGGCAAAATTTGGAAAGTGAGAAAAAATTTCTATACAATATATAATTAACTAATTCTTTTAAATAAACATTTTATCTTTCAAGAAATATAATTCAAGTATTATGTATCACATTAAAATTTTCCTATACGAATCTTGTATTCACAAGTTCTAATATAAAAAATAAGATATCAAAACTATTAAAATAAAATTTAAGTCATAGGGCGGCATTTTCTTCAGTGCCCCAGGGCGGCACAAATTTAAATCCGGCCCTGATGACAGTAATAGCTTCTTTAATTATTTTTGTAATCCCATTAGATACAGTCCATAGTCTTCTCACGCCACTGTTATGTTATACACTTAAGAAAGTTGCCTTATCTCTGTACAGGGTACTCCGGAATTGGTACCATATCTTCCTATGCTAAAGCAAATGGTGAAGTATGTTGTAAACGAATGTTGTTACATGAATAATTATTTCCAAAAGTCTTTTGGAAAGTACCAGTTATTTTGAAATTGAAATAATGGCTAATTACCACTGTTTTTTTGTCACTCACTCTGGTTTTCGTTAAGTATTCACTGTGTTTCGTTAAAATGATTCCCAACCACGAAAGTTTCAATTCTATAAGTACCAGTTATTTTTATATTATTATTTCAAAATAAACCCTAAAACTCATCTGTTTCTTGAAGTTGGAGTACTAATCTTGATGTTAATGACTTTTAAGATCAAGTAACTAGTCGTTATTTCAGGGTTGTCACGACATTTAAATGGGCAACAACTTTTTTTTTCTTATTCTTTTCAGATTGAATTTCGAGAAAATTAATCCTAAAAGTACAGAACTAACCATTTTCGGAATAACATATTAATCTTGGGGCATCCTGTGCAGCTGCTATTTCACTATAACTCAGTATTGCCAGTATTACAATTGATGTTTAGGTAAGCTCAATGGCTTATTGCAATACTCAGCCAACTTTATTGACCGCAACACAATACACCATTCTTCCTACGTGAGGGTTGTTGTACTTTCTCTCGTATCACAGTGGAATAGGTTACATTTTGTTTATACGTTGTGCGTATGTAGGCTTATGACAATCACTTGACGTTGTCCATTTTAATGAACCGGAAGACGTTAATAAGCGGGATGAGCCACAGCCTATGACGAGCACAGTATTTTGAAATGTTGTAGGTTCTTTCTTGGTTAGGGACCGTCCATTAATCACTTGAAGGAGGGGTGGGGGGAGATGGTTTAAAAAAAAATCACGAAATATAACAAGGGAGGTTGGGGGGGGGGGGGTTGTAAGATATCACGTGTATTTATTTTTGAGGACGGGGGGTTAAAAAATGCTAAAAAAAACATCACGTGATTACGGACGGATGGACGGCCCCTTACCCTGCGTTAAGTTAGGGGCTAGCTTGGGGTATGTAGTTGTAGATAGATAAATAGATTAGCACTGTATTGATCACACAGAAACAATAAACAAGTAATTATACGAAAGAAAGACAATACAAAGGGCGGCTTTGTCGCTGATAGCGATATCTTCCAGGCTACTTTTCGATGGGATGAAATGAGCAACGCTTTATTAGACTGCGGTATACCTATACAAAGCAAAACTAAAAAGTATTCTAAATGAATTAAAAGTAAGTAAGTATTTTAAGTAGTTATGAACTATATTGATTAATACCTACCTATGTATCGTTCGATCACCAATACGCCTGCCAAGCGCGGTGATTATGGCAAATCCCCCAATTGGGGAGGCCTAACGTGGAAGTCTAACGGCTGATGATGATGATGATATCTATAGTATGCTTCAATATCTGACTTGCTATAGGTAGGTAGGTATATATTTGTTTTTAACCGACTTCCCAAAAAGGAGGAGGTTCTCAATTCGGTTGTATTATTATTATTTTTTTTTTTTTTTTAATGTTTGTTACCGCATGTCTCCGGTATTTATGAACCGATTTGGAAAATTCTTTTTTTATTTGAATAGATATACTTCCAGATTGGTCCCATTTTCTTCAGAATCCAGTTCTGATGATGGGATCCATGATGAATTGAGGGAACTCCTCAAATATTGTAGGCATACATATGGCGATTTTGATATTTTCAGCAAGACACCAAGCATTTGCATTCAGAAAGTATCATAATCCTTTCACCACTATGGTTCTTTCATAATTTTTTTTTCATCCAATATTATTTAGTCGAATACTATGGCGGAAGGCGGTTTTTTAAATGAAAAGTTATGTAAAAAGTATTTTGTAAGTTTTTTTTTTAATAATGCTAATAATTTTTTGTATTTTTTGTTAATTAGTGTAATTGGCTCAGGCCGTTCTAATTAATTAAAACAAATAAAAACAAATAAATAAATACACTATAATACCAAAAAAAACATTCGGAATGCCAAGGCGGGGGAGCTCCACTTGGCATTTTAATCTAAATTATCCATCTCAGATCTGAAAACGTAATTGTTGTCATGTAATTTCATAGCAAAAGTTGGCGGTCTTTCAAAACTACGAACAAAAGGTTATTGTTGTCAAATAAAAAAAACTGATAGTCTGACAAGTGTTTCTGGCAAATGATACCTACTTCTGTTAAGTGTACTAACGGAGTAACAAAATTATGTAGGTATATAAAACATCTGGAACTTGAAAATTATATCAACCGTTTTCGAGCATATAAAATCCGGACCAAAAAACCGTGCTCAAAATGCTGTACATGTAAACTCAAATCCTCAAACAAAAAAACAATTAATTGACCATTGACATTTAACTTCATGCCCAAGAGAGCCTATAACCTTTCGCAATATTTGCTTAGGATCACCAAGGATGCTAATTTGGCGGGATTTTTCGTTTTATGGGCAGAATTCGGGAAATTTTATGTTGCTTCAGACCAGACAAACGATCCCCATTCAACATGCTCCCATCAAACAGTTAAATTGTTAGTTGACTACAAAGCTTTGAAATTCTAGAATGTAAATCTATCAACGTGTAGCTAAGTAGATATCTGGATATAAATAAATAAATGCTGGACATTTCACACAACATTATCTATCCCCAAGCAAAGCAGAGCTTGTGTTATGGGTAACAGATAACTGATATACTTAATACAAATACATTACATAGATAGATTTTTTTGTATTATACATAGAAAAATACCTAGATCCTGAACAATTATCTGCAGATCGTACAAATATTTGTTCATAGGCGGGAATCGAACCCGCAACCTCCTGCGTCGCAGGCGAACCTTCGCCCGCCGCGCCACAGAAGTCGTCATATATGACGGTCGGATATGTAAAAGTGGTTTGGCTTACTACATCATCGCATCATAGAGGTAAGTAGCTTGACCTATCATAGATAGTTTTCACATCATAACTTTCAAAACATGTTCATCTATCATGTAGAATCGAGGTCATAACATAGTAAGAGCCTACTTTTATAGTCTGTAAACATAAGCGCACTTATTTAGTGATTCATCAGCAATAAACAATAGGTGTTCATATCCCTTTGCATATTTGTATTTATAGCCACGTATACGATGCTGTTAAGTGTTGTATGAATATTCAATACTAGCTTTTGTAATTCACCCTTTTACGAGTCACTTTGTCTTGATGAGACTCTTTTACATATTAATTTATGGGTTCCTTACCTCTTCAGGAAAAAACGGGACCTTATATAGGATCACTTGTTGTCCGTCTGTCTGACAATCTGTCTTTTTAAGGTTCCGTACCCAAAGGGTAAGACGGACCTTAAACACCGTCCGTCTGTCACCAGGCTGTATCTCATGAGCCGTGATAGTTAGACAGTTGATCAGAGATGATGTATTTCTGTTGCCACTATTAACAACAAATGCTAAAAAATAGAATAAAATAAATATTTAAGGGGGCTCCCATACAACAAACGTGATTTTTGTGCCATTTTATAGATAATGGTACGGACCCCTTCGTGCGCGACTCCGACTCGCACTTAACCGGTTTTTTTTATGCAAACATTTGTCCCGCATCGGGAATCAAACCCGCATCCTATCGCCTATATCCTAAAATTACCGTTGAGTTTTAAGATTTTGTTAAAATTGATTCTCGTAGTTGAAAGAAAAACAGAATGAACTTCGCTACGAGTGATTTCTTGTTGCACTTGTTTAGAGCCCTCGCTGATTCCGCTCAGCAACACTTATTTTCACTGACCGATAGTACGTATCTACTGGCTCAAAAAAATCTCATATCGTCCTAATATTCTATTGTCCTTAATCCTTTCGACTAACATTATATCTCCTTTTTTCATTTAACCTTTGGGCAGAAGGCTTAGCAAATATTAGCTCCAGGATTTACTCTCTGTTTGCACAACTAGGTCGGGCCGTAATAAAACTCTTCGTAAATGATCCTGGCCTAAATTCCATTAGGCTGGAACGTTGACGGGCGTGGACAGGAAAATGAGAGTTTTTTCATCAATCCAATTTATTTATTTTTTGTAAACACAAAGTCGTTAGGTACATAAAACACCCAATGGAAAGATGACAATTAAGGTCACAGGAAGTTGGTGGATGGAAGCGGCTCCAACATCGTTCGTTGTATTCTATGGGGGAGGCTTATGTTCAATAGCTTTAAGTCTGTCTACAGGCTATTGGTCGATTTATAATCATTTGTCCATTTTTGTTTCTGACTCGCATGTAATATATTTAGCCTCCATATTTAGCTTGTAAGGACTGCTTCAATTTTGCACGCTTAACGGCAGAATGTACTGGAAACTATAATTATCTTTATCATCTATGCTTTATACTGTACCTACATTCTAAGCTAATAAATAATTCATTCATTCATTCAATCATTCATTCATTCGTTCATTGATGATGATAAAACATCGACAATAAGAAGGTACATTAACATTCATAATAATATTTGATAAAAGCTAAGATAATTTACAATATAGAGATGTTATTAATACCATTGTTCAGTTAATTTGTATTGCTTTGACACATTATGATCAAGAGCGAGTATTCGTCGGATATATTGCTATCATTGGCTATTGCAGATGCGTAATTATGTCTAAGGAACGTGAGAATTTTCTGTTTCGTAGAGCACTATAGCTGCCCCGCGGTTTCACTCGCGTCATACTACCGAGGGAACTGAGGCGTGGAATAAACGAATTTCGCAATAAAAATTATCCCACATTTTAATTCAGGTTTTATTACCAGCCGTTTTGACGTGAAGTACGTCAATTATTCAAATAAACACACTCACAAATAGCCAACGTTACACTTTTATAATATTTGTAAGATTATAAGGATTCTATCGCACACAGGAATACTCTACAAAACAACCAACTTGTTGAAATTTGCTCTCCCAGCAACAACTGAGACTGTAGATAAAGATTTATATGATAAAGGAGATGTTTCATCCTGCTCTAAGTACACTACACAGAAAGATATAAAAAAAACAGGGGGTTTTCATAAAAATGCAATTATATTAATTTGAAGCATAATACAGCGGTACAAAAATGTTTATTTATGAGTTTTTTAATATGGTCACCCGATTTTTAGAGCATCCATGACAGTGGAGTGACTTTGACAACTGACAGTTTTGTTGAGTGTCATTGACGCTCAACAAAACTGGTTCCTTGTGTGTGATTGCTCTCTTTGGCGAAGATAATATTGAATGTACACTAACACGAAGCAATATTATGGAAAATATACAATAACAAATGGTTTCTATATTGCTTAGCTATATTTATATATACTGTACATAGTGCAGGCCCAAGCTCCATACATTCATGAAACATCTCCTTTACAAATAACTATCGCCTGATGGGTGATATACCATCTACTTTCCGTAGTGCGTATAGAAGGCGTGGGTTCGCCTATGAATCCGATGATGCAACTATCCAACCGCTTTATCTCAAAATCTTAACTTTGCTGCCAGTCTAATTCTAAACGCTTCCTATAATGCATTCTATAGATACTTGTAGGAACATCCTGGTTACGTGTTTGTATGACTGTATGTGTAGGTGCGTGTCTATGTATCTACATTCATAAGACGGACGTAATAATAATCTAAATGACTTTACTTTGGATATACCTACATTTGGCGTGACGTTATCAATTAATATCACTGCTATGACGTTACCGGCCATCTTAGGATTCCCTAACCTGCAGTGCATTTTATACCTAAGTATTAAGCACCATAATTATAATAGGTATTGTTTTTAAATGTTTACATTCGATTTAGTACTAAATTGCTTTGCTAAACGCTTTTGCAGGCGACTAGAAACAAGACTCACACAAGTAAAAGCCAATAAATTAAACAGTTGTCAGGAAGTTTATAGCATCCTACAAATTTTCCTCAGAATTCTAGACTGAAAACCAACAACATTCAACAAACCAAGAAATAAATATATGAGCTACTTGAATCGAATCCAATTATAACTTGACGCTATAACAACTACTTCAATAAAACTGTCTCTATAACAACAATTTGGTTCGATTTCATCCGATTGAGTTGGAGAAATCTAATCATGGTTCAAAGCGGGCAATTTATGGTTCAAATACCTATCCCTGCAATTCAATGAATCCATGATATTTCTTACTGAATGAAGCCTAAATGTCTACGTCCTTCCAATGGTTCTAAGATTCAATGAAAATTTATTTTATCGTGAAATGTTTGAAATCGAGACGTCTTGACTGTATACTGTATACTGTGCCGCTGCGTAGGTAGTTCTTTATATATTCTGATTATTTCAGATGTGGCCGCGGGTCAAATTCTGAAATTAAAACTTTTAGTTAAAAAAAATATTTTTAAGTATAGTCTATCTATAAAATCGGTTTGGTAGCCAAATTCATTTCAATTCATTAAATTCAAAAAACCGTCTGTGTGTGGAAAAGACAGAAATATAGAAGTAAATAGGTATATATGCATGTTTTACAGGCGGTCTATCTCGTAAAAGCGTGAAGCTGTTGTGCTAGGACGCCAGTCGAACAGTTCTAATAAGATCTAATGTGATCTTGGTCAACAATGAAAAAAAAAATATGAAAGCTAAGTTAAAAAAAAAACTGTAGTATGAGTAAGTGAAGTATCTGTATGAGATGAAATATGACCAGAAGAGGAAAGGGACAATCAAAGACAACCTTAAAATCGCATATAAAAATTTAATTGACTTGAAAAGGCATAACATAAATCCAAACATTATGATATTTCCAATATTGGTTGCATGACGTTTTTCACGTAAAATCCTACGGCTTGGACACGACACAACCATATCATTTTTGTTCATTACAATACCTACAAAAGTCTTTGATCTACGTCAGCAGAAGTGCGAATGAAAACACTAAACTGTTGTAACTACGCAGTGTCAATTTCTTCTCCTGATAGCACCATTAAAATATAACACGTCATCCAAACAATAGCATACCCATATATTACGTAAAAAGACGAGTGAAATATTATTTAGCACATCTAAAACGTGAATGTTTTCTAGCGAAGATGGCCAGGTCTGTTCTTATTCCATATCGGAGAATCACGATTGAATCGAATTAGAGGATCCGATTCAGTCTGACACCTGTCATGTTAGGTTTATTGCTAAATCAAACAACGATACTTCAGATATCTTTCGACCCAAAGCACCTATGTTCTGATTTACCAATGTGATTAAGGCATTAGTAGAAACAGAGAACCAAACAATGCCAATAGGATTAGCAGAAGATTAAAACAAGGCCGTTCCTACTCTGTACACGGCACAGGTCCAGTCACGTTATGAATTCCTTTTATGTTCATTCAAGTCACATAAATTTTGACAGAAAGAAAGAAAATAAATTTATTCGACACGAAAACAAAACAATAACAACCTAGGTAGGACATACAATTAAGTATAAATATTTAATATAATTACTAACTAAATGAAAAACTGAGATGTCCGACGCACTCACTCCTCCGACAGCTGTCATCATTGTTAGAACTTCATAGATCATTATATTTACATCAATAAATAATAATAATAATTAAATTACAAACCTAAAACTCGACGCAAAAGCTGAATAAAAGTATCAAAGTATCAAAATGAACCATACAAAAAGTTCATCAATGAGTTTTCGTGACCTTTAACTTCGTAACAAAAAAAAATAAAAAACTTTATTATTTTCTATTGTCAAGTCACCAGCATTCATCACTTGAAATGTTAGCAAAGACCGAGTTACCCGACAAGGAAAGTAAATTCAACTAAGTATTGCTAAAGCTTTTCTCTATTATTTGCGTTTCAGCTCCAATCTTCTTTGTGTTGTTCGTAGAGTTTTCTATAGTGAAATAGTAATTCGATATGAAAGTGCTTGGATAGTTTCATTTTCATTATTTAAATACATGTTCAAATGTAATCACCGTGTCATTATTTAAATGCATGTTCAATTGTTATTGTGTAGAGTCCGTTGGATGGTTTATCCTCCTGAACTTCTACTATTTTTTCTCTTTGATAATTAAGTCATCATCAGTATCACCAGCGTTAGTTGGCTTCTCACAAATCTTATGACCTCATCAATGACCTTTTAATTTTACTCGACGTGTTATTTAGAGACCAAAGCATCGGTCGTCTCTCTTCAAGAATGTAAAGTGCAGCTGTTCAATTTCCTTTATAGTCAAAATAATATACGATACTTTTAATACCTGCTGTGTGCCTGGTAGTTCCATATCTACAGAAGTAATAATTAGTTCCCTTTGTGATTAAGTTGATACAGTTTGGAACGGGACCGCGGCCGTTGAACCCGTCTGTTTCACTCGGCTTCCGCGCGTCTGCACTCTCAGTGACGTCTGCGTCGTTATCCAACAGGACCTGCACCCCGAATAGGACTTATTTTGTTTTTGTTTTATCAGACGCTTGAAAAAGTGGTCGTGGGTCGTCGACTATTCCATGAAAATGAATCGAGGTGAATTAATGTCATTAATGCATCAACCCCAAACTGGACTGAAGACCAGTTTGAGGCATACCTCTGGTATAAACTGGTCTTTAGTCCCTTTGAAAAAAAAAGAACCGGTGACAGTAAGTGCAATATACCATCATTACATTCATATATTTCATTTTGAATTGAGTTTAACTGTCATGTAAGCACTATATTTAGTTCCTTTATGTTTATTAATTTTCTTGTGAATAAATA
Source organism: Epirrita christyi (assembly GCA_951392215.1). Taxonomy (NCBI): domain Eukaryota; kingdom Metazoa; phylum Arthropoda; class Insecta; order Lepidoptera; family Geometridae; genus Epirrita; species Epirrita christyi. The sequence continues at coordinate 13,045,717 of OX595841.1, read as the reverse complement.
TTATCTTATCTTATCTTATTACAAAACTAACCAAACAGTTCGAGACGAACCACATCGAAACGATGAGGTAGTCTAATATAATAATAATTAATAATGTAATAGGTCTAGGTACTTAATATTTAATGTAATTTCCTTTTCTAAAACCTACTGATTTATTACAACTTATATCAACTGTTGAATAGCCTCGCGCATGGCGTCAACGTTTCAATCTTGCATCGACCCAGCACAGCAACTTATTGAAATTCAATCCCCGTCCGGAGATCCGCTCGGCGAAGGAAACCTATACAATAAGCAGATACTTATCGAGTTAAATTCTTTAATCTCAGATTGCTTCACGGAAAGTGACTAGGCAGTATGGCGTGAAATAGGTTTTTGCTTACAAAATGATGTTACATGTCAATCGGATAAGGCCACTAATGTTTACGTGTTATGTAATTTCTTCGGTAAACATTTACATTCAAAGTAGATCAGAATACTAACACACTGTAAAATAATAAGCGAACAAATAGCACACCCTATCACCCACAACATAACGGTCTCTATGAGTTGCTCCGTTCAAAATTAGCACAAAACTTTTAGCAGATTTTGTTAAAAATAGAGAAGGAAGAAGCAAGGTATCTTAGTATAGCTATGTTGAACTTCTGAAATCAATAGGAAGATAATAATAATTTTCAAACACAACGCAAGTCAAGAAGAGTAAAAGAAACCCGTTGATAAACGCTGCCCATTTCTTACATACCTGTAAATTCCTCCAGTGCCCACTTGTTAGCGATGGATTCCGATCTAACAATAGCTTCAAAGGGGCGTGTGGGAGACGTTTAAAATACGCCTGCATACAGTTGACTAGTTGTAATCATATTTGTGTCAGCAGGCTGCTAATCAGGAAGTGCTTCATACCTACCGCTACCTACTAATAAAGCATTCCTACCGTACATAACGTAGATAGATGTAACAAAGGAAGTCAAAGGGATCGACTGATGTATAGTCATGTATGATAACATCGTAATAACGGTAGAGCTTCTTAGGTCATTACAATGAGTGTGATGAATTGATGAGTGATCATTACTATACTAATCAGTTATCTATCATCAGTCAAGTCAATACATTGTAAATGATTACATAGCTGAATTCATCAGTTTAATTAGTTGTTTTTTTCTGGGTTTTTTTACCATCGGTCACAGTCAAAGGCCCGTTTGTAGAGCCACCAAGAAATAAACTGTGACACGATAGAAGATTTTAAATCGGCATCATCATCATCAGCCTGTAGAAGTCCACTGTTGGAAATAGGCCTCCCCTTGCCACGACCACGATTTTAAATAAAGATAAATAAAAAATGTAATATTATAATATCTTAAATAATCCTATCCTACTAATATTATAAACGCGAAAGTTTGTGAGTATGGATAGATGTTTGTTACTCTTTCACGTAAAAACTACTGAATGGATTTGAGTGAAATTTGGAATGGAGATACTTTACGCCCTGGATTAACACATAGGCTACTTTTCATCATCATCATCATCATCAAACGCGAAAGTTTGTGAGTGTGGATGGATGTTTGTTACTCTTTCACGTAAAAACTACTGAATGGATTTGAGTAAAATTTGGAATGGAGATACTTTACGCCCTGGATTAACACATAGGCTACTTTTCATCATCATCATCATCATCAAACGCGAAAGTTTGTGAGTGTGGATGGATGTTTGTTACTCTTTCACGTAAAAACTACTGAATGGATTTGAGTAAAATTTGGAATGGAGATACTTTACGCCCTGGATTAACACATAGGCTACTTTTCATCATCATCATCATCAATTTTCATCATTATTCACGCGGGTGAAACCGCGGGGCGAAACTAGTATAATATAATATCTTTATTGAACTGCGAATTATATTTATGAGCATGCAAGTGTTTAGTATCTATGTCTTCGAATTTTATTTATTGGAATCCTCAAAGGTTGACCGTCAAAGACCCCCGACCCCCGGGGGTCAACCCCCGGGTCGTTTAGTCCCAATATGGCGTCTTCAAACTTAATGGGTTGAAAATTAATTGAGATCTAAGGTACCTATCTAACTTCAAACTATTTAAGAACATTTCACTAGAGTATTAATCTACTTAATTAGAATCACGTTTTATAAAGCTATCACGCGTATCGTGATCGCTTGCCAAATGCGTCACCCGCAATCTATAGTTTTTTGCCAACAGTTGTAGCCTTATACTCTGAAATCACAAGAGAGATGCTTGCAAACTCTTAAATATCAATTTATGAACTGTGTAGCAATGTAACAAGGCTTAAATTGGTTAGTCATAAAGTCTGTATACAGGATTTGAGCGTCCGCCAGCCACGTCCTCTGTCAGTCAATTGTGTGGAGGGCGATTACTATTTTTGCCGAGACCGTGTCGTCGACTAATGACAGTAAATTGCCCCATGCCACGAAAATAAACCACCAGAAATAGCACGTCGCGTGTGACAGACACCACCTAACGTTGGAAATATAATATAACCATAATAACTGTGCTTTTCTAACAATTAATTAACGGCAGACAACTGCTGAATAGTATGCTCTAGAAAAATAAAAATATAATTATACATAATTTATAGTTGTTAGTCGTAGCTGAAAGGTTACCTATTTTGACTGTCAACCTACGGGGAAAAGGCAATATCCTAAGGCGTAGTTAAAGTTAAAGTAAAAAAGAGACGAACCGTCTCGGTTAGGTTACTATGAAAAATATTTGTGCCCAAATCGTGCACATGAATCACACCCATATAAGACTGTCAAAACAAACTACTGCACTAAAACTATTCATTATTATCTTTTGAAAGCAGTTCTAGAGTCATTAGTCAGTTCTTTGGTGCAAAATTAGAAAGTTACTGTTGTTTTTGCGTCGTAAATCCATAGTTAATAAACAGTTTAGGAGCCAGTGATAGTTTTCTTACACCACACCATATTAAGCTGACGCGTTTTTCGAAAGGGATCAATCCTTGGAGTATTTACCTATGAGGGAAACACCCTCACAACTCCTTTCACAGGGGAACTCCTTTTACAGGAGTTCCCTTATTATTTTTCTTAGAAGGTATTAGAATTAAGCACGTTCTTAGTGTTAAGTTGCTCTTGACACATCATTGGTGTAGAAGAATTTGCACTGATGACGTTTTGGACTGTTGATGAAACACAGAAATCGAGAGACTTTCTTTCTAATAACGATGCATTACAAAACTTCAGGTAGAAAATATATCACTAGCTTCTAGGCCACGGAACTCAGTTATTGGTACAGAGTTGGGCACAATGCCAAGTAGGTAGGTATGCTGTGATCACCGAATCGGAAACTACAGTTAATTGACATCAGCGATCCGTAACCGGTAGTACCTACCGACCATTCTTCTACAGTTAAATTCTGGTCAACACCCACTATTAAATCCGCTAAAATTATCTAGCATTCTCGCCAAATTTACGCAAACCTCACACCCATAACTGGCTCATACCACGACGCTTTTAAAATTGACGAGAGACGTTTATAGACGCATAGACAAGGTATTGATGTATTTTGACATCTTATCCTCTACCTCTACTTAGTGCCGTGGTGTTACCGGCCTAAGACTAGACCCCTTCTTCTCCCGTGGATGTATTAAAAGCCTTACTAAGGGTGTTACACCAGGGGATGGGCAGCAAAGATTTAAATCTTTGATGGGCAGCAGTTTCCGCATTAGTACACCTAACTGCGATCAGCCTGCTAAGCGTGGTGATTATGGCAAATCCCCCCCATTGCAATCTATGGATGAGGTCCAACGGTGGACGTAAACAGGCTGATGATGATCATGATCCTGTACTTACTAGATAGATGGAGCAGGAAGTTAAATTAAAAGGTCTCCGTAGTGTGGCTTGCTGTTTAAAAAATAGCTAACTGGGAAAAACTAGTGGCCATCAATTGTACGAAAAAATATTTCGGCATTGAGCAGAAAGGTTGCCATCGGATAGAAGCCGATTCGATGGCCGAATTCGTCAAGCAAGTTATTTCTGATTAGGGACGAAGTTCCGGGTTCGAGTCCCGGCAAATCATAGTTTTTGCGTCTAATTTAATACAGATCATGCACTGAGAACATGAGACTGCTCTACCTACCTTACATAACACCCAACAGTCACATACGTAGTCGATCCCACACTAAGATTCAGGAACTACAAGTACCATGTTACCATAACACCCAGACCCGGAACAAATATTTACAGATTATACAAACTTTTGTCCCGCAGCAGGAATCGAATCAGCAACCTCTTGCGTCTCAGCCGGCTATTCGTCCGCCGCGCCACAGAGTTCGTCACCCTTAGTGTTCAATCTTTCTATAACGTTATATGTAAAGTAAATAGTTCATAACTTCATCGAAATACTAAAGTATGTACTCCAAACGGGTAAATAACGATGGATTGTATACCTTTACTTTGGTAGAGCTAATAACGAAGTAGGTACTTACCTAGTCCAAAGTTCGCTGTTCTGCGCACCAGACTTACCTATCTAGGTATCTAGTTACTAAGGATACCTACTTCATTGTTAGATACATTATATGACTCGTAATTTTATAGTCTACATAACTAAGTATATAACAAAGCTTTTGGTGCACTCGTATTATGGTCTTAGGCTATCTGAATTAGTAGCCTTTTGATTACATCTGATAGCAAAAACTGAATAATGAATGTAGGAAAATGTTTGCCACAAATTCTGATGCATGTGAAATACTTATTTAAGTTTCCCACGTACACCTCGTGGAACTGTTCAGGTAAACGCTTCAACTCTCTGTAAAATTTTCTTTTTCATCTTTTAAAAATCACTTCGTACCTTGATAAATCCTATTTAATGACGGCTTTTCTACTTCGATTAAAAAAAAGTAGTTCAAATTGGTTCGATAGATGGCGCTGACTCAACTGTAGCTGACAAGATTGTCAAATGTATTTCATTTTCATTTCATTTCATTTCATTTATTCCGAACAATTGTCTTAAAAATCGTTTTTGAATGTCTTACATACTAACTAACTAATTAACAATTATTACTTATTTTATTTCTATTATCTGTGGTGTACGCGTTATAAGCTATTATATATCTAATCTGTGGCTATAGTCATGATATTCTGTTTGTTTCTGCCTCTTGAGAGTGCGCTAGTGATTTCGTGGTGTTTTAATAAGTAAGCAAAAATAAATACTTACCACGAAACTAAAATATATCCACGTTGTTGATGTTGACATTTAACTTTATTTTGACACTTGACAGCTACGTAACAGAGCAGCGCCATCTATTTTCAACGCTGAAAGCATGATTTGAAACGCCCGTGAAAACCCCTCATTATATCTATAATTGTTGTTTTTAAATTAAAAGGAAACTAGAGCCAGACGTAACGAGACAACCTAGTTTCTCATTTATTTAAAATTAGGCTGGATACACCACGGCGTTTTTTTTCTTAATTCAATCGAATTGTTCGACGATATGTGCCTACGGGGATCCTTAATAAAATCTAATGAGCTCATGCAGGTAAGGTTACATACCGATGAACATCAGATGTCCGAGGTAAACATGAACTCATCACGTAACTTACAATTAATTTAGTGAGTGAGTACACGCGCTCATTTGCCCTTACTTGTACGTAGGTATATAGTATATACTATACCTAAAGGCGGCACCATAGAAAACTCAAGATCAAGATTATGGTGTCTGAGTTATTTTATTGATAAGTAAAATATGCTTAGACGACAGGATAACAAATATATCATCAAAAATCAAAGTATCAAAGTCTTGTCCTAATAGTCTTCTATACTTACGACTCTGATATCGTGGTTCTGCCTTTATAGCTTGTTTTTCGGCCTACGCCGTCTCTCGGTTGTTTTTGTTTGTGTACGAAAACATCAATCTTTATTGATTGCTGACTCGCTTTTTATCCTGTCTCTATCGAAGCCAATGTTTTTCCTTGGGTTTATATTATCTAGGAAACACCATTAAATAAAACAACATACTTACCTAATCATCACCTTAGAAGTGAATACTTAGGTAATTTAACGTTGGTAGAGCATTGTAGAGTACTAGCGTCCCGCTCGCGACTTCGTCCGCGTGGTCCAGGTAGTCCAGTCAAAAAAATAAAAAAATTATAGGCTATTCTGCAGGGCGATTCTAAAACGTCGGAAACGTTTCCGATCGGATTCGTTAGTTTTTCATTTCGATGTGGTAAGTAACTAAAACAATTTTCTTTAGTAAAACACAGTAATATAGAATATTTATTGTTTTTTACTGTGTTTTAATAGAGAAAATTGTTTTAGTTACTTACCACATCGAAATGAAAAACTAACGAATCCGATCGGAAACGTTTCCGACGTTTTTGAATCGCCCTGCAGATGTGTATAAGCCCAATCAAATCAAAAAAATCGCAATTACAATCAAAATTAATCGCAATGTAGGTTATTTATGGCTGTTTTCACAGTGGCTGCTAGCACTGTATTGCTGATAGGTGAGTTTATCATTCTCTCATCTAGGTACCCATTCTCTTTCTTAGAGAACTCTACGTCTGCAATTCTACAAATAGCGCCGATTTCCGATTGAAGAGAAGTGGAAAAACAAAGTAAATTGAAATAGAGTGTTAATAGACGCGTACTTGAAAATTGCCACGGACCAGACTCTGGAGAACGGATATGACGTAGGTACCATCTACCCACCAAAGTACTCAGATACTTTTATAATGATGCCTATAGTAGAATAGCGTCCTGTTACACCATTGTTTTCCAAAACAGGCAGTGGAATGGCAGTCGAGTGGGCCTCTTGATAGAGTTGAACTATGGAGACCCAAATTCAAGGATTTTTTCTTCAAGTATAATAACTGTATTTTAGTTGATAATAATAATTTTGATTTATCGTTTCAATTTTATCCCTTGCTCTAAACATCTGATTGTAAATATTGTAATCGTCTTCGGCTGGACTCGAAGTATAATTTAAAATTAAACGAACTCACCTGTGACGTTCGATTATACGAGAGTCCAGCCGAAGACGATTACAAGGCCCCACCCAACCCTTCTTAACCCCACTAAGTATAAAAATTAAAACAAATGCAAAATTTGGCTACTCTAAAATAATGACACATGTCAGGTAACCAACGCCAATGGAGCGGTGTGAGTGAGACGTAGAATACCATCTTTGCTCTATATAGCATAGATAAACTCTGAAAGTGTGACTGAAGCAGCATAATACGTGTACTGCTAAGATACACATGTGACGTGTAGATAGGTTTTTGATTATGATGTGCCTTTTAACATGAGGGTATTTAAAGACTTAGGAGGTACGTAGGGTTAATTGCAGGCCGTAGTTGTAGGCCGCAGCTAGGTACATAGTTATGTCTGAGAACATAGTTAGACCAAATAAAAGCCAAAAAATCAAAGTCAAAAGTAGTTTTATTCATTGAAATCACAAGGATCATTTTGAATCGTCTTATAAACTAAAATAACTCCTGGTCCAACGCGACCAAGCCTAGAAGAATCAGGCCAGCAAAAGTTTATAAGGCAGCACCGCTTGTGATATACTTTAATAACCCAATAATACCATGTAGATGTACAGATATTGCATATTGTCATTTTCCAGTTGAGGCGCAGAGCGACATCAGGCCACGCGGCTTTATCTTTAATATAGTCATTTAGAGTGTAATACGCTTTCTTAACTAGATTATTCTTTATTAGTATACTATTTCAATCTTCGAATAGGGAGTTTAGATTGAAAGAATAGGTAGGGTATCTCTCGAGCAAATCCTTCGTCGTGGCATTCTGTGAGGGAGGCGTTATATGTCCAGAGGCCCAATTTTCTAACTAAAAAATAGTTAAAATGGAGTTCGGATCATGTTTCGATCTTGTGTCGATGTCTTAAATGTCAGAAATGGTATTCTCTTAACTTGAAATACAACACTGTAATGTGATTATATCGAAATGTGACCGAAACTTGAACGATTCTAAGTTTTTCGATAATTTTATCTTAAGTAGATGGAGTCTCTCTTTACTCTTTCTAATTATATATATAACCATCCTACTCTAATGGTAGTCACCGTGAATTGAAAGTAGACTAAATTGTTATATATGAGGTAGCAGAATACCAACTTTCTGTCAATTTACAATTCAGTCTCGATTCGGTTAACTTTCAGTGTAGTTATAAAATAATTTAGTTAGAGAATAGGGCCTCAGCTGTGGATGTCTTCCGACTGGTTCTGATGATGATGATGATGATGAATACGCATTGCATTGCATTTCGTAGAACCATTGCTTCGTTAGGAAAGGAGAATTTTTAGCTGTTGCTAATCGTTTGATATCCGTTGTTAGACTATTACGTTTTTACTGGCTTCTGGTCGATGTTTTACGATCAATTCGCAAGCCCCGTAAACCGAGTCGTGATTTTTGTATCTTTCTACCAATAGCAGGTACATTCGTCGTTTATCTTATCTCAATTTAACTAGCTGTAAATTTTACAGAGCGTAGGATTATTTCATGATACAGGGATGCAGATATTTAGTGTTGAAAACAAAAAACAAGTTGAGATTTCTAAAACAAAGTTTAATTAGAATTAAAAGTGGTTTTAGCAACCTCAATTTAGGAATTATAGGACATCAAAGATGCTTACCATAATAACTTTTTAACCTTGCGTCTTAGAGGTTTTGTATGAAACAAAACTGTCTGAGATAATTAATTTTTAGAAAAAAAGACAAATAATAAATGCAACCGAATTGAGAACCTCCTTTTTGTGAAGTCGGTTAAAAACTGACTCCTTTCAAAAAGCGCTGAAATCAATTTAGATAAAATTGATATGGGTCCACCTCTGAAGTATGACCTACCAAATAAAAAAATAATAATCAAAATCAATGCATAATTGGAGGAGTAATCGCGTAACAAACATACAAAAAAAAACATACAGTTTAATTAAGAACCTCCTCCTTTTTTAACCGACTTCACAAAAAGGAGGAGGTTCTCAATTCAGTTGCATTTTTTTTTTTTTAAATTTGATTTGGAAAAATCTTTTTTTATTTGAATAGATATACTTCCAGATTGGTCCCATTTTTTTCAGAATCCAGTTCTGATGATGGGATCCATGAGGAATTGAGGGAACTCCTCAAATATTGTAGGCATACATATGGCGATTTTGATATTTTCAGCAAGACACCAAGCATTTACATTCAGAAAGTATCATAATCCTTTCACCACAATGGTTCTTTCATAAAAAAAAATTTCATCCAAAATTATTTAGTCGAATACAATGGCGGAAGTCGGTTTTTTAAATGAAAAGTTATTTGATAAGAACTTTATTGGAAATCGAGTGGGGGCAAAGACCTAAATGTTACAACAGTCAGAAAACAAGAATAGCTCTGGCCCTGGCCTACGTTGAACCCTGAGCCAAGAGGATAGCTGAAAGACTTAGCGCTTCAGTGCCAAAAATTTGTGAAGTGGCTTCTCAATTATGTAATTTTAACCATCTACTTTCTACCATGCCTTTTTTTAGACATCCAGAAAATTTCTGAAATGCTTTTGCAAACCAAACTGCCAAAATACTCCCATCAGTATGTGTGTGTGTGTGTGTGTGTGAGAGAGAGAGAGAGAGAGTGTGTACCTATTTCAATTATTGGATTTTCGCGAAAATTAATATATTGTTCCCTTTGTTAACAGGACGACTTCGCCCCCTGGTGAGCCATTGGTGCGCGCCCCGGTTGGTAAGCCGCGATGTCCACCCGCCATCTCGAGACTCCGGGTGGAGAAGGTGGAAGGTGGCCTAGCAGTCGCTGGAGTGGTCGTCGCCGCGAACTGCCAAATCGTACTACCGATATTCGGATTTCTGTTCATGCTTGTTGGCTGTGTTCTTACCGGTGAGAATATCACAATATTCCTTAGCCATTACTTATTTGACGTGGCCGTGGTGTGTCAGGGGGCTGTTGTGTGTCAGGGGGCTGTTGTGTGTCCGGACTAAGAATAGACCCCACCTTCTCGTAAAAAAAGCCTAAGGGATAACACCACGGGCTGGGCAGCAGTATCTACCTGAGTAATCAATACCAATACTTACTGTGATTACCAATCCGCCTGCCAAGCGTGGTGATTATGGCAATTCCCCCCATTGTTTTTAATGGGGGAGGCTTCGTCCAGCAGTGGACTTCTAAAAGCTGCTGATGATTACTTATTCAATAAAAGTATCAAAAAAATTAAGTATAACAACATTATACTTAACGTCTCCGTTAGCGCATTAAAACAATAAATGAATTGAATTGAAATCAACCGGGCACATTCTTATTTTAAAAGTAAAATTTTAAAAATCCTGCCAATTTCGTACTTCCGGTCAGGTGTCATCCTAAGGCATAGATAAAATAATATATCCGAAATTGCTTTGGGTTCCGTAGGTATAGGTTTCTAAATAGGTACCACAGATAGTTGTTTATCATAACAATAACAACACAATAACTATTAGGTACCTACCGAAAAAAATTGCTAATTAAAATTACCTAAATCATAATTAATCATAATCAATCATGTTGTACTAATGTACAACATAATTTTGATTTAGATACCTGCCTTCATAGATTCGACTAAGTATAGGTAGGTCAGGTCAAGTTCTTAGCTAACAAAAAAATGTTTTTAAAATTCGAACCTACTAAATCTGCGTGCAAAAGTTTTTGAACAGAGAAGTTCGAATTTTAAAAACCTTTTCTCGCTGGCGGATAAAAAGCACTTTTGCACGCAGATTTCGAACGATAAACAAAACCTTTTCGTTGTGAGTGTGAAAAATTATGTAATTCGCTCGGCAGCAAAGTTACTTTGCGTCTAGAACTTAGGTACCTTTGAAACCCTTGATTTGGTGAATATTAATCCATGTCTAACTCGGAAATCTAATCTTTTACAGCGGCATCGTATCGCGGTTGCGGTGAAAACGAAGAACCAGATCATTATGCAGCCCGGATCGCATTTACCGGAAATTCAAGAGTTCTTGGCCCGGTTTGCATCGTTGCGGGAGCACTCATGACTATTGCTGGTACCTATTTACCTTTTTCATCCATCAAACGTAAAATTACTTATTGTACCTACTTATTTTTAATTTATTTTGACTAACTTTAACTGAGGTTTATTACAATACCTACAAACTTGTATACAACATCCTTACATACTTTTCACCATAAGATTATCAAGCTGATTAACTTAGGTACAATAATTTACATTATTTTTGCTTATTCCAGGTATTGTACTATGCATATTGATGCGTTCTGCTCAGCGTCGTCAGCGCAGACTCGCATTCCACTGCCCTATCCACGGTGACTTTTACCCGCTAAGTCCTCAAAATAGCAGAAAATATTCCCGTAAGTATATCACCTACTTAATCACATAAGACTTATCATCTTTATGTCTCAGGGTCGGCAGCGCGCGTGTGATGCCTCTGGTGTTACAAAGGCGTTCATAGGCTACGGTAACTGCTTTCCATCAGGTGGGCCGTAAGCTTGTTTGCTTGCCAAAGAGCATTAAAAAAAATGTATGTAAAAATGTATGTGTATGTGTGTATGTAGCATACAGTGTGTATGTATGTGTAGCAAACAGCTATTGTTTATTCCCAACATTCTTTCTTTATCTGCTCAAACGTAGAAACCTGTTAGTAGCATTATGCTCTGTTTCTGTTTATACATTTGTATATCGCCGTTGGTTTCTTAATAAATCAAATAAAATAAATAAATAACTTTTTTTTTTCCAGGAAGCCCAACCGGGCTTTGGCATAGGCTGCACAGCTGGCTTGGCATGGTGGAAGAGGGTGAGACACCGCGATGCCCACGATCTGCTGAGCCTACTTCACCAGCGCGTGCTGATGCTCCATGCCCGCCACCATTACCTTTCCTAGTGCCATCAGATTCTGTTGTGTAAGTATTTTAGTGCCTTATGTTTTCTATGATTAAAGAGAAAGACCGGTAGAGCGCTTAAGCCCTTTTGTACGCAAACGAAGTTTGATTTTATTTTGACTTTTATTTCTTCAAACTTCATGAAATTTTGTACCCAAAATGTATGTTGTTTGGCTCAGAGGCCGCACCATGCTCTTATAGCGATTCAGTTCAAAAACTATTCAGGTCAAAATATCAGTTCCTGTCCGCAGCTATATTTAAAGGCACAGTAACAGAAGGTCTATAAACTTCTGTGATTAAAGTTATTCAATGATGACGGATGTCAACGACGAACAATATTTTGTACTGAATAGTTTTTGAAAGAGCTCATGGTACGGCCTCAGTACACTAATATCTAAACAAATGGTGGGTAGGTTTTTCAAAAAATTTGTTTTTTTTTTTAATTTATGATTTGGTAATCATATAATTTTATAAGAAACTAACGCACCAAGGGTCTAGACTAGATATTAGTGTACTGATCATGTGTACAAAGTTTCATGGACTTTAAAGAAATTATTTATTTATTTATTTAATAACAAAATCACACAGCTCTTTAATACTACAGCTTAAACTATAATACACTTATCTTAAAGCCAATAACGGATTTACATTTTTCAAGTATTTCATTTTATAGTCACTAGTTACGTACCTAACAAACAGTTTTAGAATAAAATCTAAATTAATTTAGGTGTGAGGGGCATATAATCATACATATATATATCATATAGAACAAAGAAACAAACGAACGAACGTTATAAAAGAACGTGTTGCGAGTTGATATATACATATACATATATGTGTGTGCGTGCGTGTGTGTGTGTGTGCGTGTGTGTGGGTGTGGGTGTGTGTGTATGTCTGTGTGTGTGTGCAAAAGAACTAACACTCTAAGAGCCTTCGTCCAGGATTCTTAGAATTTATATCCAAAATAAAATCAAACTTCGTTCTGGTGCAAAAAGGCGTAAGCGCCGTTTTGCTAGCTATCGGTGACCTCTTAGGTATATACGGTGGGTATTATCATCAACCGCAATCAATAATACTTAATTAAGTATAACTTAAGAAATGCACTTAAGAGCTTAAACTTAAGAAACTTAAGAAGATGTTTACCACCTTTTAATGGAGTGTATTCGGGGTGCATCTATGAGAGCAAATGTATAAAATTGTGAATGGTAACCAGCTTGATGTGGGCCTGTTTCAGAGTATGTTGGCTGCGCAAACATCAAATGCAGCCAACATGCTCTACCGGTTCTCATATGAGCTGGTTCATTCTGTTGGGTAACTTGGATTTTGCTACTATAGAGCTGACATCGTCGAAAAGAAAAGAAGAGAAGAAGTAAAAAAGTAAAGAAGTTTAGAAAAAAAAAAAACTAAATCATCATCATCATCATGAGCCTGTAGAAGTCCACTGCTGGACATAGGCCTCCCCCTTAGAATGCTCAACGAACGGTCTTGAGCTGCCTCCATCCACCGACTCCCCGCGACGTTTATAATGTCTTTAGTCCATCGAGTGGAGGGCCTTGCTCTACCGCGTCGTCCGGTTTGTGGTCGCCATTCGAGAACCTTTATTCCCCAACGGTTATCAGTTCTTCTAGCTATATGACCTGCCCATTGCCACTTCAACTTGCAAATCCAATGCAACTTGCAATGAGGAAATCCGTAGAAGAACCAAGGGTACCGACTACCGACATAGCTCTCAGAATTAGCAAGTTGAAAAAACTAAATACCTATGTCATAAAAATTTAATGTTTGTTCTTGTTACAGAGGCATGGCATCAGTTCTTGGAGCCCCACTTAGTCCAGAGCAAACTTTTGGTTCAATAAAGTCACTGGCTATATCACGAGAAGTAGCGAGCTTTCCTCTTTCACGCTCACCGACTCCGCCACCTTTGAGGTAACTAGTGAAATAATTTTATTTAATAATAATAATAATAAATGCTGGACATTTCACACAACATTATCTAGCCCCGAGCTAAGCAGAGCTTGTTTTATGGGTACTGATAACTGATATACTTAATACAATACATTACATAGATAGTTTTTTTTTTTATTATACATAGAAAATACCCAGAACACCCTGAACAAATATCTGCAGATCGTACAAATATTTGTTCCGAGGCGGGAATCGATCTCCTGCGTCGCAGGCGAACCTTCGCCCGCCGCGTCACAGAGGTCGTCGTTTTTAAATGTAGTTATACTAATTTCGAAGTCTATAACTATTTTCTGTTACAGTTGTCCGCCGTTCAGAGAAGAATCGAAATGCTTCGAAGATAGCATCCCAAATGCAGTAGTAATTCGTCCCGACTTCGAATGTGGATCAGCTATCTGCAACTACAGAGTCGTTGAATGTAAATTGACAACTACAGATGAAATACACCGCACCCCTACAACTCCTAGTATACAAATGATCTCAGATAGCAAACAAAATAATGTAAAGCCTTCTTCAATTTCAATATCGATACGTGATGAAGGTAACGGTTAAGATTATTTAATTGATTAGATAACTAATTAATAATGTTCAAAGTGATCAGATCAGTTAGGATTGAAAATGTGAGACATTATTTGGCGTAACTTGTTAATCTCTCTGAGTAGGTAGATATTAAATGTTTGACCGATCAATGTAAATAATCTATAAATAAACTACGACAATGTAATGATAGAATGTATGTTTTTCATTTACGACATGTTTAGTCAATCAAACACATTTTGTCTTCCAAATTCACGTTCAACAATATTCTATCAAAAACTTATTCATAGATAAATTCCCTGCTATCTCAAAATTTAACTATTCAAATATATATAAGAATTCACCATAAGTTAATTTAGTATCAAATTGTTTGTTACATTCTCGTAAATTTGTAATAATCTATTAAACCTACGGACTATAATCTCTACTTTAGCAATACATTGCGCCAAATATTGTTAGTAAAGTATAAATATAGTGAATTGTAAGGTATGGGATATTGTTGTGGGTTGTAATTGCTGAGTGACCCTAAGTACTTTCTTAGTAAGTATACGTAAGTAATAGCATTTGATGTTGAATTTTACGTCGACTTTTACTTGCACTAAGTTTTATCACAGTTATTTTGAATCACTCATAATGTTGGCATTCTAGTCTTAATAATTTTTTAAGTACTATTTTGACTATGTATAATTACATTTCTAACTTTGCGTGAGAAACATAAATGTACTAGTGATTTTGGCTCATTAGGTTAACGAACATTAATAATGTTATGAGAGTTTCTCAATTGCATTGTTCTCTCTTTAATTATAAGATGTATTTACTCTTTATAACATAATGCTTTTAAATTAATAAATATGAATACCAGTCTTATCCAACATCATGTTCTAATAATGTGATATTAATTTCATTAATTTAATGAACCTACCTATTGAAACTTTTAATGTCAAAGTGAAGGCTTCGGTTACTTTCTCCTAAAATTTACCAATTTCATGTTATTTATTTGGTGGAAGAGCCAAAAAGAGATGCCAAAAAGAAAATTCACCGCGTCCATGTGTCTGTGTATATTTAAATTAATACTTATTAATAAATAAAAACATTCAATAAAAATGTGCTCAGAAAAGACAAATTAGTATGAAATGAGAACGTAGAAATTAGAAAATAATTAATTTTTATGTATTAGGATGTCGGTATGTTCATAAATGATAATATTTGTGATGAAGGCATTTATTGGCCAATTTACTCAAAATCAAGTGGAGTAATTTTTTTATAATTTGTAGAACTTAAGTGCCACGCCTAAAATTTATCTGAGTATAATAATATAAATTATTTAGTTTAGGTAAGCATTATCTAATATTGTTATTATTGTAAGTATAAAATGGAAATACAAAATCGTGTTGAATACAAATTTTATTTTTTATTTTGCCCGCGTGTCGCATCGTGGTTATCTGGCGCCGTGGTAGGTTATCTCGGTCTAAGAATAGAACTCCACCTGTGGTGGAGGATGTGCAGGGTATGGGCAGCAGCATCTATCTGAGTACTTAATACCAAACTGCGATCACCAATCCGCCTGCCTAGCGTGATTATTATGACAAATCTCCCCATTGCACGCTATGGGTTGTACAGTTGTACACTACCTACCTGTGACACTACAAAATGGGGAGGCCTCATCCAGCAGTGGATGTCGACTGGCTTATGAAGATGAGGGTCGCATGGTACCTAGGTAGATGTTAATAGGTTAGGTATAGAAATACACTCGAGAGCAATGAATCCGGGTCACTTAAAGAATGTTAAAATCTCGGAAACTAAAAATGATAGATTAATGCAATAAATTGTATTTAATAGACAATGTAATACTCCTTAAATGAAGGTAAAAAAAAATATGAGTCACCATACATTTTATTAACACAAAATTACATAAAGAAAAAAACTGCTGATCTCTCCTTAAAACAAAAATAGGAAACATGAAATTTTTGAACTTTATTACGATTTTCTTGAATTTTAATACTTCGTATTGCCTCCTCGTGCTTTTTTAATTTAATTTTAATTTAATTTTTTTTATTATTAAATTTTAATTTTAAATTTTAAATTTTAATTTTTTTTTTTTTTTAACTTAATTTCGTAGTTCCATCTTAGAAAGTGGCCCTTTTTCAAATTTGATTTTTTTATGATATAACTTTACAATAACTAAGAAGTTTTAATACCTTCATTTAAGGAGTATTACATTGTCTATTAAATACAATTTATTGCATTAACCTAGCATTTTTAGTTTCCGAGATTTTTAGGATTCTTTAAGTGACCCGGATTCATTGCTCTCGAGTGTATATAAAATAAATATGTACCAAAATCGCTAATGTACCTATGCCTACAATATTTGAAGAGATCCCTCAATTCCTCATGGATTGCATCAATCAAAACTGGAAGTATGTCCTATCAAATAAAAAAAGAACTTTCCAAATCGTTAAGGTAACAAAAAAAAATACAAACATATTCCAATATGTTTGTATTTTTTTTGAAGTCGGTTAAAAATTCAACATAAAATGCATTTTTCCTATAATTCTGGCCCTCTAACATTTCTTAAAATTTCTGGCCCCCAATTGAAAAAGTTTGCTCACCACTGGGCGATTCAGAGTGGATACCAAGAAATGGATCAAGAAGTAGACCGGAGAAGAGATGGGAGGATATATTCTTAGAGAAAGCTGGACCAGACTGGATGTCAAAGGCCAGAAATAGAGAATTGTGAAAAGAAATGGGGAAGGCCTACGCCAACGAGGCGACGAATAAATTTAAGATTAGTACATTTCAAATAAAAAAAATATGTTTAGTTTAGTTTAAATTACTTACAGCAGAAGAAATAAAGGCTCATTTAATTTTATTTATAATAAAAAAACGAAGACTAGGCTAAGCCTGAATTTTGGTGACCCTAAAAACGTAAAATGCCGGCTAGAGACCTTACTTTATTTAGACTGTTGTAGAGATATTATGATGATCAAATCACAATCTTGAGATGGCTTGTTTATATTTACAGCATCCTATGCTTTTATAAACACTAATCAAAGACCCTATGCTAGGATCCTAGTAGATCTCCTCAACTCCTAAGCCCGGTTGTTTACTAAGTACTACACTCCTCTACCTGCTACCTTATAAGCCTGCAACGCAAAAAAAAACAATATTTAATTTAATACATGCATTTACACTACATAGTGTACATTAAATTATTTATAAAAAATATTTATATTGAAATGTATAATAGTGACGGCTCAAGACTGTTCGTCATGGTATTCTAGGGGGGAGGCCTATGTCCAGCAGTGGACTTCAACAGGCTGATGATGATGATGATGATGATATTACATTATTACATACTTACCTATTTACCAGTGAGGAATCCTTTTTTTTTCATGTTTCACAGCAGTAATAGGGGAAACTGGATACACATGATCCGTCCGGAGACTTGGTACAGTGTAATAAAAACTCAACGATTATGATTATTTTATAATTTAAATAAATAACAGAGTTTCAGGTAAAATGAATCTTTTACCCGAAACTCCGAATCCCGAATCATTCAGTTAGGGTACCTATAGGGGGGCTGATCTATAAGTAATTACTCACTGTAGGTAGTTAGGTACTAGGTACCTAGACCTACGTAGGTACTAAAATGTGTGCGGTAAGGTTCACGGAAGGTGTAAATGTACCTATGCAAGGATTTTGTTATTTCTAAGTCAGATAAAAAACCAAATACATTTTATGTTTTTTTCACATTTTAAATTGTTCATTTATTATGAAAATTGTCACCAAGAAATATTTTACTATGGCATTTCCGTTTCTTTTCCATATCAATAATGGGTACAAGTACCTAAGTATATGCGTGCGAGTGAGATGACAACAGGTGAAACAGGCAACAGCTCAGAATTATTCTGAGGGCAACACTCAACAGCAAAAAGTACAGTCCGCCGCCATCTTGATTCTAAAATTTCATGATGGTGTCTTTCTTTACAATAAAAAGTAAATTGAAATAAAATAATTGCTAAGAGCACTATAAAAACTGTACCATATTATTGTTAACATTTTTCTTTACACAAAGTGTGAAAGAGTGACGCTTTACAAATTAAAAAGATCACCAATAAAACAAATCAGCTGTTATCCGTCAATCGATGTCAACATAATTACATAATTTTGTTTAGAAAAACAGTGCAGCCTCCGTTTTAAATGTGTCATTTTCAAAATATCAAACATGAATAACTATTTCTTTGATTTGTAGTAAAACTTGTAAAATTAAATGAGTGTCAAACGTTTTACAAGATTGGCGACGACGTTGTTTTTTGTATGATGTAGTCGGATACAATATTTTCAATGATGGATAAAAATAATATTATTGAGTGCGGTGGATTTTATTTTATTCACAACTTTGATTCTGGAAATCTTGGTCATGTAGAGAGAGTGCCCACGGACCTCATAGGTAAGCATTTTCAGCCGTGCATATATACAAATTCCAAACATGGAAACTGCCTTTGTCTTGTGCCAATTTTATGCTTTTCTCGTGTTCTTGCAATGATTGAAGATTTAGTATTGCATTGTAAGGTTCTGTTTCTAATACTAATAATAATAGATTTATTATAGCATATTAGTTCAAAGAAGGTAATATATAAATACAACTCCTAGCAATGGGAAGTTATGGGTTGTGGATGATGATGATCCTAGAATATAAATATTACTTAGCCAGCTGTATAGTATCCCAGAACTGATGACCGCTGGAGAACAAAAGGTTCTCAAGAGTCATATGTTCAGCAGTACACTTCTTCGGGATAACGATAGTATCCCAATTAAATTATTACAAAAACTTCAAAGCTATTGAAGCAGGTGCACAAAATTTGTTTGTCCTTCTAGCTCCGAGTATAAACCCCAAGACGAATGCGGTGGAGATCCCTGACTTTGAGTTCAACATGTGGACTCGGCCGGACTGTGCCGGCACCGAGTTTGAGAATGGAAACCGAACTTGGTTCTACTTTGGAATCCAGGCCACGGAGCCAGGATTGATAGTGAGTGGTTTACTCTACACATCATTCTAAAATACTACCAGATGTTATCTGCAACTTCTGTCACTACATTAAAATACAGGATCAATAACTGGCTTTGGAAGGACAATTACTACTTAAAAAAGTTACCCAAAATTAAAAAGTAATTCCACACTGTGTGTACTGTGATTAGACAAATCAGTGAAATCTGTGTGTCTATAAATAAATAAATAAAATAGGTAAATTTAGTTTTAATTAATCACTTTTCTACACTGCATTATAACTTTTAAACCAGTACAGAAAATACAGAAACCATAATAAAAATTACTATATTGTTGAACAATTTAATAATATCAAACATCAATAAATTAAGATTAAAAAAAAAATAATTAAGCATAGAGTATCAATTAAGTTTTTAAAATTAAGCTTTTTTTGGTGACCATCCAGTAACCTATGTTATTGTCTATTTTATATTTACACCTATTGACAAAATATCTTCAAGTTTATGCATGTTAAAGATTCAAGAAATCAATACATGTTTACTAATTCCATAGGTACGACTGAACCTCATAAACCTTAACAAGCAAGGCAAAATGTACACACAAGGCATGGCGCCTGTCACGCGGACGCTGCCTGGCAAACCTCAATGGGAGAGGATCAGAGACCGTCCTGTACACTCTGTAAGTACCCACTGTTACAAATTCTCAACAACCCGAGGTCACTCTGCCCTCGGAAACTTCTAGGCGGAGTTAGGCCGGCTATCTATCTAGCGAGGCGCCTAAACAAACTAAGAAACCTTCATAGGAGTTTGTCTGGGGAAGTACCATACCTATTTCTGCCCCCAAGCATAGTGTGAGCATTGCTGTGTTCCAGTTTGAAGGTGCCGGTGAAATTACAGGCACATGAGACTTGTCATCTTTATGTCTCAGGATGATGGGCGCAGTTCAATGCCAAGTAAGTATCTTAAGTGGGACGCGTCCGGGGTGACCTAAGAGGTATTACATTTAAATGGGGGTTACCACTTTACATCAGGTGGGCCTCTAGCCAGCACCACCATTTACCCAAATAAATAACTTTTCATTTAAAAAACCGACTTCCGCCATTGTATTCGACTAAATATTTGGATGAAAAAAAAATGATGAAAGAACCATAGTGGTGAGTTGTTGGCCTTCCTGGAGGACATCGGGTGGCTGGATTAGCAGCCGCCACTCGCCACGCAAAAAGGGCCCATTGGCGGCCTAGTTGCGGAAAAGAGTCTGCGCTACAAGTACAAGTACAAGTAAGTACCATAGTGGTGAAAGGATTATGATACTTTTTGAATGCAAATGCTTGGTTTGTTGCTGAAAATATCAAAATTGCCATATGTATGCCTACAATATTTGAGGAGTACCCTCAATTCCTCATGGATTCCATCATCAGAACTGGATTCTGTAAAAAATGGGACAAATCTGGAAGTATATCTATTCAAATAAAAAAAGAATTTTCCAAATCGGTTCATAAACGCCGGAGATATGCGGTAACAAACATAAAAAAAAATAAAAAAAAAAATACAACCGAATTGAGAACCTCCTCCTTTTTTGGGAAGTCGGTTAAAAAAATACAAAAACGCCCTGCCGCGCCTCTGCTCGGAAAAGGCATCTTATTACTAGCCTTTACACATCCACTGCTGGATGAGGCCTCCTCCATGGTAATGGGGGATTTGTCATAATCACCATGATTGATAGGCCGATTGGTGGAATTGGTGATTCACAACAAAATCCACAGCTCTTAGAAATAAGATATTGAACCAATGTTCCAAACCGACAGCCAATAACGGATTTACATTATAATTAATAGAGCAAACCGACATTTATCAAGTAGACGTTATATATATGTATAACATTTAGACAACTTCAGTGGCACGCGAGGCAAGTAGCCGGCCGAGATGCGAGAGATTGCGGGTTCGATTCCCGCTGCGGGTCAAATGTTTGTATAATCTGCAAATATCTGTTCTGGGTCAGAGGCCCAATTCTCTAAGTTATTTTAAAACTACACTGAAAGTTGACCGAATCGAGACTGAATTGTAAATTGACTGAAAGTTGAACTTCTAGTCTCTCATAAATAACAATTTAGTCTACTTTCAATTCACGGTGAACACCATCATTAGAGTAGGATAGTTATATATATAATTGGAAAGAGTAAAGAGAGACTCCATCTACTTATGCTAAAATTAACGAAAAAACTTTGAATCGTTCAAGTTTCGGTCACATTTCGATATAATCACGTTACAGTGTTGTATTTTATGTCAGGAGAATACCATTTCTGACATTTAAGACATCGACACAAGATGGAAACATGATCCGAACTCTATTTTAACTATTTTTTAGTTAGTGAATTGGACCTCTGGGAGCCCACGGGATTATAAATATACTTCATTGCATATTTTTTATCAAAATATCGTGCTTGATGTGTCTAAATAAACATTAATAATAAACGAAGAAATTCTAAAAAATGTACGTGTGAACCTTAATGTACCTAACACGATAAAAACTGACACACGTACGTGTGAAACTCAGTTGGGGTCAGAGGTAATTTGATTTGTAAAATATTCTATATGCTAATTCTTTGTGAGGTTTAGCAGGTACCTATATAATTAGTAGAGATGTGGGACGTGGGTATCCAAGTCTAATTAATTGTCTGACCACAACCAAAGTTACATAAGATCTTGTTAGGGCTTCTATCGAGCCAGAAATAGTAGATTGTTTCACCGAGCGGAAACAAGGAGTTCAGTGCAGTGCTGAGCGAGGTTCGCTTTTTGGTTTGTTTTGCTTATTTGCCTACGGAACCTTAAAAACGCTGGCTTACTGATCGGGCTTAGAACGACCTACTTTTCTCTTTTGCTGAAATTGGCAGCTCATTTAACTCTTTTCGCGTGTTTTTAACACGTTGACTGCTGAAAACACATCATAACTACATTTGTGTTTTACGCGAGTGTGGCCGCACGTGCCTTCGCATTCTTACCTTCAGCGTTGCGGAAACACACATGTGTGTTTGCCGCGAATCTACAACAGTGCAGGGCCCGTATTCTCGAATAAATCTCGTCCACGTGATGACGTCACATCTCGTACATATGACGCCCATACAAAATTACCATAACCATTGTTGGTTGTTATTTTTTTTTCTCTGCTCACACGCTATGTTTTATGTATTTCGACTCCACATTGCGAATTTACGCGCGAGGCGCGTAATGTAACATAAATATTACAATATAATATATCCTACTAATATTATGAATGTAAAAGTTTGTGAGGATGGATGGACGGATGTTTGTTACTCTCACGCAAAAATTTAGACCTACTTAATTTATTTGAATGGTTTCGTTTATTTTTAATTAACCATCATTGCAACATGTGGCTTAGTTAGCTTACTTTCATGTTTTCTGTCACGTATTTGTTCCTCTCACACAAAGATTTCGATATCTCGCCTCTAACACACGCCTTCGGACCTTCGCTCCTCACCCAAAGTCAATACAATCTGAATTTAGTAATTGCCTTTGTATTCCAGATGGATGATAACACTTTCACTCTGAGCTTCAAATACCGAACGCCTGAGAACACAAAGGCGACGTCGTTTTTCGCGTTTACGTACCCGTTCTCGTTTGCGGAGTTGCAGATAGCACTTAACTCAATTGATTTGAAGATGCTGCCACTGCCACAACCGCAGTCGCCCGATGACATATATTACCACCGGGAATGTCTCATCTACTCGCTCGAAGGTGAGTGGCAGAGATGAGCAAAACGGATTGCAGCAATGTAAAACCTACATCGCAATAATTGTGCCTGAAAGTAACTTCTTCTTCTTTATCAGCCGGTAAATATCCACTGCTGGATGAAGCCTCCCCTATAGCATGCGTAGCGTACAACCCATAGCGCGCAATGGGGGGATTTGCCATAATCACCACGCTTGGCAGGCGGATTGGTGATCGCAGTATTGGTTTTAAGTACTCAGGTGGATGCTGCTGCTCATCTCCTGGCGTAAACCCTTCGTCGCCTATTACAATATCCACAGGAGTTGGAGGAGTCCTACTCTTAGGCTGAGACAACCATGGCGCTTTAGAGACGGTTCTAGGCATATAGGTTTTCCTTTTATAGAAATTCGTATTAGATTCTTATAGGCACCTCAAATCACAGTTTTTTTATGTTTTAAACTTTGCTGGTAGTTATAACATGAATAAAATAAAGTTGTATGCTGCTGCCTATACCCTGACGTAAGCCCCTAGTTGCCTTAGGTCTAGGAGCCTCTGCAAGGGGCTAAATGCTTTCACCACAAACCACTACTTTTTTTTCATTAACTACCAGCTACCAGGACGCCATACTTATAGCTATATAGGCTGTGATATAGGTGACCCAAAAACACGACAAACGAGCGGTAGAATTCGCATCGCGTGACTTCTAAATTGCAATGTTATCTTCGGTCATTCAAGTCGGTTTATCGCTCCCATTATATTAACAAAACTTTGGTTCTTTCTTATGATTTGACTACAGTAGTAAACTGGGTCACTTATTTTGTTATGTTGGCAAAATATCAGTATAGTTTTGTTTTGTCATAAACTCAGGTAGGCGCGTCGATTTGCTGACGATAACCTCGCATCACGGCATCACGAACGATAAGGAAGAACGGTTGAAGAATATGTTTCCTGACAACCAAGAGAGACCTCGCAAGTTCCAGAACAAAAAGGTAAGTAATTCAATTAATTAAATAGTCATCTATCAATCTTATACATCTATCAGTACATGATAGATATCCACTGCTGGACATAGGCCTCTCCCATAAAATGCCTCCATGAACGGCCTTGAGCCGCCTCGATCCACTGACCCGCATTACTAAGGGCCAGTTTCCACCGCGGCGGAGAGGAGACGAGAGGAGATAATGTGTTTGAATAAACCAATCCGACTTCGTTATTTCCTTTTCGTTTTTACCTGTCAAGCCTGCCTGCCAATAACCTTACCAGCTTTGCTCTCGTCTCCTCTCCTCTCCGCCGCGGTGGAAACCGGCTCTTAAGACTTACTAACTTACTGTTAGTAGTAGAACTTGTACAAGAGTTCGTCCGGGGAAGTACTACCACCGTACCTATTTTTGCCGCCAAGAAGTAGTGCTCGCATTGCTGTGTTCCTGTTTGAAGGGTACAGGTGCCGGTGAAGTTACAGGCACATGATACTATTCATCTTTATGTCTCAGGGTCGGCAGCGCGCGTGTGATGCCTCTGGCCCACCTGATGGAAAGTAGTTACACTTTCCATCAGGTGGGCCGTATGCTTGTTTGATTGCCAAGTAGTATAATCTACCGACCTAAATTGTCCCGAGCTTCACAATTTTTTTTATGCATCAAAACTGAAATTTCTTGCACAGGTGATATTCATCTCGGCGCGAGTACACCCCGGTGAGACACCATCTAGTTTCGTCTTCAACGGATTTCTGAACCTGCTTCTAACGAGACACGATAACATCGCGATTCAACTGCGCAAGCTGTACGTTTTCAAGATGATCCCCTTCCTGAACCCTGATGGGGTCGCCAGGGGTCATTATAGGACTGATACCAGAGGGGTCAACTTGAACAGGGTGTACTTGAATCCGTCGTTGGTGCATCACCCGACGGTTTACGCTTCCAGGGCTTTGATAAGGTTAGTTTTTTATTCCATAACTTGAAGGACCTTTGTGGAGCGGCGGGCGAGTAGCTGGCTGAGATGCAAGAGGTGCGGGTTCGATTGCTTTGGACAAATGTATTTTTTTTTTATGCTACTTGTCAAGCAGACAAGCTTACGGCCCACCAGATGGAAAGCAGTTACCGTAGCCTATGAACGCCTGTAACACCAGAGGCATCACACGCGCGCTGCCGACCCTGAGACATAAAGATGAAAAGTCTCATGTGCCTGTAATTTCACCGGCACCCGTACCCTTCAAACCGAAACACAGCAATGCGAACACTACTGCTTGGCGGCAGAAATAGGTACGGTGGTAGTACTTCCCCGGACGAACTCTTTCACAAGAAGTTCTACTACTAACAAAAAAACAAATGTTTACATGTGCTGTGAATATTTGTTCTACTATATGATACTCTTAGTTCCTGATACCCAAGACAAAGTGAATCCTAGTGTGAGATGACAACTACATCGTCGTTTAATTACGGAATCGTTTTATTGGGCGAGAGTGTAGAATTCAAGCAGCTTTTTGCTATGCAAAAGAAGTGCATACGAATCCTTGTAAACATTCCGAACCGTTTAAGCTGTAAGCCACACTTTATTGAAAAACAAATACTTACGCTTCCGTGTATCTATATCTTGCAAGCAGCGGCATTTGTTAGGAAACATAGACAGTATTTTAAATCGAACTTAGAACTGAATGAAAATTATAATAGGCGGAAAAGAAATAAATTGATGTTACCCATGACTAACTTAAAAACAGTGGCTAAAAGTCCAAATTTTAGGCTCATTAAGATTTTCAATAAAATACCAGAAGAATTAAAAACAGAAATTAAGGACCAGTTATTCTATAATAAGTTAAAATCTTTGCTTTTGAGAAAATGTTATTACTCACTGGATGAATTTATTAGTGACAAATTATAGGATGTTTATATTATATGTTCTGATGTAAAAATTAGTTAGTTAATTCCTGTTTTTGACTAGCCTACTCATTAACCTATTTAATTTAATTGTTTTGTCGTATACCCAAGCTACTAATTGACATAGATATTATTGATTTGACTTGCCTATACCTTCTTTTAGTTTTTGACATATTATTGTATTGTATACATGCGAGATATTAAATTTGATAAACCTACCTATGTATTTCTACTCTTATGTGATTATGACATTGTTTTAAATTGTTTTGACTTGTATTTTAATAACTAACATAAGTATTGTCCTATAATTTTATTCTTGATCTTGACTCCAAATTGCAGCGCCCTGACGGGGTTCATGTACCTACCTGACTAACAGTAAATATAAGACCAATTACTAACTATATTGTATGTACATGTGAGCAATAAATAAATACAAATACATTACATTACAACTGTATTTACGTGTCTGATGGGTTCTATGTAAAAAAAAGCTATAATAATAAATGCTGGACATTTCACATAACATTATATAGCCCCAAGCTAAGCAGAGCTTGTGTTATGGGTATTAGATAACTGATATACTTAATACAATACATTACATAGATAGATATAGAACCCGCAACTTGCTGAGCCGCAGGCGAACCTTCGCCCGCCGCGCCACAGAGGTCGTCAAATGAAAGATTTACATGTTTAAGATGAAGAGAAAATACGAGTTGTATTCTTGGTTGAAGTAGAACCACTTTTTTTTCAGGTACTACCATTTTGGCTGTGAAAAGGAGGATAATTACGAGGACAGCAAGAGTTTTTCATCTCGGAGCATTCAGAATATAAGCGAAGGCCCTGAGGTAACGACATTACCATATCTGGTAGACTTGTAGTTTTAACCGACTTCACAAAAAGGAGGAGGTTCTCAATTCGGTTGTATTTTTTTTTTGTGTGTTATCTCCGTCGTTTATAAACCGATTTGGAAAATTCTTTTTTTATTTGAATAGATATACTTCCAGATTTGTCCCATTTTTTTCAAAATCCCGTTCTGATGATGGAATCCATGAGGAATTGAGGGAACTCCTCAAATATTGTAGGCATACATATAGCAATTTTTGTAATGCAGCAACAATTTATTGTTTTGTATGCCTTTAGCAAATAAAAACATGCAGATAGCCGAATTCAATGGCGGAAGTCGGTTTTTTTATGAAAAGTTATTGAGATACAAGAATTGGGTTGAAATGTATTCAATGAAGCATCCTGTATATGATCCCACCACAAACTTATCATCATCAGCCGTTATGAAATGCAAGAGGTTGCGGGTTCGATACCCGCTGCGGGACATAACAAGGGGATGGGCAGCAGCATCCACCTGAGTACTCAACACCAATACTACGCGAACGCTACACGCTAACAATGCGCCTACGCAACGGGCGCTCGCGCTTTTAAATGGTTTTATGCTAGAGTTCCAGCATGTTTAAGTTCTATTTTTGTGTCCCTTAGAGTATATTTAAGTTTCATATAATAAGTCTTGTTTTTTTTTTGTTATATGTGTTAGTTAAGGCAGTTTGCGCTTTGGTCAAAACTGTAAGCAAACTGTTTAATTTCATTAAATAAATAAATAAATACTGCAACCACCTATATCCGCGATTGTCAAGCGTGATGGTGACTAGGCCAATCCCCCCCATTGGGGAGGTCTACAATATAACATAACACACAACAGTCGCATACGTAGCCATGATAGATAAGATAAGATAATATTTATTCACAAGAAAATTAATAAACTAAACATAAAGGAACTAAATATAATGCTTTCAAGACAGTTAAACTCAATTCAAACACCTACTGGAGGAATGTTTAAATACTAAATAAAATTCCAGGATCAAACACTATGATTCCCTGTGTCGTGGGTATCAGGAACTACGAGTACCATGGTACCATAATACCCAGACCCGGAACAGATATTTGTAGATCATGCAAACATTTGTCCCGCAGTGGGAATCGAATTCGCAACCCCTCGCATCGCAGTCTTGATAGTTGTTTTTTTTTTATTGCACAACTAAAAAATACTGTTCATAGGCGAACTTAATGCTAGGTAGCATTCTCTTCCACCTAACCTTTGTTAATGAGGAAAACAATTTCGAAGTAGTGCCCAAAATAAAAAAGCAGTAGTATATAGTAGGGGCCTTATTCATAATCATTTTTTATATATTAAAGTTAAAGTAAAAATAATTTTATTCATTGAAATCACAAGGATCATTTTGAATCGTCTTATAAACTAAAATTACACCTGTTCCAACGCGACCAAGCCTAGAAGAATCAGGCAACAAACACGGCTTGGCTTACAATAACTTTTCATTTAAAAAACCGACTTCCGCCATTGGATTCGACTAAATAATTTTGGATGAAAAAAAAATATGAAAGAACCATAGTGGTGAAAGGATTATGATACTTTCTGAATGCAAATGCTTGGTGTCTTGCTGAAAATATCAAAATCGCCATATGTATGCCTACAATATTTGAGGAGTTCCCTCAATTCCTCATGGATCCCATCATCAGAACGGGATTCTGAAAAAAATGGGACCAATCTGGAAGTATCTCTATTCTAATAAAAGAAGAATTTTCCAAATCGGTTCATAAATGCCGGAGATATGCGGTAAAAGCGCCTGTGTGGTGCCTCGGAGCAAGGAGTTGCTGATACATAGTAAATGAGAACTTAAAGACCTAAGGAAGGTAGTCAAAAGTAAATAAACATCAGCAAAAATATGCAAGACAGCACACGCTACGCTTGTTATACCTCCCACTATAAAGATACCTCTAAACCTCTAGTAAAGTTTGTGTTGAGTGTAATTCTCAATTTCATTCCGCAGCTAATAGACCCTAAGAAAAAGAAAAGCGCTGGTACCTACAAAGGCGATGCGTACAAGCGGGAGAAGTTGAATAAATCCGTCAGCTCCAACATTTCTTCCACAACCATCAAGCCGCCTTCCAGCTCGGAATATAAAGTCGCCAAAGTTTGCGGCGAAGCGGCGACATTGGCTGATCAGGTTTGATCATATCTATATTTAACAACACCTTTCAAACGATACACATAACACGCTATGGTAGGCGTATAAAAAAATCGGTTCTCTTTTAATTTAACGTAACAGCCGCCATTTTTAATCCGCCACTGTTCACTAATACATAAACTAGCCTAACAAATTCTTTTTGACAGATGCTTTCATACATCATCTGTCACCTTAACCAATGGTTGCGGTAAACGCCCGTTTATTTGTTCGTGAACATGGGCCTTAGGCGATTGCATTGACACCTCATTTGCCAAAATCGGTTCAGTGGTTTTCGACAGAATACATTTTCTGTATAACATTTTTAGATTTTACATCATCATCATCAGCTTATAGAAGTCCACTGTTGAACGTAGGCCTCCAAAGCATGCCACGACGATTAGTCTTGACCCGCCTCCATCCACTGACTTCCTGCTATCTTTAAAATCTCGTTGGTCCATCGAGAGGGCTTTCCTCCACTGTGTCGGTACGTCGTTGGCGTCGATAAACCTTTATTCCCCGATGGTTGTCAGTTCTGCTAGCTATAAAGCCTCTCCATTGCCACTTCAACTTATTTTTTTTTTCAGTAGAACCAACTGCTTTCTTTAACATAGTAATGCAACAGAATATCAAAAGAAAGCCAATAAAAGGTTCCCACGAATAGCGATTGAGTAGGTAGTCAACGGGTTGTGAACAATGAATTATTGTGGAAATAATTTCCAATAAAACGCTTACTGCTAACAAAAATAAATAACAGTAGAACTATAAGAATTTTAAACTAACTAAAGCACAAAAAAAAGATTTATAGAATTTAAAAAAAAAACAAAAAAATAACTTGCTAATTCTCTTCAGAAACACCCATAACTTATAATGAGTTAAAGTTGTGAAAGGCGGTTAAATCAACATAATTTTTCTAACTAGACACTGTAAAAATAACGGAATTTCTAAAGTAATTTCTCCAAAAAGCTTCAATAAAGTACTTATTCAAACTCTGTTCCGCTTCCGTGCAGTGAAGTGTTATCTAAATCCTACTTTATTAGTATTGTACACCCACGCAGGCCCATTCTCCAACTTTATTACTGTTTTACGTAGTTCACGGTGAATTACACCGTGAACTATGTTATCGTTTGCAAACTCACTGTGGGAAATGTTATTGTTACCCGCAGAAATATTATAGTTGGACCAATCAAGATTGTAATGAAAATAAACGCGTAAATCATCATCAGCCGGTAACCGTCCACTGTTGAGTAGAATTTGCCATAAACACCACGCTTGGCAGGCGGATTGACTTAGTGAAATTTTTCCTTGTCATTTCTTTAGAAATTTTCTAAGTTCTCGTCATAGCTAAGGCCTCGTTTCCACCAAAGATGTGCGAGGCAGATGAGCGGTGCGAGGATGTGTAGCGGGCTCTTTGCAGACTGACTGCTGGTAGTTTCTCGCTCTCGTCCATCTTTGCACATATCCCTCGCGCACATCTCTCGCACATCCCTCGCAACACATTCCTCGTGTACATATTGTTGAGATTACTAAAACTCCTACTCGCAAAACAATGCGATAGTTACTCTCCGTTTTGACAGCAGAATAGACGTTCTGAAAGAAACGCTTTTGGGTTAAGTAGTCAAAAAATAGTAATAGTTTAATCAATCGCTACTCCAATGTATCTAGAAAAAAGCCATTTTTTTTTCGTTTAGTGCTGTTAACAGTTTTGGTTATAAATGCTGAACATTTCACTCAACGTTATCTAGCCCCAAGCTAAGCAGAGCTTGTGTTATGGGTACTAGATAACTGATATACTTAATACAATACATTACATAGATAGATATTTTTTATTATACGTAGAAAAATATCCAGAACACCCTGAACATATTATCTGCAGATCGTACAAATAGTTTAGAGGCGGGAATGGAACCCGCAACCTCCTGCGTTGCAGGCGAACCTTCGCCCGCCGCGCCACAGAGGTCGTCGGTTGTGGTTTTGTTTTGGTATTATCGTTAAAAATTAGCGCGATTGGCCCCCCAGGTGTGCGACATGAAGTTGCAGGAGATGACGTCACAGACGAGCAACACATCGTCCAAGGTGTCCGTCGCCAACCAGCCGGGCGAGAGCACGTCCCTGCTGGACGAAAGCGTGCTGCGCACCTGCCTCGGCTCCAACGTGCACCTCAGCACAAGCGAGGAGCTGAACCTGCCGGGCAGCAACCCGCTCCGCCCGCTCAGGGACACGCTCAAGAACAGCATCAGTCTGCTTATGGAGTCTTCCACTTCTATTGGGGGGTGAGTGATCCTCAACTGTTGAACCTCATCATGAGTCTATTTGTTTGTCAAAAGTGGCATGACTTCTTTGTTTTAGGCATTTTTTTTTTCAAGCAACATTGCATCGATATGACATCGAGATCGCTAAGGTTTGCATTTTTACCGATCTTGTTAACGATTTTGGAAGTACGTAACGCGTCGATCAGATTTAGCGTGGGCTGAATGGAGTTGATAAGGATCGCTTGTCAAATGGCAACGCTGTGTTGTCCTTTTGTGGCACGACTAATGTCTAAATGCTCTATGTTGTTTACAGAGACAGCTCGCTGGGTGGCAAGGACTCGCGCGCGGCGAACTTCAGAATCGGCTGGTGCCATTCGTGCCGCGCGGCCGTGAACAGGCTGGAGGACACAATGCCGGGCATCACCAACATGGTGCCGGGATACAGTGCTATTATGGTACGTGAATCCACGTGTTTAACCGACTTACTGAAAGGACGAGGTTATCAATTCGTTGGCTATGTACATTTTCTTGTATATCTATTAAGTCGGCTGGTATGATTTATTCACTATTGTGTAGGACTGTAGGTAATAATCCCAGAGCAACCCCATCATCATCATCAGCTTGTAGAAGCCCACTACTTGTCATAGGCTACCTAGAATGCCATGACGAACGGTCTTGAGCCGCCTCCGTTCACCGACTTTCTGCTACCTTTATAATGTCTTTAGTTCATCGAGACGAGCGCCTTTCTGTACTGCAGTGATTTCTTAACTTTCTTTTAAGTATACATGTATGTATATGTTTATAATATTTATTATAATGTGTTAGGTAAATATCTTGTTATTTTAAGTAGATAGTTAATTATGTTAACATTACAATCTCGACCTATAATTATTCCCTATATCACTACCACCCACTCTACGTTACACAAAGATTAGCAGGAAGAAAATGCTAATTAGCATTAAGTTCGGCTAATTACTTTTTTTTGTCTTTTGCAATAAAGTATTTCTATCTATCTATAATTTACGGCACTACCCGTATAGACAAGCTAAAAATCGCGCAGCGGGTAATAAAATTAATTCAATTCAGTTTTGCTTTTTGTTGAAGCTAAAAAACTAGGTAGAGTCTGTTCAGCGAGAGAGCTGTCGTGGCAAAATTGTGAACTAACGTTGTGAACTACATATTAAAACCATAATTAGGAGCCAGTTTCTTTCTGTTTTTAATTAAAAACTAAAGAAATAGTAACAGTGACAGCTTCTACAATGGATGGTCTAGGATCCCGGGCGGGTCGAGCACCTGGTGTTCAATACATGAATGAATGATATCGTTCGTTCTTTCAGTGTAATAGGATCAAAACGGAACAGACGCGCTATTGTATTGGCCGCAAAACATAAAAGATAATTAAGTACAGCAGCGCCCTCCAATCCCACGACGGATCTCTCGCTGAACAGACTCTACCTACATTTTTAATTTGGCTTGAAAATGTGTCTATTAATTCTTTGTTAACAATGAAAGCGATCATCATATAAACATTGATTATGTGTATCATTGTTACGATTCGATAATTTAAAAAATAACCTAAGCCATACATACTAAAATATTTAATTGCTGTGCTGTGATTCGATTCTGTGGATAGGTGAAATTACAGGCACATGAGACTTTTCATCTTATGTCTCAGGGTCGGCAGCACTCGTGTGATGCCTTTGGTGTTGCAGGCGTCCAACAACAATAGGCTACGGTAACTGCTTTCCATCAGGTGGGCCGTAAGCATGTTTGCTTGCCAAGTAGTACAAAAAAAATAGGTAGATTAGGTAGGTATTCCAATAGTTCACTTATTTCCCAAACGCAAAGTCCCATAAAACCGTCCCTTCCTCAGATCCATCCCGCCACCGTCTCCACTCCCACGTACCACACCATAGAGGAGTATAGGGAACACCAGAGACAACAGATTGATGAACAAGAACGAAAGGTGATCTGATTGTGATCTAACTGTAATAGTTCAGAGGGGGGAGGGTTTGTCAAAGTTTTGCGCGCTGCTTAAGCTAGATTTACATTGTATCACTTTTGATGTACATCCAAAGTGAATATTCCTATTAGTGTGTAAATTCCGCTTTAGTAAGGAGACTTATTCATACTAACCGCACTCAACATGTCACTAATAACACATACACTACGCGCTAGAAAACATATACTTAATAGGAAAATACATAAATGAAAACAAGTGTTAATCTAATCTCAAAACAATCTCTGTACCAAATTTTATCTTAATCAAACATCCAACCTTTCTAATCAATATCATAAAATCGTTGCGTGGCTTACTATTAAGATGAGGCTCCTTGACTTTGGAGTCACTTCGTTACATTCTCACTCAGTAAAGGTAAAAGTAACAAACTTGATGTTTATACAGTGATTACTTGAGGATGTAATCTAACGAAATCATAGATCAGAAACACGGTTGGTAAAACTTTTTTCGATAAATTTATTTTTTGAAACCGGCCCTCCTAAAACCTTTTTTACGTCCATCCTTCGAATCTAGAAGATATTGACGGTAAATTTGTATACGATTCGGTAGAAAATCACAACACGTAACAAAATAGAAGATGATTTATTTTTATATTTGCTACTTTTTAAGCAAAACGTAGTTTTATCACACGTCGCTTACGTTATTTGCTTCTGGGCGGAACAGAATCTATACCGCATCTATTCTCGAGCTCACGTGAGTAATAGCGCTATCACTTTCTAATCGGTGCTCATGGGCGGAGTTAGCGTGGGAATTTTTTTCAAGGAGTATCGTCTTAACGCACAGCCTAAACCGTTCTAAAGACCTGAAATTTGGAGGGTACATTCCTTTTATGATCTAATGCCGAGATAAATAGACGTTACTTGCCCAAGCTTAGGTAATGCTTAGGCCTGTCCCTGTCATTGTCACACTAATGTTAAAATACGCGTATTAGAGAGAGACAGGGACGATTTCAAAATAATACTTAGACTTAGTCAGCGTGAAGTACGTTCTATTTATCTGGACCTAAGGGTGCACTAAGAAAAAAGGTTCCGAAAATTACCCTCTAATGGTGAAGTGTTGACGTTTGTATGGAAACAACATAACATATAAAACAACACTCAATAGTCACACACATAGCCCTGATCCCACATTAGGATTCCCTGTGTCGTGAGTATCAGGAACCACGAGTACCATGGTACCCACAATACCCAAACCCCGAAACAAATATTTGCAGATTATGCAAATATTTGTCCCGCAGCGGGAATCGAACCCACACCTCTTGCGTCACAGCCGGCTACTCGCCCGCCGCGTCATGGAGGTCGTCAAAACAAACACCACGCGGACGAGGGCTAATGCCATATAGCTTTCTCCATACAATATATATTTTTTTTAAATATGCTAAAATGCAATTCTTTTATTATCTCATATCGAAATTTTTGTAATTACTTTTTGTTGCAGTTGCAGGAAATGGAAGCTCCGGGCAACGGCGAAAATGTATTTTTTTGCACGAACTGTTTCAAGAGATACTGCATCACAGATGTGGACGAAGAAGTTGTAAGTTATACATTTATTTGGAGAAACAATAGTACAATTTGTACTACAAAAACCAAAGGTCTCCCATGCCTATGAAACACCTGTAGTAGTTGGACCCAATCTCTGAAGGCGTTAAGATCATACCCCATCACGGTGAGGCATTATCTTGGTATGCCTAAGTAACACCAATCAATCTCATAAAAAAAAATATCCTTCGTTTTCATTAAAACTCAAAACCGGCTATAACAAATTTGATGATATTTTCGTGACTCATTCGATTGCCGTGGTGTGCCCGGTCTAAGAATAGACCCCTCCTCCTCTTGTGGATGTAGTAAAAGCTACACCAGGGGATGGGCACTCCACCTGAGTACTTTATACTACGATCAAATCCGCCTGTCAAGTGTGGTGATTATGGCAAATCCTCCCATTGTATTCAATGGGGGAGGCTCACTTAGCCTTGTATTTAATATTAATTACAACTTGATACCTGCACGCGTTCCCGAGCAGCTAGACGACAGACAGATAGACGGACAAAAAAGTGATCATATAAAGGTGCGTTTAAACGACGCGGGGTAGCACGATCCTACGCGAGCCGAGCCGTCCATGGAGATGCGGCTTGACACATCGCGCTGTTGAACCGCGCAGTCCGCTTGTTCGTTCTGCAATATGGATAAACTAAAACGCCTTGCTGCAGCAGCAGCTACTGTTATTTTGCTCGGTGGTGAATATTAAAAAAAAAGAAAGACGAAGAAGGCGATGGTGGTTCCATATCGCTGGTTCCTCTTCATACAGTTAAATGAAGAGTTGAACCTTTTCGTTGCTCCAGTCCATCTCGTACAAACCCAATTCTTCAAATTAAAAACGTCGCTAAAAAACAAAATGGGTCTTCCTTCGTCGCGCGCTCTGTACCATCTGTTTAGACTAGCGATGGGCGTTGAATGAACTAACTAGTTGAATCAACGGTCGACGCACAAAAAACTAACGTTACGTTTTCCGTCTACCAATCAACTAGTTGATTTCATAGACGGCGAAACTAGAGTACACAATGGACTAGTTGAATCCATAGACGAACTGAGTTCGTTTTTTCAACGGGGTTCTTTTTTTCAACGGGGTTCGTTTTTTCAACGGGGAACGCAACGCAACGAGCGACGGACGACGTGTGAACGTAGTTAATTCAACCTTTGTAACTGTATCGTCGATCAACCAAATTTGAACTCTAAATCAAGGTAGCCAAGGAAGTAGTTGAATAGACTGGAATTTTTTGAATTGTTATATTTATGAAGAAAAAGAATGCCAATATGGTAGTTTGCGTGAGCGTGAAAGAGTAGTCTGATATACTGGCCGGCTGAACGTTACAAGCGAGACAGATTATGCTGGTGTTGGTTGAGTGAGTGAGTGTTTTGTTTATTTATTGTAAACTTTATTTTGATTGCTTTGATTATAATTGTTGACACATTGCGGACAAGGTAAGGGTGAAAAGTACCGAGTTGGTTTGAACTTAGAGAGTGCCAAGTTATTTTTGAATATAATTAATTATATTCCTACCTTACCTACCTAGGTAAGGTAATGTGATTTTTTATAATTAATGTAGTATAATAGTGAACGTGAAATAAAGCGTAGGTACAGAACATTAGGTAAATATGGCAGGACGCAATTCAAGTGAATTAAGGCATCATTTTGAAAAAGATGTCGCGAGTGGAAAGGCTACTTGCAATTTATGTAAGTACCTAAATAAACTGTCCTATAAATCAACAACGGCGAACATAAAAAGCCACTTAAAAAGGAAGCATGTGTAAATTTAATTATCCAAAATCTATGCACATTAGGTACAGACAAAAAAGTAAGTTTTTGGTTCTACGGCACAAAATTTCTTCGGTCTCCAAAAAACGTGTTAAACATGACTAGTCTAGTAGTCTACCGTCGAGCTACGCCAACCCGTAGATAGACATCGTTGCGACGCGACGTTTCGATCGTCCATCTGCAAGACGAAGTCGACACGTTAACTAGTTGATCGACTAGTTGATGGACGGTTATCAACGTTCATGTTACGTTATCGAAAAATGCGTCAACGACCCACCGCTAGTTTAGACGACGCGTATTAACACAAGCCGAGCCGAAGATGGCGCGCGCGCCTTTGATCCGTGTCGAAAAAACCGACAAGTGATGGATCGTGCTAACTTTGCCGAGCCGCGCCGAGCGTAGTTGTTTAAACAGCGCGTGGCGCGCTGAATCACGAGCGGAGCCAGGCTCGGCTCGCGTGTTTGCGCGCTGTTTAAGCGCGCCTTAAGGGTCCCGTTTTGTTTATGTTTTATACTGTACCTACATTCTAAGCAAATAAATAATTCATTCATTTCGTTTTGCCTGGTTCCGTAATTCAACCCTAAAAAACAAATGTCAATCTTGTACAAAGTAAAAATAAACCAACCCAGTGAACCTAGCTTGGTTGTTGTATGTGCCAAGTTCTCGCGTTAATTTTGTCGTTCATTATAATGTTTTGATTTCAGAAAGCGTCTGATGCTGTTTCTTGCACCAGCGTGGACGATTCCTGCGGAGACAGCGGCGATGTACGACAGGTCGGCAGCACGGGAGACGCGTCCATAGCCGTGAGTATCTTTCACTACAAGTGTCTGTTTAGTTCACGAGCTAGGGCGTCTCCTGCTGAAACAGCTAAAGCCAAAGACTATGGCCGTTTGTCCACCGTCACCGTCACGTCACCGAGAACTTGATTATTTCGGGCCGAGTTTAAGGGGAAGGATGAACTGCCCATGCAAACGTAATACCAAAATCATTTGTAATTCGAGCATATTTCCACCATATTATGCTATTATTAGGATTCGGATAGTATTTATCTAGGTTCCTAGATAGTTTTTGTTTCAAAATACTTACCTAAAACGAAATTTAAACGAATTCCATTTTGTATATTTTTACGACTTTTACGACATGTTTTCATCTTATTTGTTTTGTATTAAAAACAACGTACTTTCTAGTATTCTGTGTTTAGGAACATAGTATATATTGTCAAGTTACAGAATAACAACAAGATATGAAAAAAACATTAAGTTTTTATTCATAATTTTTGGTATTACGGAACACGACCTAATTTGATACAAATTCTGTACGGCTCGTACACCCATCGCGCATGCAGGGGGAGAGGCCCCGGTGCCAAACAGGGATAGCTGATTTTGACACTCGCTTCAAATATAGAGTATCTGGAACTACGATTACCTTGG
Organism: Epirrita christyi; assembly: GCA_951392215.1. Classification (NCBI taxonomy): domain Eukaryota; kingdom Metazoa; phylum Arthropoda; class Insecta; order Lepidoptera; family Geometridae; genus Epirrita; species Epirrita christyi. The sequence continues at coordinate 13,007,706 of OX595841.1, read as the reverse complement.
TACTAACACACAGACTAACCCGTAATTAATATTTGCAATCATGTATTAATTCTGTGTAACGTGTACTCCAGCCTGCCCCCGTGAAGGAAGAGAAGCCGAAGTCACCGGCCGCGCCGCGGTTGACGCGCAAGAAGGCCCCCACGCCCATCTTGCCGCCCCCTCGCATCCACCCCATCAACAAGGAAATCGACTCCGGTCTCTACTTGTACATCGATCTACACGGACATGCGTCTAAGAAAGGTAACATTGACTGATAATCCTTCGAGTACTTTGTACTTTGTGTTTTTTTTTGTTTATTAAAGTGTAAGCCACACTTATGGAGAACAATGAAAAGAATTGAAACTTTCGTGATTGGGAATCATATTAAATTTAAAAACGGCTACAAACAAAAAAAGTGACGACCCGCTCGTCGTCCCCACGTCTCGTCCCCACTGGGGACGAGCGGGAAAAAACTTCCCGCTCGTCCCCAAATGGTTCAAGTTCACACTAATACCAAAAGTGAATATCTTAACAGCAATTTTTGCTACTTATTTGTTTTTTATACATATTTCGTAACAAGAAATATATTACTTATATCTATAAATATTATGTAGTAATATTATAACTACAAACTTAAGTCCTGTTAAATTTTACAAAACTCTACCTACTTAGCTAATTGTTACCTTCGCTTAAAATATTATTATTATCTAGATACCTGCTTCATTTACCCCTTCTTGTGACGCAAAGGCTAAGGAATGCACCTAATGCAGTGAGCTAAGTCTTATTATCAGTAGTGCACCCCCCGCCATGGTGGCCGACGTTCCAAGTTCTTCAACGGGAACTGTCTCGTTTGATATTATTAGTAAAAAAAACATGCTAGGGTGTTATTCCGCGCGGGATACCAGTATTGCAAAAAGAGATCACTTCAAAATGGTGATGTAGTGAGGGAGTGTACGTAAAGGAGAAAACTAAAGTGCTCAGGACTATTAAAAACACGTAAGTACATACTAACCTATATTATATAACCCGATATTATTCAATAAGTACCCAATAACTAATAACAATAACCAACGATATCCAATACTTAGTATTATAATAGTATAATAACTGTTATCGTGACCGATCGTGAGTAAAAGTTCGTTACAAATAAATTTTGCAAATTAAATCGACGCACAGGCATCACTCACAGCTTAACAGAAAAAAAACATTAAAATAAATAAACAAATAAAATAAGCAAAAAGTAAAAGTTATAAACACAAATAAAATAAATAAAAAAAATAAAATAAATAAAATAAGCAAAAAAAGTAAAATAAATAAAACAAATAAATAAAATAAATAAATAAATTAATAAAATAAGTAAAATAAATAAAAAAAACAAAAAAACTAAAAATAAATATATAAAATAAATAAGTATAATAAATAACATAATAAAATAAATAAAACGAATAAATAAATTAAATAAAAAGTTAATTGTATGTTATTGTAGGTATTTATTGTGGTTTAAAAAATAGCCCTCTTAATATCTTAGTGGGGAGGAACGCTACTAAAACCTTCCCGTTCGCCCATTCGGGGACGAGCGGGAAAAAAACTTCCCCAATAACCCAAAAATAGTGGTAATTAGCCGTTTTTTTTTCAATTTAAAACAATGTAAGTGTTCATGTTAATCGTTTGAACGAAGTTCAGCGTTAATCAGAATCAGAAGCGTGCAAAAGGGCCTAAGCGCCCTACTGGCAACCTTCATCAACCTTTCTGTCGCTTAGGAAGGTGTTCGTTATAGCGAGAAAGATAAATAATAAATAAATAAATGCTGGACATTTCACTCGGCATCATCTAGCCCCAAGCTAAGCAGAGCTTGTGTTATGGGTACTAGATAACTGATATACTTAATACAATAACATAACATAGATAGATATTTTTTATTATACATAGAAAACACCCACAGAACACCCTGAACAAATATCTACAGATCGTACAAATATTTGTTCCAAGGCCGGAATCGAACCCGCAACCTTCTGCGTTGCAGGCGAACCTTCGCCCGCCGCGCCACAGTGGTCGTCAATAAATTATGCATGTGGAAATTAAGTAATAGTTACTACGTCTATACACGCAGGTAGACAGAGATAAGATTATACTGTGATTTGAATGTTTTATACCTCTTGAGGCCTTACCATGAGCTATTATAGTGATTCAGTTCAAAAACTACAAAATATCGGTTCCGTGATGTCTGCAGCTATATTAAAAGGCACAGTAGCAGAAGGTCCATAGACTTCTGCGATTAAAGTTATTCAATGATGACAGATGTCAACGACGAACCGATATTTTGTACTGAATAGTTTTTGAACTGAATCGCTATAAGAGCTCATATGGTAAGGCCTCTGGACTATGTATATTATGTGACTGTTGGGTGTTATACGTATAGTACAGTCAAATTAGGTGATTTTTTGCAAAAGTGTGGAACTAATTAGATGTAGTCATGAAAACTTTTCTAATTGTTTTGTATGGCTTAAAAATCACCTCTAATAATAAGCATCAGTAATTTCACCCTCCGGAACAGGGTGAAATAGAGTGAAAACCTTATAATATCCGTAACTTTATGGGGGAAATAGAAGTAGTCGGTGCAATTTGGCATAGACTTTGAACTGTTATGATCTACATTTGCACCAAGTATTTTTTAAATCCGACATACGGAACATACAAAAAAAAATCATATACAAAAAAAATCTTTTTGTGGGTATTGCGGCTCCGGGAAAATTAATTTAGCCTGTGCAAATTGATAGACTTATCAGAAAAATGATCGAAATACATTACCAGGTTTGCACCTTGGTGCGTCTCACGGAAGGCACTTTTCCATATTTTATTGTCCCTCTACTTCGGGGAAAATTAATGTAGTTCTGGAAATTGACTTTAAGAACCCAGCGAAGGATGGACTGCCCATACAAAACGTAATACCGACGTCATTTGTAATTCGAATTCGAATGGTGTAATTCACCATATTATGCTATTATTCGGATTCGGATAGTATTTATCTATGTTCCCAGATAGTTTTTTTTATCAAAATATATACCTAAAATGAAATGTAAGCGAATTACTTTTTGTATATTTTTACGACCTAAACGACATGTTTTCATCTTATTTGTTTCGTATGAAAAACAACGATATGTTACGTATTTTATGTGTAGGAACATAGCGTATATTGTCAAGTAACAGAATAACAACACGATATAAAAAAAACAACAAGTTTTTATTCATCATTTTTGGTATTACGGAACTTGAACAAATTTCTAAAAAATTCTGAACGCCCATATTGCTATCGCGTCAGAACCGAGGGCCGGTCGGGGAACTACGGTTGTGTGATGTTTGACAACTCGACAGGCACTCACACTAGTACACTGTGTAACCCCGCGCTTCGCTTGCTCTTGTGTTTGTTCACCTATTTGTTTGTTATATATGACATTGCAATATTTTTGTAATTTTATTTAGATTTGCCTTGTGATTTGGAATGAAGTAACCTAGGTAACTAACATACCTACGACTTGTGCTTTGTTTACCATTCAGTACCTAGTTTTTGCGAGAAATAGTAGCGGCTCAACTTTCCTTTAGCGACTGTGACCTACGAGGTTCATATTTTTATCACATGTAGGTTCACATAGCACAAGCCTGAATATGAAATGGCGTACTGCGGAAACCAATAGTTTTAGCATTGTGAGCTATGACAAAAAATCAAAGAAAAATATTTCAAAGTAAATGCTCAACTTTACTTTAGCGACTGTGACCTACGAGGTTCATATTTTTATCACATGTAGGTTCACATAGCACAAGCCTGAATATGAAATGGCGTACTGCGGAAACCAATAGTTTTAGCATTGTGAGCTATGACAAAAAATCAAAGAAAAATATTTCAAAGTAAATGCACAACTTTCCTTTAGCGACTGTGACCTACGAGGTTCATATTTTTATCACATGTAGGTTCACATAGCACAAGCCTGAATATGAAATGGCGTACTGCGGAAACCAATAGTTTTAGCATTGTGAGCTATGACAAAAAATCAAAGAAAAATATTTCAAAGTAAATGCTCAACTTTCCTTTAGCGACTGTGACCTACGAGGTTCATATTTTTATCACATGTAGGTTCACATAGCACAAGCCTGAATATGAAATGGCGTACTGCGGAAACCAATAGTTTTAGCATTGTGAGCTATGACAAAAAATCAAAGAAAAATATTTCAAAGTAAATGCTCAACTTTCCTTTAGCGACTGTGACCTACGAGGTTCATATTTTTATCACATGTAGGTTCACATAGCACAAGCCTGAATATGAAATGGCGTACTGCGGAAACCAATAGTTTTAGCATTGTGAGCTATGACAAAAAATCAAAGAAAAATATTTCAAAGTAAATGCTCAACTTTACTTTAGCGACTGTGACCTACGAGGTTCATATTTTTATCACATGTAGGTTCACATAGCACAAGCCTGAATATGAAATGGCGTACTGCTGAAACCAATAGTTTTAGCATTGTGAGCTATGACAAAAAATCAAAGAAAAATATTTCAAAGTAAATGCTCAACTTTCCTTTAGCGACTGTGACCTACGAGGTTCATATTTTTATCACATGTAGGTTCACATAGCACAAGCCTGAATATGAAATGGCGTACTGCGGAAACCAATAGTTTTAGCATTGTGAGCTATGACAAAAAATCAAAGAAAAATATTTCAAGATATTTAGATATTTATTTATTTCACCATTCCGTTACATTGCATAACATTGGTATGTCAAGTTGGTACATAATAATTACTTATAATTCTAATAGCCTAACACAAAACAATACAAAAAATAATAAAATGTAAATACACTTACACGTCATGCAATTCAGAAAATGAACAACTCATGTACTCATCAATATGGTAAAACAGATTACACTCAAAAAATATTTTTATTTTATGTTTGAATTGGTTTGGAGGCAGCCGTGTTATTTCTAAGGGTAGTTTATTATACATAACCAGCTTTAGGCAGATACCTTGTCTATACGTCTTAACAAGTCTGGTTTTTGGTACATATAACTTTTCTTTGTTTCGAGTGTTAAAATTATGCATATGCATTTTCATGGGTAAATCGTCTTTTTTTAAATGTACTTCCATAAGAGAGTTATATATAAATAAAGATACCACCGTCAATATTTTTGCTTTCTTGAAGTAAGCTCTGACTGAAGTTAATCTATGTAAGCCGTGTATTATTCTTAACGACCTCTTCTGGCAAATGAGGACTCTTTCAATTTGAGATGCGTTTCCCCAGACTGATATTGCATAGTTTATTATAGAATGGCAGTAAGCATAGTAAACCAATAGAAGAGTTTTTTTATCAACTATGGGTTTCAATCTAAGCAACGCATAATTAGCGCTTGCTAGCCTTTTGCATATTTTGTCTATCTGGCTATTATAGGATAAAGTACAATCTAGAGTAAATCCTAAAAATGTGACTTCTCGGATGGTATCATTTTTACTCTTTTTTCTGCTAGTATAGTTTAAAATAGTGCTTTTATCCGCATTTAGAATAATACCATTTGTTTCAAACCACAGTTTTAATTTTTGAACTACCAGATTAGCTTGCTCTTCTACTATTTCCAGTTTCCTGTCTTTGATCCCTACGTGCGTATCATCCGCAAAGAGAGTAATTAATGCCCAATCTGGTAGGCAGTTTGCTAAATCATTAATATATATCAAGAAAAGTAGTGGCCCGAGTATGGAACCTTGTGGGACACCTATGTTACTGTGCTCGGCATCTGATTTTATGTTATTAACGGTAGCTATTTGAACTCTGTTATTAAAATAAGACCGTAAAAGATCAAGTTCAATACCTTCAAAACCATAGAAGCTAAGCTTATGAACTAAGACGTCATGTCGCAAACAATCGAAAGCTTTAGATAAGTCGCAGAAGATACTAGATACCTTCTGCGACTTATCCATAGCCTCTAATATGAAGTAAACAGTTTTCCTGATGGCCATTTCTGTTGACCTCTCTTTTCGGAAACCAAATTGGCATTCTGTAAATAATTTATTGTATTCAAAATATGTGATCATTCTAGTTTTGATTGCACTTTCTAAAAATTTTGACAAAACGGGTAAGATACACACTGGTCTGTAATTTCCTATATCAACTGTTTCTCCCTTTTTAAATAATGGCACTATTTTACCGATCTTCAAACTATCTGGAAAAACACCCTGCAATATACATTCATTAAAAACTTTTAGAATAATGCCAAACATATTAATATTACATAAAATTAATTCTTTCACTGTTTTAGTGTCCATGTCATAAATGTCTTTAGATGATTTACTTTTAATACTAAATATAATTTTTCTGAGTTCAGAATGAGAAATTACTTGAAAAAATATTTTATTAATTGGTGAGTTACCCAAGTATTTATTACAGTTCTCTACTTGAACATCTAAGTTATTTGTTAAAGTTCCTGCGATATTATTAAAGAAATGATTAAAACTATTTGCTATATTTTTACAGCCTGTTATTAAATGTCCATTTAAATTTCGAATTGTATTAATTTTGTTATTACGATATCCTGATGTCTTATTTTGCTGTTCCTTTACAATTTTCCATGTCATTTTAATTTTATTTGTAGATTTTTGAATTCTCTTTGCATAACCTATTTTCTTTGTTGTTGCCAATACTTTTTTAAAAGTTTTTTTATACAATTTAAGTTTAACTTTCCTAGTTTCACAGGGGTGGAGATTTTGTAATATTTCTAGTTTTTGTATATTATTTCTTGATATTTCTATACCTTTAGTGGACAATGTGTGTTTCTTATTATTTTGAATTTTGATTGTTTTTACAGGAAAAGCAGTGTAGTAGCAATATTTAAAGTGATCCATTAAGATGTTCATTTTCTCATTTGCACTGTGAGTAGCATTTACAGCGTGATTAACATTTTTAAGGTCCTTATTAAACAGATAGTGAAAATAATCCTTGTTGATTCGGGACATTGTCCTTATTGAAATATTATTCTCATTAGAAATTTTAATTTTGTTACAATTAAACTTATAATTCAATAGTATAGCATTGTGATCAGACAGTTTTAAATCTAAAACTTTTCCTACATGATGATTGAAATTTTCATCATCATTTAAAATGAAGTTGTCAATACACGTAGCTGACATTTTCTTAGTTCGTGTAGGTTCATTCAATATAATCCTACATTTAAACTCGTCAAGTAATTTAAGAAATTTTTGAACCTGATTTTTATTATACTTATTATTTTTCATCACATTTAAATTGAAATCTCCTGCTATTACAATTCTCTTTCCTTCCCTACAAGCCTTTTCAAAAATTTTTGTCATTACTTCTTCAAATATTAAATAGTCATAATCGGGTCTATAAACACAAATTATTATTAATTTACATAACTTAATTTCTATTGCTGCTACTTCACAGTTCATTTCAAAACTTAGCTTAGTAATGTCATGTCTTGGTTTAAACTCTATTCCATTTTTTAAGAAAATTGCTGTACCTCCATGTTCGAAAAATTTCCTATTATAAAATTCAGCGAGAATGTAACCCTCAATAGTCATTACATTTATCTTAAACTCATTCGCCCATGTCTCTGAAAGACAGAGTATGTCGCAGTTTGTGTTTTCAGTTAGAAGTTCAATCTCTAAATACTTATTCCCTATGCTTTGAATATTTGCGTGGACTATTATTAGCCATTTACTACAATCTTGGAGGTTTTCAGAAAATTTGAAGACAGATCTGAATTAGGTTTAATAAACTGTAAGCATGAAGAGCTCTTAAAATGTTTGCATGTTCTTATGATTTCTCCAGACATGAAGGTTTTGATTAAATTTCTATTAATCTTATTTAACTCCTGATATTTAACTTTTTCCGACACTGTAGCTAACCGAGCAAGTTCAGTGTTAATTTTATAAATTGTAGAGTCGTTTTTACCGTCGTAAACGATACTCCCCAGTAGTATATTAAAATTCCTAGAGTTGTTCTTCAAAATATTACGAACTATTTCAATATATGGTATTTCCATTTTTGTTTCATTATAATTTCCAATCATTATAACCGCCAGATCATTTCCTTGTAGATTCTTTGTCTGTTGATAGAAATTACTCAATATTTGTCCGCTCCTAGCTCCAAGTTTACAATGGTTGATAACCTCTATGGAGCCTGATTGCTCCAACATCCTGATTGCCATTCCACTACCCAAGCTATCTGAAAAAATGTTCACTCTTTTCTTCTCTATATTTCTAAACAACCCTTTATAAGGGATTTCAAAGTAAATGCTCAACTTTACTTTAGCGACTGTGACCTACGAGGTTCATATTTTTATCACATGTAGGTTCACATAGCACAAGCCTGAATATGAAATGGCGTACTGCGGAAAAAAATAGTTTTGGAGCTATTCATTGTTGAAATTTGCTAAAAACTGGTTTCCGATCTCCATATTTTGGTGATATTTTACTATTTGTCAGTGTTTGGATACGATTTTCGGCTTTTGACATTGACAACCCACCCCTCCCCTCCCCCCTCAAGCCTTATACTTATAGTCGCTAAAGGAAAGTCCTTCGATGAATTCTCAAACAGGAGTAAGCACGTAAACAATCTCAACTCTGAGAACACAAACGATGACAGAGTTCATTGATGTTCAAGGAATACGTAACCGACTGGAAAAAAACCGTAAGAGCAAAAAACACGACTAGTTGAAAATTGAGAAACCACCAATTTTTAGCAAAATATACCATTTGGTCTGTCACTGTCATTGTCAAAAGCCGAAAATCGTATGGGAACACTGATAAAAAGTAAAATATCACCAAAACATGGCGTTCGGAAAGCGGTTATTAGCAAATTTTAAAAATGAATAGTTCCAAAACTATTGGTTTCCGCAGTACGCCATTTCATATTTAGGCTTGTGCTATGTGAACCTACATGTGATAAAAATGTGAACTTCCTAGCTAGCAGTAGCTAAAGGAAAGTTGAGCGTTTACTTTGAAATATTTTTCTTTGATTTTTTTGTCATAGCTCACAATGCTAAAACTATTGGTTTCCGCAGTACGCCATTTCATATTTAGGCTTGTGTCTACATGTGATAAAAATATGAACCTCCTAGCTCACAGTCGCTATTGGAAAGTTGAGCCAAACTCAACGATCATCAAAGCACCAACTTGCCCCCTTATTCGCTCTGACCAAACGTAACATAACGCGGGCTCGTTACGATATCTGCGTGGAATCATCGCTGAATCGTATGGGTGACGTCACACGTTATTGAAAAGAAATCTCATAGGTCATAGCGAATAACCACCCTGATCACAATTATTGGAAAAAAGTTTGTGCTCGCGAGTTCTAACTGTTCGCAGAACTAGGTACCAAGGAGTTTTTATTGCTAGATATATAAATGTAAAAAGTTTGTGACAAATGCCAAATATGGCAAAAAAATATTTTTGTCAAATGCTAGTTTGCATAAAAAATAAATACCAGCTTCGAATTATGAATGGTAACGGCCACAGAATAGAAATAAGTGTTCGGCTGTGCCCCGCGCGCGCCTGCGTTAGCCAAACAGGGACAGCAATATGCAGGCCGACTTTTGCGCTATTCTCGAGTTGATTTAGCGTGCGGCCATCACCGCAACCTTAACTTATTCATTTAATTAGTACTACATCCGCCGGAAGTTTTATACTGGTATTAATTTACGGAAGATGCATTTGTTCAACACTGTGTTCCCTACATGCACGTGGTTTTTATTAAAATCATAATGCACTAAGACAGTCTCTATACGTAATTTAACTTGCATCAAGTAATTTCTTTCTATTTTAAAATTTCGGCCTTTTTAAGTTTGTACCTAATATTTAAAAGGGTTCCGTATGCGCCAGAAACGGTGCAAACTTAGGATAAGCTTCTTTTCGTGTCATCTAACGTTTCCATAAGAATCTACGACTACACGACTTAGGTCCACACTTTTTGCTAATTTGCCTGTACTAGTATATGACCTGCCTATTGCCACTTCAATTTGTATTGTATTAAATTATTTATTGAAGTTTTGTTTGAATTGTTGCAGGTATTTTCATGTACGGCAATCACTTTGAAGACGCCGACAGCTGTGTGGAGTGCATGCTGCTACCGCGCATAATGTCAATGAACAACATGCACTTCCACTTCTCATCGTGCAACTTCACTGAGAGGAACATGTATCTCAAGTGAGTCCCTATCTTAAGGCGCGGTATGATTCTAAAATCCAAACATCCAAAATTATTCATTTTTTAATCCAAACGGCTTTGCTTAAAGTCGCATGACATATTTGACGATGAAACTGGTTTGCACTTCAGACTGTATTCATTTTTTTTTATTAATTGAAATATACAAATCATCGATAAAAAATATGCGGTTAGAACTTTTAAATACAAGTCTACATAGTACAATAAACAGTATCGTACTGCTGTTGATTTGTTCAACTGTAGTGTTCCAAGGATGAGGCGTGTGTTGAGTTCTGAGTTCTTTGGCTCATAGTTTACTTAAATTATTATCATTAGTTTTCATTTTTATCTGACTTCCCAAAAAAGGAGGAGGTTCTCAATTCGGTTGTATTTTTTTTTTTTTTTTTTACCGCATATCTCCGGCGTTAATGAACCGATTTAGAAAATTCTTTTTTTATTTGAATATAACTTACTAATAAACTAATATAACTAATATACTTCCAGATTGGTCCCATTTTTTTCAGAATCCAGTTCTGATGATGGAATCCATGAGGAATTGAGGGAACTCCTCAAATATTGTAGGCATACATATGGCGATTTTGATATTTTCAGCAACAAACCAAGCATTTGCATTCATAATGTATCATAATCCTTTCACCACTATGGTTCTTTCATAATTTTTTTTTCATCCAAATATTTAGTCGAATACAATGGCGGAAGTCGGTTTTTTAAATGAAAAGTTATTCTTTAGGTTTCTTCTTCTTTCTGTTTTTTTTATTATTCCTGTGTATCTTTGTAATAAGCTTGAATATGTATCTTGATAATTTTATTTTTTCTTGTTAATTCATGTTTATTGCTTGCACTTATAATTTTTACTGCTGCTATAGGTGAAGACTTATAATTAGCCTTAGTATTCTAAATTTACCTTTTCACTATGTTTTTATGTGCTGTTAGTTTTCCCAAAATAAATAAATAAATAAATACTAAGTCTGCGAGAACCTTTATTCCCCAATGATAATATTTAGGTGGGGGGTACCCAGGTACACCAGGGCATGGACAGCAGCATACTGAGATCAAAAATCCGCGTGCCAAGCGTTAATGATTATGGCAATTACCCCCATTGTTTTTTGGGGAGGCTTCGTCTAGGAACGAAGCAGGACAAGTGTGCGTTTCACTAGGCCTGTTATTTGAGTACGGTGACTCTTCCAGGGACCGACGGGATGGTATGTCGCGCGAGGGCTCTGGCCGCGTGGCCGTGCTGAAGGCCACAGGGCTCGTGCGCTCCTACACCCTGGAGTGCAACTACAACACGGGCAGGCTCGTCAACGTGCTGCCACCGCCGATGCGCGACAACAGCGCGCCCGCCGCGCCGCACTCCGTACCGCCCCCGCCCAAGTACACCCCACACATATTCGAAGAGGTAAACCCATTCCAGGTTTGTGTATGTGCATGCGACTAGATTAGCTCCCAATACAGTTAAAGTCATTCTCCAATTTACAAATTGTTTTATTGTTAAGGTAACGTTGTGTTCATTTATTTCGCTTGGTCGAAGGTCTCGCTCACAAAACTTTATCATAAGTAAGCACGTAAGTCTAGCGCTGAACGAAACGTGGAGGGGGTAGTTGCTCATGTTTACTGTCGCGCACGCAATCCAATTAGTATAAGATAGATAGAGATAGAGATCCCCAAGATACTTTACTTTAGACTTCTGCGCAATAACGGTCAGCGCTAGAGTTTCTTGCCGCTACTTGTACTTACTAATCCATCACAGATAGGTATGCGGTTTCACCATAAGAATAAGCAACCCTACAGATAGAATTGACATTGATTCAAAGCCGTGGTGAATGCTTCCGATTCGGACATGTTGAGACGAATAGTGAGTACAAGTACGTCGCGTGAAGCGACACCTTCGTCTCGGTCGCTTGCTTCAATCCTGACAGACTGCTCATCAGTCAGTGTCACATCTTTAAACAAAGTATGTATTTTGTGAGGCACAGAAGATAAATTAGAACTTGATGAGACAGGTACAGTTCTGCAATAATTACCTTGTAGTTCTTCCTTTCACGCAACTCCGTCAAAAATACACCGGTGTTCATTGTTTTGAATGTCAGTCGACGATTCAAAATGATCCTTGATGTCAAATAGACCACTATTTGCGTTTGACACAAGATTTCAGAACTCTGCCCACCCGTGCTGTACTGCCGTCCGAGTTCAAAAGGGAGCATCTACAATTTTTCCCGAAATTTTTATTATGCACGTTGGTTTTTTTTTTCACGTAATTTATTTGTCGGTTTTGTAATAGAGGTGCCCTTTAAAACTCGGACGGCAGTGTGTACGCGTGTATCAGAGTAAGAATTTGAAGTGACTGAAACGTTTCAGGTAAGAATGTCTCACATCCGCCCAAAGAATCTGGAGGTTTTTGAAGACCTAGATGCCATGAAGGTTTGTCATGAACTTGCATCGTGTAATTTCAGTATAACCCTCTGGCTTTTCCGTAGTCGGGTAAATGTAATAAGTAGACAAGGGTTACTTTTGTGTAGATATTTGTATACTTACAAGTATTTATATAGAGTAGTTATACATGTATTTAGAAAGCTTTTTATGAATATCTCTTCAAAAATCTCCAGACAATATAAACACAGCTGCTTTCTAAGCACCAAAATGTATTATGACTTTTTGAGATGTAAAATCTAAAATTGTTTGAATACTACTCTTAGATTACGCTCCGGACACATTCCATCAAATAAGTTTACATTTTTGATGAAAAAAGTCCCTTTGGATTATCACGAATGCGGAGTAATTGAGGATACATTTTGATGGAGTGTTTTCGTTACGTTACATTTAGAATATTATCATGTTTGTGTAGTAACAGGTTTTTTGTACATTGACCTCCTGAATCCTGTGTCCATCATTAGAAGAAGCAAAAATGTTATACAAATTGGCAGATTTGGGATAAGCTAAGGGTTAATTTGTTTTTCATTTGTTTGTGTTGATTATTTTGTTATGTTTTACGATATTAATTCTATCTATAATTATAGTTGTGCAGTTTTAGTTGATCAGAGAGTACTGCTACCCACTGCTCAACTATTCATTGTTAAGCAATTTCCAGTTTAGCCGTTGTTATTACCCACTGCTCAACTATTCATAGTTGAGCATTTACCAGTTGAGCCGTTGTTATTACCCACTGCTCAACTATTCATAGTTGAGCACTTACCAGGTGACCCGTTGGTCAACCCACTGCTCAACTTTATGCAGTTGAGCAATTTAGTTGAGCAGCGGGGAAGACGCGATAGTAGCACATCGACAAAATTATTTTAATTAGTAGTTTGCCCCGAACTGAGAACTCACGATGTTTCGATATTCGCCTTCTATCTCAACGAATCATTTACCGATTAAGCTGAAACGAATTTGTCCTATTTTTTGTATATTAAGTCCTACAAACAGAGGCCCAATTCTCTAATTTTAAAAACATTCCAGTCACAATATAATCTCGTGTCAGTTGCACTGTCTCGTACTTCGCATGCGAAAATTAAGGGAATAGTTACTACGTGGCAGTGCGCTTGACACGAGATTATATTGTGACTGGAATGTTTTGTTGTACTTATTTATTGCTCATGCTCTCTTTTAAAAATTAGAGAATTGGGCCTCTGGTTCTGGCTCAGTATTATCTAAACCTTTGACATGTCTCAGGTGGGTCGGTCGCTGGGCGCTTCGATCCTGGACCTGACCGGGCAGCATCCCAACTCGCGCCTACCGTGCTCTGAGCACCGCAACTTGACCGCCTTGCGCGAGTGGCTGCGCACGCACACACGCACTATGAGGCCGCAGGTGGGCTCGTGACCGCGTACACGGGGCGGGCAGTGGGGGGGGGGGGCGGTCAGCGTTACACAAACCCGTAGCATCGCAGATTTTGACGCGTGTGCGGACAGACTTAGAGCGTGCACGCTGTGCTATATAACATAATACCGAACAGTCACAAACATATTCCTGATCCCAAACTAGGATTCCCTGTGTCGTGGGTATCAGGAACTACGGGTACCATAGTACTACAACACCCAGAAGAAATATTTGCAGATTATGCAAATATTTCTTCTGCTGCGGGAATCGAACCCGCAACCTCTTGCTTCTAAGCCAATGACATTTACAAGTAATTGACAAGGACGTATTGTGTAGTCTTACACAATTTCTTTCACCAGTATACTGCAATATTATTACTGAGTAACTAAAGCCTTACTATATCTCCAATAATGTAACCAAAGGTTAAATATAAATAAACTATAAAAATCCTAACATCGCGTTCGCTGCGAAAATTATTAATGATATTATAACAAAATAATAAATAAATAAATAAATAATGCTAGACATTTCACACAACATTATCTAGCCCCAAGCTAGGCAGAGCTTGTGTTATGGCAACTAGATAACTGATATACGTAATATAATACATTACATAGATAGATATTTTTATTATACATAGAAAATACCCAGAACACCCGGAACAATTATCTGCAGATCACACAAATATCTGTTCCGAGGCGGGGATCGAACCCGCAACCTCCTGCGTCGCAGGCGAACCTTCGCCCGCCGCGCCACAGAGGTCGTCGTCGTATAATGTACTACATTTAGAGAATTTATAATAGAGGTACCACACGGGCTAGTGCTAGTACCATATATATCCGTGTTACACTACACCGTACATCTGTGTTAATAGTTTGCTAAATACATAGACCTAGGTTCTAATTGATCAATAAATTAAACGCTTCGCTCCAGCGGAAACGATTTGCCGCGACGATGCACGCTCATTACAACGCTAAAACGCCCCGCTGCACGCCCCGCGCCGCTCCGTGTTCGCGGCCTTTATAAACTTGTAACACCAGGATATCTTCAAGTCATACTTGTGTTGTTCTATAAGCTTGCATGACTAAAAAAACTATAAATTTTAACTACATGCATAAAATTTGCTATGTCACTATTTTGTTTTGAGAAAACTGGCGTGTCCTGGAATAAAAAATTCAAATACTTTGCCATGCCATGCATGAAACCTCTGCACTGCACCCTTTCACCACACTAGGCTGTTGCATGTTTTCACCTAGGCCCTCTTCAGGGCTTCCATACTTCAAGTCGGTGACACGAATAATAGCAGTGATACAATTCGTTGTACCCTCACAAGTAAGCCTCATCCATTAATATTATTTTACTAACAACGCCCATTTTTATTTGTTTTCTTTATTTTGTGTTATTTGGTAACATTGGTATTTTAATTTTCAGTTATCGATCAAAACTTCAGTCCCTAATTAGTAGTCAGGGTAAGAAACAATTGTTGAGTGAATCATTTGTCCAAATTTTGAATATAACAATCATTTGCACAGAAAGTACGATTCTACTAAAACTGGGAATGAGGTGTTATCACAGAATCAACGTAGAACTCATCATATTATCTTTGACGGTATTTATGAACCCGTCTCTTTCAGCTGACGATGTCTCGCTTACGCCCAAAGACAAGTTCACCGACACGAATGCCTCTGTACGCGCGCTCCAAAGCGAAGGTGACCGACGAACGCAAAGAGAACACGTACGTCGGCGCCAAAACAGACACCGAGCGCAAGCGCAGCCCACCGCTCGTAGCGCCGCGCTCCGGACACGACATCATCAACATGAAGTTCGCCAAGAAGAACGAACCCGTCAAATCGACGTCACGAACACGATACCTCGCGGAAAACGAGCCCAAACCGAAGACGTTATCGACCAAACGCAGAAATATCCTCGCTATACGAAAACCTAATGCGAGTAAAACGCAAATCGGCGGCGTCGTCAAGGCGAAGACGAGCAGACGATCTGTCGAAGACACTGAGAACCCGGCCGCAGCCTCCGTCTCCGCTAAGCTCAGCAAGCGCAGCTTCGCGCGGTCCATACGCAGCACCACACGGGCCAGCAACCGGTGCCGCGCTATGGCGTCGTCATCATCCGAAGACATCGGTAACACGTGGGAGGACGTCACGGGCGGCACGGTGCTGGGCACGCAGACCGGCATGTCTCACACAGAGTCTCTGGCGGGGAAACGACGCCCCTTTCCCAATCCGTCGCCTTCCCACCTTAAAAAGAGCAGACTGAAAACTGGTATGTAGCGCGCGCGTGCGCGGCCCGCGCCCGGGTCGAAGCCCTAGGCCTCTCGACCCGTGCACTTTGTCCGCTTAGTACAATACTTAGCTGAATTTAATGTCTCGCGGATATGTGCTCGTGGGCCGCTGGACATTTACCGACAGTACTAGAAGTTTACTGTTTTGCCCAAAAATGTATATTCCTTATATTTTGTTTAGAGGTATCTGTTCTGGGCAAAAATTGTGACCCTTCTTTATGTGATATGTACTTACTGTATGAAGCTAACTGGTAAATGTTCAGTTTGTAAAGTGTTTTTTGGGTAACTGTCGAAACATAACATGACTGTGGTTATACAAATTGTGGTTACGGTGATCCCTTCTTATGCCATTAAAATTTAACTTATTATACGAGTATTGCGATTTGTTTTCGCTTTAGACAGTTTGTTTGTCATCTTGGTTTAAAAAGATTGTTGGAACTAATTAATTATAGTTAATGGTCTAGTCTGCGAAAACGCTTAAAAAGTGGTGTTTTCAATAGCCAAGAACTCGAATTAAGCTTTATTCCATCAATATTAAGATCAATAGAAAGAACACTTCAGGTTGAATAAAAGTATGTAAGCTTTTTCTAAATTTCAATTTAGATTTTGTGTAAATTTAAATGATTTTTATTTAGATTATATGTAAATTTAAATGATTTTTATTTAGATTTTGTGTCAAATTATTTTTATAAAATTGACTAAAATAAATTTTCATTATCATTTCAATTTTCACAGAATCTAGAATAAAATTTAGGAAAAGCCTACATTTTTTTATTTAACCTCAAGTGTTCTTTCTATGTATCTAATATTGTTAAGAATAAAGCTACATTCTCCCTGAATGTAGCTTTATTCTTAACAATATTTATTCTTAAATTATTTTCTTAACATATTCTAGGCTTTTGAAAACACCACTTTTCAAGCGTTTTCGTCGACTAGCCCCTTTTACAATATTTTAATGGCATGAGGTTTCATGTAACGTATTATAGTTTTTTTGTTAATATATGTTTTAAATTTTTATTACAAATTTATTATATGCGCCCAAAATTTTGTTGACTGATTTTATCTAAATTACTGTGTTCTTAAAGTATAATAGGTACCTACATGTTTTATGCAAGTTGGTGTAGTATTTGTTTTTTTCACAATGTTTACTGAATTCTGTGTTTATTTAGAAAAGTAATTATAAATAAAGACAAGTTTCTATCAATGTCTGTAGCAAATTGTATTCATTATATTATTATATAGGTGCATCATGCGGCTCAAGGAGCAAATTTCGGATTTGTGCTAATTATGTTAATTTATTTTAATGATCTCATATTAATATCAACTAAAACAGGGAGCAGATTTTTAAAAAAATGCTTGTTATTTTGATCACTAATGTTTCTGTATCCATACACACACACACATTGAACTTTATATTATAGCTTTAAAATTATATAAATAATGAAAAATTTAAACAGAAATACCTATAAATAATGTGTCTGGGTGTGTGATTTATAATAGCAACTTTATAAAGGATTTTAAAACTCAAAAACTACTTTTAAGACTATTTTTAACAACGTAATTTAGGCCACTGTTATTTAACCAATCCTATGTGCAAATACATTAGACATATTTGTAAATGGATTTTGTGTAAGTACCTAACAGATTAGAATTTAACTACAATATTTTAAAAGCTTTGTAAATTATCAAATGTTTATTAGCGAAATTCAGGAACTTATTCAAACTATTTATATAACTGAAATTAATATATCAATAAATAACATACAATGTTCTCCCCAAAATTTACTATTATTTCTCAGCCTTTAGAAGTTGTAGATGAAGACTGTGGGATCAAGGGGACCCAGTAGCTCAGTTACATACCTACCTCTTCTAGTCAGTAGTTTGATGCAGCTTGAACTAGAGTGAATCATTTTTGTCTGCTACCAAAATCTAGTACTCTTCCAGTTCTTGACTATGCAGATGCCTGCTACAGTTTGGAATATTTTTGTCCAACTAGTTAAATCATCGAACTTCTGGTAGGACAGGATGGAAGAAACGGCTATCTTGACAGAGGTCACGATAGCCATTCGACGCTAAGTTTATTCCAAATCTTTCCTATCAACAATTCGATGATCTAACTGTTTGGACAAAATTATTCCACACTGTTAGCCTGACTAATCGGACAGATTGGAATTTGGATTTTCTGAGCGCCTTTAAAATGTCTATCAGGTTTATTTTCGGTTTACGTTTTGAACACAGCTCTAAATTTTGTGTAAAGCTCAAGTGGCTCTATTCGTCTTCGCCGGCCGGGAATATTAGAATATTCTTTCCCATCTATACAAAATCCTCTGAAGCCCTCCTATCTGAAAGAACAATTGAGTTCCTTCATAGTTCCGACCTACTTAGCACAAATCGTCAAACTTTCAGGTAATATTTAATTTAAATGTAATTCCATTCCGATTCCAACTGCTGTCGACTACACATTTTTATATGATTTTGTGCCTGGCCTGGCGTGCTCCTTCCTCGTTGTCATTGCCACTGTGGTGTGGAGTTCCGACTGGAGGACTGGGAAAGACCCTGGTTGTGGCGCGTCTGAAGAGAGAGCCTATGGTCCCACCAAAAATCTATTTTTGCAGATCATTATTTTCCCACCCGAGTCCTTAAGGCAATGGGTTGCAAGCAGGAAGACAATTCTCGTAATAGTTTGGCATTCAATTCACAATATAATCTCCTCTCAGTCAGCTTTTGATTAATCATCAACCTTTCTGTTGCTCAGGATGGCATTAAAGCGAGACATGAATGATGTATGCAATTATGCATGCCTTAAAGTAATAAGTTACAAGTAATAGGTACTACATCCTACGCACAGTGACAGACAGTTGGCTGAAGTGAGATAAGATTGTGAATTGAATTTTCATTAATTATGAGAAATCAGAATAAAAGCACAAAAATACCGTAAACCTCTTTATTCAGAGTCCACAGTGAGCTTAAACTAACAGATTACAATCTGCGACCCCTTCGGCCACCCTTCCTGCGAGTGGAGTCGGAGGGCACGGGTGTGACATCCTCAATGCGGCCGATCTTCATACTGGAACGAGCGAGAGCACGGAGAGCAGACTGGGCACCGGGTCCAGGGGTCTTGGTCTTGTTTCCTCCCGTGGCACGAAGTTTAATGTGGAGAGCTGTGATGCCAAGGGTCTTGCACCTCTCAGCAACATCCTAAAATGTTAATTTGCTTTTGTTACGATAAACTTTCAAAGCATTTTGATTTTGTTTCTATTTCGAAGCTAGGCCTCCTCCAGGTCTTTCTATTTATGCCTCTCTAATACAGCTCTCTACTAAATCAGGTTGGTGGACCCACTTTTGATTGTTTATACTACATTAAATAAAGAGTTTTTAATGTAGTAAGAATGTGCAGAGTTTTGTTTGGAACTGAAAGTTATTTGATTCATGGTAAGTAAAAAAAAACAACTAAATTTTAGAATGTTTTGTTACCAGATAACTTTAGAAGAGTAATGTCACCATTATATTTTGAATAATCAAGTGAGGTTGTTCACTCCAGGGTATAGTCTGGTCTAACTAAGCAATAGTACTCCAGAGGTCAGCAATAGTTCTGGATATGCTCACAGCTGACCTACCCAGTAACTTTTGTAATCAACTTGCACACGATTATTAGGACTTGTTTAACAACTTGCACGGTAAATAAGAGTTGAGAAAAATGATTAAATGCACATAAACTGAGCTGGCAGTTAGACTGAATAGACACAGAACAAGTAAGAATGTAAAACTAGTCAGTAAACATAACCTACAATTTGTAACTAAACGTTGATGGGATCACTGAGATGTAAACATACCTGAGCAGCCAACATAGCGGCGTAGGGAGAAGCCTCGTCACGGTCAGCCTTCACTTTCATGCCACCGGTAACACGGGCAATGGTTTCCCGACCGGATAGATCAGTAACATGGACGAATGTGTCGTTGAAAGAGGCGAAAATGTGAGCAACACCAAACACCGTCTCGCCGATCAAGTGCTGAGGACCCAGGGTCACCTGGACCTCCTCTTTCGCAACTTTGTTTTTCCTTGGGGCCATGATTTAGCCTGCAAATAACAACACTCCTTCAAGCACTTTGTAACCTTAAAAAATCTAAGTAATCATCACACGAATATTCACAAAATGGGAACAGTAGATAGAGCGAAGGTTCCTCTATCATTCAAAATAATTATTTCATTTGCAAAATCATTTAGAATTACAGTTTTTCGATAAAAACTTGAAAAATACCTTGAGCTTTGAAAGCTGTCAAAAACTAGAAAGAATTTTTATTGTTAGGGTTGCCTGATATAAATAAAAATTTCTACTAAAAATATCATCGGTTTATGTAATTATTATTATAAATAGTCATAACTTCGAACAAAATTAGTTCTTTGGATTTTTTACTTACTCATAGAAATAATTTTCTTCTAGAACTGTAGCTCCATCCACAAAACATGAAATCAACCGTACCATGGAATCAGAATCAGAATCAGAAAAAGATTTATTGTTCAACTGTTGTACAAAAGATGGTATACGGGTAGGTAAGGTACAAGTTTAAAACAGTTTGTCCATCTAGGACGTACTTAAAAACAGTAACCTAATACCACAGTGAACCATGGAAAAAAATTATTTTTCCATGGTTCTGTGAAGATAATATTTGATTGGTCGATTGTACATCTTAAAACTCTATTCATTGTCCAGTCAACCCTTGGTCAATCGGACCTGCCCCCCTATTCCCTAGCTGAAAGTCACTCAGTGACTAACGTTTGACAAGTAATTATTTACAAATTATTTATTCACAAAAACAGAGTAACATCACAGATACACAAAAATCCAATGCGTTACATCTACTAACTAAGCTATTCTAATACTAAAAACAAACATTTTTTTTAAATTAAAAACTTAATTAACACTTCCTTAACTAAAAACACAATTTTTTACATCAACGAATTAGTACAGAGACCTATTATGAATCCGTTAACCACGGTACTAGTGAGCTAGGTTTCTCACAATAGCGCATACAATATTTCTCGATTTTTGGCCAACTATCTGCAAATACATCAAAATCTGTATTTGCAGCGACTAGCGCATTTAGGTGACGTTGCGCGCGGCAGACTGGGGATTGCTGACGTGCTACTGTGCGCGCGGACCTCGGAGCAAGTAGAATGACCATCATAAAAAAAAGTATAATGAAGAATTCTCAATTGATGGTAATTTTACTTGTGAAACGTTGGTCACTGAGTGACTTTCAAGATAGGGAATAGGGGGGCAGATATACTTATTGACCAATTGTACATCTGAAAACTGTACTATCTACGGCCTGCCCAGCAAAAAATTCCGAACCCTATCGATGCAAGTAATCGATATGGAAATTCCGCAAAACTGATTCAAAGCCGATTTTACTAATTTTTGACATTAATAAATCTGGTTCCACCGTTCGTACAACCAGACAACCCAAATCGTTTCTTTCCACATAAATTAACATTATCGTATTGTAAAGATCTAGGTAAAGATTCTACCTACGCTGATGTTATGTTTTCACACAATCCTTCGTTGGTCCGGTTGAACGGAGTCAAGAAAAAAAATATTATCCGTGGTCCGGTCAACTGTAACACGGGAAAACCCATTTTTCCTTGGTTCGGTTGACCGGTCAACTCAACCGGACTACGGGCAAAGAGCGAAAATAAAGAATAGAGTTCCCTTTCAAAAAAAATTTAAATATCTGTAGATGTCAAAAACAAAACTATACAATTTATGAACGCAGCTGGAAGAGCTGGAACAATGTGATGTGTGTGTGAGTGAGTGACAGCATCCGGAAATAGCGTATGTCATGCACGTCATTCATTGCCAACTTCATAATTCCACCTTCGCTTGCTGAGAAAAATCTGTGGAAAAATCGTAGGTTTTAGCGCTGTAACATATTGCAAATAAGTGCGAAATATTGTGATAAACTTCCTCTAGCATTAGTCAACCTAGTTCAATTAAAAAAAGTGAGTATTTGCCTTCCAATAACAGTGTAATCCTCACTCGAACCAAGTACAAATTACGTTCTGTCATTCATGTTACTCAATTCATTATCGGATTCTTACTACGTTTTCGATGTCTGGCGACCTCCGAGGACATAATGCCTTAGGCTTTCCATTATAATCCTTTGCCAAATGCAACGTCGTAATTGATAAAAATTAGATTTGCAAGTCATTACTCATCACATCTTTGTGAAGGAGGTGGAGTGTATCCTATGATGGAATGATCCTATTATTAATAATAATTTTCTACATTCCAGATACATAATGTTTATCTTGGATTGGTTCACGGGAGTCCTTGGTTTCCTTGGTGAGTAAAATTTGTATCAGCTGTTATTTATATTTTATCAGTTTTTAGATTATAACTTACAACTATTAAACTAATTTCCCCAAATTAGGTATGTATTCCAGTTTACGTAAAACAGATTTGTTGACCTTGCACCCATAATTACTTACATAAACCTTTTATTAAGATACACCAATTATGGCCTCGCCACATCACACAAATAAATGAACAAAATAACAATAGAATACAATAGTGATAATGTCTTTGTAAATTAGTAACATTCCCGGAGCAGAATTATTTAACCTTCGTGAACGCTGCTATGGGAAATGTGCTAGTTGAATGCGCTAACTATATACACTATTGTAATGTAAGATTGATAAATATTGCCACAGCTTAAGGTTGAACCTTAACTTATATAATGTGAGCATGACTACCAAAGCGTACATGATATTTCCTAATGGGATAATTAACAAAATAACTTTCAATTAACATAACTAGTTAAAATAGATAACAAACAAACCCAGATTTTTTCCATGAAATCATTTTGGCATTTGAATACAAACTCCATACAATTTCATATGTTTGGTGCTATATTTTAGAAAGCAAAACACACCTGGTGTTGATGAACAAATACACTGAAATATTATGTGGAAAAAGCTGCTAACATAGCCTCGTTCTAATTGGAAATTGGATACAAAACCATGTGAAGCATGAAGCTCACACAATGCGTTTAATATTTTATGAAGTATTTTCAATGCACAACTAAGTTACATTGCATGATTGTATGATCGCTGGCCAATTAGGAAGAGGCCGTACTTCCAGTTTAAAATAACATTTGGTGTTTCTACCAAAGTTCTGTGCGCTGAATTAGAATAAATTTAAAATTCATATTTCATGAAACATATTTGTATAGGTTATTTTGTTTTATATTATTTATAAAACATGAAATATGGAAAAATAAACATTATAATGCTATTAAAATTTAGATTCACTTGAAGTGATCCATATATATTTAGATAAATAAAATAATAAATAAATGCTGGACATTTTCACACAACATTATCTAGCCCCAAGCTAAGCAGATCTTGTGTTATGGGACTAGATAACTGATATACTTAATACAATACATAGATAGATATGTTTTATTATAAATAGAAAAATACCCAGAACACCCTGAACAAATATTTGTAGATTAAACAAATATTTGTTCCGAGGCGGGAATCGAACCCGCAACCTCCTGCGTCGCAGGCGAACCTTCGCCCGCCGCGCCACAGAGGCCGTCGATAGATGGAAGGTGGATTATAATCTTGTCTATTATTTGGCAGGTCTATGGAAGAAATCTGGTAAACTGCTGTTCCTGGGTCTGGACAATGCTGGAAAGACCACACTCTTGCACATGCTCAAGGATGACAGACTGGCGCAGCATGTACCCACATTGCATCCGAGTAAGTAATCATCATTGGTCTATTACGTTAGACTAATCCCCAGCATAGTATGTTCAGCCTAAGATTAGACCCAACCCTCTCCAACCTTGAATGTTGTAAAAGCTGACTAAGGGATTACATCAGGGGATGGGCAGCAGCATCCACCTGAGTACTCAACACCAATCTGCCTGCCAAGCATGGTGATTACAGCAAATCCCCTCATTGGGGAGGCCTCGTCCAACAGTAGATGTCTAATGGCTGATGATGAATCTCCGATATACTACTCTCGATTAGTGAGCATGCAACATTATTCATCACCATCGGCTGGATGATGTTAACCGCTGAACATAGGCCAGGCCGCAACCTTCTTGGGCTGCCTCCATCCACCTCTGATAACTTTCTGTGTCATGGTGTCCCAGGCCTATGTTCAGCAGTGGACAGGCTGGTGATGATGATGGTAATTTTTTTTTTTTATTACGGATAGCTTTGGGTTATTAATAGGGTCCAGTTAGCACTCTATGGGTATGGGACCGTAAGAAAATGGTTGTAGTCTTAATTTTAGTTTGAACCACATCACATTATAAATCTTAACTAGTCTTAATGAATTCAATTTCTCAAGGCGACTTGAGTTATAACTATTTCCTGTTTTTAAGCAGATATTCAACACAAAATTCCAAACCTTTGCGTTTCTAATATTAGTAGAATTAAATTCTCGAAAACTGCTGAAACAATTTCTGATTTACGGAAACTACAACATGACAATAATTAATTAATAATTTCAACCAGGCGGGGATCGAACCCGCAACAGTCTCCTTGATACGGAGATGCATTAACCCCCTGCGCCACTGGTTTTTGGATTTTTGTTTTGAACACTGTAACCGCGTGACTCAATTTGGATGAAATTTTGTACAAAGATAGATTATGATCTGGATTAACACATTGTGTGCCGGTACCACGCGAGTGATGCCGTGGGCACAAACAAATATACAAGAATTGCTCTAACAAGCAACTAACAATACTATTCAACAAATAATATTATTAAGTATTTAACAATAGCAATAACAACCTAACAGCTGCTTCATTAGGTACTGTGTAAATAAAGCCTCCTTTCATGGTGAGTCACACAATCGCAGGAATATAAACGTGACAAGTGGTGAGCTCATGGCCGCCACTCCTTTTTTTCACAACCAACTCTCCTAAATTTTTCTTCCAATAGTACATACATAAACACACGCCTTTTTCTCTGAAGAGGTAGGCAGAGCCTTAAAGGGCCTCTTTTCACCGTGGGTTGCACAGTCGCAGGAATATAGACGTGACTAGTGGTGAGCTCATCGCCGCCATTGCTTTCCACCACCATCTCTCAACTTTCGTCCACACATCTAAATAAGCCAGCAGCCAGGACAAATCTTGCACCAATGAAAATTGCGCAACAAGTCTGGGTAATATTTAGAATTACCCAACAAGGTAATATGAAGTAGTTTAACCAAGTTAATGTCTCGACAGCATCCGAAGAACTATCCATAGGCAGTATGCGGTTCACGACGTTCGACCTAGGCGGGCATCAGCAGGCGAGGCGGGTGTGGCGCGACTACTTCCCTGCGGTAGACGCGATCGTGTTCCTGGTAGACGCGTGCGACCGTGTGCGCCTGCCCGAGTCGAAAGCTGAACTAGACTCCCTGCTGACCGACGAGACGCTCAGCAACTGCCCCGTGCTGATCCTGGGCAATAAGATCGACAAGCCTGGCGCGGCCAGTGAGGATGAGTTACGTCAGTTCTTCAACTTGTACCAGCAGACTACTGGCAAGGTAAGCTCCTTTACACCTAAACCCAAATGCTAGCTATAACTCTCCTTAATGTTGATGTTAATGTTAAACAACTGCCCTTTTCCGCATTCGAACTCTAAGGTGATCCATTATGCGTGAGAGTAAACTAACTAGATAGTTAGCCAGCCTAACTTCGTCAAGAAGCACAGAAGTTTCCTGGGGTCTTCACGGGTTGACTGATGCAATGGGGGGTGCAATACTTTGTCATGATCACCACGCATGGGCAAGCGGTTTGGTGTTGTTTACTCTGGTGGATGAGCTGTTTCCCATCCCCTAGTGCAGGGGTTGGCAACCTGCGGCTCGCGAGCCACATGCGGCTCTTTGGATGTGAAGCTGCGGCTCTTTATTTCCATACGCAAATATTATTTAAAAAAAATTAAAGATGAATTTGCTGGCAGATTTCAGCAAATCAAAATCAACAAAACCACTCTAGCATTCATAGTAAATCCTCTCAACACAAATAGTAACAAAATCCACATTGAGCCATTTAGAGTTGATACTGGATCTCTAGAAATGCAATTGATGGATTTAAAAAGTAAAGCTTTGTGGAGTCGAAAATTTACAGAGTTGAAAAGCAAGTTAGAAGATTTGGAGGTCCAGAAATGTATGTACGTAACGCAACAAAAGTGGGCAGCAAGAAATGCCGCGAGTTGAGGCACTTATACTCGACGCATGGAATAGTCTTCCAGAGGGCCTAGCCAAGCGGCATTCGCTTCGAAGCGATTCCATTTCTACAGTCGTAATTCAATACAAAAAACCAAGTGACATATCGATAGCTAACGTCAATCCCATACATTTTGGACTTTTCTACTGGCGTCATCGCTATTAGAATGTTACTTTGTCTACGGCCTCTGATTGCTACAGTGATTATTGTTGATTATTGTTGTCAAGAAAAAATTTTGGGGCTCTTTAAAAACATTGAAATTTTGTAAATTGTAATCTTTGACTCTTCCGACTCAAAAGGTTGCCGACCCCTGCCCTAGTGTAATTCCCTTAATCGGCTTTTCCGACATCCACGGAAGGAGACTGAGGGATCTATTCTTAGGCCAGACACGCCACGGAAATTATTAAGAGTATTAATGTAACTTATTTATGTGATTGTCTATTTTCAGGGCAAGGTGTCGCGGTCGGAGCTGCCCGGGCGGCCGTTGGAGCTGTTCATGTGTTCCGTGCTGAAGCGCCAGGGCTACGGCGAGGGTTTCCGTTGGCTCGCGCAGTACATAGACTGAGCACCCGCCCATACTTCGCCGCGCTTTGGACATTTCTCACAACAAACACAGTTAACATTACACAGTGAAGTGTAACAAACTTTATCTCCGCCCCATATACTCCGCACCCAAACGGTTCTACAGAAGCAGATACAATCAATATTACTAAATCGTATGATAGTTATTTGTTTATAAAGTGTTAACCCACGTTTAAGGAAAATACTAACCCACTCAGTCATTCATAACCAATTTTTAAACCTTTGATAGCTAAAATAGCTTTTGTCTTGTTTTGCCGTATGTCATTTTACATCAGAGAGAACAATAAAAGGCTATTTTAACTAAAATAGGTTTAAAAAATGATTATGAATAAGGGTCAGAATTTATAGTATCCCAAAAACTACCAACCAGGGATTGAACCCGAGCTACGGCTCTTTGGTAAACCATTTGATGATACCATCCCAAAAATTCAAACTGCCGTGGAGGCGACCAGTGGCGCCAGCGGTTAACGCATCTCAGCATCAAGAAGACAATCACGGGTTTGATTCCCGACGGTTTGGTAAATTTTGGGATATAATAAAATGTTGAGTGAGTAATGAAGATTCGAAATAAAAATATTGTCTCTATGGTTCAATTTTCTTGATAATATTATGGATTATTGTAACTCGAATGAACAGTATGATATCTTACTTTCGTCTGCGAACCTGCGTTTGCAATCGTTTCAAAACTTAAGTTGTCACTCAGTGGAAAACACTAAATTCACCAAATGACGCTTATCATCTCCAGACACAGATATTTAGCGTCAATAAAATTATGTAAGTAATGGAAAATTTGAGAAAGCTCTAGAGTGAAGGCGGTAAAATAGCTACACAGCTATTTTTACAATAAAATGTGGACGTTTCAAATGTAATGTTTGTGGGAACTCGCTTACTAGTAACACAGCATTTTAGATCTTATTTACCATGTTTTTAAAAACTGTTCTTCTGTCTGTTGATTAAACAACAAAAAGTATCTAAAGCTAGTTTATGTATAGTACAAATTAAGAATTCTACCGATATACTGTTTGCGCGCTGGTTGTTACTAGTAAGCGAAGAGTGTTTAGCTAAGTGCGGTTCCGAGCTAATCGAGCGGCAATTAGCTATTAGCTGTTGTTCAGTGATCCTGTTTTGGCTGTAACAGGTGAGTATTCTAGAACTATGTTCAAGCGTATAAATTTGACCGTTTTGAATGAAAAACTGTCAAAGTCTATAGAGTCTCGATTGTGCTTGAGTCCAGTTCTGGAATACTTGCCTACCTAACAATGTTTATTTTACGTAAGTTCACTGGATTAAATACATGGATTTTCTTGGGTTATTTGGTTTGTGAAACCGATTACACTTGTGTCTATTTCATTAAGGTAATGGTGCAAAGCATGCTCATTTCGCTATCGTATCTCATCGCCAAATATCTATTACTTTTGACTTTTGTCGTAGATTCCTGTTCAAGCCGCTTTATCTTCTCTTAAGTTCTATATTTAGTTATATTTAGTAATCACTTGAATATTTCTCAGCAGTCGTAGTAATGCAATTTTATAATAAATTTTAATATTTATTTTCTTATTCTCATTCCAGCATAGAGTGATAATTTTGACTACTACTTCAAGTAGCGCTCTTGAGTTATATTTAAAATGACGAATGTTATATTTTTGTAAATTATTTCAATCATATTTCGGATTGTTTGAAGAATAATGTACGAAACGGTTGGTCTACACTAGGGTAGATTAGTCGAGATGAAGAGTACAGAATAGCTATTTAATAGGGACCCATCCATCAGTACTGGCGTCATCATGACACTGATATTTATATTGAGACTATGTTTTATAGATTCTAAATTTACTATCACAACTTGTTTTAATGTTTCACGATAGGTGTGATGATGATTCATTTCTTGAAGAATACAAGCATTGGCTAGTCGCCTTGATAGACGACCCGTTTCCAATCTGTTGCGATCAACGTCTGCTGGCTTCCCAGCTTTACTTAAACATGTTCTTTGGTATATTATTTGCAGTTTAAGTCGGAAAACAGTTTGTAATAAAATTTATATCAAATTATGAGTTTAATTTTAACTAAACTACAGTCAAAACTGCTGCTGCAAGACACTGCTTTGTTATCTACAAGAACGTTATCCAATAAAATTAAAAACATTGTAGGTTGACCCTTCACTACTATTTCACGTCGCGTCATGGCATTGTTGTAAGTGTGGTCCACCCCTAAAACGGCACAATACAATTGCCAGCTATAAAGTGTGTCAGACACGTAGCAGATGCGGTAAGATATCTGTATCTGAGCGCGTATCTGGCCATATCGCTCTCTATACTAAACTCAAGGAGCAACACACACGTAGCAGATCACTTATATTTTACCGTCAAGCATATCTGTGTATGCAAATTGAAAAACAATGCAGTTTGAAGGTTTCCGCGTGAATGTATCTTTTTCGTATATTATCGTATCTGCTACGTGTGTGATACCTTCAGATGCGATAAGTTTTTATACGCATATAAAATATTACCGCGTCTGGTGCGTGTGTGATGCACTTATAAGCTAAGAGTGCAATGGTGGCAGTTTTTGTTATTTTTTAGGTTTATAGAGGTGCAAAACCTCCTGCCTCTACTTCGGGGAAATTATATAGGGTGTCAAAAGGCTACTTTAAGAAAACATCGGGACGTTGATTCTCAAACGAACAATTTAACCATTGAAAAATGAAAAATATCTTATTGATAACGTTTTTCAAAAACCAGAGCCCAATTCTCGTAATTAATGAACATTCAATTAAAAATCTAGTCTCATCTCTGTCAACTGTTAAATCTGTCACTGTGTGCGTTGTGACGACATAATAGTAACTATTACTTAATCTTAGCATGAATGTTATCTTTCTCGCTCTAACGAACGCCTTTCTGATTGACAAAGGTTATAATTAATCGAAAGATGACTGACGAGATTATATTGTGAAATGAATGTCAAATAATTACGAGATTGATGTATCTAATGGTTTTGAATAGTGGTTATTTTAGGTCTTCATTGCCCCTTCACACGCAGTATTGCTACGGACCTAGGGCTCCTGAAACTGCTATATTACGTACAGCAAGACACATATTAAAACAATCTTTCCTGCCGGATGGAGCGTTTTGTTTTGACTCAGGGTCTATGAGGGGCATCTGCTGTGCCTTCAGTTTTCTATTTCAAGGTGTTTCAAAAATAATGTTAATAAATAAATGAATACTGGACATTTCGCACAACATTATCTAGCCCCAAGCTAAGCAGAGCTTGTGTTATGGGTACTAGATAACTGATATACTTAATACAATATATTACATAGATAGATATTTTTTATTATACGTAGAAAAATACTTGGAACACCCTGAACCAATCTGCAGATCGTACAAACATTTGTTCAGAGGCGGGAATCGAACCCGCAACCTCCTGCGTCGCAGGCGAACCTTCGCCCACCGCGCCACAGAGGTCGACATTGTAACTGAACTTGGAAGTTGAATAGAGTTCCTTCTTCGAAATGAAACCCTAACACCGTTCCTTTTTGAAAATCGGTAGAAAACAGCTAGATTGGTAAATCTAGCTGATACCAACACAGCACGGACTAGGCATAGTCCGTGCTGTGTTGGTAAGGTACTCGAGTTGATCTCGGCTATTAATGGAGGACATTGAATAAGGTGTTAAAATAAAAGTTAAGATTTTATACTAATTAATTTAATAATAGGAAAATAATGCAATAAAAATACTAATGTATATTTCTAAATAACTTTAAAAACAATATTTAATTTATCTCGTGAAAATATCTTTCGAGTCAACAACGTTTGATGCAAAACGTATGGGAATGCTTTAATAAATAATATGATGTGAAAGCATGGCATGAAGTTATATCTTAAAACTAAAAGAAAAATTAACGCATTATTTAAAACTACAACCTAATTCATGTTTTATACGATAGTCATTCTTGGTAGTGGATATTTACAATCAGAAGTAAATGATATTGCACGTTTAACACTTAAAAATATAATTGAATTGTAATTTGAAACTGAAAATAACAAATTCCTTGTGCTATCACAATGTCCAACTTAACCGTACAGGCTCGTCTATACTCAATACATCAATCCTTCTATCCAATACATCGGCCCTTCTATTCTTCTATTCAATACATCGATCCTTCTATTCAACTGAAACATGGTTTGGTTACTTCATTCAACTAAAGCTATGTAAGCCCACGCCTACAACACGCAAATGTGAGGTAATATCACATTTAGGGCTATTTTCTAAGTAAATTATACTAACTATATTATACATCGCGCACGATAGTCACATAAGCGTCAGCGCAGACCGATCGGTAAACAGCTCTAGCAGTTTCCCACAGATAAATAAATATCGTCCTTATTCAATTCAAATAGTGAACAAAACGCCTCTTACATACAATTTTCAACTCTAGATAAAGACAATATTTATTAATTGAAAGTTGCTCGAGCAGTGGTCTAAGCTGACCCTAACAGCTACGGCCCAGCGTTAGCTGCTTTTGGTATAGTGCGCACACATTACGCTTCCACACAACCGTTCATACATAAATTCATTCGGTTGAGAAGGCGCGCTGCGGTAATTACCCTATCCTACGAATCTACATGAAAAACTGGTGAGGCACATTGTGACGTTCAAACTCTGCTATTAATTAGGCTAGGATCTAAGAGCGTAACTTTTTTAATTATATTAGTGTATGTGCGGATAGAGAATAGGCGTGGGAAGGCGTGGCAGTTATCTATACGATTCGTGGGGGCCGGATTCAGGGGACGATTCGACTGTCTCTCCAGAGACCAATAGGGCCACTGACTTCAAGTCCTACACTCTCCAGGTTCAGGCAAAGTAAAAGGATGAGCACCTTGATCCGGATTTATGGCCAACTGGAATTGTTTATCCACGCTATAGGGAAGCTATATTGAAACAAAATCCCTCAAAAGATGTAAAATGATAGTTTTAAGTATAAAATATGTATGTTAGTCTATAAGTTATATATTTCCATGGGCTTATTGTTTAGGTGTAATTTATTATACATTTACCATGAAGCATGAAATAAATATATTATTATTATTATTTATAAGTTAGTAAATTTTTATGGTTGGCGCAATGTCTAGTTCGACTACAAGATCTTAAATTTTCTCGAAGCTTCTTCATCATCACCATAAGCATGTGGAAGTCCACTGTTGGGCATAGACCTCCCTCCTAGAATGCCACGAAGAACTGTCTTTAGCCGCCTCAATCCACCGACTTCCTGCGACCTTTTTGTCTTTAGTGCATCGATAGGGAGACCTTCCTCTACTGCGTCGTCCGGTTTGTGGTCGCCAATCGAGAACCTTTATTCCATAACACCCAGACCCGGAACAAATATTTGCAGATCACACAAACATTTGTCCCGCAGCGGGAATCGAACCCGCAACCTCTCGCATCCAGTTGGCTGCTCGCTCGACGCGCCATTGAGGTTGTCAGAGGTATGAAAATCTAATTTAGTTATAATTATGCTAATTCAGTTTTTCACCACGCTTGTTCTCTGCCCGTACACACACTAGTCTTGCTAGCCTATTTTGAAAGCGAACAGGACGAACTCAAGACGCGCTCGTGTGACCCCGGCGTTAAACCGATACTGGTATAAAAATCTGTTTGATTTTTAAGAGATCAAATACACGCTAACTACACTTGCGCTACGCTAGTTAAATGCATCACGCGTCTACTTGGTAACTTAACCTACGTTATCGTTGAGATTTGCAAAGTATACAATGCAGTATACTGGTATTCATTAAACCAATTATAAACTTGTAAATAGAGAACATACGAAACATTTATAGAATACATTCAAAAGAGAAAAAAAATCTAAATATTATGTATTAAACTTTAAAACGCTCACATCTAAAATATTTGAATTCAATAACGATTTATACCTAATCACTTCTAAACTATTTACAAAAACGTGTTTTCAATTACGATGTCCATAAAAAATATTAAAGTTGAATGTTATTAGAAAACTGTTGATATTGTCTTATTTATAAATCACACAGTTCATGGAAATGAATTCCTTTGGATTAATTCAAAAATCGTCAGCATACATACACGTAGACAACTTTGGTAAATTACACTAGGTATCATAGCCTCTTCGCTACACATCACATGGCGTCAGATGGCGGTGAATGTACAAAAGTTTGACATTTTCGAAATAATGTCGATTTGAAATAATATGACTTACATCTAATAGAAAAATAATGTCGATCTTGATCAATTGCAGTCCAGCTATAGTCTTGTTTGATTTAGGTTTAATTCATCCACTTCCGGCAGTTAGGGGCGCCGCACATGCAACTGATCTTGTGTGCGTCGTCCTCTATGTCGAACTTGTAATCATACGCCAACTGCGGACACAAGAAAGGAACATTCACATTTTGTTCTAACTTCTTAAAGTATGTAATGACAACGGCTACCCCACGCATTCCCTTTACAATAAGTCAGAGGCCCAATTCTCTAAATTATTTTAAAACTACACTGAAAGTTAACCGAATCGAGACTGAATTATGAATTGACAGAAAGTCGGTATTCTGCTCCCACATAAATAACAATTTAGTCTACTTTCAATTCACGGTGACTACCATTAGAGTAGGATAGTTATATATATAATTGCAAAGAGTAAAGAGAGACTCCATCGTTCAAGTTTCGGTCACATTTCGATATAATCACATTACAGTGTTGTATTTTATGTTTAGAGAATACCATTTCTGACATTTAAAACATCGACACAAGATCGACACAAGATCGAAACATGATCCGAACACTATTTTAACTATTTCTAAGTTAGAGAATTGGGCAATAGTCTGTGCAACAGAAACGTCTCCGTACAGTCTCTTCTGTATGTTTCAAAAAGTCACGTCCGAGCCCCTTCTGACGTCTCTTCTGTCTGATCTACACCAGGGGGCTTAGTACGGGTTTTGATAGTTTTCGAAACTATATGAACTTTCGTTTCCATCCATACATTTACTGACAGCGTCCTTAGTTTTCTTCTCGTTTTCGCTAGAGGCGCTGCAAGCAAATGTATGAAAGGAAACGAAACTTCATATAGTTTCGAAAACTATCAAAACCCGTACTAAGCCCCCTGTTTCCTGCTAAGTGTTGGTTAGTAGTAACGGGTTTGTCCACCAAGCCCAGCGCAGATAGATAATTGAAACAAGGTTTTTTTCCTCACCTCCTCCCCTCTTGCGATGCGTCGTTTAGCGAATATAATGATGCGTAAATTTCTGTCCACTTCGACGGTTTCCGCGACGCAGTTCGGCTGACACGAGTGGTTGATGTAGCGCGCCAGGCCGCCGCTCAGCGTGGCGTCCACCACGCGCCGCTCGTCCAGCCGGAACATGTATATGCCACGATTCTGAAGATCAATATCATTGGTGAGGATTTATTGAGGCTTTTTAAGAGTATGTTTTTAAGTCTCATTGTGATCATAAAGTTTGAATAAATTAATGAATATGATGGCTAAATGGTAATATAACACCCAACAGACACATACAGAGTCCGGATCCCACAGGGACTCCTAGCCCTATCTCGTGGGTATCAGGAACTAACGGGAATCGAACCCGCACCTGTTGCGTCTCGGCCGGTTACTCGCCCGCGCCGTGCCACTGAGGTCGTCGAAAACGTCGAAAAGGTAGATTATGTGTGTGTTAACTCACTTTAGATTCATATTGTTTCTCGCGTATTTCTGACAATTCCGAGCGAATGATCTCTCCAATGTATTCTATGACCATGGTTTGTTTCTCGATATCCCGGGCTGCGTATAATCCTAGACCTTGAATTTTGGACCTGAAAGGTAATAAGAGTAAGTTATAGGTATTTTCGACTTACACAACTCGAGGCTACTGCCAAACCATGAGGTGACAGAGCAAAAGCCAAACTGATTTGAATTGCATTCACGTGCCGAGTGAGTTTTTTACTGAAACCTATCACGTTCGCAATAGGTTATTTTCAATGGAAATCTAAGCAACGCAGGGGCGGAGAGCGGCTCGTTTCGACAACTCATTTGGTCTATACAAATTGTAGTACGATCGTATGCATGTATATTTTTACCAAACTCACACCAGCACACAGACTAAGCTTGTTCATGACCATAATCATTAAGATAAGATAAGATAAGATAAGTTTATTTCCCAGAACATTGTAAATACAATAAGGTCTTAAACTAGAAAAAGTCCAATATGTTCTACCTTATAACTAGGCATGCAAATTTTCACATGGGTAATATGATTAATATGAAAACAATAAAATTAGAATAATAATTGAGATTTAAACAATGAACTAAGTAAAATAAAAATGTCAATAATTTGGTTAATCAATAAAAATTATAATTGAAAATCCCTGTATTGTAAAAATTGATTTAAAGAATAATAGCATCTACCCATCAGCCATTTTTTAAATTTAATATTAAATAAATTTCCAGTTAGATTTTTAAGATCCTCTGGTAGATTATTGAAAATTTTTATCGACATATAATAGGCCTGATTTTGCGTCATTTTTAGATTATATTTTGGGTTGTAGAGTCTGTTGTTAGATCTATCCCTTAATTTTATTAGTAGAAACTCCTTATTTTTCCTGAATAATTCGGGATGCTGCTTCACAAACTCTGCCGCTTGTTTAATGTAGAGACATGGGAGAGGAAGAATATTATATTTCTTGAAAAGAGGCTTACAAAAGTCCAGAAAGTGAGCTCCACATAAAGAGCGTATGCACCTCTTTTGAGCTCTGAATGCTCTATCGAAATCCGCACTGTTACCCCATAAAAGTAATCCATATTGAAGTGCAGAGCCAACATGACCGTGGTATGCGTATTAGCCTGTAGAAGTCCACTGCTGGACATAGACCTCTCTCATAGAATGCCCCGACGAACGGTCTTGAGCCGCTTTCATCCACTGACTTCTTGCGACGTTAAAAGTGTTATCGGTTCTTCGAGACGCCTCGAGTTCGGACTGCTTTCCGACTCTGCGCCATACAGTTCGTGGTCACTTTTTTTATAGGATACGGCCCACCTGATGGAAAGTAATTACCGTAGCCTATGGACGCCAGCAACACAGACGCATCACACTCGCGCTGCTTATCCTAAGATATAAAGATGAAAAAAACTCGCTACTCTAGAACCTTAATTCCCCAATAATTATCAGTTCTATAAGCTTTGCTCGATACATGCACGAAATCTCTACCTGCTGAAACTTCGTTTTACAAAACAGTGTCGTCCGTTTAATTGTTACCTTGCCAAGTAAACGTTGTTGCGCCATTCCATCTTCATTTTCTTATACTGGCTGCTCTTGGTATGTATAAACTGCTTGGTGTAAGGGCACACGGGCTGGTCGGTGCCGGGGGGAGGCGCGGGGAGGTGCGGCAGGGCGGTGGTGTGCAGGGGGCGCGGCACGCGGCGCCACGAGGTGCGGCACTTCGCCTCGCAGCGCGCGCACCCGGACGGGTTTATCGCTAAACCACCCTCCAGCAGCGCCGACCGACCGAACTTGAATCTATAGTCAGTTAGGGTTTCTATGCCTGTGTGGGAAAATATTGAAATTAGTATTTTGTGATCAGAACACAACTATACTAGCCCTTGCTAGCTGTGCATAGATAACAACAACGAAATGATGTGATCTCTAAATATTTCAGACTTATAGGACAAACCCATATTTCGTATGGTGAATCAGTTGGCATTAGATTAAAAGGTAAAAAATAACAATAAAACCTTTATTTTCTTAGGCACTTGGCACTACTAGTAAAGTGAAGGGAAATTTTACTTTCCCGTGACACTACTGGTAGTGCTACGGGTAAAAGTACATTTTCAATGACACTACACTATTGTCAGTAGTTTGACGGGAAATATTATTTCCCGTGGCATTACAATTTTTTTGTAGTTCTATACAGGTTATACGAATGGTAAGATATTTGAAAGGATAATTAAAAATTGTTCTCACCAGGCAAACTTTCAAGCACTCTGACCACAGCGGGCTCCGTCAATCCAAACAGGTCTTCTCCGGTGACGTAGTTGGGCCATAGCTTGAGTACTCCCTCTTCGTTTCGCCCTTCGCGCAGTCCAGCTACGGCGTCCAATATCTGTACATTTGATTAGTCATTATCTGTCAGGTTACAGGCGCCTGTATATTTAATTAGTCATTATCTACATTCCATTTGACATTATCTGTTGGACTACAGTCACAATTAAGCTAAGGGATTTAAGGGTACTGAGAGGCACACTATTTATAATATAAGTAATGATTGTATTCTGTGTAGTTTTAGTATTCTTTGTTAATCTCTGTGTGTGTCTCTTGTATTTTCCTGTGTCATTCTTGTCTTGTCATCTACATTCATTGGCACAAATAAATGCTTTTTCTTTCTTTCTTTTCTTTCTAAGTAGACGTGGCGGAAATGCAAATGATGACATGCATGCGTGGAGTAACATGAATGTACGAGGACGTTTTAAAGTAGCGCCAGGGACGGAAAAGTTGATGATATTATGCTAGCGTAGTATACCATTGTCCATACAATGGACATGTCATGGTATACTACGCTCGTACATGTCACTCTCCGCAAGACATGTCTATGGAGTGGAGACATGTCTTGCAGAGAGTGACATGTAACGAGATGCCTGTAATATGAATGTGAATAAACATAGGGGTAGGTATGTTAGACCAAAGAAACGATGGATGTATTGTGTGAGGGATGACATGTTTGAAAAGAGGTGATGGCAAATAATGGAGAACACACGCAAAAAACATGTGCCGACCCGACCTCACTTCGAGAGATAAGAGCAAGAAGGTGATGATTTATCAGCAGGTGATAATTAATGGATGAATAATAGATGAATCTGTCTGGGTTTGATCGAAAAAAATGGGAATGATCTATCCACCGACAACTGTTGGGAAAAAAAATCTCCAGTGGCGATCACGAACCGGACGACGCAGTATAGGAACGATCCTCTCTCGATGGACCGACGACATTTTAAAAGGAAGCTGGAAATCGTTGGGTGGAGGCGACTCAAGGCATCCATATTACCACATTGGATGGTGCTGGTACGTTTTTTGATTGTTACACAAATCAACATTACTTCGGAGTCCCAACTCCCAAGACACTTACGTTGGCCCAAGCGGCACGAGGCGTCGGTGCGGCGTTTTCGTATCTAGGCTCATCCTGGGCACGGACGTGGAAGCGAGGCCGGCCCTCCTCTTCCGAGATCCAACACAGGTAGCGACATCTTGCGTTTGCGCGGACCATAGACCAATAAAACCGCACCTAGGACAATAAATATACATAATACAATAATACTGCATACTACTGGTCGGCTTTGTTTGTAAAAGACCTGTCTGTAATAAAATCATGCAATCCTATTTTAATCTACTTCCCGATGTCTGATTCTGATGGTGTTCGTTTGCATACCTATCAAGTACCGAGAAATATACAATATCATTGTGCCAGCAGGCTAATATGATGGTGCTGCACAACAGAACTCTTTTACGGTTTGTAGTTGGTTAACCGTGCGTGGGCTCATTTTTATCTTTACGAATACTAATTTCATAATAGCTTGTTTTTCTTCGTTCGTCGTGGAGGACCAACAGGGCGATTCTAAAACGTCGGAAACGATGAACGTCGAACATCGATGTGAGTAACTATAACAATTTTCTCTAGTAAAACACAGTAAAAAACAATAAATATTGTATATTACTGTGATTTACTACAGAAAATTGTTAGAAAATTGTTTTAGTTACTTTACCACATCGAAATAAAAACTAACTAATCCGATCGGAAACGATTCCGACGTTTTAGAATCGCACTGCAGATGAGGTATATAGTAACCCTAAAAAATGTTTAAAGGATTTATTGCACCTTACAGTCTCCTTTGATGCACAATGCACAAGAACGAACAGAATGACTCACCATCTTGTAGCCAATAGGGTAGATGTAGTTGGGCGTGTGGAAAGCGGCGAGCTGGTGCGGCAGCAGGTGTCCCGGGCTGAGGAAGATGAGTCCTCCAACGCGGATGAGGTGGTTACTGTCCGAGTGCAGCATCACGGACGCCACCTGGCGCTGCTCGTCGCGCGAGATGAACACGCGACGTTGCACGCTCAGTGTTGTCAGCTCGTTGTCTTTCTCGTTCTGTGACAAAAGACATTTTTTAAAATAATTGCTTATTTTTGGTGACTTATTACAAAACTTTATAAACATGGTTGCAGGAAACTTTAAGGCCGGTATATTATAAATAATAATAATAAATAAATGCTGGACATTTCACACAACATTATCTAGCCCCAAACTAAGCAGAGCTTGTGTTATGGGTACTAGATTTAGCTGCTAACACCTCCTGTCAGGCAGAAGTTAACGCCGTACAGCCGTAAAAGCACCGCATTCTGTGACTATATTATTCTCAATCGTAAAATAACGTGGAGAGCCTTAAGCTGCAAAAATACTACTGTAGACACAAAAGATAAGCTCACCTTCGGTGCATGCGAAGCGCAGAAGGCAGTCTTGTTCTTGTAAAACACGCAGTTGTCCTTCACCGCGCATCCCAAATGGTACAAGCTGCCACAGCGCACTTTGAAGCATCTTACTGTAGCGCCCAATCTCCTACAAACGGCGCAAGTGGCATTCGATCCCGTTGCTAAAGCTGTTTCTACATTCATCAGCGCTCCGCTTACAGTCTCATATACCCCTTCGGACCATAGCGCACAGTTTAGGTGGACCCATCTATTGACGTCACAGTTGAGTAACCTTGAAACGCCATCAGCCACACCATCCCCTTCTATACCACAAAGCTCACAGCGTCTATGATCTTCATTTGTGACAGGCATTATAGCTACCCCAGTTCTGAATACCAGCTCGGTAAGCTCTCTGTCTGTTGGTCGCTTGTACTTGACGGGCGGTCCGATGCAACCAGGAGACCACGCTTTGTACCGTATGCCTCTATATTTCTCTTTTTCGGTACCTTGGTTGCTCTTTTCGTCTTGCTCGCTTTTCAGATCTTCAGATTCGAGAGCACTGACATCACAATCGCCCACTTCCTTCATCAATTCGTCGTTGTCTAGCGAATCCATGAATGATAAGTCCATCTTTTCATCTTTGATATCAGGTTTGATGTCTAAATCGTCTGTTTCCATACTTTCGTTGGACGCTGTATCGAAATCTTCCCGATCTCTTGAAATATTTGTCTCCGTGTCTGATTTGATGTCTCCTTTAATTGCCGGTTTTGATTTCCCATCGAGGATTATGTTTGTTGGACGCCAAGCGAATCGTTCATAGCACTGAGTACTGCAGAAGTATAGCTCCGAATCACTGTCACACAATATCTCGCCAGCGTTGCCCTTGTTAGCTGATAGTAGCGGGAACTCTGAAGCTTTAGCTCTGACTACAGAATCCAAAATCACTACGTCGCAATGTCGGCAGAACTTAGCTGCACCGTTCAGAATGCTTTGAATATCGATAGGCGTTCCCTCTTTACCGTCTTTCCCCTTAGACCTGTAAAGCCCGAGTTTATGTGACGGAGGCGTGGCGGTTCTTTCTATAATTTGGTAGGATGTTGGTGGTGGTATATGTAAAATACCAGCTAGTTCTTTCAATACTCCAAGTATATCTTCCGCCGCACCAGACGTTAGAGTAAGCGTTACGGTAACATTTTCGTTGCTTTCCGAGCCAGGAGAGTCCTCCATTTTGATTTTATTCAGATCTGTGTCTAAAGTCTTCAATGCCTTCTGGTTTTCTTCTTCCTCCTTTAATAGATAGAGTCCTAGTGCCTTGATTCGAATAGGTACAGGCGCAATAATAGGTATGATTGGGGATACGCGACCAGAGTTGGTGTCACTGTCTTCATCTTCCTCGTCATCATCGATTAGTTTTAGTCCAGGGAATCGGTTAAACGGCTCTATATCAAGGCATTCAGGACTCGAACAACTGACGATACTATCTGGTGTATCTGTATCTCGCTCTTTGCATATGAAATCAAGCTTTTTATCTTCGGGGTCGTCATCAAACATAATGGGCTGGAACTCTTGGTCGTAGAATCCTCGTTGAGTAGACGCGGGTGGTTTTTCTGGTAACGGTTCTTCGTCTCCAAATGGTTTGGTGTTGTAATAATCGGCAACGTTTGGGATCTTTGCGTTGCCAAAATCGCCAGTTAGATCGCCTTTTAGGAAATCGTAGTCTTTGTTTTTCAGTTTGGTCAAATCTCCAGAACCGAATAGCGGACACACAGCAAAGTTTGTAGTCAAGGCCGGCTCTTGAATTTGCATGGTCGGTAGTAAACGTAGCTGAGCCATCAAGTTGTCAATGAAAGTATCGTAATCTTCTTCGTATCTAGATCCTTTGCGCGGTCTCTTTTTAGCATTAGCGGCGTTTAAACTGTTCTCTGCTGCGGCTTTCATGTTCATTTGCAGTTGCTTTCTCTTTTTCTGTTGGTATTCACGCCTCTTTCTCTTTTTAGCTTCAGAAGGAGTTTCAGTTACGTTTTGTTCAAGAGTAGAATCCATGAGAACGCTTTCTGGGTATTCTTCTTTCATGGGATGGTCCAGTCGATTCATTCCTTGGTCGGATGCTCCGGACACTCCAGACGCGGCAGATTGTTGCGAACTTTCATCTATCAATTCTTTTTTCACGTCTAGAGGAGTGAATGGTCGATGAACCGGGCTTTGTTGTGGAGGCGCGATCTCTTTCTTGATCGCTTGTTGAAGCTGATGTTGGCTTTCAATATTCATATTCATGTACCCCATTGGCCCCATATGCATAGATTTTATTGTCGGTGAACTTTCCGGCATAGGCGTGGTCTCCTCTTTGGTCATAATTTTCATGGGCGGTTTGCGAACATCCATCAGAGATTGTGTGGTGTGCGAAGTGTGAATCAAAGGTGATATTGATGAAGTAGGGATGCAAGTCTGCATAGGTCGGTTCGCAAATGAAGAGCTCACAGTTGAAACGTATCGCGGTGTGGCCTTCGATATGTCGACGTCTTGGGATATCGCGAGCGTTGGAGGCGGAACAGAAGGCCTCGCAAGTTGAGCTTCTAAAGATGGTATCGTGCCAAGCGCGGGCGCAGTTCTTGTTATAGTCATAGTGCGTTGAGGCTGGGGCACAACCGTAGCGGTGGTGGTCGAAGTTTGCAAAAGCTGCTTTAGAAGCACATTCTGTGATTCATCATTCCTCAGGTTTGCATTACTCTGAGGAATCTTATTGCCAGAAGCGTCAGTGGTAGCGATTGCCGCGTTAGGGTCGTCGGTTTCCATCGGTTCGGATTTCACAACAACCGCCTCAACACTATGTCGCTTCGTCGGCTGTATATGACCGACGATCACTTCGCTCTTTGGCTCATCGGTCGATTTGGACCTTTTAAGCGGGGAAGTCAGTTGCGTGTGTAGCAGTTTAGATGTGTTGATGAAATTCAACGGCGCAGCTGGTTGTTTTTGGATTTGGCTCATGCCAGGACTGACTATAGTGTGTGTTCTGACCGTCACATTAGGAGGCACTTCTTTATTCCCCATCATAGGTCTTGAAGTCATGACTAGCGCGGGTGGTTGACTAGAACTGATGCTTTGCTGGTTAAACGGTAAATTGGTATTCATTTGCCTCGTAGGTTGAAGTAAAGTGTGGCTCAATATACTAGTTTGCAGGGGCTGTTTATTTTGAAATGAGTTCATAGTACTCGTCGTTATTGTATTGTTCGTGTGAATGGTAGACTGTGGCGTTGTGCTGCACTGTATTCTAGACAGGGCCGGCATTTGTATAATCTGAGAAGCGGATGACGTAGGACCCATATCTTCCATAGGATTGTAAGATTGGTTGGTTATCAGCGGTGACTGAGCTGGTGACTTCATTAGTGGGTTTTGCATCACTGGAGAATTTATAGGCGAGACTATGGGAGACTTTCGCATTTGATTCATTGCAGATAGTGTGTTCACTCTAGATCCAATAGCTTGCGCTACGCTCATTGGCATAGGTTCCGGGACTTGCGTCACTGGTTTATCAATCCTTTGTATAGGGGACGGTCTAGCTGCTGCCACTTCTACTTTAGACGACGGTAGAAGGTTTTCAAAGTTCACTTGAGTTGGTGTAGTCGCATCGGTGCTCTTTCTGATCATGTTAGTAGCGTCTGCTTTAGCCGCGTTTTGGTTTATCGATGACATGATATTTCGGAGTTGTTGAGACACGTTAGCCATGTTTGATTGGAGTTCCGCGGGTTGAGATAGCGGTGATAGTTGAGGAACTGAAGCCGCTTGTAAAGCGAGACGATCTGGTTCCCTCTTTGCAAATGTCGGCGGCTCTGGATTGTCGTGTGATTTACGAGATGGTCCAGCATTCGGGTTTTGCTGAATCGCTTGCGATTGAGGTCTCTGAGCTTTCCCATACATTTTCGGCTCATCAATATTCTCAAGCATGCACAGCATGTCTTCAAATGTTTCCACATGTTTTCTATCGTCCGGGGCATCTGAGTGCTCTCTCATGGTAATCGCGTTGAGATATCGCTCTTGAGACGGAGTCGGCGATGGTATAGAAATCTGTACAGATTCGTGAGCCATCTCGGAAGTTATCTGCATATTGGAGTCGATAACATTGTTGGTATACGACATGTCTTTGTTCTGATTGGCGATTGCCTTGATAGTTTTGACCACTGTTTCCTGTGGGGGGTCTAAAGGCGCGGGCGCGGAAGGCGGGGCTGGCGCAGGAGGAGGAGGTTGCGGCGCGTGCGCTGCGGTATACGCCAGAAGCATTTCGGTAGCTGTGTCA
Source organism: Epirrita christyi (assembly GCA_951392215.1). Taxonomy (NCBI): domain Eukaryota; kingdom Metazoa; phylum Arthropoda; class Insecta; order Lepidoptera; family Geometridae; genus Epirrita; species Epirrita christyi. The sequence continues at coordinate 12,963,817 of OX595841.1, read as the reverse complement.
TCTGGTTTATCATCGTCGTCACCCTCCATTATGTTGTCCGGTATGGTCTCCGGCACTGGGTCAGGGCTTTTAATATCAGCCCGGCCGAGAGGCAGCGGCGCACGTTCGGAAAATGCGAGCGCATGTGATGGTAATTCTGTATGACGACTGATTTCACGCTCGATGTCGAGATCGCGTGAGCTTCCCGCTTCACTTACAACTGTGCTGTCTGGTGATGCTGCATCGTCCTGGAATATCTTAGCCGGTAGCGTCACGTCATGCGTCACGGATAGACTAGACAGCTTTGAACTCCCGAGCGATAGCGCCATTGGCTTTTCAATCGTCTTTACTATCTTTTGTTTTAATTGATGCTGTGAGATTAAGGAGACCGGCACGCGTGTTTGCGGGCTCGAAGTCGCGAGAGTAATAACTGGACTCATAGCCACTTTACCAACGCTTGATGCTATAACGCCTATTACTGGTCCAATCTGCTGTCCGGGTTTCTTCTGTTGCGGTCTAACTCCACCAGCACCGATCGGTACTGATAGGTTCTTCAATACCGGTACTGAGATAGTTTGATTGGCTATTGAGACAGATGCGACTGTCGCTTGTGTGACATCATCCAGGAGCTTTGAACTTGAGTGAACGTGAGTTCCTAGTACGGGCAAGCGGGTAGGTCCCATTAGTTTGTACTGTTGTAAAGCCGCCGCTGGTGGCTTACCGGTCGAAAGACTAATGACTGCAACAGTTTTAGTGGCAGTTTCAGTTCTAGGCGCAGGTTGGATCGGTTGTGGTGGTGTGTCCAATGTTTCAGAGTCGTCGACTGCGCCACCATCTATTAGCTCTTCAAAGTCTTCTTCGGTTGCGATTCGTTCTTGCGGCGATAGGGCTACGCGTCCAGGTAGAGATGTACGAGGTTCAACAAGCACTACATCATCGTCTTGTCTCGGTGTGTCGTCATTATCAAAGTCGAGTTCGTGTGTGAACTGAGCGTATGTGTGTACGTCATCGTCGCCGCGTTCGTCGGAAGCGGGTGTTTTGCCGGCGAAACGGCGACGTTTGAGGATCGGGATGTGTCGGCGGTTGTCGTTTTGCGGCCATTGAGGGGGTGGGGCACCACCGAACAAGCCGGGCTTACGGTAGCGGTAGCCAGGAGGGAATGGAGCTGCATGGCTGATTCCACCGCCGTGGTCGGGTTGTGTTGGGGCGACATCGTGCGTATTTCCACCGCCGTGGTCAAATAACACCGGCGCTATTTGTTTCCTATTTCCTCCACCATGGTCCGATGCCACCGGCGCCACATCATAGCTATTTCCTCCTCCATGACCAGCTGGTGCCATATGGTGACCATGTCCGCCACCATGGTCGACATGAGGCGCGGGTGAAGCCGCGGGCGAGGCCGATGGCGTGGGCGTACGGACGTGTGGAGAACGTGAGACGGATGGGGATCCAGGCTGGCCCATGGGACTATATTGCTGCCGAGCCACCATTTGTTGACGCTGTAAGAAACGTAATGTGTCACTTTAAGGTCTTATCAGAAAGTTTAGTAGGCTTCTTACTTGAAATTTCAACCACAAGACTATAAACCAAAACTACAAAGGCGATATGATTTCGCCTCCTGCATGATAAAAGTAGTACGGAGTCCTAAACCACGGAGTTAAAAATATATGGGCTTACTTCTTGATTTAAACGTGTGTATAATGAAATACTTCAAATTAGGATACTTACAGACATTTCGTTAGAAGGATTGCCCGGTGACGGCATAGGTTGAGGACTGCCTAGCGGGGAAGTTTGCTGCCGTCCTCCAAATTGGCCTCCTACGCGCATGCCTGCCACGAACAAAACAAGTAACTATTATTCATTTGTTTTAAAATTTATTTGATAAGCAGTTAAATGAGCAAGCAAATAATACCTTGCTGATGGTGGGGTGGGCGAGCGAATCGTGTAGGTAACGGCGAACCGCCAGGCGCTGGCCGTGGAAATCTGCCCGTTATGTAATCAGTCTGCAACAAACAGATTTGCTTGATCTTGAACATCAGATCATGAAGAATCAGACATAATCAAAATGTATATCATGTTTGGATAAAATTAACTCACATTTTGCAATTGCGGCGAGTGTGATGACACTGGGCTTTGAATTTGTGACTGCTGATAGATCTAAAACGAAACATAATATGAGAAACTAAAAACAAATATATAAACCAACTTCCATGTATGTCTCAAGAATAAATGAGCTTAGAAACTCATTTGAGCTTTGTTTGACTAAAAATAAATTAAGGGAACGTGAACTGTGGAATTTAAAGTACCTGTGGGCTTCGACTAGGGGTAGGCAACTGCGGACTAGTCCTTTGAGCTTGCAACTGCTGAAGGAAATGTTGCGGCGACATTGCCGACTGCATCGGGGATTGTTGCGTATGCATAGGGCTTTGTTGCATATGCATGGGCGACTGTTGTGAATGCATCGGTGACTGTTGTGAATGCATCGGCGACTGTTGTGAATGCATCGGCGATTGGTGCATTGGCGAGTGTTGCGGCATCTGGCCCTGATTATGATGCGGAGACTGCTGATGATGCATTGGAGACTGCTGTGGATGCATCAGAGATTGTTGTTGATGCATAGACGACTGTTGTTGATGCATCGGTGACTGCTGCGGATGCATAGGAGACTGCTGATGCATGGGAGACTGTTGCGGATGCATAGGTGACTGCTGAGGATGCATAGGCGATTGCTGCGGCATGTTTGTCTGCTGAACATGCATCGGGGACTGCTGAGAGTGTAGAGGCGATTGCTGTAGTGGAGACTGCGTCGACGGATGCAGCGGTGATTGAGAAGTGTGATGTAATGGCGACTGTTGGGAATGCAAAGGCGATTGCATCGGTGAAGTCAAATGATGTAGAGGAGACTGCGGGGCCAGCGAATGCAACGGTGACTGAGCCGATTGCACGTGCAATGGCGACATGGTCGGTCTCGGGCCGGGTCTTTGAGCTTGTTGCACCGGCTGACGCGGTTGTTGCCCGAACTGAACCAATCCTTGAGGCCGCTCTTGCGACAACTGTCTCACTAGTTGCTGTGACGGCGCTCCCGCTTGTTCTATAACCAGCGTCCGCCCACCTTGTTGGAGAATTCGACCTTGAGGTGTAGCTGTTACGAGTCCTATTCGCTCGCCTGCTATAACCCCTGTCTGGGTGCGTATCAGTGTTTGTTGTAAACCGCTGCCGATGCCTAACTGCATGGGACGGTTGATGGTAGTTTGTTGGATTTGCTGTGTTTGGGGCATGTTTTGGTTGCCAGTGAATACGGTCTGGTTAGAGCCGATCTGTTGCTGACTGATGACGGTCTGTTGCGTCATTTGAGGGTTCTGTTGGCGCTGTTTAGTTTCGTATTCCTAGAAAGCAGGAAATAACTCGTTAGATTACGATAGAAAGAAGAGCAATATTTTAACCTATAGCGGATCCACCATACATTTTTAATTTTGATTATTATGTTCATGGAAAATTATATAATGGTGTTCAACGTTTTGGGCACCATGTAAAACAACACATAAACCTAGTGCAATGCAACTTTTTAGTAAACCGTATTTAAATCCACTTTAGATCCAGAAAACAAGATCTCACTGTTTTATTGCAGCCAGGTTTGATGGGATGCCAATGTAACTCACCTGCATAAGCATACTATGCTGCCTCGCCTGTTTTCTAGCCGCCTCCAAGTGCTTCTGCAGCGCCTGCTGCTCCGTGGAGACACGTTGCAGCTCCACCGCGTCGTTTGGCATGAGTTCGTTGCCCGACTTGCGCAGTTGACGCTGCTTACTGTTCAGCGACTGAAATATGGTGGAGAGTAGAGGCGGAGCCAAACGGCGGGGCAGGGTTTCAATAACGAAAGGTCGAGGTATAGAAATCCACAAAATCGAAGTAAAATCACAGAGAGGTCCAATTGTTATTGCCAAGTGGTTATTTTCCCATGTTAAACGTGTACAACAGCGGAGTTTCTGTGATTTTACGTAATCATCTCAGGAGTTTCTATCTTGTTATTGAAACCGGGCATTAGTATAGCTCCCTCGTTAGTGACAGAGTCACGCGGCGGGCGCGGCTACACTACAAGCACACGACACGAAAGCGCACTACTGCTCACCTTTCGGACCTTCCGGAGTTTCTGTACTTCGACCTCGTAGTAGCGTTGTTGGTCGGCGGCGAAAGCGTTGTTCTGTTTGAGCCACTGCTCGTAGACGAGGCGCGCGTGGACGTCCGCTTCACTGGTCGGCCGGTCTGGGGGCGCGGGCGGTTGGGGGGGAGCGACTCCAGCGTATAGGGGGACCGCCGGCGGTGGCGGGGCGGCAGGAGCCGGCGTCACGCTGGGTATCTGAGCGCCCACTGCCGACGCGAGGCCCGTGGTTCCGGTCGGCCACCCGTCGCCCTCCCGCTCTTGCTCCCTTTTCTCCTGCTCCAGGAGCTCCTCGAGAAGCAACGGTTGCTCCTGGTTTACGTTCTGATGGTTAAATATTTGATATGTGACGTCGCCCGGCTTGCGACGCCAATCGCGATCGCGACATAACGGTCGTGTCGCGTTCGCACTTCAGTGTACGACTCAACTAAGATTTTTTTTTCTGGCTTTTATACATAATTATCGGGACCAATGTTAAACAATTTACAGAACAATTTCTGATTGTAGTTTTACTCATTTCAACACAATGTTCTTGGTACAATATTTGCTACAATTTTACCTGTCTCATCTTGAATGGGTACGCGCTGACAACAATTTAAATAATTAATTTCTTGGAGAATATTTATACATATTCATATTGGCAAAATAATCAAATATCAAGTGAAACTACGGCCAGTAGATTCTGCTATCAACTTCAAAATCAAATAAGTAAACAGTTTTCAAAATACTTTAGCACATGCTACGTTTGCTGGAAATACACTAACTAATAGATATGTGCACAATACTACAAATTTTGATCATAGGATAAAAGTGTAACTATGCAGTGTCTAAGAATTTAGGTACATTTATGAACTGTACTTTGATACGCAACCAAATTGGATAAAATAGTCACATACTAGTAGTTAGGGTGTTTGTGTTCAGAATTTTCGTAATTATTTTGAGTAGATCATTCATTTAATTTTTTCATTTTCATTCAGTGCCTGTTTAAAAGTTGGATAACTGTTGGAATAATTGAGCAGACTATCTTATATCACAATGGCAAATTGATTTAAGGATAAATTAGCCCGTAACCAGAAAATCCCACACTCCACCACCTTGAAATCCTTCAGCCAAGATGAGACAGGCAACTAAACCTAAGCTCTTTCACAATTCACTGGTTTTAGTTTATTTATTGTTAATTTTAATCTAGTATTAGTGTTATGTGTTAGGAAGGGATGCTGAAATAGTACAAAGGTTAGTTTTACCCATGCGTGCCACGAGCGAGCAAAGAAGCGTTAAACACGTAAAGGTGGTTAGCGGTGACGAGGCCCTCTAGATTCCGTTGGGACCTTAGCCTAAGGAAGGATGACAAGAGACAGGGTAGGGTAAAGGAAAAACGAGAATCTCTCAATTCAGTTTTCAAATCTTTATTCAATTTGTAGCCATAAATATTGTAGGAAAATTAAAAACAAATAGTGGTTATTTTATACTAGTTCGTATCACTGTGTCTTTTTTGGTCACCCTGCGTTAGAGACCATCTTGATTGAGGCGGCCCTGGAAAGGGTCTAGTAGTCATAAATATATAACCATGAAAATAGGTAATCTATAGGTTGTGTTAGCTCATCTAAATAATTTTTCTCTTTTGTTCAAACAAATCTATCAAAGACACTGCTATTAAAGTTTGTGTCAGAATTTCCCGTCTTCTGTTTCCATTCTGTGTTCGTAAACATATATAGTTTTAGTACAAACATTGGTCTTTCGAGCCGGATAACCAAGAGTCTACACGAGAAACCGTTAACACAAAGAATTAAAGTTGTATGCACACACAAGAGTCAAGGTAGATAGGACAGGTACCAAGGACAGCTTGAGAGCTAGGTGAGGTGCTGTGTAGGCTAAAGGCTGATTTGGTGCATATTCATCAGAAACGCCGAGAAATATTAGGTATTTTGTTGCGTCAGAAGTCTTTTTTTCTGACGAATCTAGAACAAAGAACTTTTTTTCACGGAGAAAGACTAGATTGTGTAAGAGAAGTCTGGAACTTGGAATTTACAGTGAGAGGCGCACGCAAGTAGTGTTACCGACTTATTTAATAATCTTACAAAACTATCGCTGCCAGTGTCTCTCGGTTTTGACATAAATATGCCAGTAGAGAAAAAGTCAAAATAGCCAAGTTCAGTTCTTTTATTCAGGCAGTTAGCCCGAGACAAATAGGTAATACATAACTGCTTAGCATTATCCCTTTCACTCTCTACCACGTGTGTTTTAACATATGTGTGACAGTGATAGGGACAGTCCTAAGCATAAGTTTTAACTAAGTAACATCTATTTATCGCGGCTTTATTCCCATTTTCACCATTCTTATTTTAAGGGACATGAACCGCATGCAAAATAGACAGGTTTATATATGAAACCCCATTGCACACTATGGGTTGTACGCTATGCTTGCTATGGGGGAGGCTTCATCCAGCAGTAGATGTCTACCGGCTGATGAAGAAGAAGATATATAAAACAGTCAAATTTTACATTCTTTAAGTGTCTCGTGGCCAATACGTGGTTGGTGAAAGTGTGAATTAGTCTCTTTCCGTGAACGAAAGTAAGCTTTCTGTTTGCGTCATCGTTTGTGAGGAATGTGCGCTAAACCGGGGGATAGTGGGTTTCGTCTGACCTGCAGCAGCAACGGCCGCCGGTGGAGCCAGTCGGGCCACGCCTCATAGGGCGCCTGCCCGCGCCAACAACCATCAACCACCGACATGCAAACAACACGCCTGTACTCCGCAGTCGATGGGTAACAACACCTACGGGTCGCCTCCATTTCATTGCGTATTTTGACCGATTTATTGATTTATGTTTGAGGTAAGGCTTAAATTTAAATTCCTAGTTATAATTTTGCATATTATTAAACTTCTAATATATAGGCAAGGCTGTTCTTTGATCTACGCTCAAAAAAAACTAGATCTATAAGTATACTTGTCTAATAAAGGTCAGTTTACATAGTGAACTTCACTGACAGACAATATGTTAAAACTGGTTAAGGAAGATATGAATTGAATAAAAACTATGTAAGTTGGGTATTTATAATTTTATGCAATAGCTTTGTTAACTAAGAATTCAAGTCAAACTAAAGATTATCTCATCGAATTCAATTTGGTACGGAATTAGAAACTAATTAGTTTGGTGTTATTTGTTAAGAGTTGCGTATGAAATGAAGGCGATTACTCATATACCCATGCAATATTAGTCGTGTAAGCTTGTTTCAAACAAGTAAATTTAAATTTTGTTTCGTTATTTACATCCAAAAATGACCGCCACCAATTGTTCAATAAATTAATATTGCTCTGGATATTATGATTACGATTTAACATCACATATCTGCGAAACGATCAAAATTAAGCGAATTATAAAAAAAAACATCATAATCGGTTCACATTAAACGGCGGTTTTGCGTGACATTCGACATTGCTTGTTGAACGTGTCTCGAGAATGTGAACCAAAGCTTACGCCATACATTTAAAGCTGTAGAATCTGCCTTGACTCGATTCGCCATCAAAACAGATTCGTCAAAACACGAAAATACAGCATGCACGACAACTTATCCAAAAATCCTCCAAGATTTATTAAAACATTTAGCTATTGCATTATTTCGAATTAGTAAGATGGCTGAGTTTCCCTGTCATTCAATTCAGTCTGCTATTAAATTGTTCATGAACGTTTTCATTATCCTTTACCACTAAAACGTCATTGAAGCAATTCTGAACAGTTGAGTCTAGATTAAAAATAGTTACAACATTATTAATGTTAAATGAGAAAACAACAGACCATTTAATATACTTTATGCTCTCTCGCGCTGACAACGGAGAAATGGCGCGAGGTATTCTGTGTGGGGAAAACTATACTAGTCCAACTGTCAAGAGCTTAATAGGGATAGATTGTAAAAAGACTTGGTGACCTGGATGTGGCAGGCGCTAGCAATTGCTGAACGAGTTTTCGTTTACGAACAAACAATGCGGCACAAATGTGCTGTTCAAATATGTTCTTTAACGAAAATCATCTTTAACATCCCAACTTCCAACAGCTTTACTCAATTATTCGGTTATCTACACACTTCTCTAGACATCTAGACAGCTGGTGAGGTATCTTGTGTCTGTTGAAGTATCATGAACAAGAGTAAATGTTACATTTATCAGAATTGCTTCAACGAGATAAGGGCAGCAGTGGTTATAAAGCGGGTTAGAGCCTTACCTGTGGGTAAGGAGGCGGCGGGGGCTGCTGGCGTAGCGTGCCGGGGTACGGGGGCGGGGGCGGTGGGCGAGGCACGCCCGCAGCTGAAACGAGAATATTGCATAATGATAACGCTGATAAATATGACTTTGATGTCAGCAGAGAAGTTAGTGGAACTTTTGGTAAAATAAAAACAACACTTCTCATCAAAAAAAATCGAAACACTTTTCATGTTTATGTGTATAACCCACAAAGGATTATTAGAAAAGTATTGTTTTTATGGATATTTTTTTGTCATATAACAGTAGGTAGTAGAAGGTTACGAACTACCAGCAAATATAATGATGGCTATTCTTAATTATTTATTTATTATTATTTATTTGAGCCTTTTTATTTCCCAATATTTAAAAAAAAAAAACAGCTATTATGAACATTATTTACATAAAAAACATTTACATATAGGTAGATACAATTATTATAACATTATTATTTTTATATTATTATTTTTATGTTATTATTATATTCTTATTTTTATATTATTATTATATAAAAGTACCTATGTTAATCTATGTTATCATTTTTATCTATTTCCAATGTATTATGTTTGTGGGGGCGCCCCTTTGCGGGCAAAGGCCTCCTCCAACCGTTTCCAATTTTCTCTCTGTTGCGCTAGCCGAGTCCACGTAGCTATTCTTGGCTATTCTTAAAGAAATAGTTATTTGTCGCCATAAAGAAAATCTTCGTAGTGTTTCGATTTTTTTGATGAGAAGTGTATCTCATGGTAAAGATAAACTTGAATTGATTGCCACCTAGTTCATCAGTCTTTTCAGTTATTTTAGAGCTGTGATGGTTCTTCCATAAAAACATACATAGCCTTTGAAATCATTACCCTTCTTCAATTGAGAAGTCGTGCTAATAGAACTAGTACCTTGTTGCTGCGGTGGCTGGTGTCCAGTCGCAGAGTAGGGCAGGTGAGACAGAGTGACAGTGCGGTCCGCGCGCACGATGCCCACCGCGCCGTCCGCACCGACCAGACGGGTGCCCGCGGCAATGCTGCGACCAGCCGCTAATGCTGCGTTCACCTGTACAAAAATAGTAAAAAAAACTTGTTGGTACTCACTTATGAACACCAGAACGCATTCAAAATCAATAGAAGAGGTTATTTACATCACCAATCTGTAAAAGTCCAAAGCTGGACGACGCCTCTTCCATTGAATACAATGGGTGGGATTTGCCAATCTTGGCAGGCGGCTTGGTGATCGCATTTAGGTGTTAAGTACTCAGGTGGATGCCTGATGGTGATGCTGGCCATCCTTTAGTAATCCCTTAAGGCCTTAGTAATAATAGTAAGTTATAGTAGTTAATAGTAAGTTAATCCTTAGTATGGCTTTTATTACATCCACGGGAGGAGACGAATAATAATCAGAATAAACAGAATAAAATTCATACAGACAGAATCAATTCATAGACCGGACACACCATGACGCACGGTTATTTTATTATGAAAAAAAAATGTCCTAAATAATTTGCTTAGAAACTTCTCTTTCACTTCATGCTTGAAATCGCCATGCTCGAGACAGAAGAAATGTTGTCTACATACATTTTGTCTACTCTTCCGTGGACAAAACGATGTCTTGGGTACTCATGCTAAGCCTGGCTGTCTATTTGAACAAACAAACAAGCTCTTTGCAGGTCTTTTTGACATGGCGGTTTTAAATGTTAAGTACCTGTGCAGTCATTGCGTTGACGATGCTCTGTGCGCTGGCGACAGACGGCGAAACGCCGGCAGCCACGGTGCCTCCGGATGTGCCACCTTGGTCCACGATTTGCTTTAAACAAAAAAGCTATTTTTTAGCAATCAAAACCCATTTAAAATGTATTCAAATCGCAATTAAGAAATTGCCTTATTCTAAAATGCCTTGAAACTGCATGTTAGAATCAATATTAATATTATAAAGTTTGATGTTTGTTACGTCGCAACCACGTCGCCGTAACGAATTAACCATGAGACAAATGCTATTTTCAACCCCGTACGTACCAAGTGAGCGAAACCACGGGCAGACACTAGTAGATACATAAATAAATAAATGCTGGACACATTCCACACAACATTATTTAGTCCCAAGCTAAGCAGAGCTTGTGTTATGGGTGCTAGATAACTGATATACTTAATACAATACATTACATAGATAGATATTTTTTATTATACATAGAAAAATACCCAGAACACCCTGAACAAATATCTGCAGATCGTACACATATTTGTTCCGAGGCGGGAATCGAACCCGCAACCTCCAGCGTCGCAGGCGAACCGTCGCCCGCCGCGCCACAGAGGTCGTCAAATCATAATCAACACGCCTAATAGGAGTTGGCTTCTACGGGTTAGTTTTCGCTATCGTACAAATCTAGACGTAACCGGCATTTCTTACGTTACTTTAACGTAACGTTACGTTACTTTAACGTTCGTTTTTTTCTTAGTTTCGATCATTTAGAATCGTCTTAAAAACCTGGGACGCGATAACGTAACTCTATTACGTTCGGTTTCAATGCTGTTTCTATTTAAAATATCGTTTTCGCTGGTATCTCATTTACACAGTTTAGTTGCGATCAAGCTTTGTAGGCAAACTGCGTGAATTAGATACCTACTTAATCTCAAGTTTCTTTCGGATAGAAACAACCAGTCCGCAAGCAAATCAATTCACTCCTGTTCCAACGCGACCAAACCTAGAAGAACCAGGACAACAAACACTGTTTGGGCTTTTTTGGTGGTCCTTTTTTCTACCTGGTGGGAAGCACCTGTGTTCCCAACACAACAGGGATAGCAAAGTATATATATATAAAAGGATAAGCATAAAAGGGTAATTAAAAACAGACGGATAGCAAAGTGAACCTATAATGGTTCCAGGAACCCTAGAAATTACAATCGAATGCTCCCATAACTAAAGTCGGGCACTATGCGTAAGAAAAACTGTTTATTACCTGTGTAAAATGCATGTTGTGTTGCTGAAAGTGTAGTTGTTGACGCGGCGTCTGCGGAGAGGCGGCTGCGAACTGGGGCACACGTTGGACGACGCCTTGTTGCTGTTCACAAGAAAGTTTATGAAGTTCTTCCAGTTTATCATCCAGGGTGTAAAAGGATAGCTCCCGAATACTGAAGGTACCGGTAAAGCTACCTATATCATAGCTACATAAAATAGCTTTCGCCTGAGAGGTGATTCATACCGGAGAAAAACTTTTTTTTCGTTTCGTATCGTATTTGTCAGCCAGCAATGAACGCATTTATTCCGGCCGCGCGAGTTCAACGCTCCCGGTCAGCTGATCGACCCGTAGGTCCAATATTTCTCGCTGTCATCGGAACTTGAAAATAGTATCAGCTCAATCGAATAACAAGCAGTCCGTCAAAATCGTGTTCCAAATTTGAATCATTCATACAAACAAATTTTGTAATAAACCAGAGATCACTAATGGTGTGATGGATTTTAAGCTCCAATTTCCGATCCTAAGGTCGTGGGTTCAAATGCCAGTCCAATGAATCTACCTTACAAACCAATAAGGGAAGAGAGGCCTTTGCCCTGTCGTGGTACCCAGAGAGCTAAAGAGACAAGACAATACCTGATGGTGTATTTGCAAGCGCTGCTGTTGATTGGCGAACATTTGCGAGAACACGGGTCTTTGCTGTTGTTTGTCGTCGCCTTCCATTTTCACTTCCGATTTGATAGCTTGCATCGCGTTCTGTCGAACCAAGTTTAAGGTGAAACGTTAGCAAAGTGGCGAAAAATATTTTTTTATTTTGTTTGTTGTTTATTACAGCTCATCAACACTTTTTGAGATAGCGAACACTGATTTTGAGGGAATCAGGAGACCTAACACACGTGTTTTAATTGATAGTATAACATAAATACCATTAGTTTAGCTGCAAATGTCAATAAACCGAAACAAAACTATACAAATCATGTTCGCTATCTCTTTGCGTTCACTGTATACTATTGTGTGAATAGTAAACTAGATCACCTGTACCACGAACTGAATCAAGCAATAAAGGCGCAGACCCACTGCGGCGCATGCTGTGCACGAGCACGCGGCGCATGCTGTGCACGAGCACGCGGCGCATTTTAGCTGCGTGGATTTATTTGTTCGACAACGTGGGTCTACGTTTCCACTGCAGTACACACTATACACGAATACTAACCCACGACTATGTACATGATGAGCGATGAGATACGCTTTGTGGAAGTAGGCGTGTACCGCATTCACAGCGTGCATGGCGTTTGACAGCGTTGAGTTATGTAAGCGCCTATTCGAGCAAGCCACGCATGTATCAATGACGTCAATTGATGCGTAGCGTGTCCGTGGGTTGCAGTGGAAACGATCACATACATTTTCTTGCAATGTGAAGCTTAACACACGTGCGTAGCCTCTCCGTGCGTGGCGGTGGGATCACACACGGTGTCGTCTGTCGCGTCAACAGACGCGTGGATAGACGAGTGGTGAAGCGATCTTGTCGCGGGCACACGCAGTAGCAATTTTGAACCGACACCGTTTGTCACCGTTTGAATCAGCTTAAGCTACTCCTTGAAGCCAAAAGTGCAGTAAACTCGATGAAAAGAAAGAAAGTGATAGATTTTCAAAGCATTCATTAAGAGGACAACAACCCCTAAAATAAAATTACAAAAACAAACAAAAACTGGGGTGCTGACCTGCAATCTAACCTGCAAAGCCATCTGCTGGTTCGGCGTTATAATCCTCTGGGCACCGTCACTAAACATCTGCGCCATAGTCGGTTCAGATTTGACCTCCTGCACTTCCGTTTTCACTTCAGCGGTCTCTGATTTTATCTCTGCTTTGTTTTCGATATTTTTGACGGCTTTTTGGAGTTCGTTGTACATTTTGTTGTTGTCTTGGTTGTGGTCTGATTCATCCCTGCGACGAAGAAAGAAACGGTTAAACAAATTAATGGAATACATTATAGTCTAAGGTCCGTAGTAAGAGATGCCTTCAGTGATGGTCAGTTTAGATCATCAAATCAGTACATCTTTAAAGGAAAGCTAGCCTCCTAGGAAAGCTAGCCTATCCTCTACCTACACAACATGATCGAATTGGGTTGCTGCTACACTTCTCAGCAGCCAGGGAAAAACACAACTTTGCCTGTGTGTAGGATGTTATGCATGAAAGAAACCTTTGCGAGGTGCATTGAAACCACTCACCCTACTGGGTCAACTCACAGTAACCTGTTTTAGATTGACTGGTGATATTAACAACTCTATGTCTGACTTACTCTGGTTCCCTCTTAGCGTGTCTTTCCGGTACGTCGTCAGCCAGCTCCAAGCCATCGAGGATATGTTCCGCGTCGTTCAAGTTAGCCAACTCCGGGTCAGCGTACTCAAGTATGTTGAACTGTTCGCCGATCTCAGCAGTTAGCGACTCGAGAAGTTCCTCGTCATCTTCACCACTGAGACCAGTTAAGATATCTCCAACCTGATACATAAAGAGGTTGTAGGAATGGTATCCATCAGAGCAGAATGTGTGCGGAGTTTTCTAGTTAGGACCGACGTCAGTGAGGCTGCGTTTCCACCAAAGATGTGCGAGGTAGATGAGCGGTGCGAGGATACGTAGCGAGGCTGCGGAACGATGAGAGTGTTTCCACCAGAGATTTGCGAGGTAGATGAGTGGTGCGAGGATGTGTAGCGGGCTCTTTTCAGACTGACTGCTAGTATGTTCTCGCTCGCGTCCATCCTTTGCAAACATCCCTCGCGCACATCTCTCGCAACACATCCCTCGCAACACATTCCTCGCAACACATTCTTCGCAACACATCCCTCGTACGCACCTCGCTTGTTTTGTACGTATAAAAACCTCGCTCTCTAAGCCGTTTCCACCAGAGATGCGCTAAGCGACGCTAGGTAAATGGAGTGATTCTATTGGTTCTTAACAAACACATCCCTCGCTACGCATCATCGCTCATCTTTGGTGGAAACGCAGTCTTAGACCGAGACTTAAGTACACAGAATTCATAAATAGTTACTAAGACAAGCAAAGGCAGTTTATAAGACGTGACGGAAAAGTTGAGGAGTAATAGGTCAGCGTGGTTTGGACATGTCATGCGGCGGAGGGAATTAATGTCATGTGACGAGAGTAGTAGAAGTTCAAAGATATCCTATCTTTGATTGGATTGTGTGAAATATCATATGGCATAATATGTAGTGCGATGCCAACAAAAAAAATAGGTGAAATGGGTAAGAAATGAGCGAATACTGAAATGACACCTGATAGAGGGGAAAGGAAGAATACATGTTGTGTTTACAGGACAAGAAAATTATGTTAAGATACTGAGTTATCGATGGACCATTAACGCTATCTCAGTGTAATGTGATCAGTGCTTCCTTACGGACTCCCTTTGGATCGAGCATCAAGCAATGTAATCACGTGTTCCACAAGCGATCCAAATGGTTCATTTTACTCTTATCTACAATCTTTAGTTTTGACAGGTCCTTTCTCGGACAAAAGTAAACTATAACTGTTTTTTGTAAACACACATCCGAGACGGGGCCACGCCGTGTTCCGTCCGGCCAAGCATGGCACTTGCCGTTCACGGCAAGGATGTGTGTGAACGTATTCATACAAAATGTACCAATCGCTATTTCATGCCCTCCGGACGGAGTACGGCCAAGCCCAGTCTCGGATATGTGCAAGAATTTCTTACCTCTCCAATATTTCCCGTGTCTTGCTCTAACTTATCCATTTCTGCCATGTCCATTTCATCGGTCCCATGGTCTTGGTTTTCTTGTTTGTTCTGGTTGTCATCTGCAAGTTGACATGAGCTTTAACTTCTGAATTATAAAGTCCTAAATCGTGCAGTGTTGGAAAGCTTTGTCGGCAGCTACCAAGAAAATAAGTGCTCGAAATGCAAGAAAAACTAGCAGGTCACTTATTTTAAATTGACAGCTGCCTTTTATATGCTCCACTATAAAAACAAGTTTGATTATGTCTTGAGTCAACTTGCAGAACGATGTGGAGGTACGAAGAAACTACAATTAGGCCAACTGTCCACTGAAGAGAAGAGCATAGAATGTAGTTTACACAATCGTACATCAACTGATTGCCGTCGATAAACGCGGTAACATTTAAGCTACAGCCAAACCGACGCTACCAAAGACAATGCGAGCGTTAGGAGCGTGTTTTGTATGGAATTTTATCAGCACCGCAAATGCTATTACGTGTTGTCCCCATATTAAACACGCTTCTAATGTATGAGATGACAGCCGTCCACGCAGTGCTAAGCATACGATGGCAGTAGTTGGTTTGGCAGTAGCTGTGCAAGCATAATATGCTGTCCCAAACTGTTCTGCACAATAGTAGACGACATCCTTACGATTACACTGGCTGCGCCCCACGGTTTCACCCGCGTGAACCATGATGAAAATTGATGATGATGAAAAGTAGAAAAGATGATTGTGTTAATCCAGGGTATAAGGTATCTCCATTCAAAATTCCACTTAAATCCGTTCAGCCGTTTGAGCGTGAAGAAGTAACAAACATACTCACAAACTTTAACATTTATAATATTGGTGTAATTGGTTAAAGAATTGGGGACCTCTCTTGGGGACGTGTCTATGCTTCCCAGATTTAAGAGGACAGTGAACCTTAGACTTAAATTATATATAGGTGAAAATAAACTTACTGCTCGGCTGAACTATAACGTTAGTCTTCTGTGGTTCCATAACTTGGTGCGACATCTGATTAGACATTTGATTCTGCATTTGACCTTCTGCTGTCACAATGCGCTGTTGCATTATCACTATGAAAAAATATAATTGGTTAAGCATTGCGGGGTATACCCTAATGCTATCACCAAACTAGTTCTTTCTAGCAACATTCACAATCAAAGGATCTTTCCAAAGCCACATAGAGGCAGTGTGTTCAAAAGAACCTGTGACACTAAAGGAGACTTTAGGAAACTAGGAAATTTTAGGAACTCTGTCATTGGTTATTATCTAATATTTGTATGTTTTGAGATCTCGAAAATGGCTCTAACGATTTCGATGAAATTTGCTTTATGGGGGTTTTTGGGGGCGAAAAACATTTTTTTTTGTGTATTTCTATAGGTATGTTGATCTAGAAATAGATGATTTTACTGGTGTATAAGAAAACCACTTACTGTGTTGATCCGGCCGTTGGTTGGGCAACAACGGCTGACGTGGCCGCATGCCAACGGGCAATGGCGGCCGGAACTGCTGCTGCCCTTCCATACCACCGCCTTCCATGCCATCGCCTTCTGTCAACAAATTGTACAAGCTGTTATTTAACTTGTTTTGTATGTATGTTTGTATATTTATATGTTTGGGTCAAACCTTGCAAGACGATGTTACTACCATCCGATTCCGTTGAAATGTTGCTTACCTGTCAAGTCTGATGACAATATAATGTTTGTGATAGCAAGCAGATCTCATGATAGAGCTAAGATGGTGGAGAACGAAAGTTTGGGCCCCTTCTGATTAGTTTATGGGTCAGATTTGTAATTTCATAAAATTAATATATATTTTAACATGAAACATGGCTCGAGGCAGTTGCTGTCATAGGGCGTTTATAATCACCTATAGCGTGCTAGTACCGAGTGTCTGTAACACCCACTGTCTATCTATACCATCTAATGGTTGTTTTTTTTTATACTACTTTGCAAGCAAGCAAGCGTACGGCCCACCTGATGGAAAGTAGTTACCGTAGCCTATGGACGCCTGCAACACCAGAGTGTTTCCTAGCACTATCAGTGTCGTTACCCGTATTATCTAAATAGGTACACACAACTACTCACGTTGCGGCCACATCTTCTCCGGATGCCGTTGCAACAAATCTCTTAGCTGTCTATTGATATCCTCATTCCCACAGTGCAGCGGAAACCGCGCGGCCGGGAAGGCGCTACGGGGGGCCTCCGCCACGCCGGGTGAGTGCGGGGGCGCGGGGGAGGTGCTGTCGTCGGGCGCGCGCAGCCGCTGCATCGCTGCTTGAAGGCGGAACGCGAGGTTAGTTTGTGATGCAATGGGGGGTACTGTGGATGAATTGATTGCTGGCTGATTATGAACACCCCATTCAGTTGATGCAGGAAACTAATCGAAAGTGACAAAATGGTTGTCCGTAATCGGTCAGCAGGTGATTCTAATTTGTTGTGTAGCTTGTGTGTGTAACTTGTTCCAAGTTCAAACGGTGAGTACTAAAATTAAGGTACAATAAATACATAATACTCCTCCTAGAGACCTCTATGGCGCGGCGGGCGAGTTGCCAGCTGAGGCGCGAGAGGTCGCGGGTTCGATTCCCGCTGCGGGACAAATGTTTGTATGATCTGAAAATATTTGTTTCGAGTCTGGGTGTTATGGTACCATGGTACTTGTAGTTCCTGTGGCGCGATTACGTAATTCTGTTGCGATTTCAATGCAATTTCTATCCGAAATGACGCTCTTGCAATTACTCAGTTTACGTATTTTGCTTACAAATGTTAATTGCACCAAGACTGCGTAAATAAAGTAATCGCACAAACGTAATTTCAAATAGAAGCAACAATGAAATCGATTGAAATCAATAGCAACACAATTGATACCCTGATACCCATGACCCAGGAAATTGTAGTGTGGTTTCAGGACTACGTATGTGACTGTGGTGTTATGTTATGTTAATATACTATCTTAAGATGTTTTTAAAGCCTATTAGATTTTTAAATATCAAAGTGATAATAATTTATTATTTTATTAACTTCTATAAGTAATATTTTGTATGCATAAAAATTTTCATCAAACGAGCAATTTACGTTAACGGGGTCAGTCTTTCAGTGTCAGTTTTTCATAGAAACTTGTAAATTTGGGTGCAAGTGTTCCGTATGTTGGTGAAACTGTGCATAAAAGTTACCTTGCATCCTCTGGTCGTGTATAATCTGCTGTTGTTGCTGAGTTTGCTGCTGTCGTTGTTGCTGCAGATGCTTCCATTGTCTCTCCTGTTCCGCCTCGCGAGCGCTCCTCTGCTGGCCGCAGGTTCGCTCTTGTTCCTACACCATACACGTTAAATGTAAGAACGGGGGTAGAATTAGGTGAGAGACGATATTTTGTCACTCAAAGAAGAAAGTTTAATAGTTAACATCAATATGATACCGTAACAGAATTTTGCCGCATTATTTTTTGTGCTCTCGTTAGTTTATTCCATTTGGTAGGGGACCGCGAAAGACTGCAATAAATGGTAAAATAACATTTCAGTGAACCTTTGCCCAGCTGTGTGGCAAAAAAATATTCTTCTTTGTGATGACAAAATATATCCATCGTAGGTATGTACACTTTATTTACATGCTACGCAGGCATTTTAATTTGATACTATCATACAAAGTATATATTTTTTGACAAGTCTTTTTGAAGTGTCCTACCAATAAACATAATACATATAACTACATAAATTAAGAGAGAACAACAACCAAGTTACAAATAATAAGAAAAATGAATTAAAATTAACATTTGTATAGTTTCAAGAAAACCCTGTCTAGGCATGCTTGTTTTAATAAATAGTAATTAACTGAGATACATAAATTAATAAACATTAAGTTTATTTTGAATAATACTGAGTAATAATACTTTGAATGAACTATCTAAACTACAGTACTAATGTACAAATTTTTACTACTTTTCCTCAATGGCAACGCAAGGTTTATTTAAACTCTGAAGATTTGTGTATATATTATATAATAGGTTTAATGTCGTTTGCTTGATTTCTAGCAAAGTTACGCACAACCTATACAATAACAGTATGTCCTACGAACATAGTTTAATAAATCAAATAGTACAAAATAATAATAAAACTTAATGAGTAATAAAGTATGCTCTCAAAAATATTACAGTTGTTAATCCACTGAAATAAAAAAGTTAATTACTACACAGAATAAATAAAACAAAGGAACAATTATTCATCCTATTATCATAAGACTTATAAGTTTAGTAAACGTGAACCTTATACCTAATTGTAACATCTAACTTACAAGCTTATACAGTAGCGTATACGCAAATAAACCGTGAACTACATTTAGTGTTAGAACTGTTAGCACTCCAAAACCAGCCACCAGATGCTTCCAATGTTAAAGCCAACACTACCAAGGCAAAGCGAAAATAAAAAAAGAACAACGTTACGGAAACAGGACGCGAGTCCGGGAGGCGTTTTCAGGGATCAATACGCGCGTCCTCAATATAAAAGCCAGCTCAAATAAAAAGGAAACAAAATCACACCAGCTTACAATGCCATCGAACAGCCAAAAACTTTGTTGGGTGACGTTAGAATTGAAATAGACCGGACGTGCAAAGGACCACGAGGTGCCGCGCGATCACCCAACAATCAGTCGAAATGCAGCTCGCATACACACTTTGCATGTACAAGTTTAGGTAGTAAGGAGGTAGTGTGTGTATGTAGTAAGGATATAGTGTCTATTCAAAGTTTTGTTTGACTGAAATTGAATCGAAATTCTTCGTGTAGTTTCAAAGTGTACTAGGACATAGCAGCGAGCTGTGAAGTATTTCCAAAAACATTGGAGCAGTATCAAAAAATTAACACTGAAATTATTTCTTGTTTACACAACAATGCAACTTTCTCTGCGTGCATCCTTTTCACTGAGAATTTATAGGTCGCACTTTCATAATAAAGTTATTCTCCGTGAACAGAGTGTAGGAGTATGTGCTGGAGAGGTGAGTTTTCGTTAGAGTTGGCTGTGGTTAGGTAAGTGTGTATGCGAGTGTAGTTGTATATCGCGGTACCGTGTGGGAGGGCGGTGTGGGTTCGGGCGGAGTCGGTGTCGGTGTCGGTGTCGCGGGGGGTGCGAGGGCGCGCGGTGCGGGGGGATGCTGCGCGAGGCGCGGCAGTGTCCGCATTATCTCGGAGGGGGTGAGCACGCGGATGTGCGCGTCCGCCTCCAGGAGCCCGCCCGCCGTCACCGTCACGTTGGGCGCGCGCACCGCCCCGGGGGCCCCGACGATCGCTGGCACCGCTGCTCCGGCCGCGACTGACGTCACCGCGCCGGGCGGGACGAGTGGTCCCACGGGAGGCGCGGGTGCGGGCGTCGGCGTGGTTGGCGTGGTCGTCCCGCTGCCGGTCTCGCTCTCGCCGCCCGTACTCTGTCGCGCCTCAATACTTAGTACCCTCTCTATTTACTAAAGACCAGACTTTCGCATTTCTATTAAGTATCCCAAGCGACACATACTTTTGGTCCCGAACTAGAGACAACATTTGGTTGTATTCACGGTGCATCATTTTGGTCAATGGTGCGGTCTAGTTGTTAGGGTTGGAATCGGTAAAAGCCCAGGGAAAAATTATACTATGGGACTTATGGACTAAGCTCAATTTCATCAAGCGTAAATCCCAAAAAGAAGTCAAGAGCCCGGACAAATACTACTGTAGATCCTGTCACTTCACAAACAGGCACTGTCGAAGCATGTTTTACGTAACAATACTGTGCTTGTGAATGCTAGTTTTATGTACATGTGCTAGCTGATACAAGCAATAGAATCTACAGCACTCATCACACAATCTTACTAGCTAAACAGTGTATTGTACCAGAATAACTTTTAAAATTTGCTGATTTTTAACCCCGACTATAAAGAGGTGTCTGTTTTACTCCAGGGTCTGATGATGACCAGGATCTAGGATACTACTAAAACTGCATCTTCAAAATTGAGTTCAATTATTCCGTTTTTCTAATCTTAAAGGACCACTAAAAATAGTCGGGGGTCTTAATTTTTTTACAAAATTAAGTTGTCTCTTGGTTTCAGACCTATCTGCATTTTATTCATATTAGTCGTATTGAAAAAAATTAGACTACTTCGTGTAAACTTCCCAGTAATACAGTAGCAATAAGTTTTCTAAAACAAATATAGCAACTAGTCCAACTAGTGGATTAAAACATTTTCCACTTTGTGATATTGCATCGAGGTAGGCACTCAAAAGTAGCTGGTTTGATACAGGACATCATATTTTATAACAAAAATTATAACATGATTTTCTGGCGTATTCATACAACCTGAATCAAGGTCAACATAGACTCATCCATCTTTAGTTTTTGATAAAGTCTAAAGCCGAGATAAATAGACGTCAGGTACTTAGCTAGCACGTACCATGGCCCCTCCGTCTCCTCCCGTGAATGTCATAAAAGTCGACTAAGGGATTACACAAGGAGATGTGTAATGAGTCTAATCCAAAGAAAAATACTACAGTCAATTCTGTGCAGCAATCTCTAAACTTAAACCGCGTTAAAATTGATAGACTGAAACGTTTTCATAGACAGAAGGTAGCGCAATATATTATCGCAGGCGCGAGCCTCCCTGTTGGATTGAAGGTGGCAAAATTTGGTTTTTATTAAATAACGCCTCAAAAGTTGACCCTACGACAAAAGTGGATATGACAGGAATCATGTAATTTCTTAAATTTTTTGCATTCATAAGTTTTATTCTGAGGCCCAATTCTCTTAGTAATTTTAAAACTACACTGAAAGTTGACCGAATCGAGACTGAATTGTAAATTGACTGAAAGTTGAATTTCTTGTCCCTCCTAGATAACAATTTAGTCTACTTTCAATTCATGGTGACCACCATTAGAGTAGGATATATATATATAATTGGAAAGAGTAAAGAGAGACTCCATCTACTTATGCTAAAATTAACGATAAAACTTTGAATCGTGCAAGTTTCGGTCACATTTCGATATAATCACATTACAGTGTTGTATTTTATGTCAGGAGAATACCATTTCTGACATTTAAGACATCGACACAAGATCGAAACATGATCCGAACTCGTATTTTAACTAATTTTTAGTTAGTGAATTGGGCCTCTGAGATACAACCTACCCTAACAACATATATCAAAACCGTTTCTACACCACCTAGGGGTAGGGCAAAACCATTGACTGGATTACAAGGAAATTCTGCACAGAATCGAAACCTTGTCTGTCGTACTATACTTTACTACTTATACTTTGTCGTATATAAAACCAGCACTGAATGGCACACAATAAACACGGGTGGTAAGTGAGTCGGGTTAGCACACACCACGTCTAAGCACAAACACACATACCTGCTGCGCTTTCTTCATTCTGATCGCGCTGCGATTGTCCCGCGCTCGTTGAAGATAGGGAGCCTTCTGTTCAGAGGGAAGTGCCCGCCATTTCTTGAGGATCTGCTTGCAGCGATCAACCCAGTTCGGGAATTCGGTCTTCCATTCGGGGTGGTTCGTGTTTGCGTAGAGGACGGCGGATATTGTCGCAGCCGAACCTAGACCTGATGGAAAAATAAGCTCACTACATTTAATATCTATTGTGTAAATTGTCATGACTTTACTCAGATCTGTGAGGGGAATCCTATAGGGGGTAGTCAAAGGCCAGTCCAAACATAGAATTTGGCCCATGGCAAATAATGTTTTACTTTAGCTTTTAATTGAGTAATTAACGGAATAAGTGATTGACCATAACAATGGATTATCACACAGGTCAAGTCCACCTGGAACGCACCCTATGTGGCATTGCACCCTAAGATATAACGGTGTAAAGTCTCATGCGCATGTAATAACACCTAGTCCTTGAAACCAGACCACAGTAAAGCAATGAATTATATACTGCTTTGCGTCAGAAATAGGTATGGTGGCAGCACTTTATCTTCGTTCAAGGTTTCATTCGGGGAAGTACTACTACCGTACCTATTTCTGCCGCCAAGTATTAGTGCTCGCATTGCTGTGTTTCGGTTTGAAGCGTACGGGTGCCGGTGAAATTACAGACACATGAGAATCTTTATGTCTCAGGGTCGGCAGCGCGCGTTATGCCTCTGGTGTTGCAGGCGTCCATAGGTTACGGTAACTACTTTCCATCAGGTGGGCCGTAAGCTTGTTTGCTTCCATAGTAATATAAAATAAAACACAAAAAAGCTCTACTACTACTGAAACTATTATTTTATTATTTCACGAGAATGGTTGCAAGCTCATCGCCGCTGCAAGTGAGGAAAACAAAGGTACTTACTCTCGTCAGCTCGCATCTTGTCAGCACTGCGTTGATTATAGGAGGGGGGCGGAGCGGAAGGCTGCTCCCCCCACTGGCTTCCAGCCCCCGCTCCATTCTCAGAGCCGAATAATGGGCTCAGAGCGCTGCTGCTGCTAACAAAACATTACCAGTTACATTTTGTATCATCATCAATCGTACGACGAATGGTCATACGCCACCTTCATCCAACTTTCTACAACCAATCAGGTGGGAGGCCATCCTACACCGGGTCTTTCGGTTCGTGGTCGCCACTCGAGAACCTTAATTCCCCATTGATGATTGTGGTTCTGCGAGCTAGAAGAACCTATGAAAACTTATGAGAGCCAAAAAACTTCAGTGTCGATTGAAAAAATGTAGGTCACGCCAAATTTTATGGACGGTCGCAATAAGAGCACATCGCTTATCCTTCTCCAAACACCTTTTACACTCCCCGTCATCCACAGCGCGGCGATACGTGGCTATGTTCAGAATGGCCAAAAATTAAGTTAAGGTGGAACGTTAGCAAAGTGGCGCGAAATTCTAATTTTATTGTATTTTTTGCTCGTTGCAGCACATCGACACTTCTTGAGACAGCGAACACTGATTTAGCGGGAATTAGGACACCTAACACAATGTTCAAATAGTATCCCATAAATATTATCATTAGTTTAGCTACGAATGTCAATAAGTAGTCGCAGTGCAGGATGGATCAACGATATTTTAAAGGTAGCAAGAATTCGGTTGATGCAGGCTCAATACCAGTGTGTGCCATCAGCAGTGGATTTCTACAAGCTGATGGCTGATGATGAAGGAGATACATAACTTCTAATTCTAATTCTAAGTGGGGGTGTTAAGACCTGCACTGACGTCCCGCTGTGGGGTGTATTGTGCATTGTCCCCCTGTGCTAACCCTACCCCAGCCAGCCCAGCTCCGCAGGACTTTGGGTTGGTGGCAACACCGTTGAAGTGTGTCCGAAGGCGTCGATGCTGGAGAGCAGGATAGAAGTAGCTCCTGCAAACCCGTCTTGGCCCTGGTCTCTTTTGTGGCACATAACTGTGATACATAACTTGTATAACCAAAATGATACTGACTTGCTTCCGAAATCAGTGTGGTAGGGTGATGCATACGAGTCCATAGGGCTTTGTAGCTGTCGCCTCTGCTGCGAGTAAGGCGTGCCGGCCATGGAGTTCACGTACGATACCGACGATTCTTGAGATTCCTGCCAATCAGAGTGGATATTTGTCAGAAATAATGTTTTGTTGGAAAATATACTTTTTAGAAGACGCTTTAATCCATATCCTGATGATAATTAAACAACCAAACACTACCCTAAACCCACACAACGAACGTTGGGCACGGACCACGGACTACAGACAGTCAAGAGCAGCCCTTCCGGCTGTCTCACCATGACTCACGCGTCGTCTGCTCAACCTTTCAAGACTAGACCTTCGTACCATCGTGGGGACACTCACAGGCCACTGTCTCCTGAAAAAACACGTCTACAACATCGAAGCCACATACAGCCCACTCTGCAGGGGGTGTCTGACCGAAGAAGAATCGGCTGCCCACGTAGTCCTGGAATGAGTAGCAGCAGTGGGAGTAGCAGCTCAATGTGAACAAATCCTCAACAACCCGAGGTCACTCCGCGAAGCTTGCGAAGACCCCAGGAAGCTTCTGTGCATCTGGACGGAGTTAGGCTGGCTAACTATCTAGCCAGTTAACTCTCACGCATAATGGATCATCATAGAGTTCGAATGCGGAAAAGAGAGTTCTTTAACATTAATAACCAAACATTGTTAGTCTACTAATAACTAAATCATTATATATATATATAAGAGTATCTTGGAATCGTGAGCCGGGGTGGAAGGGGGGGCGGGTCTGACATGGTTTAGATAAAAGCGTTACCTGTTGAAATCATGAGTCGGGGTACTTGGTTGAGATTAAAGCTTTACCTGTGAGTCATCAGTCAGAACGCCCTTGAATATTTCATCAACATCATTGCTATCCATGTCGGGTAGCGGGTCCCGCACCATGTTGTCTATGTTTATGTTGAGCAGAGACAAGTCGTCTTTGGGTGATATCGTCGACGCTTGAGACGAGCCGCCAGTTTCTACCAAATAAATAATAATTATTATTGAAACGGTCGCAGGAAGTCGGTGTATGGAGGTGGGCCGTTCGTCTTGGCATTCTGTGGGGCAGGGTGCACTCCTGCACTATTGCAGGGTGAACAAGTGATAGCCAGTAACATTAAGAACGATGTAACAACTTACCACTTATGCTTTCAGTCTTAGCAATAGTTTGCGTTTCGGGAACAGTAGGAGGTACTTCCGCCTCGGTCTGTGGTCCTAATATAGCATTTTTCAATGCGGTCGAGTCTTCAGTGTGTTTCAGCTGACATTCGTCTATTTCAGTCTTTATTTTGACGCCGTCCGAGGCGGTCGTGTCATCTTTCTCCTCTTTGGGCCGGAGTGAGTTCAGGAGTTCACTTTCTTCCTGTATTTGGAAATGTTGATCAAGTTAAAGGTAAGTAACTAACCGCCTTAATAACAATGCATACTTTAGTGACAGGGTATTTAATTAGCTTTTAAGGGGGCCGATGTATTAGAAAAAGCCTACGGAAAACCAACCGCTTTTCCGACAGGCCTAGGCAGGCCTTTTTGGTCCTCACGATACAGGCTCGGCCTAGTGTGAGGGCCGTCGATAGACACTTCTTTTGATTATGCCGTCAGTTTCAGCATTGTCCGGTTTTTATTAAAACCGTTAGTACCAAGTTTAATGGTGTAATAAATGAAATAGCTTAGTTTATATATTACCGGATTTGTTGATGCTGTAAATAAATTTATATTCTATTTTCTAGTCATTAGTGTTGGACATTAATCCTAGTTGGACATTTTTTATTTTGGACATTAGTCGTGCAAATGTCATCATCATCACTAGCCAGTTTACGCCCACTTCTGGAAGAGACCTCCCCTATTGAATACAAAGACTAGTTACTACATAATTCAAGAACGTTAGTCGTAATCGTGATTGCTGCAAAACTTAGACTCAGGCCTCAGGTTGTCTGGAAGAAATCGCTTCTAAGCGATAAGACCACCCATTAGACTTTTCATTTTGTATTGTTTTGTTTATTTTTATTATCTTAGGGTGTGCCGTGATGCGTCCGGCCTAAGAATAGACCAATCCTCCTCCCGTGGATGCAAAAGCCTTACTAAGGGATCACACCAGGGGATGGGCAGCAGCATCCATCCGAGTTAACACCAAACTGAGATCACCAATCCGCCTGCCAAGCGTGGTGATTATGGCAAATCCCCCTAATTGCATTCTATGGGGGAGGCTTCGTCCAACAGTGGACGTCTAAGAGCTGTTGAAGGTGTACAAACAATAGGAGTACAATAAAGTATTTTCTATTCTATTCTCAATGGAGCGTCTTGTAGTGCAAGTCAGGATGGAGGGTAAGAGACCTCGGGGTCGCTCTCCCACACGGTGGTCAGACCTTATAAAGTCCAGCACACAAATTTCCATGACCGAATGTTCTCGCAATGTTGCTAATAGAGCCGAGTGGAGACGCATCGCAAGAGCCGCCACTCAAGTAAGACCTACTTTACCACGACCACTCTGTCAAGAGTGTACGACTAAGAAGAAGATTCTATTCTATTCTCAGTTACCTGATTGAGCGATATCAAGATGGTATGATCGTTTTCGTTGAAAGGGGCGAGCGCAGCCATCACGTCTTCCCCTTCGCTGTCGGAGCAGTCTAGGTCTATCTTGAAGTCGCGCAGTTCGCGGTAACCCTCCGGCGTGGCAGGCCGCAGCGAGCCTGCAGGGCATTCGGGTGGGTTTCCTGCTGACAAATTGTTTTATTAATGACTGAAATAGTAGTTAAAAGCGTTACTTATAATTTTCACCAATAAACTAAGGAATCCCAAATACTTTCGAGAAACTTTATACAGGTCAAATTGACAGGTTTCTATGGTTTTAAAAACTGGCTAACAAATTTCAAAAAAAAAAATCTCCTTTCTTGCACGAATAATTTTCGAGTTTAGGATGGAGGACAGAAGTACCATCAGCCGTGACGTGTCCGGTCAACAAATAGACCCCTCTGTCTCCTCCTGTTGATGTCATATAACTTTTCATTTAAAAAACCGACTTCCGCCATTTTATTCGACAAAATATTTGGATGAAAAAAAAATGATGAAAGAACCATAGTGGCGAAAGGATTATTATACTTTTTGAATGCAAATGCTTGGTTTGTTGCTGAAAATATCAAAATCGCCATTTGTATGCCTACAATATTTGAGGAGTTCCCTCAATTCCTCATGGATTCCATCATCAGAACTGGATTCTGAAAAAAATGGGACCAATCTGGAAGTATATCTATTCAAATAAAAAAATAATTTTCGAAATCGGTTCATAAACGCCGGATATATGCGGCAACAAACATTAAAAAAAAAACAACCGAATTGAGAAACTCCTCCTTTTTTGAGAAGTCGGTTAAAAAGCAGCAAGTGTCGGGCAGCAACATTCCTGAGTAATTAACACCATCAATAGTCAATAATCCACCTGCCAAGCTTAATGACAAACCCCCTAATTGCTTTCTTTGGGGGGAGGCCTCGCCAGTCCTCCAGCAACGTGTAACGGCTAGAACCAGCTAGAAGACGTGGTGAGTAGAGTTTATATCAATAGTACCAACCTCAAATTCAAGTTATTGGGAGTGGTATAGTAGATACTCATAACTTCAATGTTACCTGTAGAACTGACGGCTGGTTTTGCCGGATCCAAAAGGTCTTTGCCGAAAAAAGCCTCCTGCATGTACGGGGGAAACTGCTCCATCAACTTAGAGCGCGGCTTGCGACGGGGCTTGCGTTTGTTACTCGGTGATTCTGCATCAGAAAAAGCAAGTAACATTGTATAAATCGGTTGTAGTTCCATGAAATGAATACAGCAGTAAAGGATAAACCTATTTCCGCCATATTGTTTTCAGCTATTAAACCACAAACACACTGTACTTTTACAATATGAAGCCACTCATTAAATATTACATATCAATTTAAATAAAACCGTTGCGTGTCTTGACTGACTCACTCACTCACTGATTGACTATCAATGCACAGCCTAAACGGTAAGTCCTAGAGACCTGAAATTTGGAGGGTACATTCCTTTTGCAGTCTAGGGGGCGCTTTTCACTAGTGTAAAAGAAACCGCCAAAAAAAATGGTTAAATAGATCATGAATATGATACGTTTTACAGTTTAACCATATACAAGAATAATTTATCCCGGTATAATCATTTATCCCCAGTTCGTGATAGGCCTAAAAAAAGGATAATGGTTTATCCATCCCCGGAGCTATGCCACAGACAAACATACAGATTACTGCCATCTTAATTTGCCATCTTCATTGGATTAGGGGAAAAAAGAACATCCATCTTTCAAAAAAATAAATTACGTTGCGAACGATATTGTCCAAGTTTTTTTGGATCAGACGATTCAACTAGGAAGGTGCACCTTCGACAAAGAAGTCAATCGACGAATCTAACTCGGGTGGGCAGCGTTCGGGAAACTACACCATATCTTCTCGTCACAGATACCGCAAAGCCTCAGCGGGCTATGGAGAGGGCTATATGCTAGGGGTTTCACTACGAGATAGAATCAGAAACCAAGAAATCCGTATAAGAACCAACATAGCTCTCAGAATTAGCAAGTTGAAGTGGCAATGGCAGGTCATATAGCTCGCAGAACTGACAACCGTTTAGGAATAAAGAATAAAGGGTAGAGGAAGGTCCTCTATTCAAAGACATTATAAACGTCGCAGGAAGTCGGTAGATGGAGGCGGCTCAAGACCGTTCGTCATGGCATTCAAGGGGGGAGGCCTATGTCCAGGAGTGAACTTCTAGACTAGCAATGATGATGATTAAACAATGAAATCTTACCTCCAGAAGCGTGTGTGCCTTCTCCCTCTCTATCCTCATCCGCCTGCGCTTTGATAGTCGCCTGTCTCTGTCGCACAACGAACCCGCCAATACCGAGCTTGTTCAGGTTTCGCTGTCTCTTTCTCCTCAGAACCGTCAGGCCAGTTTCCGTAGTGTACAGAGTGAATCCTTCAGGTGGAGGTCCGTCATTCGCTGCATTCCAGAGGATACCCTCTTTGTAATTCGGATTTTGTTGCGAGCCAGTTAAACCTAATACAACACAATTCACAATGGTAAGTCGCGCTTGACCAGGACTAGCATAATAACCTCAAAGATACCTAATTTACAGCGCAGTTTGTATTCCACATTCGTTTAGTTATATCTCCTAGGGTTAAAATGCTAACCCTGGTTGGCGCAATTGGGCAAAGTTATAACTGTAAGGCTGTCATTAGTGCATAAATTTTCTGAAACAGTGACAACGAGGGCAATTTGAGAAGCGTCGACGATTTATGGTACTTGAAATTGGCAGAATGTGACCACTACCCACATTATGGATATAGTACTAAATCCATGACCCACAGTAGCTTCGAGTGACAGAGGGCACTCCAGGTCAGAGGTGCTCGCATCTACTGTCACACGCAAAGTTGTCCTGCGAGTTTACTTTATGCCAATTTTTACCAACCAATTATTATATATGTGACACTTAACACATGTCAAATTGACTAATTTTCACCAAACCAATTCTTATTTTAATTGAAACTTAACGCATGTCAAACTGGCTCATTTTCACCAAACCAATTCTTATTTTATCTGACACATGTCAAATTGTCGGTAAAATTGTGGCATTCGTTAAGTATCTCTTAATAG
Organism: Epirrita christyi; assembly: GCA_951392215.1. NCBI lineage: Eukaryota > Metazoa > Arthropoda > Insecta > Lepidoptera > Geometridae > Epirrita > Epirrita christyi. Next base: position 12,933,692 of record OX595841.1, on the reverse strand, counting down.
CGTTAGGTAGTCCTTATTTCGTGGGTGACAATGAGAATTTATTCAAGGCAAAGTATAAAGATAAAATAAATAAAACCTTTCTTAGAACCTTCCTTGAAATTGAGTTGAAAACGATTGTAGAAAACGCATTAGGTACAATTGGTTAAGTAATAGACGAACACACAAACAAACAAACAACATAAACCGCAGGTAAAAATATGCCACAAATTAAAACTGTTGCTTTTCGAAAGCTAGATACTCTACGATAACATGCCCCCTCTGATGCCTTACCATGAGCTGTTATAGCGATTCAGTTCAAAAAATATCCAGTACAAAATATCAATATTTATTTGTTTATTTTATATTTTGTACTAAATAGTTTTTGAACTGAATCGCTAAAGAGCTCATGGTAAGACCTCAGGTCTGCTGTTCCAGTGTCAATTGTATAGCAAGACGTTTTAAAGTTGACTTTCACTGTAAAAGTGTATAAAAATTGCAGTGGATGGGACCTTGTAATCGTAGAACCAACCGCATAGTTGGAAGCTCAGTTGGAAGTAAAGAGCTGGGGCCCAATCACCCCCCGAAAATGTCTAACGTGGCATTTTCATACAAATTCTGTCACTGTCAAAGCTGACAGGTTTTGTATAAAAATATTACGTTTGACATTTGCCTATGGCGCGAGAATGCCAGGTTTTCTTTTTAATCTGTGGTGAATGTCATAAAATAGTGTTTCTATCGTGTAAGAGCACAGGGTAGTGAAATTAAATATAAGGTGTATTGCGTGTCTTTTTAAACGGGTGAAAATAGTCCACCAACGTTTTAGTAATAATAACTTTTCATTTAAAAAACCGACTTCCGCCACTGTACTAGACTAAATAATTTTGGATGAAAAAAAATTATGAAAGAACAATAGTGGTGAAAGGATTATGATACTTTCTGAATGCAAATGCTTGGTGTCTTGCTGAAAATATCAAAATCGCCATAGGTATGCCTACAATATTTGAGGAGTTCCCTCGATTCCTCATGGATTCCATCATCAGAACTGGATTCTGAAAAAAATGGGACCAATCTGGAAGTATGTCTAATCAAATAAAAAAAGAATTTTCCAAATCGGTTCATAAATGCCGGAGATATGCGGTAACAAACATAAAAAATAAAAAAAAATAAAAAATACAACCGAATTGAGAACCTCCTCCTTTTTGGGAAGTCGGTTAAAAATGCCATTGCTTTACTGAAACACGACTTCAGTTGACTTGGATTGTTTATCGATTTGAACTAATTTTATCAAAATAATATACCTACTTGACACAGGCAAAATTAAGGAGACTTTCCTCAGAGGCCATAATTAAAAGAAGATTTATTTTTTTTCTTCATGTATAGCATTTATCGTTTCAACAGTGATGCTGGGGGCACACTAACGGGAAACGCCGTTAATTATCGCGATGATGGACGTTTAACGTTGGTGTAGCCACTACTTTTACAACGGTATTCACATTGCCGTTTAACGTTAGGCGATAGCTCGAGTAGCAGTACAGCAAAGAGATTTCGCGAGAATTAATGCGTTGAAGCGGCTACACTACGTTTGTCATTGTACACCGTGAGCGCGACGGGACCGCACGTGCGTTTTTATTTGTCTTCGACGAAAGCTTGGCGACGAATTATTGCCAAGAATGGGCATTGTGGCCACTCCATTTAACGCGTTAATAATTAACGCAACATTTATCGCGATGATGGGCATTGACGTTTCCCGTTAGTGTGGCCCCAGCATGACAAAACTTGATAGACGTTCATACGTCCAAATTGTTAAACCTGCCCACAGTGTATATTATTCTTTAAGCTGCCTATTGACAAAAAATACTTAGTCCTCAGCATCAAGGAAGTAACCTGGCCTAGCACAGATTAAAAAGAAATCCTATGATTGGTGCCCTGGGTCCTTACCTGGTTCTTCTTTGACTTCCGCGGTGCTATCCGGCTTCGAGTCATCCGCCATCTCGGCGTCAGCATTCTGAACCACTGTTTCAATAGATGCCATTATTTCTATTCCATAATGCCAGCGTCCAACACACAAAAACTCATATTAGATAATAATTTATCTACTAATTGAGCTTTGGAAAGAAAGAAAGCCATGCAAATATGTCTTTTTTTAGTTGGACAAAGGCACAGTGTTAAGGAAGATACACACACCGAATTATTTCAAAAAGCAATTGGTAAGATGCCAACGTATTCCACTTCAATATGTTCTTACGGCGAAACTGCATTCGAGGGTCGTAAACTCTTAAATGATTGCCGCTCGAATGTCTTTTCGCGTTTGCTGACATCTGAATAAAGATAATAAGAGTCTGTGCTGAAAAAGAATAAGCGCGGCAAAAAACTGAACTACAATTATGATGAAATACATAAGTTTAGATCAAGATTTTTATTTTACTATTCATTTTTCATCATAAGTATCAAGATCTGGCAGTCAAGTAGTATCTTATTTAATTTTGATATTCACTACCTCCTACTACCGGCTACCAAATTCAAATTGGCTTATCCACGAGATTATTGGCTACACACAGGGTTCATATAAGACCTTGTGTAAGAATTAATTGTAACCAATTGAAATTGAGTGTATTAATCACAGGCACAGGACAGTGTTGCATACAATACCCTGTAATTGAGAACTGCCCTCGTCTGACACCTATTCTCTTTCCGCAAAGACCTAGCAGCAGATCGGAAAGCCGTTCTTCCGTCAGTTTAAAAGCTAAGCAGCATCAACAAACCCTCAACTTACCCGCATCTTTATCAGTCTGATCATTCTTGAATCTCCGCTTCCGTCTCGTGTGCGTGATGCCGAGTTCCGCTTCCAACTGTTTCATGTGATGCGCGCCGCGTTGAGACAAACACACGTCGTCTACGTAGTACTCGCCAGCTAGCCCGAGGGAGAGGGGGGTGGGGCGCGGGGTGGGCCGAGCGGGAGGTGTGACGGGGGTGGGGGCCGGTTCTATGGCGCGGATTATGTGCGGAGCGGGAATCTCGCGGCCGCGGCACAGGATGCATTTGTACCTGGAGAATTAATAGTGGCGTTAATTATGCAAAGGATATTACTGCTTGCAAGAAAAACTGAAATGTGGACACTTTTAAATATAAGGGAACTATCATCCTACCATTTCAAAATTCACATTATCTTATTGGCTTTTTCACATAACAACAAATCGTTGCAGTCTGAGAGAAAGAAGTTACATAAATTGCTACTTTTGAGGTTCAAAGCCATTAAGGCCCGGTTACACAATGCAAGCTAGCAGGCGAGCTAGCTTGGTCAGTTACTGCAGTGCAGCTACTCGCGCCATGTGACCGCATCATACGAGTTACTGTCATGAGCGAGGTCAATCAATAGCTCGCATCTGAGTTACTAAATTTTTTTTTGACTCGCCACTGGCCTTCCCCCACCACTCTACAAGCAGCAACTCGGACGTCAACTCGTACGATTTTGTGAAATGACAGTAGCTCGTAAGCTTTTACTATGGTATGAACCTATGATCAGTCGTGTATTTTTCAACAACATTGCACGAGACTGAAAAGATGCAAGTACACACGAGTCTACTTTCACGCCAGCAGCTCGCACTTGTGTGACCGGGTGACGCGAGTCGAGCTACTGTCATGCAATCACACAGGTGCAGTAGCTGTCCACTGTCAGGTCAGCAACAAGAGACAGCAAGAGGTCAGGCCTCCTCTATAGAATTGCATTATTTGCAGGGGTATGGCTTAATCACTACGCTTGGCAAGCGAATTGACAATCGCAGTATTGGTTTATTGTACACGGGTGGATGCTGCTGCCTGATGTAATCCCTTAGTCGGCTTTTACGACAGCTACGGCCCATCAGAGTGGTGAATCTACACCGAGTATGGTTTGTAGTTGCCACTCGAGAACCTTTATTCCCCAAGGGTTTATGCCCTGCATTACTAATTCAATTGCTAATTCTGAGAGCTATATCGGCCCTACGCCACTAAGCCATCCTGGCCGTACAAAATAATGTTTTTTGTATTAAATAAATAAGTAAATAGATGAAAAAAAACCCCATACTCCCTCTACATACCCAGCCCTACAGCAGACTTCAGCGTCGTTCTCGTTGCGTATCGCGTCGCAGGTGGCGTGAAGCCAGCGGTTGCACGTTTCGCACTGGATTATCAGCTCGCCGTCCGAGTAGGGCTCGGAGCATACGCAGCACATCACTAGCGACGCGCAGGGGGCACATTCTGGGGACAAATAAAGGCTTTGTTATTAGAATATATAATTTTCGAATCATAAGAAGTAAAATGATAAGTTAAATGCTAACTTGTTTACAGGCTACTATAGCAATGTGTCAATGTGTACTTAGCTAGCGTATTTGCTATATGCATAGTTGGATAAACTCACCAGTATAATTATCACACCAATGCGGCGTATCCCTAGTACCACAGACTAGACAACGGCGACACCTTTCGCAACGCCACGCCCCTCGCGGCACTTCGGCCAACATCGGTCGCGCACAGTAAGTGTGCCATGCAGTATCGCAGTCATCGCAGAGTAGCAGCAATGTATCGTCGCCACGGTTACCGCAGCCCTCGCAAACAGTGCAGTCGAGGCAACGCCAGCCAAGTGTCACAATTACTTGGGATACCTGTGGATTACAAGGAGACAGTCAAATACTATCCTACCAAAGTCCATTCGATTTTACCGCGAAATCGATTAACCAATAACGGCGCAAGATTTTTTAGCGCGCGATTGGTATAAGTAGAAAGAAGGTTCCAACGCTATAGAAATTGGTCTACGGCGCAAGTACATCGGGGCGACTTATATTTTTTTGGGTAAAACCTGTACACATATAAATTATGAAGTAAGTAAGTAATGTCTATCCCTAGAAGAACCAAGATCACCGACATAGCTCTTAGAATCGGCAAGTTGAGGTAGCAACGGGCAGGTCATATAGCTCGCAGGACTGACAACCGTTAGGGAAAAAGGTTCTCGCGTGGCGATCACAAACTGGACGACGCGGTAAAGGCCCTCCACTTGATGAACCAAAAACATTATAAATGTAACAGCAAGTCGGTGGATTGAGGCGGCTCAAGACCGTCCGTCGTGGCATTTTAGGGGGGGAGGCCTATGTCCAGCAGTAGACTTCTACAGGCTGATATGACCTGGATTGAGTTATAGTAGGTTACTTTATATTCAGCAGGACTATTCTCTATTTCGCGACAGGTTTTCAAAAGGCGTAAATTGTGCAATCAGGGCTGTCACTGTAACTTTTGTACTTAGGAGAAAAGCGACGTTTGACAGCCCTGATTGCACAGTTTACGCCTGTTGGAAACCTGTCGCGTGTTAGAGAATAGTCCAGCCGGTATATGCCGAGCGAAGCTGCGAGCGAACATTAGTAAACTGTAGTAGGACTGCAATCACTAATCTGGCTGCAAATTGTGTTGATTATGCAAATCCCCGCATTGATTGCATTCTATGGCTGCTGAACATGACGATGATAAATACCTAAACTTGCAAGTAGCCAAAATAGGCCCCCAGTGTTAACACGAAACTCACCTTAATATTGACGCAGTAAGGGTGATAGGTCTGTCCGCACTGCGCGCAGGCTATCAGGCAGCCCTCCGAGTCGGTTCCAATGGCACCGCACATAACACATAGATCTTGCGTCAGTACGAACTTGTCTTTACTTGAGCAGAGGACAAGTTTATTTTCCACACCTGATAACAAAACCACGAATAAGTTCAAAATATCTGTAGATATAGAAAACATTATTACAAGATTGGCGAAAGGGGAGGCATTTGCCCTGCAGTAGGACACCACTAGCCGATAGACCTCCACTGCTGGACATAAGCCTACCCCATAGAATGCCACGACAAACGGTCCTGAGCCACCACCAGCCAACGACTTCCTATGACTGTTACAATGCAAACTGACCATCGACACAGGTATGTGATAGATTACTTTCCAATACCTACCGCCAGTAACTGAGCGACAATAACAGGAAAGAAGATTAAGCAACATAAAAAATACTCTAATAGAGATGTTACATAACTCATTTCAAAGGACTCTTTATTTCGTACTATGAAAAGAGCTTTCGAATTAGATTTAACTCTCATCTCTAGCTGTGCATGTTGCTTTGCGCCAGAAACTTAACATAATACCCTTTGATAAATAATACACACACTATTTATCAAAGATAATACCTATCTTTTTCTATTATTACCATTGTTCTGTAAATTAATGCCATTTTTTCAACATAATGGTCTCGTAATATTTGGTAAAATTGGTTAGTGAAAATGGGGTTAAGTGTTCCCTGTGATTCTAATATATAAAGAAATAATTATGTTTTGATGGAGTTTGACTTACCAGGGTCATCTTCTGGAGTCTTATTATCCGGTGCCTGGGGCCGCTGTAACCCCAATCCCGGCACTCCGAAAACCCCTCTCATCTTAGGTTTAGACCCTCGTTTCCTCCCGAAGTCTAGCGCGGATCTCTGCCGTTTTTTGAAGCCTATCTTGCCGGCTGGAGGGAACCCGCCCTTTAGTTTGTAACCTCCGACCTTTGTCTTGGCAACCTTAGATGAAACTGTGAATGGCTTGCCCTTGCCTAAGCCGACATCAGAGGGCTGGAAACAAGAAAACAAATTAAAATTGAAAAACTCACAGCTTTGAACATCTTATCTTTTGGTCTCTATGGAATGTTCGCCTATGTACATGATATGTTTTTTGTGCAATAAAGAATATTCTATTCTATACGAAAGATGGTTTAAAATGTAAAAGCATTTCAATATCTCGATTGTGATCTGACACTTTCATACAAGATTTCGTCAGTTTAATACTTTGGAAATTTGTGTAGTAGCGCGAGAATTTATTTCGGAAAACATACAATCTGCTTTTGTATTACAGTCGTATATATATGTATCGTCGCAGCGGGAATCGAACCCGCACCTCTTGCGTCTCAGCCGACATGCCTATTTGCCCGCCATGTCACGGAGGACCAAAACAAAAATAAACAGTATGGCACATCATTGATTGACAACCTCTGTGGCGCGGCGTGCGAAGGTTCGCCTGCGACGCAGGAGGTTGCGGGTTCGATCCCCGCCTTGGAACAAATATTTGAACGATCTGCAGATAATTGTTCCGGGTGTTCTGGGTATTTTCTATGTAAAATAAAAATATCTATCTATGTAATGTATTGTATTTATGTATAATATCAGTTATATAGTACCCATAACACAAGCTCTGCTTAGTTTGGGGCTAGATAATGTTGTGAAATGTCCAGCATTATTTATTATATATTTATTTATTATCATGTGCTAAATTACAAAAGGACTCCAGTGAATTGTGGCTCAGGCAATAACTTAATCATGAGAAGGAATTACCTTAGATTCTATAGCCAAAGGATCCTGTTCAGATTGTGAGTTCTCATCTCCGAATGACGAGTCTTGAGATGTCGATGCCATGGTGTCGTCATCGAACGCTGGAAAAAAAACCACTGTTCCGGTAAGGCCCTTTCACGCCAAGTTCAATATTAAAATCGTTTTGAGGCTGACTTACATCCAGATTTTGAGGACATCAGCGGCATCTGTGTCTTGCAAATGGGACAGCAGTAGTCATAGCCTGGATTCTGCTCCTTCTTCTGCCTGTACTGCTGCGGCTCTGCTTCGGGGTCGCACATTCCGTGCACGTATCTACAACGGACACAAGTGTCAACAGTCAACTTAACAATAAGATTTCCGTCGAGAATCTTCAGCAAGATACACGAAAGGCTTGCTTCGTTTGCTTGTCATACCTAATGGAAGTTGAAGCCATTCTTTTGAATCTTGATAAAAATTCCCACGCTAACTCCGCCCATGAGCCCTGATTAGAAAGTGATAGCGCTCAGTTGGGCCCGAGAAGAGATGCGGTATGGATTCTGTCCCGCCCAGAAGCGCTCATATGTAATTGTATAATAATATACCGTCAATATCTTCTAGATTCGAAGGATGGACGTAAAAAAGGCTTTAGGAGGGCCGGTTTCAAAAAATAAATCTATCGAGAAAAGTTTTACCAATCGTGTTTCTGATATATGATTTCGTTAGATTACATTCTCAAGTAATCACTGTATAAACATCAAGTTTGTAACTTTTACCTTTACTGAGTGAGAATGTAACAACTGTGACTCCAAAGTCAAGGGGGCTCGTCTTAATGACACTGTTAGTTGGCAACCTAAGTCATAAATATTGTATTTATTAAAATCCCAAGGATTCCTCCTGCTCCAACGCGACCATATGCTACAGTAAGCCCGACGATAAGCTAACATATCATACCAATAAATTGACATGTTACCACTGCCCAATCCCACTGTGATGAAAGGGCTCGCTACAGCTATTTTATTTTATTTTATTTAATTATCTCAGGAAAACTTAAAGCTTAAACTTAAAACTTACTAGTGTGTAGTACATACCGTTTGCAAAGCGTACAGCGGATCATATCCCGATAGGCGGCGGCACGGTAGGCGCGGCGGCAAAGCGGGCAGCACGAGCCCTTGTTGCGCTGCTGGTAGCAAGAGTCGCACACCGTGAAATGCGCGTGCCAACGCGACGACGGGCCCGCGCCCGGAGAGCGCGCTCCGCAATCCGAGCACACGCGGCAACACTGCAACCGAACCGTACACGTTACATACTGATCGCAACCAAGCACACGAGCTAGCGATATCAATAGCAATTCCGGGACTGGGTAGAGCAGAGGTCAAAATGTCTATACGGACCGGCTGTCTATGTAGCAAAAAGTATGAACGTCAAAATGCCCCAGTGTCAAAATGTACATATCATCATGGTCACAATGTTACAAATGCAAGTACATCAAAAGGTGTGATAGACCAAATGCTCAACTGTTATAACGTGCATATGTCTAAATGAATAACTGTCAAAAAGTTCAATGTTCTTGTTGCGTTATGGTAAATTATTACGCCACATTAATTAATTATATCAATTGACAGAGATAGGCAGGATGCTTTTAAAAGAGTACGTAACTAACATAATTTGTGTCTTAATATGGTACAAGAGCGTATTTCGCTATAGCATTTTTGGATATCCTGCAATATTTTTTATACATATATTTTTATACTTATACCTTTCGACTCTAGCACGTTTTTACCGTGATGCATTTAAACGCATGTTCACGTTAACTATTATACTATATGACGTTTGTTCGATTGGACCCGAACACATTTTAACTTCTGTCCATTTTAACCATTGCACATTTTGACGTTTATACTTTTTGCGACATAAATACAGCCGGTCCCGTAGATACATTTTGACACGCACATTCCAACCGTTGAACATTTTGTCACGTTAACTACCTAGTCCCGGAATCTCAATAGCGGTGCACATCTTACCTTGCACTTCCAGCCGTACTTGGGCACGGTGGCCATGACAGGGCGCAGGCAGGTGGCGTGGTACAGTTTGTCACAGTGTTCACAGGCCACGGCGCGCGGCTCACGCGGCTCGCCCGGCGATACGCCCGCGCCCACGCCCGCCTCGCCGCGGCACACCTGACACACACGGCACGCGCGGCACGACCAGCCCGACCGCACACCTGCAACATACATCACTCAAGGTCAAACTACACTACATCGCGTCGAGTAGAGAGCAATGATGCAGAAATGCTGACTCCAGTGGGAACCCAACCTCATCAGCTTGCCATAATAACCAAGTATGGTGTTCAAGTACTCAGATGAATGCTGCTGCCCATTCCCTGGTGTAATGCCTTAGTTGGCTTGTACGACAACCACAGGAGGAGAGGGTTCTATTTCTAGGCATACCACCGAGGTTATCAGAAGGAGGTTGTCAAAAACTACTGAACGGATTTTGATGAAACTTAATGTTATTATTGGTTATACATCAGAATAGGCTATAATTTATTTACCACTTATTGACTGGACCACCGAGATCAAGTCGCGAGCGGTTCGCTAGTATTATAAATGCGAAAGTTTGATTATGTTTGTTACTTCTTCACGCTAAAACGGCTGAACAGATTTGAGTGAAATTTGGAATGGAGATACCTCATACCCTGGATTAACACATATGCTACTTTTCGTGCTACGAAGCAAACTCTAATAGTTACAGTAGATTCGTAACGAGTTACCTGGCAACTGAGCGAGACCGACGCAAGTCCCATGGTAGTGTGCGCCGCACATCACACAGGTCATCAGATTGGCGATGTCTCCGATAGTCCTACAGGTTCTACAATCTATGTCCGTTGAACCTAATGACAACATATGACATTAGAATATAATAATCTGATTCAAAACGACGTTTACACTAGGAATGAAGTCTTGAAAATAGCTCACGCCTTTCTTCTTCGTCTTTAGCAGTCTTTAGACATCAACTGCTAGATGAGACTTCCCCCATAGAATGCAATGGAGGTTGGTTTGCCATAATCACCATGCTTGGCTGGCGGATTGATTACAGTATTGGTGTTGAGTACTCAGGTGGATTCTATTCTTAGGCCGGACACATCTGCAGGGCGATTCTAAAACATCGGAAACGTTTCCGATCGGATTTGTTAGTTTTTCATTTCGATGTGGTAAGTAACTAAAACAATTTTTGTCTAGTAAAACACAGTAAAAAACAATAAATATTGTATATTACTGTGTTTTACTAGAGAAAGTTGTTATAAAACTGTTTTAGTTACTACATTGAAATTAAAATCTAACGAATCCGATCGGAAACGTTTCCGACGTTTTAGAATCGCCCTGCAGGACATAGCACTCGCCATAAATCATAATTAATTTATTTAAATGAATCATCTGCATATTGTGAAATAGACACTCCATAAATTGAGAAAAAACATAACTAGGAACAAGAGAAGTCATCATCAACAGCCTATTTACATCCGCTGCTAGACAAGGCCTCACTGATTGAATACAATGGGGGGATTTGCCATACCACGCTTGACAGGCAGATTGGTAATCACAGTTTAGTGTTGAGTATTCAGGTGGATGCTGCTGCCCGTCTCCTGGTGTAATCCCTTAGTTAAGCTTTTACTATATCCACGGGAGGAGACGGAGTGGTATATTCTTCGGCCGGACACAACACGGCCACAAGAGACAAGAGAAGATAAGTACCTACAGAGTTGTTATTGTCATGAATACAGTGTAGAATTTGTTCCCTACACCATATTCGAAATCGATTCGGAAGTTCTCACTATGAGTATATGACATTGTTTACGATGGTAAATGAGAAGAGTATACTCACATACTAGTGGTATTTGATAGAGGTGATCTTTACAAAATGAAGCCTTGGACTGGAAGTCTATGAATCCTCCAGATGCAAGTACACATGGTAAATGGAAGAATTTATTGCAGCTCATCTGAAACAAATAATGGTAACTTAAAATAATATTAATAAGGTAACACTAAGTTATTGCTGTGTGGTCTTGGCTCCCCAGATTCTGCTAATGGGAATGTCTCCCCCGGGCATGGAAGACAAAATACCATACATTTAGGAAACAAAGATAAATCCAATAAAATATAATGCATAATAACCACAACGAATTTAATTCGTAACATGCAAAATAACAGAGGGGATTACATAACATAATATAATGGCAATTTGACCACAAAATACATCTGCATAGCACAAAGTTCCGAGTCGAAGAGGAAGTCTCTTCGGCATCGCCTGATTCTTTCGCGTGGCATCGGCTAGTCGCTCGTGCCGCTCGTTACAAAGACGGTCGATCGCCTATATTCATGTCATCTAACTATACATTTTCCGTAATATTAAAAGTGTTCTTGACTCCCCAAGAATCTGCTGTCATTTTAATTAAGTATATTGTCAAGTGCGAGTTGGACTGGCGCATTGAGGGTACTTCATTTTAGAAAAAAAAATGAAAGTTGTCTAGAATCTTAAAAGTTTCTCTCAGTCAAAATTAACCAAGGAAATAGAAACTCAATTGGAAATACTAAGCAGAATACTACAGAGTTCAGTCGCCGTCAAAACGATTAGAAAAATAAAAAGTAAGGCTACCTACTCACTATATCACCTAATATGTACCTAATGTTGTTGTGGTAATCAAGACTGTGCAATAAACATTTTTTATCTTTTTTTTTTTATATCATAATGGGTAAAAATAATCACATAATCAGCTCACCTTACAAGGAATACTAGCACCATGTCTGGTACAAAAGGCACATTTTCTTCCCAACGCCAACATCACTATCCCTTTCACCCTAGCTTCCTCAATTTCCGCCTTCTCCTCATCAGAAGCTGTTATTGCCACCTGGCCTTGGAAGGGCGGCGTGAACTCCAAGCAGTTGCGATGGATGTAGAGCATTCTTGAAAAAACCACGACTGGCAGTTCTAGCATCTCTACATGGCCAATGATTGAGAGTTCTTCGGTGTGCTCCATATTGTATAGCGGTGTCCTGAGTAGAAAATCTTTATAAGCACTTATTTCAGTTGCATAACTTTTATTTACAACCAAACTTGCACTGAACAGGAACGGAACTGGCAGGTGGATTGGTTATTGCAGTATTGGTACATAATTATTACTAAAAACAGGATACTTACCATGAATCAATCAGCTCAAAAATCAGTTATAATAATAATAATAATAATAATAAAGTTTTTTTTCAGACAACTACATAGTCCAATATTGTTAGTCAGTTTATGATTAAAGGTTAGTACTTAATAACTAATACAGATTTAGTCCTCTGGGAGAGCTTCCACACCAGAGAGAACATGCATAATTATTTGTAATTTGTTTCAATTAAATTAATAATTCATTTAATTTGTAAGGATGTTGTTATTGCTCGCGCGCACTCTGCTAAGTAGTGAGGCAGTACTTTTCCGCAAGATGGCGTCAAAAGTGTCAGTCCGCGCATCGGCGAACATGCCTGAAGCACTACAGAGTCGCGGGAGCCGCAACAGCGTCCTGAAAGCGTTATTGAATTGGACCCGCAGAGCATTATAATAGTTAATAGATAATAGGTAGTAGTTATAGTGATGATAGTTTCAAAAGTTACAACACAGTATTGGTGTTGAGTATTCAGGTGGATGCTGCTGTCCATCCCCTAGTATAATCCCTTCGTCTGCTTTTGCAACATCCACAGAAGACCGAGGGGTCTATTCTTAGACCGGTCACTCCACAACAGGTTTATTCAGCCAGCTTACAAAAAACATTAAAAGAATTTAGGCACATTATAGAGTCGCATAGTAGGATAGGCATAAAAACCTAATTCCTCTGTTTCATTCTGATATCAGTCTAGAGTTGGCTATAGCATTGTTTTAGCTTTCTGCAGGACTCCAGAAGCCACAAGTTTACTGTGGAATATGTTGCGGCTCTAGACATTCATGCTGGCTCATACACAGAGTTTGGATACACGCCTTCAGATAGAGATCCTACTGAGGGGTAGTCAGGCAAGTGCAAATTATATACAAATTCTACCAAATTTAATTGAAACTACGTTCACCGGCTGAGATGCAAGAGATTCCCGCTGCTGCGAGATAAATGTCTGTATGATCTGCAAATATTTGTTCCAGGTCTGGGTGTTATGGTATCATGGTATCTGTAGTTCCTGATACCTACGACAGGGAATTCTAGTCTTTACAGCATGTGTTTGAGTACCAAACAAACACAAATTTTCGCATTTACAGTATCAGTAGGATTTTACACTTACTTGCACTTATTAAAAGCCTTCTGCCTCCTACTCAACGGCAAAGCCAGGGGGTGTTGATTAGGGTCAATCAGCTCGGGTGGTGGTGACACCAATCCAGGGGTGACCGGCGTGGTTGGAGTACTGCTAGGGGTTGTCACACTAGTAGGTGTGACGCCACCAGAGTTGGGCACGGGTGTGGTGTTTCCTTCGCCTTCGATGGCGCAGGGAATCTGGCGAATCTCACCCTGGCCTAGCTGACTGCGCTCACTTAGATTGCAGAGTGCACAGACTTTACCGGGCCTAAAAATTTAATGGAGCATGAAGAAATGAATATGGCAATATGTTATGAATTAATCAACAAAACTACAAAATATTTGTAGTCATTGACAAAATCATCACGTTTTGTAGTATTAAGCCTAGTAGTGGTAAGATTCCTTCAATTGAAACAAGACTATACAACAAATCTATGTTTGAGTCAAGGGATATCTATACATGACTCTTGATATACACACACAAGAGCATGGTTCTAGAATACAGGTTCAAAATTCAAATTCAATTATTTTATTGTTCAACACAGGTATTATGGGATGTTGTAACTTAACAGTATGTACTTATATATAAATGTCCACTGTGTTTGGACCTTTTGAAGTACAATATAAAAAACCATGCAAGATTTAGCAGAAAGAATTAAGCTAAGCATCTAATAATCCAGTCTCAGTTTATTTTGTCATCTAGGTATTTATTTAGATAATTCATAAAGTACTTGTCAGCTAGAAAAACAAATAGCTTTTGTTTAAAACAGAATAGAATCTCAGTGACCAATATATCGCATAGTAACTAAATTCGGAGTGCCATCCCATAGACACCTTTTAAGAGTAGAGCAGTCTATGCTCTCTTCTCAGAAGAGTGCATAGACTGCTCTTCAATCTCAGAAGGATGATGTCTTTTTTATAACTGTTGGGAATTCAAGCCCACAACAGTGAGCTCAGCGTGCCAATATCAATGTTACGGGTAGAATTCTGCATTTTCCAAAACATTAAAAAAGAACTGGTGGTATTTGTATGTTACCATTTTTCAGGCATGTAGGGGGGTTCCTCAGGCACTGGTGGCATGGTGAAATCATCCTCCTCCATCATCTCTTCCAGGGCATCATCACGGCTGCCTCTGTGTCTCTTAGCTCCTCTCACAGACCCAGCACCTCCTCGATACCTGAACAAGTAGTGGTTAAAGAAACTGTATAGCCGGTTCAGTGAACCACCATCACAATATTATCAGTTAAGTCCATGTATTGCTCATAGCTAAAATTCTACAATTCTACTGGATGGATTAAAATGCAGTTTCCACTGTAATGAAGATAGATAAATAGTAGATAGAAAATACTTTATTGCACACCACATAATAATAATTCGATAGTTAAGTAAAAATAATCTTAATATGATAAACAACAGGTTGTCTTAACACTGAGTAGCAATCTCTACCAGACAACCTTTGAATTGAATGGACTGTACGTAATAGTCAAGGATAGGTATATACCAAGATTAATACCTAGTAAGATTTTGCATATTTTTCAAATCTGAAATGGACAAGCTGTTGAAATTTCTGTTAGACCTATTTCAAAGTTTAATTTACCTTCTAACAATTTTTCCTTCCCTAGTCAGCTTCGGGCCTTCTTTCCTAGGTCTCCCAGGACCTCTTCGGCCTGCAGTAAAGAACGGCCGAGTGTACCCCTGGTGGTGGAAGAACGCCGGCTGCGACACCACCCCATGGGGAGAGGCAGGCTCCTCTCCACGAGGCGACGACGCGCAGGACGTCGGAGTAGACCCGGGCCCCGGATAGAAGTCTAAAAAGAACTATGAATATCAGTAAAACGTTCATTCTTAGTACTTATTCCATACATGACAGGTTATGAGCTGCTGGCTGCTTACCTGAATACTAACAGATTTTAACAATTCGAAACAAAAACAGTAGCAAGGGGAATCTCTCTAACTGGACAAAGTGGCAATGGTGTTGGTAATACCTATTAAAGACAATTCGCTAATCTATTAGCTCAAAGCAATAGAACTAGAAGTATATTCTTTTTGAAGCTGAAGCTTTACTGACCTGACGACGGCGGGGCTTCGCCTTCCTCTTCAGATCCGTCGTCGGGCAACAAATCCACGTCCAATACATTCTCATCTGGCACGTCCATCTAATAAGGCACATTAGAAATATAAATATAGTTAGCAAATTATTCTAGGGTATTCCGTTCGTAGTTACGACATCACGAAACTAACAAATTATCAACATCCAGCACCAAAGTACGGACCGCCATAATGAACGACAATTAGATTTCCAAACTCA
This sequence comes from Epirrita christyi, assembly GCA_951392215.1. Taxonomy (NCBI): domain Eukaryota; kingdom Metazoa; phylum Arthropoda; class Insecta; order Lepidoptera; family Geometridae; genus Epirrita; species Epirrita christyi. Next base: position 12,917,737 of record OX595841.1, on the reverse strand, counting down.
TGAATTCTAACTTACCGCAAGAGATTGCGATGGACTTTTATCTTATAAAATCACAGTAAAAATATATTAGATGAAATTAAAATCATTTTCCTGGTAAAAAAATTACATCGAAAACACAAAAACACGAAAAACGCAAAACGCGATCATTCCTCGGAACGAAGCGTACAAAATAAGTAGTGATGTACTGATTTCATTCACTCATCTCGGTCATCAAGAATCGATTCCATCCTTCGAACTATAGTTTGTCTGTGATTCCATCGATTTGAGACGACGATAAAGAAAATAATAATGTTTCCAATATATTTGAAAAATTTATTGGGATCATGGATATAGTACCTACCTAAAGTTTAGATGTTTCTGCCAGAAACTTTTTGGGATGTTTTTGAAATTTTGCTTACGTGGTTGACTGACAGTTCCAACAAGCAAACATGCAGCACAATATCATTCATCATTGCATTGTTTGGTTTGTCGTCTGTCATCTGTGTGAGTCAGTGTTGCAAAGCTTATAAATTTTTCGGTATATCTACCTTGGAGCATGGAACAATATCTACCAATGATATAGGTATACTGAAACTGAAATACAAATTTAAAACTACCGATTTTGTTGTATTTTTTTTATTTCCCAAAAGAAGATTCGATACAGTCACTCTGAATAAAAGTCAAGCACGAAAAACTTACGTTAGCAACGTGCGAGCACTGTTGCTAGGCGGCCGAAATAGGTACGGTGATAGTACTTCCCCAGATGAACTCACACAAGAAGTTCTACTACTAACAAATTTCGAATGCTGGCTAGCAGCATTCAGCTGTTAATTGGAATCCTTCAAGAAGCATTTCGTGACTTTCGTCTAAAAGAATATTTTATGCTTTGAATGATACCAAAAAAACACAGCAAAACATGTACAAAAATCTGTGATAATTTCAACTATTCCGTCTGCCAAGATATATTCCTGTGAGTCTGTGACAGAATTCAGAAGGATATAAGGCTCTATTTAGTGCAATACGGACGTCCGTGTGAACGTCCGCGCGGACGTCCGTTACCCGGGGCTATCGTATAGAAATCAATCGCTCCGCGGGCCGTGCACTACAAAACGCAATAATTGATTTCAATACGATAGCTACGGACAACGGACGTCCGCGCGGACCATCCGCATAGCACTAAATAGAGCCTAATATACTCGATATATATAGCACGATATATAGACAGCGGTGGCACTGACGCATGCTTAGAGATTTTACATAAATTCTCTAAGTCGAAGGGCGCATGCTTAGTAAGGTCCCATTGACACCCTATGGGGGTGCAACCCTAAAAACTATCAAATTCTATCGATTTTATACTGGCAATTCTGCCAAATTCTATGGTTTTCTTCTTAGGTTTTCTTGATGGTTTTGCAGTGCTTGTCATTATTCTGAGGTTTTGTGCATCACTAGTGTAAAGAGATCGAATGAAGCTGTTTTTTTATTCAGTTTGAAGATATGGTTTGAAGATACTTATAAATCTGTGGTTTGAAGTTCACGACACGACAACACGCACGACTTGTATTTGATTTTATACAAGTTTTTTGAACTGCTTCTGCTTACGTGCGTACGAAACGAAGCATTACGGGATATTTAAACAAGTGTATTTAATCAAATAAATATGAGATTTATAATATTTTTAGTGTTAAGTTTATCTAGTTACAGTAAATCGTCGCTATTCGAAAGCGATTCATGTTATTCATTTGGTAGTGGCAATGTATTCCCTGGCGGAGCTAAAAAAATTGACCACAAGCTGCAATTTACTAAAGCTATGAGTAAGTTATTATATTATTATTCTCTTTACAATTGAAATGTAGTTTATAATTAACATTGTACCTAAATATTGTATTTACTAGTATCAAAGCCGGCACCTGAGTGGGAGGCAACCGCTGTTGTGGATGGAGAAATCACTCAACTTGCTTTATCCAGCTTCAAAGGAAAATACTTGGTGTTCTTTTTCTACCCACTCGATTTGTAAGTCAATTTTATTTATCTTGAACTGATATTGCCCATTATTGGAAAATAAGTAGGTACCTACGTATCAGTACCTACATACCTACAAGCAAAGTACTCATGCCCACTATCACGAAAACTGCTAATCACCAAGATAAAATTATAGCTTTTGAAAACTGGGTTATTTAGAAATTAAATGAATATAACTATTCCTTCTCATGCAGTTCTAACCCATTGGGAGGTACCCAGTCATGGGTTTGAGTGGGCATGCAACAAAAGATTGTTCCATTAGAAAAATATACCTATATATGTGCTCGGTGATAGAAACCAGCATGCCCTAAAATAAAACCAAAAATCTTAAGGCACGTGCCATCGGTTAGTATTCCAATAAACGGTGATGGGCTTGTGCAACCTGTCTTGTATGGAATGCTCACATAACTACTCAAGCATTCTGCTTTAACCCCCTTTTCGAACCTCCTGGTGGATCCATGGTACTATTCCTCTTTATTCAGAGGCCTTGCTCAGGGAATCCAAGAATACTTCATAGTACTTATTCTACTTGGAATAGCAAAATAAGGGTTTTTGTATGCAAAAAGTGGTCATATGCCAAATGTAATATTTGAAGAAGCCTCTGACTCCCTGCTGGTAGGATATCCTTACAATATTTGTCCTGGTATATAAATAAATAAATAATGCTTGGCATTTCACACAACATTATCTAGCCCCAAGCTAAGCAGAGCTTGTGTTATGGGTACTGGATAACTGATATACATAATACAATACATTACATAGATAGATATTTTTTATTATGCATGGAAAATACCCAGAACAATTATCTGCAGATCGTACAAATATTTGTTCCGAGGCGGGGATCGAACCCGCAACCTCCTGCGTCACAGGCGAACCTTCGCCCGCCGCACCACAGAGTTCGTCTATACCGCAGAGGTATGAATGTTTTGATTTAATTTTATACAGATCTGCATTGTAAATAGAGATCTGGGGTGCAATTTTTGAATGTCACCGAGTGACTAAATGTCACCGTTTTTCAGGAGATGTACTTACTGGAGGCACATGTATTGATATCATAGGTATGAGAATTTTAGTCATCAATGAGTTTCAGATACATAGAAATTTGGAAATCGTGGAATGAACAAATATACTGACATTTAGTGACTCTATGACTTAAAAAAATCGCACCCCTGGTGATGAAGATATCACAGACGTGAGAGCCTTTTTCATTTTTATAATCTACTCATGATTTTTTTTTTTCAGCACATTTGTGTGTCCTACTGAAATTCTAGCATTTTCCGAGAGACTTGATGAATTCAAAAAAATAAACACTGACGTGGTTGCATGCTCCGTTGACTCTCATTTTACTCATCTTGCTTGGATAAACACACCACGAAAAGAAGGAGGTCTCGGAAAAATTAATATTCCCTTATTGAGTGATTTAACCCATTCTATTGCAAAAGACTATGGTGTGTATCTTGAGGATTTGGGCCACACACTACGAGGATTGTTCATTATTGATGACAAGGGAATTTTGAGACAAATTACTATGAACGATTTGCCTGTGGGTCGTTCGGTGGATGAAACTTTACGACTTGTCCAAGCTTTCCAATATACAGACAAACATGGAGAAGTCTGTCCCGCTGGGTGGAAACCAGGTCAAGATACCGTAAGTCACTGATTTATTGATGATGAACTTTGTGGGTTCTTAAATTACTAGTGATGCACCCCATACTAATTCTGTATCAAATTTGGAAAAACTGAACACTTAACATAATAATACCCAACAGTCACATACGTTGTCCAGAGGCCCTATTCTCTAATTTAAAAACATTCCAGTCTCAATATGATCTTGTCTCAAATTATATTGAGACTGGAATGTTTTTAAATTAGAGAATTGGGCCTCTGATACCCCGCTAGGATTTCCTGTGTTGTGAGGGATACTACTAGTATCAGGAACTACAGAGTACCATGGTACAACAACACCCAGACCAGTAACAAATATTTGCAAATCATTCAAACATTTGTCCCGCAGCGGGAATCGAACCTGCGCCTCTTGCGTTTCAGGCAGCTACTCGCCCGCCACAAAACGGAGGTCGTCATTTTTGAATATACGTCAGACAAACGGGTTTTGTGAAATATAAATTGTCTTCCTGCTGATGATGATAATGACGATTCGGTTGATTCTGTTCAAGAGCGTGAGCTGATAAAAATCAGTCCAAACTTCAGAACAATAAGCTTGTAATAAAATTGTTCTTAGGTCCAAACATTACATAACATAACTAACACTCAATAGTCACATACAATACATAGTCCAGAGGCCCAATTCTCTAACTAAAAAATAGTTAAAATAGAGTTCGGATCATGTTTCGATCTTGTGTCGGTGTCGTAAATGTCAGAAATGGTATTCTCGTAACTTAAAATACAACACTGTAATGTGATTATATCGAAATGTGACCGATTAAAACTTGAACGATTCAAAGTTTTTCGATAATTTTAGCTTAAGTAGATAGTCTCTCTTTACTCTTTCCAATTATATATATAACCATCCTACTCTAATGGTAGTCACCGTGAATTTAAAGTATACTAAATTGTTATTTATGAGGGAGCAGAATACCAATAGTCAGTTCACAATTCAGTCTCGATTCGATTAACTTTCAGTGTAGTTATAAAATAATTTAGAGAATTGGGCCATTGGGCCTCAGATCCCACTCTAGGACTCTGTGTCGTGGTATAAGGAACTTCGAGTACCATGGTACCTTAAGAGCGAGGCCACACGGGCGTGTCCGACGCAACGCATGTGTGGCATGTCGTTTGTATGTAGAACTACGGAGCGTCACCGCTCCGTCGTCGCTGCGTGTCGTAGCAACGGCTACGCAGCGGAGCCGCAACGCCCGTATGGTCTCGCTCTAACACCCAGACCGAGCGAGAATCGAACCCACACCTCTTGCGTCTCAGCCAGCTACTCGACCGCCGCGCCATGGGCAATTTATTCCATCCCCATCATCAGATCAGCCCACTGTTACCATAATATTGTATTTTTATTGGAACCTGACAGTATGCAATATTGCAGATATGCGTCAACATAGTCTCGAAAGATTTGTTAGCTCAGTTGATTTGGAGAACCCATTCAATAAGCTTGTACAAGTTCATTTGTATGGAAGTCCTATTAGAACCTAGGGGAAAATTTGCTGTAACGTATTGTAAATTCAGGGTCACCGACATAGCTCTCAGAATTAGCAAGTTGAAGTGGCAATGGGCAGGTCATATAACTCGAAGAACTGATAACCGTTGGGGAATAAAGGTTCTCGAGTGGCGACCACGAACCGGACGACGCGGTAGAGGAATGCCCTCCACTTGATGGACTAAAGACATTACAAACGTCGCGGGGAGTCGGTGGATGGAGGCAGCTCAAGACCCTTCGTCGTGGCATTTTAAGGGGCAGGCCTATGTCCAGCAGTGGACTTCTACAGGCTGATGATGATGATGATGATGATGATTGTATCGTAAATTAGAACTTCGTTCAATCACATGTAACAAATTTTATTTGTACTTCTTGACCGATTGATTAAACCAAAAAAAGACACTTTCACATTTAATAAAATTAAATAACAATTTTATCAATGTTTATCTTAATTAATGTTTTTGTCTTACGTTTGTTGCAGATCATACCCAATCCGGCTGAAAAGAAGAAATATTTTGAAAAAGTAGCAAGTAAAGCTTAGGAAGTTTGTACACCACTACCCATTAGAATATTTCATTTCACCATCCATTCTGATTGCAGTATTGCAATAAGAAGATTTTATACCATTACTACCTATGTAGTATGATCTCTCATAGTAATGAAATGAATCATGTTTAGCATTCTAAGCTGTAATTACAAAGTACGACCTCTGTGGCGTGGCGGACGAAGGTTCGCCTGCGACGCAGGAGGTTGCGGGTTCGATTCCCGCCTCGGAACAAATATTTGTACAATCTGCAGATATTTGTTCAGGGTGTTCTGGGTATTTTTCTATGTATAATAAAAAATATCTATCTATGGAATGTATTAAGTATATCAGTTATCTAGTACCCATAACACAAGCTCTGCTTAGCTTGGGGCTAGATAATGTTGTGTGAAATGTTCAGCATTTATTATTATTATAAAGAAGCGCACAAACATTGAACTATTAAGTATGTATAAATTATGTACCTACCTACTTAATGGATAGGTAAGTGTTTCTACATAAGCATTCTAAAAATATTTTGTAAATTCTCTGAGTAGGTACTACAACATTTGTGAAAGTTTTCCTAAGTACGTCTGAAAGATTGATCCCGATTGTTATATAAAGATTAAAAAATCCAACAACAGTATTGGAAGTTCTATGGAAGCTTTCTGTTTCAAATAAGCCAATACAGGGTATAGCGTAAAGAGTGGATAATCCTTTTCATACAGCATCATAAATGTTCAGAAAATAAAAAAATTGTACCCATTTAAAAGTATCTCGGTTTTCGAGTTATTGGAAGTTTACGAAATTTTTTTTTTTTTTTACCCTTGTCTATTCTTGTCGATCAGTATCAAATGCTAAAGCTGCCATTTGTGTTCTAAGGGAACAGCTTTTCTTATAGAAAAGTATTTAGCAAAAACACTTATTTTGCTAATTTTTATTAGCAAAACAAAAAACAATACAATTTGTTTTTTGTTTTATTCGTTTTTATAGTAACAAATAATACATAATAATAATAATATAATATATATAGTTGAATATAATTGGTAAATCTGGTACCTACATGGCTTAAAATAAAATAAAAACACCCAGCTTAATTAATTCATTATAGATACCTACTACTAGTAGTAACATAATTTACTGGAGAGACGAAATAAATTTGCTCACAAATAATAAATACTCATTTATAAAAAATAGATTATAAAAAAAAAACCTGTCCTTTGGCTTTTTCGTAGGGTTATTGCGGACGTTGATAAAAATTATAAGTTAACATAAGTACCTACATCATCACTATTATCACATCAATATTGTAACAAAGACTGAATTTTATTGCCTACATTTATGTTTTGGCAGGCAATACTCTTGAATTTAAAATCGTAACATAACAACTAACACTGGGTCTTAATAAATATATGTAATATTTTCCTAATGATCTTTGTTTTCTTCTAACTTATTCATAAACTATGTTTAATTGCATGGCATTGGACGGGGAAATCAATTATGAGGAATCCTCACAAAAAAAGATCGAAATGAATCGGTATGAATGGTTTTCTTTTCATTATAAACATAAACATTACACACAACAGTCGCATACATAAACAAACATTACACACCATACAGTCCATACGACACTAGGATTGCCGTGATATCAGGAACTACGAGTACCATGGTACCACAACACTCCGACCCGGAACAAATACTTGCAGATCATGCAAACATTTGTGCCGCAGCGGAAATCGAACCCGCACCTTTTCGTCGCAGACGGCTACACGCTCGCCGCGCCATCCACAAAGGTAAATAATTAAAGTGTAAGAGATAAGTAATTTAGTTAAGACTCTAGTAGAGCAAGACAAGAAGTTTCACGTTTTAGAAGTTTTGTACATTGCCATGCCATGATGTCAAAATTATCTCATGCTTTCAGCGTTGCTCGGCTCTTCAAACGTTCGGAAGGGTTTCCGATCGGATTCGTCAGTTTTTCATTTCGATGTCGTAAGTAACTAAAACAATTTTTCTCTAGTAAAACACAGTTAGAAACAATAAATATTGTATATTACTGTTATAAATGTTGTAATATTGTGTATTATCGGAAACCCTTCCGAACGTTTTAGAATAGCCCTGCTGATCCGGAATATTAATTCAGATTCAGAAAACTACACGGATGGACTGGACTTTTCGCTGTGTTTTACTATAGAAAATTGTTTTAGTTACCACATCGAAATTAAAAACTAACGAATCCGATCGGAAACCCTTCCGAACGTTTTAGAATAGACCTGCAGGAAACTGAACGTGTGCGGCCGACCTAAATGAATATTTGTCTTTGATTTATCTTCTCTATGAATAAATGCTTTATGATCGTGCGTGTAGGAATTTTTGTTCCTTGCTCCAAGGAATTTTTAGATAGAAAATAAAATCACAGATTTATATTTATTGACTTTTGAAATTTTTTTCTTCGTTGAGAAATTGCATGTATGTGTTTATAAATTAAATTAACCACATTTCATTATCACAAAAGTAAACCAATTATTGCAAGTCAAGTAAGTACATTGTTAGATTTTGCTAAAACTTATTGTATTTTGCCTTTCAGTAATAACTACCTAAATCATGATGATTGCACTGCGTGTTGCAACAAGCGTTTCAAGAGTTTCAACTCTTATTGCCGATGCTAAAATTCCTCTCTTTCTGAGGAATAATCACAACAGTATTAATTTTTTTCTACTTTGGGGTAACAAAATAAACTTGTGTGTGGCTAATATTATGTATAGCTATAGTTCGTTTGTCATGCATGACACATCTATTTATCTTATTTATTTGTAAGGCATACCTAGCTTAGCCTAATTATTATTTACTGGTTTTTTCATGAACAACTTATCTTACTATATCAGTGTCTGAAATCATTCAATATATATATTAAGTATGTATTTGTTAGCTTTATGTTTCATGTTTGTTTATAAAAGAACATTTCCGAACCTGTGTCAGTCATGTCCATTCCATGTCCAGCTTAAATACATGTACAGAGGTAGGTATATTACAATAGGTACAATATATTACAGAAATAAAGTTATCCTAATTATTTTCGCAGAAGTCACCAATTCTATAATACATAGAACTTTTGCAACTGAAACTAAAGACTTCAAAAAAATGGTGGATCCAAAACGAGTTATCAGCTATGAAGACATGTTGAAATTGATCCATCAACCTGAAAAAGTGATCATTGATGTCCGTAACCCAGATGAAGTGGTTTCTACTGGAAAAATACCTTCCAGTATTAATATTCCATGTATGATTCTATTAATTTACTTATTTAAAGGACAGGACAAAATGCCTATTGTGGCGCAAATGCAATGCAAATCCAAATCCTCCATTGCATTATATGGGAGACGCCTCGTCCAAGTGGACGTCTAATGGCTGATGATGATGTATGAAATTCTATTGATATAATTAACAAATAAATAAAACATTTATTTTAAGTTTCATGGCAAGTTGCTTATGACAAAATGCTGAGCTTAGTGATAATGGCAAATCCTCCATGGCATTTTAAGAGAGGCCTCATCCAACAGTTGATGTCTGGTGGCTGATGGTTGATGATGATGTATGAAATTCTATTGATTGTCTTATTTATTTAGTTTCATAGAAAGTTGCTTGAGAAAATCTTTTAAATGTTATTATTTTTTTAGTGGGCCATGTCCAAGATGCCCTAGTGTCAATGTCTGATGCTGACTTTAAGAAACAATATCAGAGGGAGAAGCCTTCATCATCAGATGAGTTGATCTTCTACTGCCAGTCTGGCCGGAGATCTTCAGAAGCCTTGGATAAAGCTTTGAAACTTGGATACACCAAGTGAGAAATACCGCTTATTAGTAGTTTTTTTAAATTTAACATTTCATTTTTTTTTGTCAAATACTACATTTTTTTGTAGTCGGATATAAATCAACCATCTTAGCTATTACCCATAAGCAAATTTTAACACATTCACTGCCCACTGAAAAAAATATGATATATGGCATTATGGTTTGTGTGCTAAAAATGCATGGACACAATTATGGGCACTAAATGCGTTAGTGAAATGAATGAACTATGTACCCTTCTGTTATATTTTTCCGTAGATTATCAGCTTATCCATGTAAGGCCATCTTCAAATGATTGCAATCTTTAGTACAACATAGGACTACATACACTACATTATTATTTTCAGATCTAAAACATATCTTGGGAGCTGGAATGACTGGTCTAACAGGCAGAAGTGATTTAAAAATGTTTATACATTTTTATGTAACAGTGTAATGAAAGTGACTAATTTTGCCTGTGATAAATTATTGTAACTTGAATGTAATGTGTGATTCAGTGTAATGTTTCTAAACGTAATAAAAAATATTCAATTCTGATAATTACTGTTTTATTGCTCTTGTTTATTTTTTTTTTACATTTCTTGTGGTATGACTACAGTAAACAATTTGCCAAATAATGAAATAATGTTTTATTACTTGGCAAATTATCGTACAAACAAAATTGATAAACTTGTTTATGTAAATCATTTGGTCAATATGGGGTCATGGCAACCACTATCCCAGGGAAGGTTCTGATAATAATTCGTAGACTTATCGCATTCGATGTACACATGAGTGGAGAATGTTTTGTATAAGCCGTTCAAGGTAATTATCATTGAGATTTAGTAGCCCAGTCGGTCCAACTGCCCAAGTAATTCTTTGCACTGAAAAACACAAAGCGATGGTTAACCAAAATTTTTTTTTTTTTTTTTTTTTTCCATTTTAATCTGCGATCAGTTCTTCGAACTATGAGCAGATGTGTTGTAAGCGCTGGGATTTGCAGGATGAGCGGTCCATTGACCTCTTCTTCCTTCTTTTATAAATCTAGTTCAACTATGTGGTGTCTTTTCAGCCTCTTGGGGTAGTTGATGGTTGTCAGTTCAGCTGCAAGGCAGTTTGGATGCCGATCAAGCCTGTCTTTGTAAGCGGTTGAGAATCGTTTGATTTCTTCAGCTATTGTGTCGATTTCGAAATGTTCATGGAGTTCAATGTTCCTTAGAAACCATGGAGCGTTTGTTATGTTTCTTAGTATGCCGTTTTGGGCTCTTTGTATGACAGCAATGTTAGAATTGCATGCTGACCCCCATAGTTGGATGCCATGCGTCCAGATAGGTTTAAGAACGACCTTGTATATAAGGAGTTTGTTGTCTATGCTGAGCACCGAATTCCTTCCGAGGAGCCAATGTAGATCGCGATACCTGAGGTTCAGTTCATCTCTTTTCTTTTGTATGTGTTTTTTCCAGGTAAGTCGCCTGTCCAAGTGCAAGCCCAGGTATTTAACGGTCTCGTTATGTGGTAGTATAGTGTTACCTAGGTGCACAGAAGGGCAGTCTCCAGCGCGAAGGGCAAATGTAATGTGGTTGGATTTCGAAGCGCTGGCCTTTATTCGCCACTTGCTCAGCCATTTTGCGATTTCATCTAGCCCGTTCTGGAGATCCTCTGAGGCTTTAGTTCGGTCGCTATTACTTGCTAGGATCGCAGTGTCGTCCGCAAACGTAGCTGTGACTACGTTCGGTGTTTCGGGCAGGTCGCATGTGAAGATCGTATATAGGACAGGTCCTAGTACTGATCCCTGCGGCACGCCTGCCTGGATGTCGTAGAAGTTAGATGTGAATTCGCCATCTTTGACTTGGAATATTCTCTTTAAGATGTAGGATTTTAGCAGTGTAAAAAAGGGGTGGGGTAGCAATGCTTTGATTTTACAAAGCATGCCCTTATGCCAAACCTTATCGAAGGCCTGTTGTATGTCTAAAAAGGCAGCCGAGCAGTATTCCTTGTTTTCTAGGGATTTTCTTATTTGGTCTACAACTCTGTGTACTTGTTCAGTGGTGCCGTGTTTTTGTCGGAACCCGAACTGGTATTATTGATCGTTCATGTAGGGTCTTCAGTATTCGAGACAGCAGCACTTTCTCAAATATCTTGGAGATGACAGGTAGTAGGCTTATCGGCCTGTAAGAGCTAACTTCGTTGATTGGCTTTGATTCTTTATGAATCATAATGATTTGGGAGACTTTCCATACGCTAGGGTAGTGGCCCACTCTCATAATGCCATTGAAGAGTGTCGCTAGGAAGACAATCCCTTTTCTTGGTAGGTGACGGAGCACTTCTTTAGTAATTTGATCAAATCCCGGAGCTTTATTGTTCTCGAGTTTTTGTATCAGTTTGGAGATCTCTCTAGGTGTAGTCGGTTTTAGGGGTAGGTCTAGCTGGAAATCTTGCTCTAATATAGTGTCCACATCCGGGTCTTCGACGCAAGCTCCCTCGTTGGGTTTGAAAACGTTGGACAAGTGAGTTGCGAAGGCGTCAACTCTTTGCTGAGGCGTTCTGGCCCATTTGTCGTCTTGTTTGAGTGGTGGTCTAGTTCTTTGTGGTTGGTTTAGCTCAGAAGTCGCCTTCCACAGTGAGTAGTTAGTTGACCTCGTTGCTGTTAGCGATTCCAGCCGATGTGTCATGGTTTCGTTCCTGGCGTCGCTAATCAGGTTTTTAAGTTCCATCGTTGCTCTATTGAACGCTTTTCTATCATCTAGGTGTCTACTGCAGTTCCACACCCTGCGTAGCCTTCTTTTTTCTTGTATTTTGTTCCTTATGTCCTCTGGCACAGTATTACTCCTGTGTTTTTTAGTTTGAATTTCTGGCGTAGTAGACCAGCAGGCGATTTGTACTGTGTTGGTGAGTTCAGTCGCAGCATCTTCAATGTCACCTGGTGTTTTCAGTGCTATTTTAAGGTTAAGTCTTCGGTCTATAATGTCTCCAAATGAGTCCCAGTCTGTGTGTTTGTTGTATAATTTATGGGTAGTTTCATATTCTAATAGGATTGTGCTTATTGTTAGCAGTACAGGAGTGTGATTTGAAGACCCGTCTAAGCAGGGCAAGGTTTTAGTAAAATATTGCGACATTCCTTTACAAATAAAGAAGTCTATTATGTCTGGTAGTTTGTTTATATCCGTGGGCCAGTGTGTCGGCTCAGCTGTCGATAGCGTAGTAAGTCTATTGATGTCGATAGCCATTTTGAGCTGTCGGCCTCGTGTGGTGGCTAATCTCGAGCCCCAATGCGGGTGTTTTGCATTCCAATCGCCTCCAGTCGTAAATCTAGTACCGAGTGTGTTGAGGTAGTGTGAGAATTGTTCTTCTTTGATTTTATGTTTGGGTGGGCAGTACACTGATGAGATATTAAAATTGCCAGATTTTTCTTCTACTGCTATGGTGGTTGCTTGTATGTGTTCTGTACGGTACTCTGCCAGTTCATGATGTTTTATTGAGGATCGTATGATGATAGCTGTTCCTCCATGTGCTGTTCCATCGGGGTGCTTAGTATCGTATATTGTGTAGTTTCTTATTTTAACACAGCTCTTGTTGGTAAAGTGAGTCTCAGATATTAAAAGAATGTCAAGTTTGTGTGTATCCAATAAGACTTCCACTTCATAAATATTGGGTGCGAGTCCATTGATGTTCCATGTTGCTATGTTTAAGGAAATCATTATGGCAACCTATCGACTAGGGCCGAGATCAGGCCTATGAGCAATGTCATTTGGCTAAATAGCATGTCCATTTTTTCCATTTGTTTGATTATTAAGTCCTGGAAGACTTGGGTTGGCTCGATTTTTTCGGTGCTTGTATTGTATGGTACCTTCTCATCAGATTTCCATGTGTTGCGGGTTGGTTCTTTCTTACGTTCTGGTCTTTGGTGATATGTTGTGTTATCTACCTGTCGCTCAGGAGTTTGTGCTTTTTGATTACCAGCGACTTCCGAGTATGTTAGGTTCTGGTATTCGCGAGTTGGGTTTTGGTAGGGGAGTCTCTGGTACTGTTGCTGAACCTTATTTGTTGTGTGAGGTGTTTGTCTTAGTCTAGGATTGACTTCGTTCATGGTTTGGTTTCTTTGTGTTCTGTTGGGTTTCTCTATTTGGGCTGAATGGGTTGCTGGTTTTCTTGTTTCTATAGCACGAGGATCTGTGGTCGAAGGTGGTTTTTTCGTGTAGTTAAAGTTTCCGAACCTTTTCCTGTTTAGAATCTCGCGATACACTTCGCATCCTTTGTAGTTCGCCGGATGTTCCCCCATGCACAGTGCACATTTAGCTGGTGTGTTCTGGTCCTTTTTTGTGCAGTCACTTGTCTTATGCTGGCCAGCGCATTTTACGCAGCGGTATGGTCTCATACAGTTGTTCTTCGAATGTCCATATTGCTGACACTTCGTGCACTGTACTATTGTGTTTCTTTTCTTGGGGTCCTCGATAGTTACCGCAGTGTTGTAGATGAACTTTATTTTCTTGGCTAGGATATTGTTTGGACTACGTTCCAGGTTTATAAAAAATGTTGACGTAGGTACTTTGTCTGGTCCACTTCTAGCGTTGATTATTTCCCCCCGCACTTTATTGCCTGTTTGCTCGAACGCTTCGATTATGGCTTCATGTGGTGTGGTGTGGTGGAGGTTTTTAACTACAATTCTGAAGCATCTATCTTCTTTTCTCGTGAAGGTATGTCCGATTAATCCCATTTCTCTTACGAGTGTCATAAGGCGTTTGTAAGGATCCACCGAGGTACAGTTGACTCTTAGTTGGTTTTTCGTAATTATTTTCAATGTGTACTGCTGTCTTTCCAGTACTGTTTCGATTGCTTCTGTAAGCTTGTTCACGTCTTCTATCCCGTAAAGGACGAGTGGTGGAGGTTTGGTGACCTTGGTTGTTCTATCGTTGTCCCCGGTTGAATCTGTTGGCAGGATTGCAAACGGATTTTGTGTATCAATGGTTTGAGACTGGGGTGGGGAGTCTGGAAGTCTCTTTCGTTTATTTGGTTGTGTCGGTACTTTTTGCCAGTATGGCTTAGGTGTCTTAGCGAACTTATGAGGCGACAATTGCTGTGGTGATGCTTGTATTTGTTTGATGTTCTCTTCCTGGTTTGCGGATGGAGTACAAGTTAAGGAGCTACTACGTGGTCTTGAGAAGAACATGCTCCTATGAAAGGTCTGTTGGACCAGTCTAGACTCCGGTATTTGCGGACACGCTTCTTGCGATTCCATTTGTGGCAAAAATGTGCCCCCCCCCAGAATACGAAGGGCTGCCTGAGCTAGGCTCAGGGAGGGATTCTCCGATAACGGGGTTATCGGTACCCTCCTGGGGTAATATGTCTTTCATCTTTGCTGCCATGGTTTCTTTGTAATTTTTTCGGCAGGGTTTTCTTCCCTATATGGGGGTGATTTTTTATCCTCTGGGTTTTCTTCCCTGTGCTATGCTGTGGTGATTTTTTCGTCAGGGTTTTCTTCCCTTTATTAGCCAGGTGATTCGGTTTTACGGCGCCGAAGGTTCGCCGGTTGCCTTCGTATTCAGCTACTGCGGTCCCGAGGTAAGATGAAAGTGTGCGAGGACCCGTTGCCAGTGGCAGACCGCAGCATTGCCCAGGAGGGACGACCCACGCAGATGGAGACGTGGGCCCATCAATAGACCGAGGCGTCAGTCTAAGGATGGCGTGGACGTATACGAAGACTAGTTGGTACGCGCCTGATAGCCTCGGCTCCGCACCCCCGAGGCGTACGCTTCTGATATTCTTAGCACTTTATAGGTGCGTGTTCCCTGGCAGAGAACACGCCCCACCAAGACCTACACCAACCTCCCCCCCCAACCAACATTAATCAATAATTATTACTGCACGAAAGTCAATAGTACAACTCACTTTTTGTATCCCAAATTCAGAGCATTATGTTGGGCCATGCCAGATCTCTTTCCAATCATGCAGTAGAATATAATTTCGGTACTATTATTAGGTTTGTCTCTTTTGAATGTTTGTTTGAACTCTTTTTGTGATGCTTTCAGTGCTGTGGCTAAAGAGCCCACTGAAAATAAGACGTAAATCAATATTACTGAGACTTTTGAATTAGAGCCCACTTCATTCAGAAGCATCTGTCGTAAACATTAAGCTGGGGTCCCACAGCCTAATTTCTCACAGGTACAGAGGCAAAATTACAGGCGACACGCCGTGGGAACACCTGGCCTGCGCATGCCACACAGCATGCACAGGTGTGCCCGGTCCCACGATCCGTCGGCCTGTGCCGGCGGGTACAAGAGGGCGGGGAGGGAGCGTGCGGACTCATGCTGATTGGTCAACTTCTTGAGGCAACAACAGGCGTCTGCAGGCGAGGTGTTCCCACGGCGTGTCGCCTGTAATTTTGCGTCTGTACCTGTGTGAAATCAGGCCGTGGAACCGCAGCTTTAGATACTTACATGGTATGTTCAAACTATTAGGAATTTTTCCATGTTCCTTTACCTCGTCAGGCTCTCTTACATCGATGATCAGAACATCTTTACTTGTTGCGACTTTCTTGACATACTCATAGTCAACTGTTGGCAATTCCTTAGTGTTCGCATGCTGAGAATAGCACCGCGGTTGGCAGACATTTGTAGAATAGGAAACTGATCGACCTATAATTCATAATATCCATATTACCAATTCCATTCTTTAGTTACCTAGCAAGATACGGTAGGTACCGCTACAGAGGAACTTACAAGAAACTGAGTGAGTAATATGTGTTGATGTAGGCTTTGATCTGAAAAATTGATAAGTTATTGGCCCGACTCTGCGAATAAAAGCACGAACCGACATTTTAAATTTTTATTAGATTTTACAGTAACTAGGCATTCCACTTCACTTCTTTCTTTATTTAGTATCACTGAGCATGTAATCACTACGTTTTATATAATAATAATTATGAATATGAAAGAAGTGAAGTGAAAGAAAGGGGAAGGGGAGACGAGACGACTCGGACCTACTGTTTGTTTGTCTGTGACTCGGACCACAGATTTATAAGTATGGTACTACTCGGACGAAGGCATGGAAGAAGAAATCCAATGGAAGTACAACTAAAATAGCTGCTGATGTTTATAGTGTGTTGCTTCTTACACCTATACTAGAAGGCACTATGTTAGAGATAGACAAATGTATTGTCATAGAACAGTCTGTTTTCCTTTCCGTACCGCTAAATATTTGTCATAGGCAATTGAAGTTTTCCCTAGTGAAGGGAACATCGTAGGTAAATATTTTTTGTCGATAAAATAATTGACTATGATGATGATTAAATAGTTAATTTCATCGTTGATGGTTTCCAACAGTTACGAGAAACCGGCCCTGGGTACTATATTCAAAATACAAAATTTGCACATACGCGAGGCAGGTATCAAATAAAACCATAATATCTAAACACACTATTTTTTTATTTACAGTAGCTTACTAGATAGGTACACATAACTGCCGTGGTGTGTCCGGCCTAAAATAGACCCCTCCTTCTCCTCCCGTGGATGCCGTAAAGTAAGATGAAGATGTTTTTTGTATAGATGAACGTTCAGAACTCAAAAACTCAAGCTGAGTCGACCGATGGTCAAGTGAGTGAGTAGCAAAGATGTGACGAGCGAGTCTTGTTTAGACATTTATAAACAATTTAAGCAGATATATATAACCACTATGGCGCGGCGGGCGAGTAACCGGCTGAGATGCAAGAGGTTGCGGGTTTAATTCCCGCTATGGGACAAATATTTGTATGATCTGCAAATATTTGTTCCGGATCTGGGTGTTATAGTACCATGGTACTCGTAGTTCCTGATAACCACGACACAGGGAATCCTAGTGTGGGATCAGGATAACGTATATGACTATTGGGCGCTATGTTATGTTACTATAAATAAACCAGCATTACATTAGACAAAAATATACTTATTCTAACTTGAAAACTAACGTTGGAGTAGAATCTTACTTTGACTTGATGACTGGATTGTTGACTTAGCGGTAAGAAGAGCGTGCGTACTGCATCAGGCTCTAATCTCCGCCATTTCAAATCATCATTTTTTTTTACAAAGTATTCTCGAATAAAATGTTTGGTACAGATTCGTCTATCGTTAGGGATCCAATCTGGTTTGTTAATTAATAGCCTCTAGCCATTTTTTTTTATGAATAATATCTTGAGGAAAGAATTGAAAGGAATACTCCTGTAAGAAAAACGCAACGATAAGACTAAAATATTTACTTTGAAAAGGTTCCACCCCATTTTGATAGCCGCGTAGTTTATATGCGTAAAATCTATCGATAGTCGATCGTATCAGGTGCATTGGTACAACACTATGATAACCAATACTATTTGTATTTTTTGCATAAAAATGACTAGGAATCCTTATAAAACAGGATTATGTGATGGTACTTTGGTATACAAATAGCCCCCAAACACATATAACCCTGACCCCTAAACCCCTAATCTACAATTACCTACCTAAACAAAATAACTTACCTACCGGTGGAAACTTATATTCACATCATTGTTTTGTCTCGTGGAGGAATGGGATTTACATCCCGGCACTGCACATGCCATTTGTTGTTAGTTTGCTTGCCTTTTTATGGTAATTTTAATTGTAAGTCGCAGTATTACAACAAAATTTTATAATTTTTCTCTCCTGTCAAAACGACGTTCACATGTAAACATAACCCGAATACACGAAAATGTCCTAAATCACAAGGTGATTTAGATATTTAGCTGGACCTCTTCAATTTGATGTAATGTGGTACATGACGTCATAAATGGACCCAAGTACCTGGTACGATGCAAATAAAATAAGAACAGATTTCTAAATGCTTTTCTCATTCCAACACATTAAAACATTCATTGATAAGAATGAGACGGATACAATTAAAAAACGCTGGCTTTAAATCTTACTTCCATTGACATTCATTCTTCCGTGGACGAAGGAGACGATAACATAAAACCATGAAACACGAAATACAAACCAATTTTCAGCAGACAGAACAGAAGATAAATTAAATTAATTATCTGTGCGTATGCGTACTTGCGTAGCACAGAGAGTATTGCGTAGTAAACTAGTAAATTAATAATCCATGCCATTGGTTGGTAGTAGGTGAATGTTTATTTATTATAAATAAAACGTCTTTGCTCTATAGCATCAGCTAGCTATTATATAAAACGATTTTAATTCAGCCAGAATATAAGCTAAATTAAATTTATTATGCAATGAATTAAATTAGTTAGCTATTATAGCTCTGTTTACTTTTTGTGTAAGTATACTCCGAACGAAGGTGTTGAACTTTGGTGGCCTCAGTGAATGTGTAAACTTGTTGCAATACTGAATACGTTATTGTGTGGTTTTATTGTAATCTATTTCTATACATGCATGGCATCAGTGACGGTAAACAACAAGCTTAACTTATTTAACTTTCAGATGCGTGAAACCTAGGTTACGAGAGCGTTGTGTAAAGTTCGACCGAGGTGTGAAATGAATTTGAATTGAAATCTGTGTGCACATTGTCGAGTAAAATGGGGTCTATGCGACCGACTGGACGATTCCTATCGTTCACGAATAACATACAACGACCACAGAAACCAGCTGGTAAGTGCATTGAGTTGCAATTCAACCAAATTGTGTTACATTCCAATGCTATGAATCATAATATTTTGCATGACAGTACGGCATATCCATAGTTTTTGTGTGTCGTAGGGACGAATTGTTAGAAATTGATAATAATTTGATTGTTTTGTTATTTTGATAAATTGGATAAAATTATATTGCAATACAAATGGAATGGTCTTTCTAAGCAACATAAGTAATGTAAACTTAGCAATGTATTTCACTAAACCATCTAATTTCACACATTCCTCAACAGTGTCCAGCGGCTTCCCTCAAAGCTTATCTGGCAGTGAGACAGATGTGTCTACATCGAATGAGAATCTTTCAAGAGTGGAGCGATTTGTCGTCCGACACACTGCAAGAGTTGAGCCTCAAGGGCAGGAGAATCATAACCAGAACAACAATAATAGGAACTCATTAAAGGTATGAGGTGTAGTTTTTAGATTAAAATCGGTTTTTTTATTGCCATACTACTTATTGTAAAGATATGTTAGAGAAGCCATAGCCTAAGAAATAACCCCTCCGTCTCTTCCCATGGATGTTGTTATAGTCAGCTAATTGATAACGCCAGAGGATGGGCAGCAACTATCAACCTGAGTAATCAACACCAAACTGCGATCATCAATCCGCCTGCCAAGCGTGGTGATTATGGCAAATCTCCACATTGTATTCAATAGAGGAGACCTCATTCAGCAGTGGACGTAAACAGGCTGGAGATGATTATGATGATGAATTTTAAACTGATGTGATTGTGATATTATTTTTTTTGTAGAGGGTATCTGAATATTATGTTTTTAGCCCTTTCCTGCAGCATATTTTTTTTCAAACATTTTATTTTCTCATTTTATTGTAACAAGTTTAAATTTTATAAGTTTTTAATGCATTAAGCCCAGTGCGCTTCTCTCACTATTATTATGGTTAGGTATTAAATAAGGTAATTATGATTAAATACATTGTTTTAATTGTAGGTAAAACATTCTATTATCTCCTTGATATATCTGCAAAAGTCAATGTGTCCTAAATGGTTGAAGCAAGTCAAGGAAATTAGAAAGGTTTTAAAATCTGGTTTTTCTCTTGAAAATATTATTAATCTTGATATATTGATCTGCAAGAGAACTTTTTTTGCTTAAAGCCTTGCTGAAGAAGCAGGCTATCCAATAGTAAAATACCCCTCATTAATCTATTCAATGTTTTGGAGAAGAGTAAAAAAAAACAACTTTAATTTAAAAAAAGTTTATTTATTTTTTTGCATTTAATAACTTCGTAATGTTTTTACATCAGGAAAGTATACCAGGCAGCAACCGTAACTCGCTCAAGGACTCAGTCGGCGGGGGGAACAGCAATCGAAGTTCTTTGGATGTCTCCTCTTCATCATACAACACACTCATCATCCATAATCAAGATGACTCTTGGCCGCCTAGACCTACACCAATACGGTAAGTGTTGAATCCTCTACCAAAGTGATACCTATCTGAAGAAGTTTTGTGTTCTTTATGTCTCTTTCTTGCTCACCGTAACTAAGGTATCATCTTCATCTAGCTAGTAGATTTCCACTGCTGAACGAGACGTTCCCCATAGAATACAATGGAGAGATATGCCATAATCAAATGCAAATGCAGGTGGATTGGCATTCGATGTGTTCAGTACTTAGGTGGCCGCTGCTGCCCATACCCTTGTTTAATCCCTTAGTCAGCTTGTGCAACATCCATGGGAGGAGGCGGAGGGGTCTATTCTTAGCGCGGACATTGCACTGAACTGAGGCATGATGGTCCTTAAAACGGCTTATATATATTTATTTATAATTTATTGCACATAAAATAATGTAACAAAAATGTGGGCTTAATGCTAACAGCATTTTCTAACAGCCAAACCTGGTTTGTGACATCTGAGTTATCCTATAATGGTTCTGTTGGTATTTTTTGAGGTACAGAACCCTGAAAAGCGAGCAAGGTATTTAAGAGGGCTACCGGCAAAATTGAATTTTCTTTAGATGATATAGTCATTTATGCAGCCTATTTCTGAATTTGTCACAAAATTGATTGGGTATTGTCATATTTTACTGTTATCTTCACTGCATTAAATTATGCTGCTAGCAATGGTATGTATCTATTTGAGCCTGTTACCCCACAGAGAACACGAACGAACTACCAGTGAGGTGAAACACCCAGCAACACAATCATCTCCCTATCACACGCTGAAGAAGGCTGAAGGCAAAAAGAGTGGTATCCCACTACCTAAAGTGCACAAGGAACAAGCATTGACGGCAAACGCGAACTACATTGATATTGGTGGCCAGAGGATCTATACTAGTCCCCCAGATCATGGCGTTCAGGTGAGCATCACAATCATCCTACTAATATTATAAACGCGAAAGTTTGTGAGTATGGATGGATGGATGGATGGATGGATGTTTGTTACTCTTTCACGTAAAAACTACTGAATGGATTTTAATGAAACTACAATAATATAGCTTATACATCAGAATAACACATAGGCTACAATTTATAAAGATATTGTGTGAATTGTCCATAATATGACGATAAGTGTCAAGTAATTAGGAAAAAATCTACCATCTGCGAGCTATTCTGGCGTGCGCTGCCAAAACCGCTAGAGTTACATATATGTAATGTATGATAGAAATGTTTATCTTAAATAGTCCTACAAAAAACCCGCCACAGTATATAGCTATATCTTATGTGTAAGCCATTACAGCCAAAATGTGTATATAATATTATAAACGCGAAAGTTTGTTACCTATTATGTTTGTTATTTCTTCACGCTCAAACAGCTGAACGAATTTGAGTGAAATTTGGAGTGGAGGTACCTTATACCCTGGATTAACACATAGGCTACTTTTCATCATCATCATCAAATTTCCTCATTATTCACGCGGGTGAAACCGCGGGGCGCAACTAGTTGGATCATAAAATAAGAGCTTACCTAGTACCCGAACGAGAATGATTATTTGTTAAGGCGCAAAGCTGGACAACAATCTACCCTCAGAAATAAAAAGTGTGTCATTTAACACATAAAGGTTACCGGTTGGGCGCTTACGCCCTTTTTGTACGCGAACGAAGTTTGCTTCTATTTTGGCTATTATGTATTTCTTCAAACTCCATGAAAGGAGATGTTTCATCCTGGGCCTGCTCTAAGTACACTACACAGAAAGATATAAAAAAAGCAGGGGATTTTCATAAAAATACAATTATATTAATTTGAAGCATAATACAGCGGTACAAAAATGTTTATTTATGAGTTTTTTAATATGGTCACCCGATTTTTAGAGCAGCCATGACAGTCGAGTGACTTTGACAACTGACAGTTTTGTTGAGTTTCATTGACGGTCAACAAAACTGGTTCCTTGTGTGATTTTCTTGTGTGTGATTGCTCTCTTTGGCGAAGATAATATTGAATGTACACTAACACGAAGCAATATTATGGAAAATAAACTTTTACAAATGGTTTCTATATAGCTTAGCTATATTTATATATACTGTACATAGTGCAGGCCCAAGCTCCATACATTCATGAAACATCTCCTTTGTACACACATAATCAGTGTGTATAAATATATGGTTACCTTATCAGTTTCATAATAATAATAATAATAATATATTTATTTATTCGAACAACTAAGATTCATAAATGTCAAAATTAAATAAAATTAAATGTCAAAACATACATCGTACTTACTTAATATTACATTTCTTAAAATTATGTACCTACTGAAAGCAGATACACTACACTAGTCAGTTATAACTAATTAATGCAGTATATCTGCTTAGAGTTGGGGTTGATAAGGGCCGATACCGCCCCAAGTACACTATTGGAACTGCCCAGCATTCTGCATTTGACTGATGCTATTTTCTTGCGCATCATGGCGTAAAAGTCATTGACATGCGCATCAGCAAACATGCCTGACGCACTGCAGAATCTGTGCAGTGCCAACAACACTCTAAACATATCATTGTAGAGGACTCGCAGGGGGGTTTAAAAAAAGAACAAATATTAAAAAAACTGACCCACCACTTGTCTGCATGATTGATGATGGTACTGATCATGTGTACAAAATTTCATGGAGTTTGAAGAAATGATAGCCAAAATAGAAGCAAACTCAATTCGCGTAAAAAAGGGCTTAAGCGCGCTTTTGCTAGCTACCAGTGACCTCCTCTTAGACCTTATTCTTGTATTATCTTTTTGTCTTCTGAGTGTTGTCTTCTATTTCAGGAAATAAACGAAATCCCCGACGATTTCCTCAACCAGTCGTCTGTCCTCAAACACCTGGCGGCGGAGGTAGCGGCCTCGCCCCCACCGCGCGGCGCAGCGCCCCCCTCGCCCGGCGCCCCCCCGCGCGACGACAGCCGCAAGGCCAAGGGCAAGTCCAAGGCCAAGCTTAGCAAGGAGAAGCTGAATTTATCAAGATCCCAGCCTGATCTTACTAGGTAAGTGACTGACTAAGTAAGGGTTTGGGACATTTTTCCTTGAGATCCATGTATTATTTTCAGTTTTTTGTTATCGATAGAATATAAACACAAACAAATCAAACTCTATGACAAATCTCTGTACAGGCTAAGGTTTCAGAGATATTTATAAATAAAAAATTGCATGGCTTATCTAAGTGACCATCCTAATTTATTTTGAGGAAATCCTCAAGAAGGAGATAGCGTAATTTATCCCTCTACCCGCGACGGAAGGAGCCGATATCTATGTATTTGGCGTAATGGAGCTTGAACACGCTCGCTGGCCCAATGTATAAAACGGTGCTTGGCGTAGTTTTGGCGCTGGTGGCCAACGTTGGTGCAGTGTCAGTGTTTCGGCCACACACCGAAGGATCTTAACATCTATGCACCAAGTGCTTTCACACGTTGGCCAAGCGCTCGGTACGCGAGCTTTCGTTGACGGTGCCGGTGTGGGACAGCCCAGCCCAACAGTTGAGCCAACGTGTAAACGGTATCACCACAATGCTGTTATTGCCTCAGCTAGTTGGACAGAGTTTCTGTGTAAGACGTCGTTCTCGACCGTGCTGGACGCGCGGATAGTTAGCAGAGAGCTGATTCTATGTTTTGGCAAGCAATTGACACGGACGTCTGGTGTAGTGTTGATTTTTGTATGACGACACCGATGAGCGCCCCTAGCGTACACTTTGTGAACCTCATTTACCATACAAAAATTCGTGTTACACTACACTATACGTCCGTGTCAATTGCTTGCCAAAACATATAGAATCAGCTCTCTGCTCATGTTGACCTACCCCGTGTGTGTGTAGTGTGGGCGTGCGCGCGGCGCCGGGTGGTTCGGAGTCGAGCGGCTGGTGGTCAGGCGGTGAGGGCTCGGAGGAGCCGGAAGACGCGTTTACGGCCGTGCTGGACGCGCTGGCCGCAGAGAATCACCAGCTAAAGCGGCAGCTGGCCGACGCCTGTGAACGAATCGCCAAGACTTCTAAGGTAACACATGCTTTATGAATGATAAACTGCCCCCCAACTATAGTATCTATCTAAATCTTATGACACCTGAATAGGGGAAACTTCTTGGCCTAAATATTTATCTTTTCAAGTTTCAAAAGAATTAGACAGCGCTAAGGTTGCCACAATGACGACCTCTGTGGCGCAGCGGGCGAAGGTTCGCCTGCGACGCAGGAGGTTGCGGGTTCGATTCCCGCCTCGGAACAAATATTTGTACAATATGCAGATATTTGTTCAGGGTGTTCTGGGTATTTTTCTATGTATAATAAAAAATATCTATCTATGTAATGCTATTGTATTAAGTATATCAGTTATCTAGTACCCATAACACAAGCTTTGGTTATCTTGGGGCTAGATAATGTTGTGTGAAATGTCCAGCATTTATTTATTTACTAGGTGCGCCCCGCGGTTTCACCCGCGTGAATGATGATGAAAATTGATGATGATGATGATGATGAAAAGTAGCCTATGTGTTAATCCAGGGGCATAAAGTATCTCCATTCCAAATTTCACTCAAATCCATTCAATAGTTTTTACGTGAAAGAGTAACAAACATCCATACAAACTTTCGCGTTTATAATATTAGTAGGAGTAGGATTTATAATTTATTTATTGAATGATCCCCATTGTTGCGTTCCCATTGCCATTTCCTACTGTAACTGGGGGGTGGCTCCTATGAATTTTTATAACAAACAATATAACCCATGAACGAATTATTCATTAGTTGGAAGAAGAAGTTGAAAAGGTCCGAACAGCTCACGAAGAGCTCGTCGGCTCGTGCGAGCGTCGCGAGCGGCTCGAGCGAGCGGCTCGCGTGCGCTTGCAAGCTGATAGCCGGCGGTTACACGATCTCAACCGCGCGCTCAAACAACAGGTATTTGTTAGTGCTTTGTCAATGTTTCCTAACTTTAACTAGCTTTATGATGACTTTTACATTGTATGATTATACACTGTATGATTACACACTGTATGATTATACACTGTATGATTATACACTGTATTATTTTGCATTGTATATTTTCCGCAAGTAACAGCGGCTAGTGATCCTTAAAACTACTCAGCACTCGTTAGCGCGATTTTATCACGCTTCGCAAGCAACTGTTGCTATTGCTAACAATATTGACAGCAGTCACGACAAAATTGCCATTATTAAAAACCATAATTCAAGCCTGACATCGAACGTCCACTTTTGTTTTTTGTTGGTTTTAATTTGCTTGTTTCAACATTTTTTGTCAAACAATTTTGTTGATTTGGTTTTTAAATCTAAACCCCGTGTTCAGGAAGTGACGGAACTGGCTGGTCATATCTGATGTTAAGCGGTAAGCCCTTTACATCTGCAATGCCTCGTAGGTCACGTCCACCTAGGACATCCCGAGACAAAGTTGTAAAGTCTCATATGCCTAATGTGATATTACCGGAATCTACCCTTCAAACCGGAACACAGCAACGCGACCATTCACCATCATCAGCCTATAGATAGTCCACTGCCGGACATAAGCCTCTTACATACAATGCCATGAATGGTCTTGAGCCGCCTCCATCCATCGATTTCCTGTGACCTTAATCATGGTTTCGAGCCTTGCTAGACTTGAGAACCTTTATTCCCCATTAGTTGTTAGTGCTGCGAGCTATATGGCTTTCGCCACTTCAATTTACTGATCCTGAGAGCTATGCCAGTGATGTTCTTCTCTGGATATCTTTGTTTCGGACTCTATCACGTAGCAAAACTTGTAGCTCTCTCCATAGCCTACTGCGTGACTTAGAGCTTGTGTATGAAGCCAATAGTTAGTATGCTCGCACTATTGCTTGTTATTGGCCATGGTGACAAGCCTAACTGTCTCCTTACGTGGATATCGTAAAAGCCGACCAAGGGATTACAGCAAGGGATGAGGAGCAGCTTCCACCTGAGTACTCAACACCAATACTGCGATCACCAATCCGCCTGCCAAGCGTGGTGATTATGGCCAATCCTTCCATTGGGGAAGCCTCCTCCAACAGTGGAGTAACGGTTGATGATGATGGTCGCTTGCTATTTACATGTGTACCCAGGACACTGCGACCTAAACCATCACCTGTAAAAGATTGAGGCCACTGACAGCGGGCTATGTCATGCCTGCTTGCAGGAAGAAGAGACGGTGGAGCACGTATTCCTGGATTGTGCGGCCACAAAAGAGCTTAGCTCCAAGACGGGTTTGCAGGAGCTACTTCTATCCTGCTCCCCATCATTGACGCCTTCCGATACACTTCAACGGTGTTGCCACCAACCCAAAGTCCTGCTCCGTTACTTTAAGGAGCTGGGCTGGCTGGGGTTGTGTTAGCGCAGGAGGACAATGCACAATACACCCCGCAGCGGAACTTCAGTGCAGGTCTTAACACGCTCACTTAGAATTAGACACGTGTAAGTCTGGGTTGTACGAATGCCATAACTGTAATGTATTTCCAGGTGGAGTTACTGTCTCAAGGAGTGCGCACTGACGGCGAGAACAATGCCGAAGCGTTGCGGAAAGAACTGCAGAATCGAGAGATGCTTATTGCACAACTCATCACACAAAGTAATACTTCTTTGATTTCATCCCACTGATACATAATACTAGTTGCGCCCCGCGGTTTCACCAGCGTGAATAATTATGAAAATTGATGATGATGATGATGATAAAAAGTAGCCTATGTGGTTATCCAGGGCGTAAAGTATCTCCATTCTAAATTTCACTCAAATCCATTCAGTAGTTTTTATGTAAAAGAGAAACGTAAAACGTACGTTTACGTAGAAAATATGTCAAATATTATTGTTAGTATCAATGTATTCTACCTAGAGCATGCAATATTTTTTATAACAATTCAGTCTTAAAAAAATACGGTAGTAACTAACCTCTACAAGTACATAATTAATTATTATTAAGATGTATAGAATCATAATAACTTATCGGCAATATTTTATAATAGAGGTTCCACGCGGGTGGATGTAATTTTGCCAATTTGCCATAATCACCATTTGCGTGGCTTGGTGGATTGGTGATTGCAGTATAGGTGTTGAGTACTCAGATGGATGCTGCTGCCTATCCCCTGGTGTCACCCCTTAGTCGGCTTTAACGACATCCACGGAAGGAGACGGAGGGGTCTATTCTTAGGCTGGATACCAATGGCTTGCGGATTACGTATCTCTATTGCTATCAGTTTCAATGTTGTTTATATCCGAAATGTCACCCCTGCGATTGCGCAACATTTACGCAGTTTGCCTACAAAGCTTGCACTGGCCATTCTTCTAATCTTACAAATATCTCTTCATCTAAAGGTTGTTTGAAGAAATCGCTTCTAAGCAATAAGACCGCCCATTGTACTTTTAATTACCATGCTAAGTTTTTTTTTTTTTTATTATAACTATGTATTTTCTTTTCCATTCTTCATTGCAAATTAGGTTATCTATGACTGTAAATTAGGTTATCGCAAAAACGTAATTCGGTTTAAAGAAATTTATTCTCAAAGAGACAAAAAAGTATGTCACTTACATGAGAAAAACATATAACTTAAAGTATTTATAACATAACAGTAGGTCATTCGAGTAAATAAGTAGGTAGGTAGTAAGTAGGTACATTGCTTGCAGAAAACTAAGTTGTGACCCATTCAATGCATTTCTTAAATAATTAGGTATAAGATTAAACGTATTTCATTTCAAATAGAAACAGCATTGAAACCGATTTCAAGAGAATTATGTAATTGCTGTTTTGACAGATAAAGAGTTGGCATGCGCGAAGGAGCGACAAGAGATCGAGATGGCGGCGCAGCGAGCCACGCTGCAAGAGCAACGGACGCATATCGACATACTCGACACAGCGCTCACTAACGCGCAGACCAATGTCGTGCGTCTTGAAGAAGAGGTAGGTAAAGAAAGAAAGAAAGAAGTACAAGAGAGGCGCGACGGGAGTGGCAGCCAGCACCGGCGCGTATTGGTTGATCAGTGTACCGCGCGCCCCGCACTCGTATCTCGCGCTCCCTAGATCAGACTACAGACGCGCACACATGTACACATGCGCAATCAACCCCACCACTTTCGCCGAGCGCTCATAACTCGTTGCGTGACCTGTACTGAGGTTTATTTTTCCATTGCAGTGTCGTCACGCCAGCGGCTACGTGGAGCGCGTAGCCGGGTTGCAGCGAGCTCTTGCCTCTATACAACAAGCCTCCGACCGAAGAGAGCATACCGAACGGAAACTACGCGCGCAACTCGAAAACGAATTGCATGCGCTTAGGTACGTAGAATTTTGTTTATCTTACATTTCTTATTATTACATCAGGGACTGGTGCCCATCATCATATCAACGAAAATTGGACGACCGTCTGTGCTGCATAGATAGATCTGCGGCTTAGATGCTAGAGGTTGTGGGTTCGATTTCCGCTGCGGGACATATGTTTGTATGGTCTGCAAATATTTGTTCCGGGTCTGGGTTTTATTGTACGATAGTACTTGTAGTTCCTGATACCCACGACACAGGCATTCCTAGTGTAGGATCAAGACTAAGAATGTGACAGTATTAAGAAAAAAAAAACCTACCAAAATGATTGTACAAATACAAATATTTATTTCAGTGAACTTAATCTAACATACATTTCATGGGTTTGGGACCCTCTTTTAAGTATAATATATATATAGTATATAAAGATACCTGTATTAGAGGGTCTCGCTCTTCCTTAGTAGGAACAAGTTAAGTTAAGTATTGTACAGTACATATTAATTTTAGTAAGTAATAACTTTTCATTTAAAAAACCGACTTCCGCCATTGTATTCGACTAAATAATTTTGGATGAAAAAAAATGATGAAAGAACCATAGTGGTGAAAGGATTATGATACTTTCTGAATGTAAATGCTTGGTTTGTTGCTGAAAATATCAAAATCGCCTTATGTATGCATGCAATGTTTGAGGAGTTCCCTCAATTCCTCATGGATCCCATCATCAGAACTGGATTCTGAAAAAAATGGGACCAATTTGGGGGAATTTTCCAAATCGGTTCATAAACGCCGGAGATATGCAGTAACAAACATAAAAAAAAAAAAAAAAAAAACCGAATTGAGAACCTCCTCCTTTGGAGGGCAGGTCATTTCAGTCTTACAAAGGGCGCGCGATAATTTCAGCGAACTTTAAATTTAGATACTACTGCGCAGAATTGCTACCATTATGCCATTATAAGAGAGTAGATACGTAATGGGTCCGGCAGTGTACATTAAACTACCAGACTCTGTCACATATGATGGCAGTTTACCTAGTTCTAAGTTCCGTCTGAAACGTTGGCTTATCGAGCAGAATTTATATGCTGTGAACGAACTACTTACTCTTAAGACAGTATGAGGTTACCTATATGGGTAACAGTGGCCTTACATATATAAATTTTAGCTTTATTGCAAATTAAAACTGTGTTGATTCTTACATAACTAGTTAACTTTTTTCAACCCTAATCTAATGGTATAATTG
This sequence comes from Epirrita christyi, assembly GCA_951392215.1. Taxonomy (NCBI): domain Eukaryota; kingdom Metazoa; phylum Arthropoda; class Insecta; order Lepidoptera; family Geometridae; genus Epirrita; species Epirrita christyi. The sequence goes on along the minus strand of OX595841.1, from coordinate 12,887,687 downwards.
TTTTAGATAGTTTCCATACAAAATATTAGAGTTAATTTCAATTTTAATCATGCGCGCCGCAGTTTTGCGGTTTTGCGCAACTTCGCGGAATAGCCGTAACAGATGCCCAAATTTGCGAAAAATGGCCGCGACATTAGACGTGTATAGATAGGTACACTATTATTATTACCATTATTATTGTATTTTTAAAATTTATATTAAAATTTGACATGTAAATCGACTTTATGAATAAATTGTATTGTATTGAGTTGATTATTTCTCTCAGAAAACGTGAATGCAAGTGCGGAGGGGGCGGTATGGGTTCCGGAACGCTCGGCGAAGGCGGTGGCGAGGCCGAGCTCCGCCGAGCGTTGCGGGAGAGGGACGAGAGACTGCTAGCGTTGGAGGGAGAGTGCGCCAAGTGGGAGCAGAACTACTTGGAGGAAGCCGCGTTAAGACAGGCCGCGGTCTCAGCCGCTTCTATACCTAAGTGAGTATCTCTTAGTTCTTGTGAAAGAGTTCAGTAGTTCCGGGGTAGTACTACCACCGTACCTATTTCTGCCGCCAAGCAGTAGTGTTCGCATTGCTGTGTTTCGGTTTGAAGGTTACGGGTGCCGGTGAAATTACAGGCACATGAGACTTTTCATCTTTATGTCTCAGGGTCGGCAGCGCGCGTGTGATGCCTCTGGTGTTACAGGCGTTCATAGGCTACGGTAACTGCTTTCCATCTGGTGGGCCGTAAGCTTGTCTGCTTGACAAGTAGCATAAAAAAAATAAGTGAACTTCAGTCTCCAATTGTTCTTAATGTAAGCGGATAATGCTAGCGGGGATAAATCGGGGATGGGAAAAAACATCAGGGGATCTGCAGCATCCTTACTGGTTGGTGGGTTGGTGGATTGGTGTTAGGTTCCTGAGTAAATCATCAGTCGTTAGACGTCCATTGTTGGACGAGGCTTCCCCCATAGAATGCAATGGGGGGATTTGCCTTAATCACCACGCTTGGCAGGCGGATTGGTGATCGCAGTGGTAATTACTCAGGTGGTTGCTGCTGCCCATCCCCTGGTGCCGTGCTGATCCCTGGGGGTTGCCTCAGAATAGACCCCTCCGTCTCCTCTCGTACGTCGTAATCGTATCTGGAAGAGATTGCTTCTTAGCATTAAGTTCGCCTTTGTACTGTTTTAAATGCTATAAAAAAAACTATCTATCTATCAAGCGTATATGGCAAACCGCTTCCTTTATTCTAAACACGCTTATACCGTTCGTCTTGGCATTCCATGCGGGAGGCCCATGTCCAGCAGTGGGCTTCTATAGGCTGATGATGATACTACTATATTAGGTATATATTCAATACTCCTTTCTACTTTCTTCACAATAAATAAATAAATGCTGGACATTACACACAACATTATCTAGCCCCAAGCTAAGCAGAGCTTGTGTTATGGGTATTAGATAACTGATATACTTAATACAATACATTACATAGATAGATATTTTTTTATTATACATACAAAGGTACCCAGAACACCTTGAACGTACAAATCTGCAGATCGTACAAATATGTGTTCAGAGGCGGGAATCGAACCCGCAACATCCTGCGTCGCAGAGGTCGTCAGAGGTTCTGAGATGGAAGACCTTGAATCATTGTGTTACATAACGTTTTATTATCTTAGCTGTTATCTTTGTGACCTTGTAAGTTTACTGTTTAAAATAAAACCAATAAAACCGTACCTCGCAGCTTTGAATTTTAAAATAGTATTTACCTCAGGGACGCCAAAATCGCGGCGCTCGAGAAGACGTCGGCCGACTCGGAGCGACTCATGGCGGAGGCGCGCTGCGAGAAGATACGACACATGGATGAGTTGCATGGTGCACAGAAGAAGGTAGCTGATCTCGAGAGCAGGTAAAAAGAGTTGAAATACTACTAAATAAGAACTAGTTTATAATAAAGTTTGGAGGACTTCGGCCGACTCAGAGCGACTCATGGCGGAGGCGCGCTGCGAGAAGATACGACACATGGATGAGTTGCATGGTGCACAGAAGAAGGTAGCTGATCTCGAGAGCAGGTAAAAAGAGTTTAAATACGACTAAATAAGAACTAGTTTATAATAAAGTTTGGAGGACTTCGGCCGACTCAGAGCGACTCATGGCGGAGGCGCGCTGCGAGAAGATTCGACACATGAACGAGCTAGGTAGTGCACAGAAGAAGGTAACAAGACAAGGTGCAAAGACGTTTTACCTATTATCGAGCGAAACTGTATGACTGCGAAAACTGTAAACGAGTCAACGTTTTTAAAATAACTGTGAAGATTTATTTTTACTTCAGGTTCATATACCTCGTCCTAGTTTTCGACTGAACACGTCGACTGCGGACGTTTTTGCGCGATTCGAGGGTAAATACGCTTTTTCGAATCGAATCACAGATGTGTGTGTCCTCACTGTAGTAGAGCCGCGTCAAACACAAAAGTATTCGTATCGCCACTGATGAATAAAAAAATATTGTAGATATTTTTTCAAAACGGCAAGGCCCCAAATCCTTAAGTACAGACGTGTGTTTTTTTTACCAGTCGTTGCTTAAACTCCCACTCTTAAGTTTTTCAACGGTTGTCAGTTCTGCGAGCCATATGACCTGCCCATTGCCACTTCAACTTTAATTCTGAGAGTTTTGTCGGTGATCTTGGTTCTTCTACGGATTTCCTCATTTCGGATTCTATCACGTAGTGAAACCCCTAGAATAGCTCTCTCTATAGCTCGCTGCGCTACTTCGAGCTTGTCTAGTCGGCCAATAGTTAGCGAGCACGTTTCAGTACCGTAAGTTATCATTGGCAACACGCACTGATTATAAACCTTCGTCTTGAGGCTCTGCGGTATCTGTGACAAAAAAATACGGCCTTAGAGCATAGAAATGCTCTAAGGCCGAGATAAATAGACTTTACTTAGCACAAGCTTAGCACGTACTAATGCTTAGACCTCTCCCTGTCACTGTAACACAAATGTTAAAACACGCGTATTAGAGAGAGACAGGGACGATCTCAAAGTAAGAGTCACCGTGAAGTACGTTCTATTTATCTGGACCTATGAGTTTCCCGAACGCTGCCCATCTGTGTTGGATTCGTTGGTTGACCTCTTTCTCAAAGTTAGGCGTTCTTAATTGAATCGTCTGACCCAAGAAGACATCTAGAACACTGCGTTTATATAAATCTTATCCGATAATTTCTATTTTTTTTATAAAGATATGACTTTTAGTTTTGTAGATTTAGTCGGATAAGACTTATCAAGGTACGAGGTGTTCTAGATTTTTGAAACAATGAACCAGACAATTTTATGACATCATTCAGCCGAAGTGTTCACGAGGTGTACTTTGGAACCTTAACTGGCCGTTCGTTTTCCAAATACGTTAAAAAAATAAGTATGAGTTAGTTTTTTGAAAAAGGATTTATTCAAAATACATATCTCCAAAACAAGCTTATCCATATTCTTCTAATCTTACAGATCTCTCCATCCAAAGGTTGTCTGGAAGAAATCCCTTCTAAATAAAAACCGCCCATTGTACTATTAATTATCTTGTTAAGTTTTGTTTATTTTTTATTATCCCAGGGTGTACAATAAATTAATTTTCATCCCATCTATTCGAAAAGGACGACTTGGTTCGTCTTCAAGTGCACCCAAAGGTGGTGTTTTCTGTATGAAGCTTCTATAAGTATAGGCTTAATTACCTCTATTTTCTATTAAGAATGTTAACATAACATAACACCCAACTGTCACATACGGACACACTAGGATTCCCTGTGTCGTGGGTATCAGTAACTACGAGTACCATGGTACCAGAACACCCAGACCCGGAACAAATATTTGCAGATCATGCAAACGTTTGTACCGCAGCGGGAATCGAACCCGCACCTCTTGCGTCTCAGCCGACTACTCACCCACTGTACCACAGAGGTGGTCACACCAGAGGGTGTTGCCAACAAAGTAAACTAATAATTTAATTATTTAATGTTGTAGAGTGAAGGAGTTAGAATGCAAAGTGGCAGAACGCGACGCGATGGTGAAAGTTCTTACCAAGCACACGAGCGCCGCCTTCGATAGCGGCGCATCGCTGAGGAACAACTCTAGCCGAGAGGAACTGGGTCAGTAAATACACTAGCAACCGCCAGCGGCATTCCTCGCTTCCGTCCCAGGATAAAAAGTAGCTTGTGTGTCAATCCAACTGGGCAATGTTACCATGAGCCTTTTGCCCGTAGACAGAGTAACCGATAGACAAATGGCTGTCGTGCCACATACGATATCCATTTGTCTATTTGCCATTTGTCATACGAATTATAGATAACTTTTACATCCGAATAGAGGGTTCACAAATACACAACCACAAATTCACAAGATTCTCAAGATGCCAAAATGAACAAAAAATACTGTTTTAAACAGTTTAAACAGTATTTTTTGTTTATTTTGGCATTGCATCAACAAAACGATATGTTCAATAACGATATAGAATAACAATAAAGACAAATTAATAAAAACTCAAATAAAAAAAAACTATCGATTTACGTTTATCGACTACCACATCCCTAGAAGTTGACGTTACCTTGTAATGACAGAATGGAAAAATATGTGTATTCTTTTGTGGTAGTCCACGCTATTACAAAGGATGTGGCGTGAAATATCGTCAGCTGTCATTCTAATCAAGCTACATTTAATAGACTGTAGTATTACTTCTAATATGTTACTATATATGGCCGGGTTCCCACTATGCCGGACCGGCAAATCTGCCGGTCCGGTAAAACTGCCGGAAGGGCTAGTGGCTGCATAATTTATATGGAGCCACTAGCCCTTTATTCACATTATCCCGGCTCCGGTATTTTTGCTGAGCCCGGCATTTTTACCGAGCGTTTTGTCACTACATAATGCCGGCAAAATCACCGGACCGGAGTAATGTGAACCAGTTCCGGCCCGTTCCCCGCCCCGCCCGTGCTCCCCGCACTTCATTCGGCTCGCATTTTCTGAGTAAAGTAGACGTGTAGCATGAGCGACATTCAAATAGAAACTTTAATTACGCTGGTCCAAGAGAGACCTGTTCTGTGGGACAAGAGCGAAGATGTCTATAAAGACAAAAGTGAAAATCTTTCCCGTAAAATAGGATGTACCCAATACTTTCTTCTTTTATTTTGCCTTCTGTACCAAAACCACCACAACACAACAATTTCGTCGTCCATTGTGGGCACAGGTCCAAATTCAACTGAGGTGCTTGTCCGATTTTCTTGTGGGATCCGGTATAATGAGAACACTCCGTCCGGTGTCTGGTTTCCGGCAGATCTGCCGGTCCGACATAGTGGGAACCCGGCCTATTTGTTCTTCTATTCAATATTGTAGAATGGATATCCGCGCGGTCACGTCTGAATTAATTAATGAATCAAAGATCAAACAAGTTTCAAATCAGAGTTACAGTTTTACCCAGAAAATAAGTCCGATCGACTGTTTTCGTTTGCGCAGAAAAGCGCAGACTGATATCAAACAGTTAGCCGAACGTATAGTATATATCTGTCCCGCTGGCATGATTCGTACACTATCGGACAGAGTCGACTGATGAACAAGATGGCGCACGACCGGCCGCGATTTTACCGCGAAATCGATTAACCAATAACAGCACAAGATTTTAGCGCGCGCTTGCTATTGGTAGAAAGAAGGTTCTCGCGCTATAGAAATTGGTCTACGGCGCAAGTACATCGACTTATATTTTGGGTAAAACCAACAGGCGTTTTTAGTTCTAAGATGCGATCACTTGCAGATAAGACAACCTTTGATTGTTGTTTTTGTTGTAGTGGGTCTCTCGTCGGGCGCGTCGTTCTCTAGCGCAGAGGGGGTGGGTAGCGGCGTGTCCTCGCGCTACCGACATCTCGCCAGGAGGAACTACTCGCCGCACAATGACAACGCAAGCGGTATGTACCCTCTTCACATCACGATTGCCCTTTGTAACTGGTTATTTCTTTGTCAACCTGAAATAGATAAGTGAACTTGAGGTTATCATCATCACCCTGTAGAAGTTCCTTCCTGAACATAGGCCTCCCCCCTTGAATGCCACGATGAACGGCAGCATGAGGTTATCATCATCATCATTATTACCAACCTGATTACGTCCACTGCTGGACGAGATCTCTCCCATTGAATACAATGGGGGGATTTGCCATAATCACCACGCTTGGTAGGCGATTTGGTGATCGCAGTATTGGTGTTGTGTACTCAGGTGGATGCTGCTGCCTAGCCCCTGGTGTAGTCCCTTAGTAAGACTTACTACATTCACGGGAGGAGAAGGAGGGGTCTATTCGTAGAGCGGACACACCACGCTAAAAAAGGGCTTTGTGACTAATGATGAACCAGTGTGGTGAAAAGCCTTAATGCGCCTCGAAGAGGCTTCTTTCTTTATGAGAAATTCCTAAGTCGTAAGATCTGTTAGACGGTTCAACTAGGAAAGTCTAACTTCTACTTTCATAGGTAGTTAGGGATTGTGTCTGGCCTAAGAATAGACCCCTCCGTCTCCTCCCGTGGATGTCTTCAAAGCCGACCAAGGGATTTCACCAGGTGATGGGCAGCAGCATCCACCTCAGTACTCAACACCAATACTGCGATCCGCCTGCCAATCGTGGTGATTATGTCAAATCCTCCCCATCGCATTTTATGGGGAAGGCCTCGTCTATCAGTGGACGTTTAAAAGGCCGTTAAAGAAGAGGTACTCTATGTCATATCGTATTAAAAAATGGTGTTTCGCAAAAAAGTTAACCTCGTGTATATTTTCTGAAAACGATCATCTTAGTCTCTAAGGCAAGAGTGAATAAGTGCCTTCTAGACTCTAGTGCTTCATCGCCATCCGCATCGTCACCAAAATATGAGAATGCTGTCAAAAGAACGCGTGTTTATGTTAAAAAAAAACTGCTGTTGCCAACCGTATTTTTTTCTATAAATCACTATGATAGTGAAGAGCAAATGACGGCATAAAGACAGATTATGTATAAGAAACTAATCCAATGAAACCGAAGTCGTGCATTTCACTTTTTTAAAAAGATTCCGTGTTCCTCTAGGTTGCGGTTTCGACAGCACGTCTCTGCGCCTGGACGAGCAGCTAGCCGTCCTCGAGTCACGCCTGGAGCGGCCCCCCGTGCCGGCCGTGAGTTACATGCCGCACACGCCCGACCAGCGCACGCATGCCAATTACTACTCCGAGTACTGACCTGACCAAACCTGTAGGGACAAGTCTCCAATTACATCCCATACGCCTATAGAGAAAGACATGTTTACTACTACATCCCATACGCCTATAGGGGCATGTCGACTATTACATCCCATATGCCCATAGGGAAATACGTATTTACTACTACATCCCATACGCCTATAGGGACATGTCTTCTTCTTCATTCCTTAGGTCTATAAAGAAATACAAGTTAGAACTACATCCCGTATGCTCTTAGGGAAATACACATTTATTACTACATCCCATACGCCTATAGGGACATATGTCTTCTACTACATCCGTTAGGCCTATAGACAAAGACATGTTATTACTACATCCCATAAGCCTATAGGGACATGTCTTCTTCTTCATTCCTTAGGTCTATAAAGAAATACAAGTTAGAACTACATCCCATATGCTCTTAGAGAAATACACATTTATTACTACATCCCATACGTCTATAGGGACATATGTCTTCTACTACATCCGTTAGGCCTATAGACAAAGACATGTTATTACTACATCCCATAAGCCTATAGGGACATGTCGACTACTACATCCCATATGCCCATAAGGAAATACATATGTACTACTACATCCCTATAGCTTTATATTATATATTATTATCCTAGCTATATTAGCCTAGGGCGTCCTGTAGGGATACTGAGCTAGGCTTCTATATCTCATAAACATGGCAGCTAGCAGTCGTAATTACTACTCTGAGTACTGACAATAGAGCTATTTATGCTACTACAGGGCGTTATAAACGTAATGGTAAGCTTGCCTGAGTTTATATAGTAAACATGGCAACTAGCTGTGTTGTAGTGTAACCTGGTGTAACTGGTGTTGCCAGATTCGACCGACCAACGCCCGCATTAGAATGAATAATTAATTGAGTTAGTAATTGGCGCGGCTGAAAATAAGTCAATCTTATTTTATCTGTCAGTGTATTACGAATTTTTTTGAATCATTAGACAGGCAGTTTTGTGCAGATTTTAAAGGAAAATGATAAGGATATCTTTTTGACACGATTTTACAATGTCTTATACATACAAAATTAACATTCCTATTAGAATAACATTTCCATGTAACATTCCTTTGTAAATGTGCGTACTAGACAACACAAGCTTTGTTTTTGAGTGTTGGTAATACTTTTTACTCGTTTTTTGAGTACATACCTATTGTAAGTACAGATTTTAATGTAAATTAAAAGTTAATGATAGGTTAAAATCTGGACTAAATTTGCCTAGCTTTCTAACATAGATTGAAATTAACAAGGTTTGCTTTGTCATTTAAACGAATTACAATTATGACCAAATTAAGATTTTGTAATATCCCAAAAACATACCAAGCAGGCGGGGATCGAACCCGCGACCGTCTACTTGATACCGAGATGTGTTAACCGCTGCGTTACTGGCCGACTCCACGACTGGTCGATAACTTTTGGTATATTATAAAATTTTAATATTTCCCTTATAAAACCAATAACTATGACCAAATTATTTGTTTTGGTCAAACAATAGATTTTATCATGTCTTATAGGAAATATTCAAAAGATTACAAATAAAATATGTATGCATTACTATGTGCCTAAAAAAATATGTATTTTTACTACATTTCAATTTAGTAATGTGGGTAAAGTTGGTGCCAATGAAATAAATAGAGTGAAAAGAATCTCTTAGCTTTACTCAATTGTCTCCACTAGTCGTAAGAATTGGGGGTTTTCGTTTTTGAATTACATAAGAAATAAACTTAATAATAAGTTAATTCATTCATAATTAAATATTTTATAGTATTTGATTTTTTATTTTATAAATTTAGTTGTATTGTATTGGTCACAAAATTACGCCAAAGTTAGAATAAAAAATAAATTTATGCGGCGGCTCCTTTCCATGATAATTTTCTGAACACTGAATCTAGTTAGGTTTATTTATTTTTTATTTTAAGCTTAGTTTAATTGAATGTTATTATTAACCAAATAAGTATGTCGACAACTTGAAGTGTATTGCTAGTGATTTTACATAATTTTAATTTATATTATTGCAGCTGTCTCTGAATTACTTACATTATTAAAATATTGGTGGGCGAGTAGCCGGCTGAGACGCAAGAGGGGTTCGATTCCCGCTGCGAGACAAATGTTTACATGATCTGCAAATATTTGTTCCCGATCTGGGTGTTGTGGTACCATGACACACGTAGTTTCTGATGCTCGCGACACAGGGAATCCTAGTGCCCCCTATTCCCTAACTGACAGTCACTCGGTGACTAATTTGACAAGTAAAATGACCAGCAATGAGAGCTTTTCATCTTCGATTCAAAAAAACAAAAGTAGTTCAAATTGGTTCGATAGATGACGCTGACTCAACTCTAGCTGCCAAGATTGTCAAATGTATTATCTGTGGTGTACGCGGTAGTCATGATATTCTGTTTGTGTTTGCTTCTTGACTGTGCGCTAGTGATTTCGTGGTGTTTTTAGAAGTAGGCAAAAATAAATACCACGAAACTAAAATATATCTACGTTGTTGATATATTTTGATACTTGACAGCTAGCTACAGCGCAGCGCCATCTATTTTCAACGCTGAAAGCGTGTTTTGAAACGGCCGTGAAAACCCCTTATTGCTTAAAATTATCATTAAGAATTGTCAATTGATAGTAATTTTACTTGCCAAAGTGTTAGTCACCGTAGTAGACTTTCAGTTATGGAATAGGGGGGCAGGACTTTGTACGTAACTGTTCAGTGTAAAAAAAATGCTTTGAGAGTATATGTAGCAGTATCATAAACTATGTTAACTAGAGTCTGTGCGCAGATTATACCCCGCTTACACTTTACAGTAAAATGTTGCCTTTTCTCGTGTTTAAAAGTGGCACCTAATTTCGTTTGATATTAATCTGTTATTCAGAGGATAGATACATCTATTTTTAAGAAAAATGTATACATATTTTTGCTAGGTATTCAATGTATTTCGAGCTATTTTAAAGAAGCATGTTTTAGAATAAAAACCATGTTTTGTTTGTTGTTGTTTTAATGGCTGCCTCTAACATTTAGCTTAGAAACGCTAAAATATAATTATATACAGTTTTATTTAATGTTTTGAGTGTAGTGTGTAGTAATATATAACTGACTATAACAAATACGAACCTGAAAGCAAATTAAAAAAACTAGTTGAAGATTCGAGGCGACTAGAAGTGAGAGATTAGCAAATTAATTGGCAGAAAACTTACCCGGGTCTCGAATGGCGATCACAAACCGGATGACGCGTTAGAGGAAGGCCCTCCACTTGATGGTCTAAAGACATTATAAACGTCGCAGGAAGTCGGTGGATGGGGGCGGCTCAAGACCGTTCGCTGTGGTGTCCTAGGGTGGAGGCCTATGTCCAGCAATGGACATCTACAGGCTGATGTTGATGATGATAACGATTATGTTAAAAAAAAAACAAGAAATTGTGCACTTGTTATAGTGGTCACACTTGGCAGTTTCGCTTTAACAAGGTAAGAGCCATTCCTAAATTTATTATATCTTAGTATTGTTTGTCCTAGAACTAATTTAATCTGTGTTTTTTTTAAGTTTTATAACATTTATATACAAACTATAAAACAAACTCTTGCACCTTTCACGGGCCTAGTCCAGCAGTGGTATACACGTCCAGCAGGGACGAGGCCTCCTCGGGGGCCTATATATAGGGGGAATTGCATTAATCACCACGCTTCACAGGCGGATTGGTAATCGCAGTATTCGTATTAAGTGCTATTCACTAACTAAAAAATAGTTAAAATAGAGTTCGGATCATGTTTCGATCTTGTGTCGATGTTGGTATTCTCCTGACATAAAATACAACACTGTAATGTGATTATATCGAAATGTGACCGAAACTTGAACGATTCAAAGTTTTTTCGTTAATTTTAGCATAAGTAGATGGAGTCTCTCTTTACTCTTTCCAATTATATATATAACTATCCTACTCTAATGGTGTTCACCATGAATTGAAAGTAGACTAAATTTTTATTTATGAGAGACTAGAAATTCAACTTTCAGTCAATTTACAATTCAGTCTCGATTCGGTCAACTTTCAGTGTAGTTTTAAAATAACTTAGAGAATTGGGCCTCAGGTGGCTGCTTCCCATTTCCTAGCGTACTCTCTCACCTATTATTATGATAACTTATAATTTAGTTTTCAATTATAATCCACGAATAACCTAAAATCATCGTGACATTTATTTTTCCAACGGACACTTAGAATGCAGTTTGCAGACCGTAAAATTAATTAGCAACCGAGAAGGGATCGAACCTACGACCATCTAGGTATGAGCATGCGCTAAACAAACTACGCCACCCGCTCGGTCATTAATTTCTAGCATTATATAATCACTAACTGAAGGCAGATGTACAGTTTCGTATCAGGATGCATACTTTGCCTATAAATGGACCATGCCAATATTTTTGTACCTTCAGTCATTACGGCGTGGCTAAGTAACAAACAAATATCTAATTTTGAATATTATAATAAATGTATCGTACCAATGGATTTTCATCAAAAAAATATAATTGCGCGTAATATAAAGAAAAGCTGAATCTAGCGACAAATTCACTAAAGCGGCCACACTGGCCACTGAATTGACATTTTAAAGGGTTGTCAGTTTACAGTTAGTTTTGGTTCCTCGGTAATTAATTTTACTCTTTCTGGTCGAACTGTATATTGTTTGTTAGTAATTTTACTTATCGCTGTTGTTAGTATCTTTAGTAATAATTTTCCTAACGAGAAATGGATTTCTTCTTGGGTTAAGGTCTCCGCCATCTTCTTTCACTACTATTTTTTGTTTGCTTTAATGATCCAGTCTTTCATATTCTATTAAGTATAATATTAAAACATGTCTACATTCACACCTGTTTCTTCCCAGCGAGGTCTATGTTGCTTCCCCGGGCTAAGCACGGTAGGTGCTCGGGGTAGCAGCGGGCGCGGTGAAGAAGCTTTACTTCTGGAACGGCAGGGCAGAGCGTCCCAGCAGACCAGATCGTCCAGTCTGCCGCCACCACCGTCTGCCCTGCCAAGGCCACCTAGGAAACCCTCTGCGAGGACCACGAGATATGATCGATTAGAACATAGAGATGCGAGGAAGGTAAGTACACACTTGGAAGCGGCCCACGGTTTACAATTCGTGCTTCGCTCGCTCGCCCTTACTGGTCAGTTGGTCCAGTAAATGCGCGCGAAATAGGAATCATACCATAAATAGGTAGGGAAGGTACGGTCATCTTCTTAATTAGATTGAGCTAGCAACAAAATCATGAAATTCGATAGGCTCGTGGAAGATACGATCGTATCCGTCGAAATGTCGAAAAATTTCAAAACTATTTTTGTTCCATGTTCTATTGTCTAGGTGGCCCGATCGGGCCATTCACGAGCCTACGAGTACTATTTATTTTTTGAATCGTTCATGTACATCCGTACACCGAACAGTAGGTAAATAAACAACAGGCATCGTGATGGCGCATGTATTTATTTATTTATTTTTATATTTTATACGCGTCTTTGAGTGCGACATAAGCGGCAGTGTCTCCTATATAGTGTTTATTCAAGGTCGGACACACTACGGCACCAGACCAGTCATAATCAACTAATATTTGTTCCAGGATTCGGACGGTTCCGGCTCCATAGCATCGACTGCTTCGCGCAGCTCACCCCTCCCCTACGACACAGTTCGCAAACTACCTTCCGTACCCACCTCAGCCTCTCTACCGGCCGCTGAGTCCAGAGAGTCTCTGGTCAGGCCACGGGACTCTAGTCTACCCTTACCGTCGAAGCTGGCAGTGTATGCGGCGGCTAGGAGACGATCAGCCGAATCAGCTAAGGATAATAAAAGAACACACCACTATCGTATACAGTTTTAAGATATCCTGTAAGGACACTACCCTATCAACAAAAACGAAGGTATGTGACATCCACAGACCCAGGCTATTTTAAAATGTTCGGAAAGGTTTCCGATCGAATTCGTTAGTTTTTCATTTCGATGTAGTAACTAAAACAATTTTCTCTAGTAATACACATGAAAAAACAATAAATATTTTTTATTACTTTGTTTTACTAGAGAAAATTGTTTTAGTTACCATATCGAAATGAAAAAAAAAAACCGGCGAAGTGCGAGTCGGACTCGCGCACGAAGAGTTCCGTACCATTATCTATAAAAACAGCAAAAAAAACATGTTTGTTGTAAGGGAGCCCCCTTAAATATTTATTTTAATCTGTTTTTTATTATTTGTTGTTATAGCGGCAACAGAAATACATCAATTCCGACTGTCTAACTATCACTGTTCATGAGATACAGCCTGGTAACAGACGGACGGACGACGGGCGGATGGACAGCGGAGCCTTAGTAATAGGTTCCGTTTTACCCTTTGGGTACGAAACCCTAAAAACTAACGAATTCGATCGGAAACCCTTCCGAACGTTTTAAAATAGCCCTGCAGAAGTGGGAATAGTATGGGCTGATTATGCTATACTACTCCCAGCTAAGTCGCAGAGAATCCCTAGTCAGTCTATGAGGCACTGGTGCAGTTAGCTGAGTTTGCGCAAAGGGAGAGGCAGCCCCCCAATTACAGTAGCAAATGGCAATGGGGAACGCAACAATGGGGATCATTTTGGCAATCTTAGCGCTATCTTAAGGCAGTACCCCGACCAAACACGGCGTCAAGCTGTTTTTTTCAAGCCTCTCTCCTCGTTAAATAAAGCAAGTAGAAAAAAAATTAAAAGTCACCACATATATTTGACATTTTGTCATCAAGTTCCACGATTGGTTTAATGATTTAACGTCGTAAGTACTCGACAATAAACCCATGAAAAAATTGAAATAAATCATGATTTTGTACATCTTCTCCTAAGGTTCACGTTACTGAATTTTTTGGTTTACACAATTGGATAGTTAATTTAATAGTAGAATTATTACACGATTATTTTTTTTTAAAATGGGTTCTCTTTATTTTTTATGAATTATATTTCATGAATCCGTGCGAATCTGGCTGTGCGCAAGGAGCGGACCAGTCAGCCGCCGGTTCTCGGACGGACGGCTAGATGGCAGTACTATTAGAACGGACTACATAGGTGTCACTAAAATAAATAATTTGCGATGTATTGTGGAGGCGAACACCTCAAGGTCATTCGGTCAGGGTAGCGCCTTAATCTAATGAAACTTGAATAGGGGAACTTCTTGACCTAAATATTCCTCCATTCATTTTTCAAAAGTTTTGGACAGCGCTAAAGCTGCCAAAATTATCCACGTTTCCCATTGCTATTTGTTATTTTAATTGGGGGGCTGGTCGAAATAGCTTTTATTTACATTTGCACCAGATACTCACTAAAATAATGTGTATCCTGTGCAGAGACACTGAGTAAACATTTACTTATCGTACTTTGAAGACACTACACAGGATAGGTACAAATTGGTAGCGATAATGTGCACATTCTCTAAATTTATACTGCACTAAAATTATCGCGGTCCCTTTTGTTTCAGTCTATTAGTAGGGCACGCGATAATTTTACTGCACTTTAAAGGAGATATTTCATGAATGTATGGAGCTTGGGCCTGCACTATGTACAGTATATATAAATATAGCTAAGCAATATAGAAACCATTTGTTATTGTTTATTTTCCATAATTGTGCTTCGTGTTAGTGTACATTCAAGATTATCTTCGCCAAAGAGAGCAATCACACACAAGGAAATCACACAAGGAACCAGTTTTGTTGAGCGTCAATGACACTCAACAAAACTGTCAGTTGTCAAAGTCACTCGACTGTCATAGCTGCTATAAAAATCGCGTGACCATATTAAAAAACTCATAAATAAACATTTTTGTACCGCTGTATTATGCTTCAAATTAATATAATTGTATTTTTATGAAAATCCCCTGTTTTTTTATATCTTTCTGTGTAGTGTACTTAGAGCAGGCCCAGGATGAAACATCTCCTTTAGAGAATGGTGCACAAAATCGCTACCAATATTTTAGTATCAGGTAGGGATTCTGTGCATCATTCCTGAAATCGCAGTCCCTTTTATATCAGTCTATTGGAAAGAGCGCGCGATATTTTAAGCGCACATTTTTAGATAACTCTGCACAGAATTACTACGTCTATATTATCGGGTGATGTAATCTTCTACATTATTTAAACTTAGTAGTAAATGCTGCCATAGGCTAAAGCCGAAGAATCTCTACATTTTATACGATAGTTTTTATAATATTGTTACAAACTTAACCTACAAAACCCGGGTAATTGAAACTAATGTAAGGTTAGTTTTATTTAATACCCGCTCAGTTATTACCTACATGTTATTGCAGGTTGTGTGCGTATATCGTTATATTTTATGAGTATAATTATAATATGCATTTATCGTCTGAATATGTTGTATTTGTAATAGCTCAAGTAGATTAGATTCTGTGTTTATTGTTATTGGAAAATCAAGAAAATATAGATCAATTTTGTTCATGATCGTTAGGAAAATCCTTGAAAATCATTGTAGGGAGCGTTTAGACTAAAACTGCACGCCTCTTACTTGGCACTTGACGCAAGATTGACGTTGAAAAACGGTCCTTGTGTTTACGGATTGTGGTATATTTTTAACAGACTTCCCAAAACCGACTTCCCAAAAAAGGAGGAGGTTCTTAATTCGGTTGTTTTTTTTTTTTTTTTTTTTAATGTTTGTTACCGCATATCTCCGGCGTTTATGAACCGATTTGAAAAATTCTTTTTATATTTGAATATATATACTTCCAGATTGGTCCCATTTTTTTCAGAATCCAGTTCTGATGATGGAATCCATGAGGAATTGAGGGAACTCCTCAAATATTGTAGGCATACATATGGCGATTTTACTATTTTCAGCAACAAACCAAGCATTTGCATTCAAAAAGTATAATAATCCTTTCACCACTATGGTTCCTTCATAATTTTTTTTCATCCAAATATTTTGTCGAATAAAATGGCGGAAGTCGGTTTTTTAAATGAAAAGTTATATTTCGACGTAATGGAATAGTAGAGCGTTCAGTTTTAGATTAGACACACTCTACCTTTCTATCTAACGATTTAATTAGGTTTAGTTATTGTCAAAACTCTACCATCGTTGCAGCTATTTCTAAAAGAAATAGCTTGTAATACGGTGTTTGAGTTAGCAGGATACATAACCGTAATTCTAAATCGGATAATTCACGATAGATATAATAAACCGCCCAAATGAGTGTCGCGCGTAGTGTTCCGAAAAGTATTGTTCACAGATACCCGATAAAGAAGTAAATGCACTTAATTTTAAGATTTTATCAAACGTAAGTTCATTATGACATGTATTCAATCAAAATAATGAAATTTGTCAATGCCAGTAGCGATGTAAAAAACTTACAAATGCTAGTTTGATTACTTATCTTGGGGTTAAATTACAATTAGTCATGGATATAATACCTCTCAATTAGTAAGGTTTTATTCCTTGGTTAAAGAACTCTTGTAAGGGGACTATATTAAGTCCATGAAGGGGGCATCTTTGGATTTGTTTTTTTTTTAAATTAAGCGTTTGGGTACGTAACCTTAAAAACGAACCTATGTAGTAGTTGGGTGTGAAGTAAAGTCTTATCATACCAAAAAAACAATTTTTTTTGGTAAGTACAATTAAAACCTTCTAGGTAATAGGTATGTTGTGAAATAATTTTAGTAGGTTGTTTGCATTGTAAATAATTCAGTAGGAACTTAAAAAAAGCAAACTACACATAACATACCGAGTGATGTTTGTTTTTGGTTTACCCCCTTACTTATAAACGTTATTTGAATTTAAGCATAGCTTAAAATTAGCCCTGTCATGTTTGAAATAAACTAATAGTAAGGGATGGCAATATTTTACGCATTGCTTAACTTTTTACAGAATTTTATACTATTAATTTTTATGTTTGAAATTGGTTTTGTTCTGTTTTGGCTTTCTAAATTAAATCGAATTGTTTTTAATTTAACTACTTATTTCAATTCATCCCGTGGCTGTGGTGGTCTCTGTCTGAGAATAGGACTCCTCCAACTCCTCACGTGTATGCCATAAAAGGCGGTTACGGGATCACGCCAGGCGATGACAGCAGCATCCATCCCTAACTAAAGAGGCGGCCCAGTCATTACCTAGACAGGGGCCATGGCTATTCGTCCATTTGATTGTGACAGTATACTTATCAGTCAGTATTTGAAGTGTGGCACTCTACGACCAATTCGATTTCGCCAAATCTCAGTATTCTTACCAGTTGAACTACTGGGTATTTCCTTCCCTAAGACCACTGGGAACTTTGTACCTAGTTCACTCACGACTCGCAACGGGATCATCAAGGTCATCTATCATCATCATCAGCCTGTAGAAGTCCAGTGCTGGACTGGAGTATATAGGCCACTATACTCTACCAAAATCATTTCAGTACGGGGCATGATTGAGCAACAAAGAAAAATCTAAGCTTTCGTATTCGATTTTTACTGTGAGTTTATCTAACCCTGAATATTCAGTGTGAGGATATTATGGAATTTATTCTTGAATCACGATCTGCCCTTGATCCTGACATTTGCGGGCTTGACGAAAATGAGGCCGATGTGGCCTCGCGTATTCAACCGACTGCTTGCGCAACCCACCGCTCCACGAGCCACGACCTGCTAATGTTAGGCTGAAAGTAAACGGACTGCTTGAGCCGACTCAATACTTGAACTGCTAAAGTACCTAGTCGTTTTCCATCTACCACTCGAGTTGTTCGTGTGTTGACTCTTTGAGTCCTAAAGGTCTCCTGCTACCTGAAATATGACAACATTATTGTTCCTACAACAACGTAGTCTTCGGTTAACCATAACACCCAGACCCGGAACAAATATTTGCAGATCATACAATTATTTGTCCCGCAGCGGGAAATTAAACCTGTGCAGTGGGAATTATCATACTTAACTATATAGTTAAGTATGATAATTCCCACTGCTCCCAACTCGTACCAGGTAGAGAGGGTGGGTTTGATTCATCTTAAAACCAGTTCAAACGCTTGCGGTATGATAACGAAATATGGTTTAAACCTGAGTTTAAACCAAGCCTACCAGACTAGGCTCCTTTGGTATATACAACTTTATTACAAAAGCAAATCAATTTTCGAGGTCATATCAAAAATTACGAACATCTGCTTTTGTATGAAAGTCGCCTAAACCAACGGTCAATATTTAAGCTTGGACTGGTACGTCTAGTCATAAAGCCAAGTAAGCTGTATAAGTAATCTTTCGTAATTAGACTGTTGGTGACCAACGCTTGGTGACGAAATCTAGCCCTAGAGCGGACTCCTCTGTGTGATAGTGACTGCTCGAGCAGTCTATCTATTCCTAGCCTAAAACAATAAGAAAGAGAAAATGTTGTGCTGTCTCACTCAACTTACAATAATAGAGTAATGAGGACAGCGGAACAATCTATTTGAGTTACATTTAAAATTGATTTGATTGCTTGATGGACAATGCTAGAGTAGGATAAGACCCTTAGTCATTATTCTGAGAATGAGAAGGTGGTGGGTGTATAATAAATAATCTTATCCTAAAACTATAATCTTTTCTAAAAGGTTGCATAATGCTTGGTAGAAAGTTGTCTTCGAAGTCGAGAGAGCGGTTGAATATGTACCTAGTCTGTCTCGTCTATCGTAATAGTAGATAGGTATCTATATACCTACTCCAGTTTTAAGACGAGGCTTGAAGGCGTACGTAATAATTTAAATAATATTTTTCAGTCACAACCTTTCTAAGTAGGTCAATGTGAAGGACGATGTAGATATCACGAAGTAAGAGGGTATGTAGGTGTCAGTTAAATTACATGACCTAGAGATTCAGTCAGTCCCAAGCAACATGCTTAGATATAAGTAGTTTTTAAAGGTACGGGACTGTCAGGTGGCCGCTCAGAATAATAACGTTATAGTGGGCCACCTCACAAAATCCCTCTGTTGCCCATGGTCCCTGTGAAGGAAGGTACCACGGGAATTATTTTACCCGTGGACCCTGAATTTTGTATAAGCCAACTAATTTAAAAAGTTATAATAACTTAACTGTATATTATTGAAGAAAACAATAAAATAAAACATAAGTACCTACATATGCCGTGGTCCCTGGAAAAAAGGATATTCTCTCATATGTTGTTAATTTTTGTTATTATAATAGAGCACAAACGCATAGAGTATATGTAGGTACTTACGTTTTATTTTATTGTTTTCTTTAATAATATACAGTTAAGTTATTATACCTTTTTAAATTAGTTGGGTTATACAAAATTCTGCGACCACGGGTAAAATAATTCCCGTGGTACCTTCCAGGGACTATCACAGGGACCATGGGCAACAAAGGACAAAATCTCGCAGGTCCCAAATTACAGTAGCAAATGAGCAATGGGGAACGCAACAATGGGGATCATTTTGGCAGCCTTAGATCTATCTAAATCGTATGAAACTTGAATAGGGGAAACTACTTGACATAAATATTGCTCCTTTCAAGTTTCAATGTCTCTTATGCCTGTGATTTCACCTCCAACCGGAACACCAGCAATGCTCACATTACTGTTTGGTGGCAGAAGGTATAGTGATAGTTCTTCCCCAGCGAACTCATTCACAAGGAGCTCTACAAAAAATAGTTTTTCCGTGTCGTTGTCGTTCCTCTGGATTGTGTTTCAGTTCATTCAGCTAGCCGATTCTAAGAGGCGTTGTCTCAACACTGCCGTTGAAAACATTCTGATCTGGGAAGGTAAAACCATAACGAAGGATCACTTCATCTAGGTTTTTGGCTTGACTCTAGAGCCCGATTGTTCAATTCACAATATAATCTCATCGCAGTCAACTGTCACATCTGTCACTGCGTGCATAGACTATTAATAGAACTATTACTATTAGGTACTTAAGCTTCGCATGTATCGCTCATATGCATTATCTTTCTCGCTCTTACGAACGCTTCATTAGCTACAGAAAGGTTGATGATTAATCGAAAGATGACTGAGATGAGATTATATTCTGAATTGAATGTCAAATAATTACGAGATTTCCTTTGGCGTATAATTATTGTTGAGGAAAGTCAAACTTTAAATATACAAATTGCTAGTAGGTACGTCGTGTCAGGTGATGAAAAGCGTATGGGAATAATAGCGTGCGTGACTGCGTGACTTAGGTAAATAAAACTATCTTAGCCAAATTGAGCCCGTAAAGTCTATGTTCACCGTTCAACGGTAAATTAACAGCTGATTTAAACGGACGAGTTGTGTGGTATGGTTGTTGTAGATTGTTCAACTTTGTGTCTGTGTCCATTTGCTACCTAAATATACCTATACTTATGTAATTTGTTGGATTTTTTGGGGTTTGGGTGTACCCATTTTTCATTCAAGATTTTTCTTTCGAAATTGATGTAAGTTACGTGACGTGGTCTACATAATCATAAACTCCCGATAAAAGAAATCGAAGACGAGTTTACCCTAAAAATATTGTATTTATTTGTCTTGTGATGAGTTTACCCTATATATTTTGATATATAGGGTAAACGATGGGATATGACGAAAGGCCCCAAAGCTTTAAATCGAAGGTAACCTCAGTTCATTAGAAGTAGAAGAGCTACGATAAAAAGTTGCTTCTATAGATGTTCTATAGATTCGATTACTCACTGTATTAACGACATCGAAATCATGATTGAATGAAATCATCTCAGCAAAAACTTTGAAACCGGTTGTCGGTAGAGCGCGCCCACATTCAACTCGTACCGTTGAGGGTTATTCTATGAACTTATCTTGGTACCGTGGTGGTCTCAACCTGAGAATAGTCCTCCAACTCCTCCTGTGGATGTGTGGAGATTACGCCAGGGGACGGGCATCCACCTGAGTACTTAATACCAAAATCGAAACCTCCCGGCCGGGGCTGTATAGCCCGAGGGAACTGGTCCTGGAAAGCGATCAGGAGCCCGAGGAGGAGGACAAGACCGAAAACACCAGCCCCCAGCACAGGGAGGATGCCGCCGCCGGTCGGGAATACATAGGAGGCCAAGCCAGAACCGATGACCGGCGCTGGAAGAACTCCACAGGAAGGAGCCCAACGTCCGCAACTGCCTACCCCACTCAGGCTTCGCCGGGTGTGAGATGAAAACGTGACTGACTCAGAATGTGGTTCGTTAGCTTCAAGTTAATTACACACAGTAACTTTTCACCCTTTGAGGGAGAGAGAGGCTCTAATCTATTTTTTTAAGTTTACTGGAACTTGCTTCGTTTATAAAACTAATGATTGCAAATAATGGAAAATTAAATGTAAGTAAAATACTACCTAAGTACTCGGGCATAAATCCATTTCACAGTCATCTCGCCACGTTTTCATCACGTTGCTTCCCATGCTTACCCACGCAATGTGAAGAATTTTATAATTATGGTACATAATACCTACTAGCTTTTATGAATATTAAGGTACCTACATATTTTACAAAGAAATAAAAGCAATACCTATCTACAACAAGCCAAGTACCTATCTATCTACCAACTTAGAGATTGAGAAACATAAAGTTCGCAAACAAGGTCAAGGTACGCAAGTAAGTCTTCTGTTTACGGAAAAACGTTTGCAACATTTAAGTTTTCAACATCTTTGTTCGGTGCTTGCTGCCAAGGGAAACTTATCGTCACCAAACACACCACGTGCTCGACACGAAAAGATGTACAAGCACGTGTTCGTTCACGGAAAAGATGAAACGAGCACGTCTGGTTATGTAGTTGTGATAACGGTGACCATTAAGCGTGTCCAATAAGGTGTTTCATGGCTATAGAGAATTTCTCTATGTTCATGGCACAGATCAAAATCTTTAGTTTTGGCATAGCAACCTGCAACAACTAATACCTAAGCTCATTTAAAAGTACAGTGAATAGGAGCAGCAGGATTCTGAATTGTTAAAAGTATTACCTCTGTCTCTACTATCCATCTCACCGATGTTCGTGGGGAACGTTTTTTGAATGTCATCGAAAGACTAACATCATAACATTAACCACAAATCAACGATTTCCAGGAAATCAACTTATTGATATCATAGGTAAGAAAATTTTAGTCATCAATGAGTTTCAAAAGTACGACCTTACGGAAGACAGTAAGTCGCTCGATCACATTCAAAAAACGCAGCCCCGGAGACAAGCCGCCACAGACAGTTGTTAGTAGTAGAACTTCTTGTGAAAGAGTTCGTCCGGGGAAGTACCTACTACCACCGTACCTATTTCTGCCACCAAGCAGTAGTGTTCGCATTGCTGTGCTTCGGTTGGAAGCTCAGGTTGGAAGGGTACGGGTGCCGGTGAAATTACAGGCACATGAGACTTTTCATCTTTATGTCTCAGGGTCGGCAGCGCGCTTGTGATGCCTTTGGTGTTGCAGGCATCCATAGGCTACGGTAACTGCTTTCCATCAGATGGGCCATATGCTTGTCTGATTGCCAAGTAGCATAAAAAAAAAAACAGACTCAGGAACTTCTTTTCGGAATACGATTCATATCATGATCCTACATCGTTACTTGGTAGGCTTGTAAGAATTGTTTACTATTCTACTAAGCAAATCGTAATCTTTGGAATCGTGTGGTCAGCTACCTACGATTACTAGATAGCAGATTGTGAAATCAGAGGTCCTACCAAGAGGTCAAGAGTGGTGGAGTGACAACAGACAACCAATCAAAAAACTAATACGTTATGTAAGGATCTGAGAAGTACCTAACCTACTAGGTATATAAAAATGTAAAAATTACGTAAGTACCTAAATGTATGTATTTTTTCATTTAGAGCTCTACGTTCCTGGCAAGGCCAATGTGCGGCATTGAATCAATATTCAAATAGGTAATTTGGTGCTCTGTTTCTCATCACAAGGAACATGTGATATTTGACTACTATAAAACCACTAAAGAGAGTTGATTCCTCAACTTGCACGTGTAAGGGGACGAAAAGATGTCGTGCGAGTGTACGAGATACCTACGTGGCAATCATGTATGGGTGAGTTCTCTTCCGGTGTCCAGAGGTGCGATGGTAGAATCTCGACGCGGGTATGAGATCGAATAGTCCCTCGCAGATGTAATGTATTCTAGAGTTTTAATTCAGTTGGGTTATATTAGACAAAGGGACCACGAGTAATTTCCTTTCAGGGACTACGAGAGGGATCAAGGAACAACAAATTTAGTTGGTACGTGATTTGAACCGGTACAGTCTTAGAGAATTAATTCTCTAAGGGTACAGTCAGTAATACAAGCCAATTTTTTGTATCTTACTTTTTGATATATTTCATGAAAATGCGTATCTTGGAAAACAGTCCTTACCTAATGCTAATAATAACATTCTAAAATCATAATAATGCTGGACATTTCACACAACATTATCTAGCCCCAAGCTAAGGAGAGCTTGTGTTATGGGTACTAGATAACTGATATACTTAATACAATACATTACATAGATAGATATTTTTTATTATACATAGAAACACCCTCAACAAATATCTGCAGAACGTACAAATATTTGTTCCAAGGCGGGAATCGAACCCGCAACCAATTCTCCATTTTAACGTCGACAGCACACGCGGCTCTTAGTTGCTAAGCCGAACTTGATTCATATGATTGATTGACGACATTAAAGGTCACAGGAAGTCAGTGGTTGGAACTTAGCTCAAGACCATTCGTTGTGGCATTCTATGGGGGAGACCCATGTCCAGCAGTGCACTTCTATGGGATATAATGATGATAACATACCACGCAACAGTCACAAATATAGTTCTGATCCCGCACTAGGATTCCGAATCGTGGGTATTAGGAACTACTAGTACCATGGTACTATACCACCCAGACCCGGAACACATATTTGTAGATCATGGAAACATTCTCACAGCGGGACTCGATCCCGCACCTCTTGCTTCTTAGCCGGCTACTGCGCCAGGTCGTGATTTTGGTTGATTGATGGTGAGTTGGGGATCATTGACGATTCTAACTGTTTATGAGAAGTGTTGTTTTTTTCTGTTGGGTGCGACTGCCTGGATGTTGTCGCGCTTGCGTTAGCTCAGGTGATGTCGTCATTGGGGTCACCAAGAACGTGTCTAGGCCCATGGAGAGACAGAGGAAAGTGTGAAAAAATTATGGTACGGTACTACTCAGGTAAGTAAATGACCTACATTGAAGTACTATTCCGCAAGTCGTGTAGTATGAGATAAAGAATTTACACTACTCTATAAGTTTATTTGCGAGATGGTTCTTAGGCCAATGTTTGGAAAATTGGTGAAGCTATGATTATCAGTTCTCATCGCACTTTTATTAAAGGGATCGGATGCAGCTAGAGTTTGTTGTTCTTTGTTGTTTGTTTTGTAGAGACTAAAGTTCAGACTCTAGGGTCTAATTATGACGAGCATATTATGCTTACCAGGATCTAAGCTACCTACTATCCTTTACGTGCAAGCCGGCCGATCCATATGGCCCGGTTTCGATTAAATTTTAGAATCACGAGAAGGAGAAGAAGAATTCCCTAGATTTTGAGCTAGTTTCAATAAAGTCTAATTTTGAATGCACTTAAAAACTTCTTAACTTTTATGTAAATTTTAGACATTGAACATGCAACACCCGCTGACCATAGATTGTAGCCATTTCCTTCTATTTTTACTCGGCTACAGCAAATTAAAACGACAGTTATATGATGTTAGGAGTCTCTATGAGAGCACTGACACGAAATTCATGACTTCACCCCCCCGCAGGCGAACGCGGGGGATGTTTTCCGTTCGTCGCGGCAAACATGTTTGTGTTTTTGCTAACACAAAACAGTTAGGCCACGCCCCCTTTATGTTACAAAATAATGTTTTTTTTTAAATGGCTTCTAAGGATATACTTACTTAATTTTCAAACAATGTCCAATTGTCCAGTCGTCTGTCAAGTCATGTTCTAGTAAATCGATGGCAGTTTACTAGAATGTTCCTGGACAATTTCCACCCCTTCGAAAAGACATGCAATACACTTATTTTATTTAAATTCACTACCATGTGCTCTTTATGAGCTACACCGGTTAAAATGCCACCAAAATTACACGATATAACTCAAAAAAACACTAGAAATTGCAATAAAATAAAAAAGGACGACGTCTCCCTTCGAAAGAGCAGAAAAAGTCTTCCAAAATAATGTTATATATAAGTATATGTTTGTAAAAGACCAAAACATGGCGCAGCTTTTATCTTGTTTTTGATCTGATTTTGACAAATATAAGGTATTATGAGAAAGCTTCGTCCACGTGTGTCATAGGCTAAATGACACCATATTAATTTCAATATGGCGTAAGTTAAAACATTAGAACCTCTAAAATGTATAATTAATAGGTAAAACATAGGTAATAGGTTTGGTATTAAATTTATCAAATTAAAAGGCTTGATGAGTACATTTAAAAACATCATATTATTTATAAGAACTAAGTAAATGTATAATGTAAATTAATAGGCCATCAAGATTACCATAATAAGAATCTGCTGTTTTACAATAAGGGCTGTGGATTTTGTTTAATAAATAAAATAAAATAACTGGGTACTGAAATAAAGAGAAAAAACAGAAGTTTAATAACCTTGAAATGCAAAAGCTTAATATAAGTTAGGTTTGGGTAGGTACTTATCAAAATATTGTAGAGGAAGGTCAGGGTCCACGAGGCCTTCAACTTGTACCTTCATCTTGTGTTGTAGTTCTTGCGTAGTCGGGTTTTAGTTTCAAAACTTTTTTTTTAACTTCGTTTTGTGGTGCGATTACGTAACTCTGTTGCTATTGGTTTCAATCGATTTCAATGTATCTATTCCAAATGCCATTCTTGCTACTACCCAACCTACGCATTTTGCTTACAAAGGTTAATAAGGGCTTTTCAACTTCGATTTAAAAAAAAAAAGTAGTTAAAATTGATGATATTCTGTTTGTGTCTGCTTCTTGAGTGTGCGCTAGTGATTTCGTGATGTTTTTAAAAGTAAGCAAAAATAAATACCACGAAACGAAAATATATCTACGTTGTTGATGTTGACATTTAACTTTATTTTGACACTTGACATTTACGTAACAGAGCAGCGCCATCTATTTTCAACGCTGAAAGCATGATGTGAAACGGCCGTGAAAACCCCTCATTGCCACAAGACTGCGTAAATTAGGTAATCGCATTAACGTTATTTCAAATAGAAACAACATTGAAATCGATTGAAATCAATTGCAACAGAATTACGTAATCGCCCTCCTGTTCATATAATTTGTGGCACGATGCATTCGCGCGTCAGATGCAGATGTAGGTAATCATGAATACGCTGCTGAAAAACGTCTTGTGTAAACACCCTAACGTCTATTTGACCTCGCTGGCCTGACCTTGTCGCAATTCAAGCTGGCGACCTTCTGTCTTATTTGTTTTTATTACTTCCTGTAGATGATGGTCAAAGAAATACAAATGGAAATTAGTAGCATGTATGTACGCTTCCTTAACTTTGTATGGAAGTTCGTCAACGCAGGATATGGAAAAATGTAAAGCCGACAGTCGACCAAATATTATTATAGCGGCTTCTAGAACACAAGGACCCCGAAATTGGTATGGTAGCTCGTGTGGGGTGTGATTCCATCTACATACCAACGCTAACAAATCTTGCCAGAATTTTTTTTTTTTGAATGAGCGAAGCGAGTTTAGTTATTTTTAATTTCATTTATTCATGCTTATTGTACATGGTAGGCTAACAATCTAACATCTAATAAAAAGAAAATACATTTATTTCGACAAAAAAAAAACCCATATTTACACACAATAAAAAAACAACTAAAAACTAATTGGATTGCTGGTGGATTGTAGGTATTTATAGCTATTATGTTAGTAGGGTACTTGGACCCTGTAAGGGCGCTGCAGTAAGATTACAATTTTCCATATTAAATGTGAATTTCAAATAAAAGTCAGGTAAAATTAAACGTTTGTCTTTATTAAAAAAAAACATACAGTTGAATTGAGAACCTCCTCCTCACAGATTTATAAGTATAGTACTAAAGTCTCCTCCTTTTTAACCGACTCCAAAAAAAAGGAGGAGGTTCTCAATTCGACCCGTATGTTTTTGTTTTTTTTTGATATTTTTGAAGTCGGTTAAAAATGACAGAATAATTTCAGTAATAGGTATATACCTTAGAATAAGGACGTGCTTCAGTCCTTATTCTAAGGTATATACTATAGGCACTAAATACTTAATGTTGGCGCGCCACCAAATAGGTACATAATTTAACTGAAGTCGCGCTGATCACCATTGATCATGATCATGAATTAACAATTAGCACAGCTAGAGCTACGCCCGCTAGTCCCTCCATAATTCATAGTCTGCGGCCTGGAGGTTATCAATCGATTCCTCTTGACCCAAATGCGAAGGGTCAAAGCCATGTCAGCGTAGCCGTCGGCAAGGCATGCGCTGACGGAATACCAATGCTCATCTCGTGCTGGAGATTTAAATACTGAGTTACCTAGTTTACCTATCTAGGTTTTATGTAATACTTATGTAATTATTATCATCAGACTTTGGACGTCCACCGTTGGACGAAGCCTCCCCCATTGAATTTAATGGGGGGATTTGCCATAATCACCGCGCTTGGCAAGCGGATTGGTGATCGCAGTATCGGTGTTGAATACTTAGGTGGATGCTGCTGGGCATTCCCTGGTGTAAACTTAAAAAACTTGAAATACTTAGTTAATTATGTAAGTACAGTGGATTTCGGGTATAACGACAATGAAGGGGCCACTCTATTTTCGTCGTTATATCCGGAAGTCGTTACAGGCAAAGGTAAAGAGATACAGACACGTACACAATACACATGTGTAGTTTATATTCATTTATTATTGAAAATATTTGCACACATAGTTATTCACCAGTACATTTAAAAAAATGTGTAATATTAGTTTGCTTCAATTTATTTTTTTGTACTAGTGTACGCTGTAGGGTGTATTCTATTTTCCTTACTTCTTCAATATCTATAATATCCTTTCCATCACCAAATAAACAGTATCTTATATAACTTGGTAACTGAACCATAAAAGCTCCGAAACGTACACGCTTCCCTACCTACTTAGTTGATATCTATAAACAAAAGGTAAAGGTCTCCACACTTGCTGACCATCTGTGTGCAATGGATGTAAACAAAAGATAAGAAATGTTTGTGAAAGAAAAAAATCTTTGTGTCTTTGGCGGCCGACTCCGGTCGCAATATCTGCATGGGATTTCTAGGAATTTGTTACAAATGATTCATTAAAAACAGTCGCTACACCCGAACTCGGCGTTACATCCAAAGTCGCTATAGCCACATGAATTTTGTACTAAAGTATGCTTTAAATTCAAGGGACTTAGATTTAACGTCGCTATAGGTAAATGGTCGCTACAACCAAGGTCGTAATAAATGAAATCCACTATCAATAATATGTGTGTTGGGGCCTATAGTAAAACAATGGTGAAAGAAACAGTGTGAGGAAAGGATTCAGTGCGCCTTGAAAAGACTCCTTGTCACATGTCTTCGAATTTTTGATTCAGGTTCATACAGGTTTTCTACGAAGACTTGTGAGAATTAAATGTCACTTTATTTATTTATTTACACGCACAAAACACATTACAACCACAAATAAAAACCATTGTTTCGAACTTGGTAGGAAGGAACCTAGGAACAGCAAATTTTTATTTTTTATTGCATCTAAGGATATACTTACTCAATTTTGCCAATGTCAAGTAACATAGATAATTATCAACCAATGTCCAGTCGTCAAGAACTCTGTCAAGTCATGTTCTAGTAAATCGATGGCAGTTTACTAGAATGTTCCTGGACAATTTCCACCCCTTCGAAAAGACACGCAATACACTTATTTTATTTAAATTCACTACTATGTGCTCTTTTTAAGCTACACCGGTTAAAATGCCAGCAAAATTACACGATATAACTCAAAAAAAACACTAGAAATTTAAATAAAATAAAAAAAGACGACGTCTCCCTTCGAAAGAGCAGAAAAAGTCGAACATAAACATATGTGCGCACATCTAAATTAAATAACTATACCAAGCAAAACAAGTGTGATTACTGGGAAGTGGGAAGGTTCGAGATAAAAATAACTCACTTGTCAAGTTGTCACTAAGTTGTAGGTACTAAACGTATAAAATAGCCGGAGGTTTTAAATTTTTATTAAATGGCCTTTGGTTGACTATAATCTATGATAGGCCGATGATGGAGCACAAAGTTCTAGAGGTCCATTCACTCACTCACTCTTACTCACTCTTGAGACTCAGCCTTGAAGACTCTGACTCTGCCTCACCGTTCTAAAAATGTAGTACTCTCCTTAGTCTGTGTTCTAAAACAAATTTGACGGCCACATAGTTAACACGTAGATTTTCAAGTTCCTGGAATTCATAGTGATTCGGGGATGATCATTGATTTGATTTGGCTTCCCTGGCCTTCAGAAAGATATAAACAAACGCGAGCGGCGCAGACCTACCTACTCACGCGCAACTCTAACCCAATTCCGGCCGGTATCGGCTTTCACAATGCGTTGCATCACCGCGACATGACTATAACGTTACTACATCGGAGATGAGAACGTGTCAGTGCAATTGTTGAACCGAATATTGTGCGATGTTGTGTTATTTTTGCGATTTTTAAGGTTCCGAACCTTACAAGATCGTAAGCTCGCGTGTCCAGCCATCCCTAAAATGAGCCACTGATCCCACTTTGACCCTATTTGGGTGACAAAGCTTTGGTCGGAAAACTCGGAAAAACGCGTTTTCCCAGAGATAAAACTTAGCTAGATCGATTTTTTGCCCCCAAAAACCATGCACCCCAGTCAGGAAATCAAAAAACAGGTCCGTAAAAACGTCTTAATTTTTTAATATCTAAGGACACTCAGAACAATGACAAGCTTTTGTTCTGAGGGGGTACAGGATATAAAGCTAATAGGAAAATGTTAAGTAAGTATAGGAAACACTAAAATAATATAAATAGCCCACCTACAAAATTAGGTGGAGATTTTTTGTGTGGGCTATCATTCAAAAAATATTGTTTAAATGAGGTAGTGTTTCCTATACTTACCTACTTACCATTTTCCTACTTACTTTGCCGTCAGCACCACACCTTCATACCTTTGATCATGCATGATTATTCAGACTGTGACACACGTACGATGGACAATGGCTATCCATAGCCATAGACATAATCAAAGCCATAGAGCTTCGGAATCCTAAAAAGTGTATGCATTTCTCGTACTAAGTACTAGAAAGGGCGTGAATTGACGTTTTTATTTTAGTATCTCTTACCTCCTTATCCCTAAAAAAACCCTTTGTCCACTAGAATCCATTGAAATTATCCATTGATGGATTTTTATGCTTTAATCCTGTACTTGGGACTTCTGGACGAAGTGTATTGGACAAATCAGTGTCGAAAGTAAAGATCCATTGCAGTATTAAAGTAGGTACATATAGGTGATAAACAAATTTTATTGTAGGGCCTAACACTGGCCTTCCTAAGATTTGGTAGAGTGACTCTTTGGGGCCTCAGCGATTAACGGTACGTATAATAGATGTGTTTGAATTGGGCACTTGGTCCTGTTACTTTTTTTTGCATATTTGGCATACCTAAGGCATTACTTAACGAAAAGAACCAATAGCCCCTGATTTAAATAAAAGATCGTGAGTTCAAATTCGAGAACCCATTCTTAAGAATATCCGTGAAGGTAAATATAGGTAGAGCTCAAATATTGTAGAGCCCATGAATGAAGAATGGTGAATTTAAAGGCACATAAATGTCTATCAGGAGGACGGACTCAGTGAAATGCCATGATACAGACCGTTCATCACAAAAAGGAGGAGGTTCTCAATTAGGTTGTATTTTTTTTTTTTTTTTTGTATGTTTGTTACCTCATATCTCCGGCGTTTATGAACCGATTTGGAAAATTCGTTTTTTATTTGAATAGATATACTTCCAGATTGGTCCCATTTGTTTCAAAATCCAGTTTTGATGATGGGATCCATGAGGAATTGAGGGAACTCCTCAAATATTGTAGGCATACATATGGCGATTTTGATATTTTCAGCAAGACACCAAGCATTTGCATTCAGAAAGTATCATAATCCTTTCACCACTATGGTTCTTTCATACATTTTTTTTTCATCCAAAATTATTTTGTTGAATACAATGGCGGAAGTCGGTTTTTTAAATGAAAAGTTATGTAGGTACATAATACTACGTCCAAAGTGGAGAAGACCAATAAAAAACCTAAAAGTAGATTTTTTGTAAATTCTAAAAAATAATATACCTACCAAAGTATCTAATTCGCACAAATAACTAAATAGGTAATGAAGACTATGATAGACACACACAATGCAAGTTGATGAATAAACCCTTGACCTTTATCAAAACTGCACACACAAAGGTAGTCGTGTGGGTAGGCGTTGCATAGTTACCGTAAAATCGGTAAAATAACAGAAATTTACGACCAAGAGCTGAAGCTCACTAATGGAAGACCCCGCCCGAATTCTGAACCAAGTTACGGGTTTGAAACTGGTACAGTTAGAATGACTCTACCCAATTCCAACTTCCCCCAGTGGGGCTAGAAAGGTCTGGGGGACGCTGGGAGTAAACGATTTTGACGACCTCTGTGGCGCGGCGGGCGCCTGGGTGTTATGGTACCATGGTACTAGTAGTTCCTCGTACCCACAACAAAGGGAATCCTATTGGGATCAAGACTACGTATGAGTTTTACTGTTGGGTGTTATGTTATAATTCACTTCAATAGACTCTACCACTCTCTCTAGTACTAATACTCTCTCTAGTGTGAATCGAAATGAGTAGGCACTAGGCAGGTCGGCGACACTAGCGTTTCATACCACACAGCTTTGATTATAGTGTGTATATAAGCAAAACCACACAGTTACTGTTCTACAAAGCGGAAAGTTCATACTAAAAAAATGTAGATCTGTTCAGAAAGAGTGCCGTCGTGGGCAAAAATTGTAAACTACCTATATAATTACAACCATAATTAGGAGCTGGTTTCTTTCTGTCGGCATTTTGAACCATAAACTAAAGAAATAGTTACAGTTATAATAGGGTCAAAACGGAACAGACGCGCTATTGTATTGCCCGGTAAACAAAAAGGTAATAAAGCACAGGGGTGCGAATTTTGAATTTCACGAGTGACTAAATTTCATCAAAAAGACAGCTTTTTTTCAGGAGATGTTCCGTGAAAATTGACGAAAACGCGGGCAGTTCGCGTGTTTTTAATTTGTTTTTTTTAATTCAGCCGTCGCGTATGGGCCGACTAAATATTTGGATGAAAAAAAATTTATGAAAGAACCATAGTGGTGAAAGGATTATGATACTTTCACCACTATGGTTCTTTCATAATTTTTTTTTTCATCCAAATATTTAGTCGATTACAATAGCGGAAGTCTGTTTTTTAAATGAAAAGTTATTCACGGATTGTTAGAAATTCATGGTTTTGTTTTGAAATAAAATATGAGGCGCCTTTTATTTTCTCATAGTGGGTGATGAAAAGTAGAGTGTATCACTCGGGCGCAAAATATATTTATGGCTCGGGCGACGTACTTTGAATCCCTCGCTACGTTCAGGATTCTACTAAAGAATCGCTCACTTCGCTCTGGATTCAAAAAAGCGCCCTCGCCGTAAAAATATTATTTTGCTCCCTTATTATACAATCTACTATTTCTCCACATGCATCGAGATACTGGCTTTACTCTGACCTTTAGGTCAAGGCTCCCAAGTTTCAACTATTTTGAATAAATTGGGAGCCTATCACATAATCCTAAAATTTGCTTACGCTGTCACAATGAATGTCAAAATGTCAGACAGTTTAGGTAGGTCATAGATAATACAATACACTATAAACTGGTCTAGGTTTTGCCATGTCACCTTATAACAGGTTGTAAATTGTCTCTGTACCAAACCTTGACATTGGTTCAATAATATTACTAGTGTATGCCCGCGGCTTCGGTCGCGCTATACTGGGGTAAAATTAAAAAACAGCCAACTTGGACTTGGCTGTTACCATTAATCACAATCATGTTGCACAAAATAGACATTGCGCACCACCTCGATAAAGGATGATCTATTAAAGTTGTCCGTAGTAGGCTGTAAATAATACATACGTACTTACCTAGCTTTGGTTATGAAAACTGTGTATATGTCATTTTCATCAGGTACGTGGAAGTTCTTGCTGCAATGTTGGAAACATTTATAATTACGTTGACTGGCCTTGATGGAGCTATTTTTAAGTTTGATTAATTACCTATTTATAAAAAAATTGGCGCGTAGTAAGTGCCACTAGGCAGGTCGTATAGGTTGCAGAACTGACAACC
Source organism: Epirrita christyi (assembly GCA_951392215.1). Taxonomy (NCBI): domain Eukaryota; kingdom Metazoa; phylum Arthropoda; class Insecta; order Lepidoptera; family Geometridae; genus Epirrita; species Epirrita christyi. Next base: position 12,854,139 of record OX595841.1, on the reverse strand, counting down.
GTTGGGGAATAAAGGTTCTCTAGTGGCGGCCCTCTACTCGATGGACTAAAGACATTATACTTAAACGTCGCCGGAAGTCGATGGATGGAGCCGGCTAAGACCGTTTGTCGTGGCATTCTAGGGGGAGGCCTAGCTATGTTCAGCAGTGGACTTCTACAGGCTGATGATGGTGATAATAATGATGATAAAACGAACTTCTAATAAGTAGGTAGGTAAGTAAACTACTTGCCTACAAACTCCTGGTACTAGTCGTCTATATTATCTCTCAATCTTGCCATTATGGCACACAATCAATAAAGACCCCTCCCACCGCACATTTTGATCGAAATCCGTAATTAGGCCTAATAATTATACATAATGAAACTAATGGTCTGGTTCTGCAGATATTTTTCAGGGTGTTCTGGGTATTTTTCTATGTACTTACTTATAATAAAAAAAACGATCTATGTAATGTATTGTATTAAGTAGGTATATCAGTTATGTACCCATAACACAAGGTCTGTTTAGCTTGGGGCTAGATAACGTTGTGTGAAATGTCCAGCATTTATTTATTTATTTTGAACTATTTATAGGTAATATTGCGGAAAGGACTGTAATAGCAACTGGCAATATCGATCATATCGAAGTCCGATAGTAAGTATATCAGACTTATCAGAAGCCAGAATGAGGTACGCACATTGACTTGTATCATTATGGGTAGGTAACCTACGCATAAACTTATTGCAAACGGCTAGAACCTACCTATTGGCGTCTGGTATTTTATTTAACAATAATGAACAAAACTACATTGAAGTCATTCGAAAGAACATAAAAACACATGAAAACTAAAAAAACTAAAACCAGATGTTCTCACGACACGTGCAAAGAACAATAGACATCGGAAAGTTGTGCGAGAACGCGCGATAGCGAAGAAAGTTGATCCATTGCTTTGCCTGCTTTTGCACTAGGTGCAGACAGTGATGGAGATATGTGAGGATAGCTGCTTCTCTTTTGACGTACTTACTGTTAAATAATAACAGGTTTCCCGACGAGTGGCAATACTGCGGAACGCGATTCAACCGTATCGCGCAAAAACTCACCGCGTGGAGAAATTTCCTCCATGTTCCAAGTTTTTGTTGCGTGCAAATTGCTATTCTAACGGATTTGTTTTTTAACGTTATTTACGATTTTAGATGAGAATACGAACCGCAAAGATGGCAAAGTTGCTGTTACTATCAAATGAATATACTTATATCAACTTTGGGCTGCTGAAATCATTTTATATTTAACTTAGGTACCCGAGATTTTTGTGTGATGACGGGAATTTGCTTCGAAAGGATCATCATCTGTTCAGAGTAAAGGATCTTCCTGTTTAGCTTGTAAGTTGCAGGGTAGTGTTATGTTAGTGTGTTTATTTTAGGCAAGTCAACGCCTCTGTTTATTATTCAGTTAGAGCTCTGGTAGAGTCGGAGATATGTATGTAGGTAACCAACGAAGATCGTTGGGTAGAGTCGAGAAAATGCGACTGGCGGTGAGAGATTAATTGAATACGTAGCACCAAGTGAATTTGCAGTTCGTCCAGATTTTAGGACTAACTGCGTATTGGACCAAACGCTTACTGGACAAACCGCGACTTGGACTAACTGCATGTAGGACGAACGGCTAACAAATCGTACCTACAACGTACTCAAATACAAACTAATTGACAGGTTGTATAGAACTTCAGTGCCCTAAATTCAAAGATTTTATAACTAAGTTGCTCCCGCTAGTGCCGGTTTTCTTAGGCGTAGGTAAAAAAAAGAAAACACATAAAGGACATAATTGTACGAAAAATGTAGATAAACCTCCTTCCCACACTATTTGTGTCAAATAAGATATTATTATCCGCAGAGCAGGTTAAGGTGATTCCTCTCGCATGTGGCGCGAAATTCAAATTTTATTGCGTTTTTGCTCATTACAGCTCATCAACACTTCTTGAGATAGTAAAAACTGATTTTGCGAAAACTAGGAGACCTAACACACATGTTTTAGTTTATAGTTTCACATATAGATCATTACTTCAGGTACGAATACTCTTCAATGATTTTTACAGTGTTTTTTGGTAGATATGCGTGATATGGCAGATATGCGTAGCTTAACTAATGACATTTATGAGATACTATCAATACATGTGTGCTAGGTCTCCCAGTTTTCGCAAAATCTGTTTTCTGTATCTCAAGAAGTGTTGATTAGCTGTGATTTACAAAAACACAATAAAATTTGAATTTCGCGCCACATGCGAGAGGAATCACCTTACAATGTATGTTACCAAGTAGGTACTGGGACTACCCATGACGCGGCTGGCAACAGCATCGCGAACGCAAGAGGACGAGTTGGCTCGGCTGGCTCTCGCACCGATACACGTGCACATACCCCGCGATCTCCCGTGACACCGGCGCTGGCCGCTCTAGCTAGCCCTAGCGGAGCAAGCAGTGATAGCCATAGTGATAGCGGGAATGAATACCACCACAGTGGCCGGTGCAACGGTGTAGGTACTCGGCGCGGCACAGATCACCTCGGCCATCCTCGTGCCCTCACTCGGATGTGATTGCGATACAAGCCGCGAGCGAGAGCGAACGAGACCTCGTTCCCCCTCCACCCGTTCGGGGCTCCAAGTAGTAGGTAGGTACTCCCTCCCTCCCACTCCTCCCTCCCTCCCTCCTCTCCTCAGTCTACCTCGAGCTCTGCCTGCGAGAGGTTGTATCGTTGCTCCGTCGCGATATTCAACCGTCTTTTATTTCGTGTGTTTCTCTCGAATGCGCTTATAAACTTGAAAATCTAAACAAAAACTAGCCGTGCTTCAGTGGTTCGCTGTCGAGGTGACTTTAGTTTAGTGTTGGATAGCTGACAAAGAAGTGGGGCTGGTCGCGCTAGCGCTACGTCGTCGGTCGTCGTGCCTGAGTTGGCGTCGTCGTCCCTCCGATTCTCGCGAGGTAAATGCCGAGACTTCTGTGAGAGCGATCGCATACGTGTACGTACAGAAACCGGATCGCAGTGCCATCCATTTTATGGAATACTATTTGCAAAACCCATTGCAGAATAATTTACATTGCCCAGCACTGCTGCTGGACACGAGAACGTAGCTCGAAAAACTTTTACCGTTAGCCGTGCCGTCGCGGTCGATGCCTGCTTGCTGGGTTTCTTGTTAGACATTATCCTCCGACTTAAATGATAATTGTAGACCCAAAAAAGATTCAAATATCGCGTGGAGTATTAGTTATACAATCTGTTCAAATTATAATAAGGAAATCTTTACTTACCAAGTTAACATGTTTCAATGCCATTATCTTGATAAAGGCTGTTACGTATGCGGAAATAGCGTCGTCGCTTTATTATTCCGCAATCATTGAGTGGTGAACATCTGGCCTTTGTTTGATATATGGATCTGAAGTCTCGGTGATGTAAATAAATGTGATTGTTTCTATAACGATTGTTTCTGTAAACCAAATAAAAAATGGCTTTAGAAACGAATTAAACAGCAAATTAGGCCTGAAATTTGGTCAAAAAGTTCTTCAGTTATGCTTATGGGCGTGGCAAATATCGAAGTGCTTCAAGGCTCATGGGAAGGAACTGGTTTTTAAATCGTGCACTACGAACGAATCCACTTGAGAAATTTCAACATCATTGACGGAGCGTTGGGTCACCAGACACTTAAGCGCTTATGGATTCGTTCAATCTGTTTAACATTTGTTCGTGTCGTTGAACATAAAAACTTTAAAAACGTGTTTAACGCAGCTACAAAGCCATAAGGCAGCTTTTTGTGCTACTCTCGATACTAAGAAAGTGAAGATAAATGTAGAGCTTCGGGATGCATGCTTCATAGATTTCGAATCTTTCTTCAGGATGATTCTGACACAGACGCGCTAATAAACAATCTAATGTGCCTACCTAATTTGTATAGTTCAGACAACTATGAATGTAAGTATTATACCTAGTACCTACTTAGGTAGGTACTTACATAAATTCCTGCATCTTAATTTCTTAATATAGGTATATTTCCTATAGGAACATCAAACTTTAATTAATTACTTACCTAGGTAGGTAATTCAAAACTACATAAAAATAAGAATTGTTTATGTAGATATGTATACTTAGGTAAAAAAGTATTTGAGTAAGTAAGTAAATTCGAATAAGATTCTGAAATGACTAATACCGTAAAAGAGAGAAGTTGTTGCTTTGCTTGATTCGAAATGAGAATACCTACCTACCTACCTAGTTAATAGAATTTGAAGTCTGATTTGACATCAGGTAGGTAGGTACCTACTCCGAGCAACCAATATACAACAGCTATACTAGGTGTATACTTTCTTGACATTAAATCTATTTTAAGAAAGATGCCAAGCACGAGCTTGCGTCGGTCGGGGCAGTGATGCCAACAAAGTAGGTCGTGATATTTTGCGCGCTATATAATGTTCTCTGAGTAGGTACCTACCTACTATGCGCAAACGCAAACTATCTCCAATGACAGTAGGTACGAAGGACGCTAAATAGGCCACCTCAATGTTTAAGAAAACAAACACTGGTTCGCGTAAGATAAATGAAGTTAGATAGTCGTGATTTATGTCGATACAGCTCTTTATAAATGTGAAAATATCTTAGAGAAAGCAGCTGGCACGCTTGATTAATCATATCACCGTTGAAATTCGAAGAATTCTCTTTCCCAAGCAGGTCAAACATCCAAAAATATAACGCGTGGCCGGAAACCTTTGTGATTCACGCCTGCATTTCGAACTCGGATTAATCTAAACTTTGTGCATACTATAATGTGCCAAACATTATAATGAAACAACCATAAATAACTAATAAATTCCGTAAAGATAAAGATCGAAGTACCTATCAAGAATATCAGATGGAAATAAATAGCACGATTGATAGACGAAAGAAAGATTATTGTTTCCGTGACGAAAAAGCAGTGAACGACCGAATATGGCGTGCATGGAACTTAGAATACGTATTCTAAGGCGTGGAAGATAATTTCACTGCGGTTGGGCCGATGTCGTCAGCTGATAGCCCGGGGTTAACGACCTCGACTTTGTCTCGGTGCCCGCAATTACCCTGAGCGATGTCAGGGCGATGGGTTATCGGAATTTTATTTTATAGCTTTGATCGATCGTACTCGAGTACTTCGTGTCTGTGATCGTGTAGCCTACCTACTTAACCCAAAACATTGATATTTTACTTAATAATACTATTTTGGCACTTTTCTGTCCATGAAACGATGAGCGATAGAATTCCCCGTTGAAGGTCAACTCACGAATCGGAGATGACAAATCGACGATCAATTTATTTTCCTCAAATACCCAATGGAATGGATGTATCTACTCTAGTACCTACTTATGGGAACGAAATGATTTGTATGTCATAATGTATGACTGAGTATGTTGGACGTGTGAATTATGACCACCAATGTAAAATTACCATATTCAAAACAAATAAAATTATCTTTATCTTTAATACCCTGGCTATACCCTGCCAAAATACAAGGTTTTTAAGAGAGTTAATTTCGTCAACAATCTTCGTCGTTCTGTACCTACAGCTAGCTTTGCTTGATACTGTAAACTATATATAACTACGGTAACAGCATAGCACCTTGGCATAAGGCTTGTTCACTGTTTAATTCTATGAAGCTATATACTTATCAGTATAAATTAAAACAAACTAAAACAAGTGGTGTGGGAAAAAGTCAAGCTGTTTGTGATTATCTGATGAAAGATGAATCTTCAAATGGACTTTTTCCGCTTTTTCGAAAAGAGACGACGCGACGTCCATTTTTATTTTGTTTAAATTTTTAGTTTTTTTTTGAGAATATCGTGTAATTTTGGTCGCTAAACCGGTGTAACTTATTTAAAGAGAATATGGTAAGTACCTAGTGAATTTAAATATAAGTGTATTGCGTGTATTTTCAAATGGGTGGAAAATGTCCACCAAAATTCTAGTAAAACTGCCACAGTTTTACTAGAAAATGATGGAAAATGATTATCAACTAGGCCATGATTATCATCATCGTATAGAAGTCCACTGCTGGACATAGGCCTCCCCCTTAGAATGCCACGACGAACTATCTTGAGCCGCCCCCATCCACCGACTCCCCGCGACGTTCATAATGTCTTTAGTCCATCGAGTGGAGGGTCTTCCTCTACCGCGTCGTCCGGTTTGTGGTCGCCACTCGAGGGAATGACCCAGAATCTTTATTCCCCAACGGTTATCAGCTCTTCGAGCTATATGGCCTGCCCATTGCCACTTCAACTTGCTAATTCTGAGAGCTATGTCTCAACTAGGTACTACGGCCGATATACCAAAGCCACCCCGAAGTTAGCCTTTTGTTAGAGTATTTATAGATAACTAGAATCTGTCCGCAGCCTCACTCACGTTTTGCCGAGATAAAAAGTAGCCTATGGGCCGTAAATCTGTAATATATCTCTGTATATTACAGTGGGGTCAGCACGAATAATTTACGTTACCAAGACGCTAACGAGACGATCGCAAATGTCAAATATTAGCCAATGACATCAGGGTAACTTGAAATCTTAGTAAGTTGATTGGTTCATATTTGACGTTTACTATCGTCTCGCTAGCGTCTCGATAACGTTAGATATTCCTGCTTGGGCCTCTGTACATATTTCATGAAAATTGGTTTAGTAGCATCCAAACTTTCACATTTATACTATTAGGATTAAGTTTCAAAAAAATATATTGCGCAAACAAACGGCTAACTTCAGGGCGGGCTAGTTATATCGACTAGGGTGCAGGCTTTAAAAGCAAACATGGTAAGCAGCAGTTCGATGTTAATAAGGCTACACAATATTTAAAAGGAAACATATAAAACTATCGCGTGACGTCACATCCTCGAGCCTGCAAGGTTGGCCGGTAATTGGCGAAGATTGCCTACGCCTCCATGATTCATAATAACTCATCGCAAGAACTGACAGTTTGGCTGATTATAAAATAAATTCGCAACGATCTACACACATATGGACTTTTTCTGCTCTTTCGAAGGAAGACGTCGTCCTTTTTTATTTTATTTAAATTTCTAGTGTTTTTTTTTTGAGTTATATCGTGTAATTTTTGTGGCATTTTTAACCGGTGTAGCTTCTAAAGAGCACATGGTAGTGAATTTCAATAAAATAAGTGTATTGCGTGTCTTTTCGAAGGGGTGGAAATTGTCCAGGAGCATTCTAGTAAACTGCCATCGATTTACTAGAACATGACTTGACAGAGGACGTGACGACTGGACATTGTTTGATAATTAACTATGCTACTTGACATTGGCAAAATTGAGAAAATCCTCAGATGCCATTAAAAAAAAACATATCTATAGACACGTCAAATAACGTCATATATATATATATATATATATATATACCATAAATATGACGTTTTTTGACGTGTCTTTTTATATATGTATATACAGGGTGTCCCAGAAGTCGACGTCAAGCCGGAAGCTGGTGATAGGCCAAGTCAAAATAGTTTTCAGAAAAATATAAAAAAAAATCTAAGTTATGTTTTTAAAAATATAGTCATTTTAAAAAATCGAGAAAATGTACTCCCTGTGATGATGTTTTAACTCCTGTTACTACAAATCTTTTTTTTTTTTTTTCATTCAAACTGAAATCTTAAAATTACGTCCTCGAGGAAAGCCCTTGGGTACACTAAAATAATTTTAAATAAGTTTTTTAAATGTCTAGGTATTGTTTTAAAAATATATACTTACTTAGATTTTTTTTTTATATTTTTCTGATAACTATTATGACTTGACCAATCACCCGCTTCCAGCTTGACGTCGACTTCTGGGCCACCCTGTATAATATATGGCATTTTCTATGATCAAAATGTTATTAAGATCACAAGCGAGCGCTGCCAGGTATGTTGAGGTAGGTGAATGTGGGCCTTCCGTTGACCATCATAAGATTGATTATACCGTATGGACGTCATACGATATATTATAATAATGTATAACATCATCTCATGAACGAAACTATCCTAAAATATGTACCTTGACAACTAACATAATCGTTGCAGTAACCAGGTAAAACATAATTAAATTGACTAGGTAATCAAATTATATACTAGATAGGTACTTAGGTAACTTACTTACATAAAAGTTGGATGATATAAATACCTACTTACCAAGATAATACTTAAATAAATAAATAAATTACGTAACGAGGGTATCCTGTCAGCGTCCGTTTCGTAACGATCCAAGGTTATTATAGGTCAAAGAATCGGCATATTAAAGTGGCTAGGCTGGACACATCATAAATTACCGTTAGACGTTCACTGTTGGACGAGGCCTTCCCCAAAGAATGAAAAAGAGAGATTTGCATAGTCCACGCTTGTCAGGTGGATTGGTAATCGCAGTATCGGTGTTGTACTCAGGTGGATACTGCGGCCCATCCCTTGGTCAACGACATCCACGGGATGAGACGGAGGAGTCTATTCTTAGGCTAGCATTTTCCCAAAAACCCCCACTGGTGGGGGTTTGCTGGTGGGGTTTTTGGGAATCATCCGGCCGGACACACCACGGTAATCACATACTGTGCCTAATGTACCTATGTATACTGAAGTAGGTAAACTGAAGCCCAATTCACTAACTAAAAAATAGTTAAAATAGAGTTCGGATCATGTTTCGATCTTGTGTCGATGTCTTGAAAGTCAGAAATGGTATTCTCCTGACATAAAATACAACACTGTAATGTGATTATATCGAAATGTGACCGAAACTTGAACGATTCAAAGTTTTTTCGTTAATTTTAGCATAAGTAGATGGAGTCTCTCTTTACTCTTTCCAATTATATATATAACTATCCTACTCTAATGGTGTTCACCATGAATTTAAAGTAGACTAAATTTTTATTTATGAGGGACTAGAAATTCAACTTTCAGTCAATTTACAATTCAGTTTCGATTCGGTCAACTTTCAGTGTAGTTTTAAAATAACTTAGAGAATTGGGCCTCTGTATCAATAACTGGGTACTGGGGTTAATGTATTCTCGAGTGGAGATCGCTTACTAGCAACCTACATAAGTACAGCTAAAACAAACTACTACTTCTCTAAACTACGTTCTATCTAGCTAAGTATATTAGGTTAAGTTTTTTTTAATCGTTTCAAGTTTTTTTAAATTATTTTGATTTTTGAACTCTTTCAAAGTCGCTGAAGTCTCAGTCAAGTCATGTTTTAGTAAAGCGGTGGCAAATAGGTTTTACTAAAACTTTAGTAGACTGAGAGCTTTTCTTTTGAAAAGTCACGCAATACACTTCTATTTAATTTCACTACACTTGTACTTTAGTGATAAGCTACATTGTTTAAAATAGGGATGTAACGATACCGATACCGATACCGATATATCGGCCGATATAATCGGCAGGCCGATATATCGGCATCGCCGATTTAAATACAGCCGATACACAGTTTGAAAAGCGCGCGAAAAGAACGACGCGCTCGCGGCCACGTTGCCACTCCGTCTCAGAGGGGCCGGGGCGGGGCGAAGGACGCGCCCGCCAGCGAAACGGCAACGCGGTTAACGGTCGTCACTCGTCGTCAGTGTTCGCTTGCTAATTTACGTCTCGTCGCCGCTATTCATAATTTTGTCTGTTTTTGAGTGAAGTGAGGACTGTGTCTGTTTTTGAGTGAAGTGAGTACTGTAATACAGTTACGTACGATAAATAAAATGGCGACTCCTTTAAAACATAGAAGTAGCATCTGGAATCATTTTCAAATAAAACAGGATGATAACACAAAAGAAACGCTGACATTGCAATATAAACAAGTCGTTGTTTATATTGCAATGTCAGCGTTTCTCGTGGTAGCAAAGCAGTTTCATCGAAGGGCTTCACGACATCTAACATGTGGACACACGTGAAGCGCTATCACGAAAAGGAGTTGGAAAAAGACACCCCAGGTACCTCAAGCGCCGACGGTGGTCCGCCACCTAAAAAACAGGCTACTTTGGAGCATATTTTGGAAAAAAGTGTCATGTATAATGCCGATGACCCTAGGGCAAAAGCGATCACGCAAACAATAGCTGAACAAATATGTGTAGACATGGAGCCGTTTGACTTAGTAAATAAACTGGGGTTTCAACGCACTATTAAGCAGTTTTGCCCGAAATACAAAATGGTTTCCCGTCCCCATATTTCGGAAAATGTAATACCAGACATGTACTGCCGTGTAAGAACCAAAGTAATGGAACTTTTGCATGAACTTCCGCACATCATTATCACGACTGACTTATGGACTAGCGATGCTTCTTCGTCCGTTAACGACTTTATAAGTATGACTGCTCACGGACTTGATAAAAATTTTGGGTTGAAGAACTACTGCCTTGAAGTATTTCCTTTTGAAGGCGAAAATCATAGCGCAGAAAACATAGCTCGAAACTTAAGTCAATTATTTCAAGATTGGCACATCAGCGGACGGGTACGTGCTGTAGTGACAGATAATGCACCGAATATGGGGCTTGCTGTAACACGAGTGGGAGTTCAACGTATCAGATGTATGGCGCACTCTTTACAATTAGTGCTGAAGGATGCGTTTTTTGAAGAGAAAATAAACGCCATGATTACAAAGGCGAGATCTATTATTGGCCACTTCAGTCATTCAACGTCAGGTCGCAAAATCCTAACAGAAATGCAAAAATCTCATAATGTTCCTTGTCACGTTCTCATTCAGGATGTCGTTACTCGCTGGGATTCAACCCTTCATGCACTTAGAAGACTTTTAGAGCAACGAGTTGCAATTCAAGCTTCTTTGCCTCATGTGAAATATAGAACTGAATTGTCTACAGAAGAATGGCTATTGATGGAAAAAGTTGTTTCGACTTTGAATTATTTTGAAGAAGCTACAAAATCTATAAGTGAAGAATCTGCTTGCATATCTGACGCTATACCTCTTATTAACAGTTTGGGAAAAGTTTTAAAACAGATCAAAAATAATCAAGAGACCGCGGACGACAGTTCCAGCAGCCCAGAATATTATAATTTTGTAGAGAAATTGATAGCTGGAATAAATGACAGATTTGATTATCTAGAGAGTGAGGAAACTTTTATTTTATCAACAGCACTAGATCCGCGCTATAAATTGCGTACGTTCTTTCTACAATCCACAAGCATTGAGGCGAAAAGAATACTTATCTCCTTAATTACAAACGGGGATACACATGTTCCTGTCGAGCTTGTAGAGTCACAAAAAAAGCAAGATGGGACTTTCTCAGGTATCTGGAGTGCTTGTGACAGTTTGATTAAAGAAGCAGAAGAGGAGGAACCTTTATCAAACATGTCTAGTCATCCTGAGCAAGAAGAGGTGGAATCTTATACGAGATGTTTAAATATTCCAATGAAACAAGATCCAAAGAACTATTGGAGCAATGAAGATAAATACCCAAAATTGAAAATGCTTGCACAAAAATATTTATCTTACCCAATGGGCTCAGTTGCCTCAGAACGTCTTTTTTCAACTGCAGGCCTCATACAAAATGATTTGCGCAACAGATTATCTCCTAGTAATTTGAATAAACTTTGTTTCCTTAACAAAAATCTTCCTAAAGTGAACTTTGATTATTAATATTGATTTACTTTTAATTTGATTCCTTGATAAATGTTACCCAAATAAATGTTGATTGATATGATATTTTACCTTTTTTTTAATTATTTTTAATTTCCATTTTTGCCACACTTTACAGAATGGAGTGTCTATTTATTATATGTAACATAAGTAAGTTTTATGCATATAAAGTACATCATTCTTTATTTACTGGGTGTATTTACTACTAAGCCATCGATATCGGAATCGGTATCGGTATCGCCGATTATTTTCCTCGATAATCGGTATCGGTATCGTATCGGCAAATTCATGTATCGTTACATCCCTAGTTTAAAATGCCACCAAAATTACAAGACTCAAAAATACAATTAATTATTATTTATATAATTTTATATTCTAGTAAAATTAAATAAAAGTATACGACGTCTCATATTGAAAAAGGGTCTAAGGTCTAGGGGGGAAGGGGGGGGGGAGTTGTCTAGTTTATTAATTTCTTCATGAAAATTTATTTGGTTGATACCATAGAAGTAATAGTTGTATGTAGTACTTATTACTTCCATGGTTGATACCTATTTGTCGCAAAACACACAAGACATGCTGGCACTTCACTTGGTGTATATACGCAAATTTTTGCGTTATTTTGCCAAGGAAAACAACATTATGTACCGATAGACTCATGGTTGATTCTACCTTGGAAAAATAACACAAACATTTGCAAATATACACCAAATGAAGTGGCAACATCTGAGGCCCAATTCTCTAAGTTATTTTAAAACTACACTGAAAGTTGACCGAATCGAGACTGAATTGTAAATTGGCTGAAAGTTGAATTTCTGGTCCCTCATAAATAACAATTTAGTCTACTTTCAATTCATGGTGACCACCATTAAAGTAGGATAGATATATATATATAATTGGAAAGAGTAAAGAGAGACTCCATCTACTTATGCTAAAATTAACGAAAAAACTTTGAATCGTTCAAGTTTCGTACCTTTCGAAATCACATTACAGTGTTGTATTTTATGTCAGGAGAATACCATTTCTGACATTTAAGACATCGATACAAGATCAAAACATGATCCGAACTCTATTTTAACTATTTTTTAGTTAGTGAATTGGGCCTCGGACTGTAATTTGTTTCCACTTTTCGGGTTCAAATCTAATAATTTGCGATGCGTGCTCACAGAATGCGGAAGAGTATTTGGCATTACTACTGTGCGTGATTGTAAGTACTTACCTAGGTAACTCTTGCAATGCATGCAATACCTACTGGCTCAGTTACTTCCGGATCGAGTATGTTACGAAACAAGTTACTCAGGTAAGTAGGCTAAGATAGAGTCTCGACTACAAAGATCACTCTCAATTCTATCACGGTCAAGAATTTTATGTTTCCTCTCGATAGTCTCTTTAACTGACTCTTTGTAGGTAGGTACCTATACTATTCCAATAGCATTCAAGTGGAATTTGATTTACTTACTACTATGTAGGTAGGTACCTATGTTTTTTGTAAACTTACCTATTTTGCACTTGGCACTATTTCGTGTTGGTTATTCGAGGTAGCGCTAATGCGCCTTGATTAATTGGGATTGAAAAATTACCAGAGTGCCTACCTTAATGCGTTAATTGAACTTACTACTCGTAAATTCTTACAGTTTACTAGGTATTTACTATTATACTTACTTAAGCCAGGAGAGGAAAACTTAGATCCTATTCTTACCGACCCAATTCTCTAAATTATTTTAAAACTACACTGAAAGTTAACCGAATCGAGACTGAATTATGAGTTAATAGAGAGTTGGTATTCTACTCCCTTATAAATAACAATTCAGTCTACTTTCAATTCACGGTGACAACCATTAGAGTAGGATAGTTATATATATAACAAAGAAAAAATAAATATAAATTATTTATTGCAAAGAGTAAAGAGAGACTCCATCTACAATACTAAAATTATCGAAAAAAAAATGAATCGTTCAAGTTTCGGTCACATTTTGATATAAGTATTATAAGTAATCACATTACAGTGTTGTATTTTAAGTTTAGAGAATACCATTTCTGACATTTAAGACATCGACACAAGATCGAAACAGGATCCGAACTCTATTTTAACTATTTTTAAGTTAGAGAATTGGGCCTCAGAGACTAGGTAGTTCTTATTAACCATCATAAAATGAAGTTTTCTCATAGTCATAACAGTTATAACACTCAATTAACCTACTACAAAAACAGGTTGGTAAGATTCAGCGGCCATCGTCCACCGTCACTTTCACCTGCCGCCATTTTGTGGTTGCCGGCCGCGAGCGACGAGCAACGTTCAAAACGAATTGGCACGAACAAAATTACGTGTTTGAATGATGTATGACGTCATTCATTTGACACTTGAGAATAAGAGAAGATAGAATTCCGATGATGGACAGCATATCGATTGTCATCTTTCTGCCAGGACTTGGAGAATGAACCTCCAAGAACATAATGGTAGGTAAAGGTTCTAGGTAGGTAGGTATTAACACACACAGCAAGAAAATAATAGGTAAAGGTCTGACACAGACGTTGGTTTTTCAAAGGTATTATCGGATCAACATTAAGATCATCGTCTATGGATTGCCTTAAGAAGACTCTACCGTAGAAATAAATATTATGCAAGCAAATGGTACTTATTATTTTGACTCTACCAAAGCATACTAATAAAAAATAACTAAAATTATTATTATTATGACATTGATTTATTTTAAAACTCGTTATAAAATACATTTTTCACTATAAAGAATTACTACTTATCTATAAAAACAAATAGTATATAAAAAACAGTAGGTATAGTAACAAGTATATTACAAAACGGTAAACCACCAACCGCGGAGCAAAGGCCCAAGCGGTCGGAGGCTAGGGCTGCAGAGAGAGGAACCTCCTGACTATGCGTGCCGAGTCCAGGGCCTTCTGAATCTGACCCTTGATCCAACCATTTCCATTTTTATTATTATTATTATACTAAACTAAGTTCGTGTAACTATCAAAATTAGCAATCCTTAAGAAAACATCCTAGCAACCGAGGCGTAATTATTAGCAAAATGGTCCTTCTAACCAAGTAATTATTGCTGTCTGTAAGCCTACGTCTCCAGGGTCCGAGAAATAACTCAATGAGCTAAAACTTATAAAGGACGAAAGGACGCTATAGACACGTTAGCAAAGTGGTGCAAAATTCAAATTGTTGTTCTGTTTTTTCTCATTACGGCTCATCAATCTTATTATTATTTAAATTATTGTTGAATTAATTATTTATACTTAATTATTTAAGTATTAATTATGAGATACTCATACTATCAATTAAAACATGTTCATTATTAGTGTTCGATATTTGAAGAAGTGAATTTCGTCCCAGTTTGCTCTAAGGTGTACCTAGATATATTGAATTTACTTATAAATGTAGAAACAGGTTTTGTTACCTGACTCACCTGACTGCCTCGTGACAGCAAGTTGGCGGATGATGCAGGGTACTAACCTAAGGTACACCTCGTCGAATTTTTCGCCTACAATACGCTTTAACTCTCTTACAACATTTTTTCTGGTGCATTGCTTCAAAAATCTAGAACACGGCGTAACTTGATAAGTGTTATCCGATTATATCTACAAAATTGTAGACTTTTAGGGAAACTAGAGCCAGACGTAACGAAAAAAGTGGACGAGATCTCATAAAATTTTGTAGGTATAATCGGATAAGACTTATCAGTACTTACGTACCTACGCCGTGTTCTAGATTTTTTAAACAACGAACCAGAAAATATTTAAGTCTAATTCAGCCGAAAGTTCGACAACGTGTATATTAGAGTTGGCATTTTGTGAAATGCCAATACCTTGATTTACCTTATTAGGTACATATATTATTATGTATTCGAGAAAATCTGGAACTGTCATATTATTTCAAATAAGGAAAGATCTTTCATAACGCATGCAACATAAAGATGAACGCGCATTTGTACGCGTCGAACGAGCAGCAATCAACGCGCAACGCAAGCCTCAGACACGAACATCAAGATTTGTTTGCCTTCCGATTGACATCAATCAAAAGACAAATAGGTAGTAGCTACCTAAGTATTTAAAAACATGATAACTTTATTCAATGGAAAAATGAAAAAAAAATAACAAACTTACCTAGTTACATCAATATCCGCGCATTCTTTGAGAAAAGTACTAGGGTATATACAAGCTCTAGCCGCAATTAGGCGTTGATGGACTCACGCTTCGTCCATCAACGCCAGGATTTGCTGGCCGCGGCAGTAAATGTACCTATGTACCTATACATATACCTACAAGCCTATATACCACTTAGTAGGTATCTTATTTAATTACTTACGATGTATTTTGTTGTGGTAGTCAGCCAGATAAGTAAGTACCTTTAAGTGAGTGTTATCTTTTTGTTACAGGTCACTCCAATGGAAATTTCAGTTTGAATTCGACTCGATTTCGACTCTACATCAAAGTAAGTTCCCGCTTGTTTTATACTGAAATTAATTTGTTTGACAAAAGACCATCCAAAATGAAAACCTACATAAAATTGTTTACTGAGTTCAACAAACAAATTAATTATCTACCTACTTTTTTAATTATTTAAAGTCAATGATCTAAGTGAGGAAGGTTAAAAAGGTTCATATTCTCAAAGTGCATATCCTAAATGCCTGTTATTTTTATCGTCGTTGAAATGTTTATTTGCTAGTTCGATTCAAACTGGACTGGACGGTTTTTTTTCTTTAACTTGCTCTGTCAGCTGTTACAACTTTCATATTCGTCCCATCCAAGTAGGTCCGTCCATTTTGAACAAAGGTCTTTTCTTTAAAAAAAACTCTGAAAGATTAGTATCCTTTGGCAAACAATAATTTACGATTATTGTACACCGTGGCGGGCAAAAAAGAGCCATTTCCTTTATATATATGTATTTTTATTGTGGGCTACAATTTGACTTTGTTGGTTGGATCCTTTTTTCTTGTAATCCAAAACTATGTCGTTGGTTACTTATACTCTACTTGAGTTCCTACGTACAACACAGGGAATCCTATAGTATGGGATCGGGGACTACGTGTGACTGTTGGGTGTTATTTAATTTATTGAATGTCATAAAATATTTGTTATATGGCCCATAAATTATGGGTTTTTTGCGTTGGCTTTTCCATAATAATCATTAATAATCGATAATAGATATCGTAATCGCTAAAAACATAAACTCCCTTTAAAGGCAGGTATTTTGGTAAATTAAGGAAAACATACATAGTGTACATCTACCTACACCAAGCATGTCAAAAATGCGGCTCGCGGGCCGCGCGGCCCATTACGACTTTGACTACGGCCCGATTAAATTTTAAGAACAAAGTTTATTTTTCTGTAATTTTAATAAGTATTAAGTAATGATTAAATAAACGATTAGCGTCCTGCTAAAGTCACTCGGTGACTATAACGTCTGACAAGTAAAAATAATATAACCATGAATTGATCAAACGTTAGTCACCGAGTGACTTTCAGGTAGGGAATAGGGGGCCAGTACTACTGTCTTAGGTATATCTATGCAATGAGTTTGTTTTCTTTGTGGTTGGGTTTTGCGGCCCACTGATTCTACAGTCTTTAAGCATTTGGCCCACCAATGACTTTGAGTTTGACATGCATGACCTACACTGTGTAGGTAGATGTAGGCTACACACGAATGTAGGTAGGTACTCTACCTAGTCTACCTACCTAGACGATTTTTAGGGTCCATACCCAAACGGGACCTTATTACTAAGCCTACGTCATCTGTCCCTCCATTTTTGCCTGTCTGTTCGTCTGTCTGTCTGTATATTCTGTCACAGGGGTATATCTCAGCAGCCGTGAGATATAGCCAGTTGAAATTTTCACTGATTATGCGTTGTTGGTAGCCCCATGCAAATAATAAAAGTTCAAATAAACTAATCTCAATGGGAGAACCCTCCTCGTACAAAAGTTCACCAACCAAGGAATAAATCAAAAAAATTATGAATCCGATAGCGCGTTCTAATGTACTAGTGACGACATCTAGTTTTGAGTTGAGTAAACTTCGGAACCATTATGCTTGGATCGAGACTTCGAGAGGAGACGTATTATTTTTACGAACACTCACAGATGAAATATTACACTCAAAGATAAGAAACTGTAACAAGCCAGTGAAGAGCCAGTGACATCTCGCGTCACCTTGGACTATTTTTATTTTACTAGAGTAGTAAAGTACCTGTGTATAGGTACTACTTTATAATGGAATAAAAATAAATATCTACATAACTATATCTGGGCCAGAGTAAATTGATATAGGCAAGCCATTCTGCTGGTACACTATTCAGTACAACGTAATTATTCTAAATTAAATAGGACTCGTAAACAATTATAAATAGGTTTACAATTATACACAACACAGTCTACACAAATAATGAGTGTTCGTACGTATTTCATCATAAGCATTTTAAACGTCTATAGAGGGGATCGGGCTAAAAAGGGTCACTTGAACTGTTGTACTAACCACCTGCCTTTTTCTCAAGGTCATTGCCTTTGAGATTGTTAGGTACCTATTTACGTTTATTTATTTCAGACATTATTTATATTGTTTCACGCTCATAATGGTACTAACTCATGGAATAAATTAATTTAATTCTAAAATTATTTATTCCATAAAATAGATTATTATATGCTGGACATTTCACACAACATTATCTAGCCCCAAGCTAAGCAGAGCTTGTGTTATGGGTACTAGATAACTGATATACTTAATACAATACATTACATAGATAGATATTTTTTATTATACATAGAAAATACCCAGAACACCCTGAACAATTATCTGTAGATCGTGCAAATATTTGTTCCGAGGCAGGAATTGAACCCGCAACCTCAAATAGTGGGGAGAGAGCTTCAAAACCCAAACACAAACTGCCTTGATTTACAGAAACATAAGATGAAAACAAAAAAACAAAAATCCTTCTAATATTTGTATTAAAATAATTATAATATCCAGACAAAATCAAAACTTTAGTATATTTGAACACATGGAAGCGATTGAAGAGCGGGGACCGGTGACATATTGAAGTTAAGTGGTTGCACATTGTGTATTGTACGAAATCCCCTTCATTTACACGAGTGTCCATTATGTGCTATGTTCATTCTTAAATAATGAACTTGACCCAGTACTCCCGGGCGTTCAATGTTCACTTGTGTCTTTTCACCACGACTTGTCCGACCTTCGGTAAACTTTTTTGTTTTCTCTGTCTAACTTTTTTTGATATCTTTTTCTCACTTTGTTCACGAAATAAGAGCTGGAGTATATTTTAATACAAGTTAACTTGTGGTATGCAACTTGCGTCAACACGCTGACGGTTTCAGATGTATCGTCTACCTTCAGAATGGCAGGTGCGGCGGCAGCGGCTACAGAAAACCTCAAGAGGCGGAAATATGCATCCAAAGGTGATGGATACATATTTCTGCCTTTTGCGGTAGAAACCTTCGGCCCTGACGCGTGCCTCCTTTGGAGTTCCTTTGGAGTGCAAGAGCACAAAAAATAGAATCTGCCGGTGCGCCGCCGCTTTACTTACTTCGTGCCAAGAGGCTGGTAGATAAGACCAATGGCCAAGCTGGCACTTACATCGGAAAATCAGTATTGCCATCCAACAAGGTATTAACATTACCAGCCTTTTGGGCACCCTGCCTGCGGTCGGTGACCTTTCCTATCGGATTCGTTAGTTTTTCATTTCGGTGTGGTAAGTAGCTAAAACAATTTTCTAACAATGTTCTCTAGTAAAACTCAGTAATATACGATATTTATTGTTTTTTATTGTGTTTTACAAGAAAAAATTGTTTTAGTTACTTACCACATCGAAATGAAAAACTAACGAATCCGATCGGAATCGATTTAGAATCGCCCTGCAGAACTCTGTTTCTTATCTTTAGATCAATTTTAAATGTATGTACATATATAGATTTTAATAATTTTTATGTTTGTACTGCCTGTTTATGAATTAAAAACCATAATGGAGCAATGGCCCCAAAGTCTAGTTAATTTTATAAAAAATTTAAAGCCCCTGACTATTTAGTGTTCCAATAAAATAAGAAAAACGGAACACTAATAGAAACATATGGGAATCTACTTACAAAGTTTTTTAAAACTCAAGCTTGAAGATTCAGCTTCAGTAGTACCCTAGATCCTATTCATCCTATGCTGGTCATCATCAGCCCCTGGAGCCTGAAGTCTATCCTAATGTCCTCGAAAATTAACATTTTGAGCTCAAACTGAAGGTTCTAGAAGCAAAAATGCCCGAGCTTCCTTTAAAAAAAGAGAGGCGGGCTGATGATGATGAACATAGCTACATAACCACCTCGCAAACATCATCTTTAATACAAAAACCACAGACAAACATACTAATACTCACATATTATGGCCTCAAACTTACAACACCCCTCATTTTAGTAGGGTTTTAAAAAATATGTTTAGTTTCATGTTCCAATATATAAGGTAGGTAAGTTACTATAGATTCAAGAATCATTGGCACGCATTGTTTGAACTTGATTAGACGATACCTTTTAGGCGCTCGCGGATCACGATTTGAATGCCACGAATGCCGTTCATTGTTGAAAAGCTCTACAAAAACTTTTTGAAGGAGCATTGACTTTTATATCTAAGCCTACTTTGTAAATCAATTGATTTAATGTGTTCACGGGCAAACCTTCACCATCGTCATCATCAGCAGCCTTAGACGTCCACTGAAGGACATGGGGGGGGATTTGCCTTAGTCACCACGCTTGCCAGGTGGATTCGTGATCGCAGTATTGGTGTCGTGTACTCATATTGACGCTGCTGCCCATCCCCTGGTGTTATTATTTTAGTCGGTTTTTACGACATCCACTTATTAGGAAGGGTTATTTTACACGGGCAAACCTTAATCCAACTAAATGCTTAACTCATGGCATGATCTGGCCTGAGCTGTCTGTCAGAAACCAGGTGACCTAGCAAAAAAGTCTCCGCTTCGCCAAATTTAATTCGCATTACAATAGGTAGGTATAATGAAGTTTACGGTTTGCGCGGGTGCCGCGACAGGGAGTTGAGGGAGGGAGGGGAGGGGAGGCAGGTCAGTGACGCCCCTCGTCGTCGGGGCCCGCAGCGCAGCCCCGCACGAACCAGTTCCCCAACAACTATACCAACTGTTGTTCAGGCTATGGCCGAGTCATGGAGCATACCGTCATCTCTATCTAGTTTGCAGCCTACTTGCCTACCTGCTGAACATTCTTGTAAGGCTACATTCTGCAAAATGTAAAAAGAAAATATGAATGCGATGCGATACTCTGAAAGGAGGCAGCGGTTAGTCGAGCACTCGATTAGTCCGGCCTCATTGACTACAGTCCGAGACCTTCTACTTGCTTAACTGCCCCCATATTTAGTTCACTATGTAGGGAGTAGCTGCCTATCGGTTTATTTGTGAAAGTAGGTAGTATGTATAAATAACTTATCATTCTAAAATAGAAAGTTCTATTTTGATTCATTATCATCATCATCATCATCATCCTGTACAAGTCCACTGCTGGACATAGGCCTCTCCCTTATAATGCCACGACGAACGGTCTTGAGTCGCCTCCATCCACCAACTTCCTTCGACGTTTATAATAGAAGTACATAACATAACACAAAACAGTCACATGCGTAGTCTTGATCCCACACTAGGATTCCCTGTGTCGTGGATATCAGGAACTACGAGTACCATAGTAGGTGCCATGGTACCATAATGTCTTTAGTACATCGAGTGGAGGGCCTTCCTCTACCGCGTCGTCCGTTTTGTGGTCGCCACTCGAGAACATTTATTCCCCAACGATTGTCAGTTCTGCGAGCTATATGACCTACCCATTGGCTCTTCAACTTGCGTATTCTGAGAGTTATGTCAGTGATGTTGGTTCTGCTACGGATTTCCTCGTTTTGGATTATATCACGTATTGAAACCTCTATCATAGCTCTCTCCATAACCCGCGACTTTGAGCTATACGGTCAATAGTTAGCGACCACGTCTCAGTGCCAATAAGTCATCACTGGCAAAACGTACGAACAATCAGTATGGTTAGCAATTGTATGAATCTAATTAAACTTATACAAATATTTGTATTTATCAATAACTTTGTGATGTCGTGGTGTGTTCGGACTCCCCCTTCTCCTCCCGTGGATGTCGTAAAAGCTGACCAAGGGATTACACGCAGGGCAGCAGCATCTACCTGAGTACTCTACAACAATACTGCGATCACCAATCCGACTGCCAAACGTGGTAATTATGGCAAATCCCCTTGTTCTATGACCTCGTCCAGCAGTCGACGAGGTTATAGAACAAGGTCTTTACCAGATATTGATAAATAAAAAATATATAAAAGATAAGAAAAATTCTTAAATCTGATTGTTTCGCAAATTGTAGATGGTTTAAAGACATCATCCTCAACCATGACAGAAGAAGTTTATCAAAAGGCTACGAAGCTACATCATTCTAAAAGAAGCTGTCAAAATCCAAGCGGCTCGTTCTCCGCGGGTGGCGCAACAATCGCTTTCGCAAAGCATTTCGTAACTGCAACTGCCGAAAATAGTCGAAAGTTACTTCACGTTTCTGTCCTCACGCACGTCGTGCTACTCACTAAATTATTATACGGTTTTTATTACGAATTATATATTTTCACGCGATCAAGAGAGCTGTAAAAGCTTACAGTAATCCAGTTTCTTAATAATATACGGTATTGTCTCCGTTAATTTTCATCCATTTCTAGTTTATTAAGTTTATCCTCATATTGGCCATTCATTCTGAAATTAAAAGTACATTTCACTAGATATTGTCAAGGTTCGTTTTCATGGGCATCATATTCAAAAGCCTTTGCCTCTAATCGATTGGAAAGAGCATTTCCATGATCTACAAAAAAAAACCCTACTGAAGTATGGCTACGCTTATTTTATGCCTACTGGTAACTAGTTGATGTATTGATGGATTGTACAAATACGGTGGTCAGGTGTAGCAACAAACAGCAGCTAGTATACCTATTTATTTCTACCGTCAAGTAGTAATGCTTGTGTTATTGTGTTCCGGTTTGAACGGTATCCCTAGAATATGATGGTATCCCTTGGATAATTCCCTTTAGCGGGATATCTGCTTAGTATCCAATGGAAAAATAATTACATTTACTGAGCTGAGCTCTGTCTAGACAGGGGATGTGAATGTAAGATTGGAAATCTAAACATTTTGTTTGGCAGACATTGTTTAACAATCTTTAAATATCGTTGAACTCGGAAATGTGTTAATCATCTAATGGTTGCTTGCGCACGATGATACTGTTAACAAGGTTCAAGGTCCTAGAGTAATTTACGCAATTAATGATAACAATGTGGAGTCAATAACTTTACCACAAGTCATTATGCTTTTCTCTTTCCCTATTCCTATAAGTAGATGTTAATCTGGTGATAATAAGAGATAATAATATCTGCTATCCATTGACAATGCCAATGAGGAGCATAATGTACATAATGAGGAGTCATTGGAAATTAACCGCTTCCACAATCCGTTATATATAAAAATGCTGAAATAAATAAAACGCAATATTATTCTGGTTTATTATTGCTGGTGCTTACAACGGTCTAGACCTGAGGTTTTATGATTCATCGCGTTTTAGTGTGTTTAGGGGGAAATAAAAGTTCGGGCGTTTTGCTAGAATGTCCTGTAATAGACGAGTAGTTGTTCGTTTGAGTTGCAAAGTTGATATAACTGGATTGAAGCCTTTCATCTAATTAAAATAACTGATAACCCATCTCAAGTAATCTTTATCGTAATTAAATTATTATTCCTGTTTAATCGTGATCGTTTTGAAATGGTAAAGCTCGTTGTAATTGCGATGGTGATTAACGACGGTTCTTTTCGACCGTGGACAGTACGATGCCCGATAAATTAAATATCTTAGCATAACAATCTTACCCACCGCGCCTCTACGTAGACGCGGATGTGGTTGAGGGGGTCAACGGTTTTCCTTGGAGGACTGTTCACCTCCAACGACCTCATTGTACGATACGATCACTACCATGTATTGGCTTATTTGTCCAGTAATCACTTGTCATTATGACTGTGTGTTCTGTGTGTATCGAAGCACGAAGTTTGACAAAGAACGGAGTAGGCTATACAGACATAGTACCTATTAGTTGCTAATAGACAGGCATTACTTCACGACTAGTTTTATACATTTTTTCACTAGCGACAGGCCTCAGATTTTTCGTTCAGGTGTTTACACGAGAAAATTGGCTTTTTGTTACGCCAGCTTGGGTTTGCTGCTAGCTAAACAAACTTAAGACACGTGGGCACAAGATGTTGAGCAATTCATTTGGGCGGTATTATATTGACAGATCTATAAAATATGGCTGCTAGTAAAATAACATGAGAAATAATTGTCAATACACATAAAATCGTTGCGGGCATGACTGATACTATCAACGCGCAGCCTAAGCCCTAAATCCTAGAGACCTGAAATTTAGAGGGTGCATTCCTTTTGTGGCCTAAAAATGCAAGTCATTTTCGAGGTGAAGTGGGGTGTTAAAGTCTGTATGGAAAAGTCCATGTGGACCAAGTCGCAGGCGTTCCACTAGTACAGCATAAATGCAGTACCTACCTATTAATAAAATTCTGATCGTTGAACAGGTAATAAGCTACAAAAACATGAAGTCCCTGTTAAGTTCACCTTCAGTTTGTTGACATTTACCAACTGATCTTATTAATATTGGTTTTTTCGAGCAAGACAAGTTTTTTGATTGACCTTTAGCATTTAATAATGTTGCTTGAGTGCGTTTACAGGCGCTAATTCTGCCCGCAAACAGAGGTCACTGAATCAAGACTGAAAATTGCATTACGAATATTCATCGGGATAAGATAAAATGTGTATAAATAATTTCCGATAAGAATTTAACAATAATACCTACGCAAGTATATTAAGGAAACAAACAAGCTATTATAAATAAGATTTTTATAATTTAAGAGACTGATAACTTTAAAACGCAACGTTACACTCTTTCCAAGACGTCAAAGTCTCAATCAAGACATGTTTTAGTAAATCGGTGGCAGTTTTACTAAAACCTTGGAAGACAATATCCACCCCTTTGTAAATCACGCAATACACTTCTATTTAATTTCATTAAACTTGTGCTTTTTTGATAAGCTACATCGGTTAAAACGCCACCAAAATTACACGATATAACTAAAAAAAAACACTAGAAAATATAATTCACTAAAAGTAGTCGATGCGACATCTCTTTTCCAAAAAGGCGGGAATAAACCAGTATTTTTTGTTTTATTTCTTCCTTTGAATAAAATAGGTAAACTGTTATCGAAATAAGTTTCGAATCAATCGAGCACGGAACGAGTGGCTCGTGGTGGCGGGCGATGGCGTGCTCGCAACCTTGCGGCGCGCGGCGCAGGTCAGATTTTTCGAAGGTCGGTGACTCGCGTGTAATCGCCGAGTTATTATTGTAAGCACCCAGCCACAGAAGAAGTAATAGTAGTTACTACTTCACCCAGCCCAGGACGACTTCTTTGTAACGCACGAACGAGAATCGATGCCCTCGATTATTCCCGATAGACATGTTTTTTGAGCATGATCCATTTTCTACAACTCTCCCCTTTAAAGAAAATGTTTGCGCGTGATTAGGGAGAGGGCAAGGGAGTGAAACAGGTGACTATTGTGGGATAATGATTGATGGGATATATTTTATGTACTAATAGTTTATTACTTTAGTTATTGAGTGATGGGAATAGGATCGGTGCTCTTCAAATCGGTGCTCTTATTGGAACGCTTCATAAATCCTACTCAAAGATTAATTAGGCACTATTAATCAATAAAAATAAAAATGATACGTAAATTAATAACTTAACAGTATTTTTTTTTAATTAAACCTTTACATAGCCAGCTTACCTCTTAGCTGAAGCAAGATAAAATAAGC
The DNA here is from genome assembly GCA_951392215.1 of Epirrita christyi. NCBI lineage: Eukaryota > Metazoa > Arthropoda > Insecta > Lepidoptera > Geometridae > Epirrita > Epirrita christyi. Next base: position 12,828,607 of record OX595841.1, on the reverse strand, counting down.
CTTGTGCAGCACCTGTGATGGGGCCTAGGCAAGCATTAGTTTCCTGTAGACTAACAATCAAGATGTGCTTAGAACTAGATTCAAGTAGACTGAAATTATCAAAACGTCGTCCTAAAATTATTGGAGCAAAACTTTATAACAAACTACCCCTTAAGATAAAATTAATAAATAGTGATTTAAGTTTTTATAACCATGTTAAGTTGCTGCTTTTGGATAAAACGCTATACAGTGTCAAGGAATTTTTAGATAACGACTATAGTCAATATAGTGGTGATGTTTAGAGTGGAGTTATTTGGGTAGGTACCTATTATTTACAATATCTACCTACTTACAGATTTTTCTGACTTATTGACATTTTGGTTTATTCACACAATATTTTTGATTTAGTATTTAAGAACTGTATTTTAATATTATATAAAATAACATTTAAATTTAACTAATAACGACGCCCCTATACAGCGGAAATTAAATGGTATGTTTATTTAATGGTGTGTTTGGTGGGGATTTTTATATTAATTTTTATTTTTATTTTTATGACTTATTATAAATTTCATGTGATACTTTTATTTATGCTTAATGAAAACAATGTATGTACCTATTTTCTGGAATTGACAAGTCATAGTACGTAGCACTTAATTTTGTACTTATTATTTAATAATAATCTTGTTAATGTGTTACTACTGTGCCAATAAATGATTCTATTCTATTCTATTCTATTCTAATCGGATAATTGCGAACGAGACTTGCGCCTTGAGGGTTCCGATTCGTAAGTTATTTCGTAAATCGTCAGAGCCCTTACGAGTTTCAGACACTTTTTCATACAAACTTTACCAGCCCATTATAGAGGTTATAAAGACGACATTCCTCAATTTTAGACTTTTTCGTTTATTTGTGGCACAAAGCCTCCTAGCCTAGCATTCCAAATTTCAGAATTGTGAGTTTGCTGGAAGTATTATAGGGGTTTTTCATATTCGCGATTTCCATTAAAAAATTTGATATTCATTGAAATATATTTTTAATGCATCGAATTGAAGCTAGATTTTTTACGGTTTAACGATTTACAGCACTATATAAGGTCATAGATAAATGGTCAAAATTTCAAGTTGTTTAGCCGGTCCTGAGAAAAAGGGTCTTGACGGACAAACAGACAGACGGGCAACAAATTGATCCTATAAGAGTCCTGTTTTTTTCTGTCAATGTACGGAACCCTAAAAATGCCAGGAATCATTTTGTTGTAAGTAATTGCCTAAGTATATTGTATGCTGTAAATAAGTACAGAGTTAGATTAGATGCCTAACAATATAGAAGCAAACTTAATTTTTATGGGAGGTGGTACACTCGTCTTAAATAATAGTTTAAAAAACCCTGTAATTTCAAATGAACAAAATACTATAAGTACCATAAAATTTAGCACATATTGATTTAATTTATATTGATTTTGCTCTCCTACCTACCTAGAGACTAACTGACATTTTTATGACACATATGGTTCTGTCATAGAATAGATTAGTTTTTCATGAGGTTCTGTGCGTAAATGTGGTAGACAGAGGGTAATTTTAGCTTAGAAAATCTCTTCTATTGTTGCTTATTTTTCCCCCAAACCAAAGCTCTATAAAACATGCACTTTGGTCTACATTTAATATTATTCAAGTACGAATCTTATAACTTGTTAACCTTACACTACCTGTTACGGAAAAGGTCAACATACGTTATCCTATACAAACTGATTTATCAAAAAAAACATACAATACATTTTAAAATTTATATCTAAGTAGGTAGTCACCTACGCACGAACAAAAGCTTCAAGATTCAATAGATTTTTTGTTGCGATATAAAAACGACGTGCACCCTCTATCCCCCACTCTACCCTATAGGAAGGTCAACTACCTGCGGTACTGGTAATAATAATAGTCGAAGGGGCTCAGTTTACGTTATCCATACTTTTTTTTTAAATATTTTGTTTGTGTCAAAGGTTCTTTGATCTTCGGCTCTTGGATTGGTGAGACATTTTTATTTCGTGGTGAGCTAATGTTTACTTTTTAATCTAAATAATATTTCCAATTGTAATACTAATTAGCCCTCCAATTCTTCTGTGTGTCTAAGGGTCCTAAGACGGCCCTGATCTCTTGGTTCAGTTAGTCTGCCCGTTCAGCTCGGGTTCCCATCTCATGAATGGATATCATCCTTTGATTCTCGTGCTGTCTCTGGTACCATTCAGTGAACACTCAATACTCATTTGTGTACTAAAATTGATTGCTAAAATATTCTTATTGGTTTTCAAAGTTACGAATGACCTTGAATCTTAATAACGGACTCACGAAGTGGATAGTGGACCTTTAATTATTCGCAATGAAGCAAACAATTCAAAATGTTTTATTATTGAAAATTATGCACAGTCAAACTACAATTATCTGATCTCCCTTCAAGGTTTTCTGTTTCTTATATTCGGGTATGTAGTTTGCTAGACGCAAGTCAGAACCACTGAATACTGTACCCAGGTAGTACTTAGACCCTTTTTTTGTTAAAATAAGTACCTATTCCCTCAAAGCCGAGAGTATCTAGGTATTAAGTATAGTACCTATGTATTTTATTGAGCGGAAACACCCAGAGCCTTATTCATAATCATTTTTTAAACCTATTTTACTTAAAATAGCTTTTGTCTTGTTCTCTCTGGTGTAAAATGTCATAGGTCAAAACAAGACAAGATATTTTAACTAAAATAGGTTTAAAAAATGATTATGAATAAGGGGGCCTGCACCCAGTTACGACAAGAAGTCTTTCGATTCATAAGCCATATCAGCTAGCATAGCAATGAGCGAACAAGCATCTAGGTACTCAAGTAGTATACCAACACTAATAAATAGTGGTAAGCTTGTTTACTTACCTAAGCCGTACAACACTAAGGTGCGCTAAAAGTGCATAATTCACTGCCCTACTGACCCAATTCACTGTCCACGAGGCAAGGTCAGGTCGACTCGAAGCGCAATCATTTCCGAGCCTACACTCTAACAACTGTAACATAGAATCACCCTACCATTTGATTCATCATCAGGCTGTAGAATTGGAAAAACGGAACACTTATGGAAACACATAATTGCAACCTAGATCCTATTCATCCTGTGCTGGTTATCATCAGAACTTTGCGAGTCCGGTGGCAGTCTTACTAAAAAGTTGGTCAATTTCCACTCATTTTAAAAGTCAAGCAATACGACTTATATTTAAAGAAGTCGGTTAATTAACTACCATGTGCTCTTTAAATAACCTACATCGGTTAAAATGCCACCAAAATAACAAGGCCACAATTTTTTCTACCCAAAAAAAAAAAGAAATGGACGACTTCTCTTTTCGAAAAAGCTGAAAAATCCTTCGCTCCATATAAATGGCAAATGTGAGAATACAGCAAAAAAAAAAAGTATAACTGTCATGGATGATGCTGAGTATTGTATAAGACGATAAAGTTATTAGAATGGTTCTAAAAAAGACTACGATGACAATGCAATTAATTACAATAATTTATTTATACTGGCTCCTAAACTGCAAGATGACTGTACCCTATATAATGCTGGTGTATGTACTCAATCAGAATATTACAGCACATTACTATAGACGAAACCAGTAAAGAACAAAGCGAAACGGAGTCGGCAGTAGGTAGGAGCAGGTAGAGTTACTAGAGCAACTGATGAGAGTAAGTTCCTTGCTCTACATTTTATAGAAATCATTGTAACAACCAAAAATCACGGGCTAACTGACCCTCATCAGCATTGTAAACAATTTCGTTAGATTATTAAGTTAGTACTAATGATTAGGAAATAAATGAGCAGAGTAATTTGCAGATAAGAAACGTTAATATAAGTCATTGAACGTTATTTACTCAGATAAACTATTATACGTAATCTCTATATTTTGTTATGATTACAATAGACGTATTCAATTTATTACTTTACACAATTCGTTACTAGCTTTTGTCCACGTTTCCGCTCGCATGGAAAGTGTCAAAATATTTCTGCAACGAATGAATCCCAAAACGTGTGTAACTTTTCTGCTAGAGCCATCTAGTTCAGTAATTTTAACTAATTTGAAAGGACTTGTGTCACAAACGGACTGACTGACTCTACATAACTTGATAAACAATATAATAGTACACGATAGTGATAACCGCATCGAAATCCGTCCAATGTCAAAGTCAATGATAGTTTTGAATCGGCTTCTATCTAGGTGAGTTTACCGACAGACCAGAGGCCCAATTCACTAACTAAAAAATAGTTAAAATAGAGTTCGGATCATGTTTCAATCTTGTGTCGATGTCTTAAATGTCAGAAATGGTATTCTCCTGACATAAAATACAACACTGTAATGTGATTATATCGAAATGTGATCGAAACTTGAACGATTCAAAGTTTTTTCGTTAATTATAGCAATTTTAAGTAGATGGAGTCTCTCTTTACTCTTTCCAATTATATATATAACTATCCTACTCTAATGGTGGTCACCATGAATTTAAAGTAGACTAAATTGTTATTTATGAGGGACTAGAAATTCGACTTTCAGTCAATTTACAATTCAGTCTCGATTCGGTCAACTTTCAGTGTGGTTTTAAAATAACTTAGAGAATTGGGCCTCTGTCCAGTAGACAGACTATTCAAACAGACAGACGAGTATAAGCAAACTTGCCTTGCTGGACTTTAAATCTGAAATAGGTATTCAGCCAGCTAATTTACTTTCGTTGGATATTACAAGCTAGATTAATTTGTATGCGCTCTCAGCGTAGCCGGTTTAGCTGTGCAAATCCGCCGTTTTACATAACGGCACCGAATACCAGCGGACCACTTCGAATTGCTTTATTTCAAATCTTTTTACCGAGAACTGGCTGAAATTAGGTACGTAGAGCGGTAGAGTACGCTATTATGTGCTGAAAATTAATGGAAGTATTATTTTTTTCTGTTTAGCATGGTAAGTATGGGTTGGTTTACCTTTTCAAGCTGTGTTTTTTTTGCATACCTATAGGTTCGTTGTCTGTCGGATGATAACATAACATAACAAAACATAACACCCAACAGTCATACATTATCCTCGATCCCACACTAGGATTCCCTGTGTCGTGAGCATCAGGAACAATGAGTACCATAGTATCACAACTCTCAGACCAGAAGGAATATTTGCAGATTATACAAACATTTTTTCTGCAGCGGAATCGAACCCGCAACCTCTAGCTTCTCAACCAGCTTCTAGTCCGCCTCGCTACGGAGGTCGTCAGTATGTAGTAAGATAGTAGTGGTGCGACGCAGGAGGTTGCGGGTTCGATTCCCGCCTCGGAACAAATATATGTACAATCTCCAGATATTTGTTCAGGGTGTTCTGGGTATTTTTCTATGTATAATCTAAAATATCTATCTATGTAATGTATTGTATTAAGTATATCAGTTATCTAGTACCCATAACACAAGCTCTGCTTAGCTTGGGGCTAGATGATGTTGTGTGAAATGTGTCCAGTAGTATTATTATAGTATTATAGTAGACAGCTAGGTACTTACTTTCATCTCATAGAGGACCGCTACATTGACCCTCAATACTACTGATATAGACACGTTAAGCAATATTTTCTACGTCCCTATCTACTCAGATGCCATTTCGAAAATTGTATGCCACAGTCCGTGGGGATTGATTAAACTCCTTTGAAAGCAATACGGTTGCTCCAATTATTATAATGACATGCCTATTCAGCAAGTTGATGCAATCAATGGTGACATAATCGCACTCCTGTTTCAAAACATTCGAGTCGGATTACCTACAGTTCATTGAGTTCATTTACTTTTATTTATAGGTGCTGTAATTTAATTTTTCCTACAATTAATTTGACACCTGCAAAACGCTTGAAAAGAACATGTTTCATTCACCATCGGTCGCTGACAAAAAGCAGAGTGATCAATAAAGTAACTAGTGAAAGAACGAATGAGATCTAAAGCCATTGTAATAATAACATTATGGTTATCAATGTCGCCTATTACGTTACGTAACGATGCCGTGGTGTGTCCGGCCTAAGAAAAGACCTCCTCCTCCTCCCGTGGACGTAGTAAAAACCTTACTAAGAGATTTCACCAGGGGATGGACAGCAGCATCCGCCTGAGTACTTAACACCAAACTGCGATCACCAATCCGCCTGCCAAGCCTGGTGATTATGGCAAATCCCCCTTTGTGTTCAATGATGAAGGCCTCCTCTGACAGTGGATGCAAACAGTCTGGTGATGATGATGATTACGTAATGATTGTGTAATTCACGATGTGCAAGTGAAATTTAGTTGCCATGACGATAATATGACGAGGCTTATGCGCGACCTCGTTGCGCAAAAAGGGGGTAACGGTACCCGGGCGGAGTCAGCCGAAACCGCTCAGTAACCACAGAATAATAACAGTGCCTTGTGCCGAAACCACTCCGAAACTCGACGATCACTTGGAAAGTATTCGGCTTTGCTCAGCGGTCACTTTCTCTAGAACGAGTTCCAGTGCTCGCCCGAACGCGTACCACGTACGGACGTGCTTCTACGCGGCTCACACGAACATAGACCATCCATAGTCACACAAGTTATTTGAAATACGTGAGATACAAGACTGACCGGTTGGTTGCTGCTGACGCGGCCAGGTAAATTAGATGTTTCGCTAACCTTGCAACACAACCTTGGAACTTTTGCAATCCGATGACAGTTCTTGGTACTGTCTAATACACCTAATACCTCTTTTCTACTCTAAGCTTTTTATTAGGTTTCAAATTCAATTAGGATTACAGATTGTTCGTGAATACTTGCTTACTCTACCGAAGTAAAATATTATTTCTTCGAAATTTTATTCCCAAAATAAAGAGATCATATGAATTTCCAATCACGTTTCGTATTGGTAGAGAGGTAATTTCTGCGAAATCACTTTGTAATAATGTAAGTGCTAATTAATTGGGCTCTGTAAATGTCATGAGCTAATTTTAATCTACTAACTATCCAAATAGCGTCAACGACTCCACAACCTTGGACTTTATGTTCCAGGAAGTGCTATTTTAAACTAGCATCTTAAATTAGAAAGTTTAGATCGTCAGCAATCACTCACTATCTTGGTCCAATCATGCCCAAGGTTTTTCATAGCATTCGCGCATTAGCGAATTCCATCGCTCATAGTGAAAGGTTTGTCAGTTGCCAGTTCTACCAAGAGTTTCATCGCCGCCATTAAAAATAAAATAAAAACTGGAAAGGCAATGACTTGGCGTAGGAACAATAAAACTCGATGGAGAGCGAGCGAGAGAGCCAGAACTGAGAACCAAACAAGTGCGTTACCCCCACGGCGATTATAAGTTACCCACTCGTACGTACTTACCTATTTATTTTTATTTATCAGATGCGTAGCGGTTGAGGTGCGAGAGAGCAACGCGATTCTACTTACGACCAGTGTGCCACAAGATGAAACATCGTCGTGTTTATAAACCGAGCCAATTGTTTACCATTACCTACCGATTCAATTCATTTGATCTGTTCAATCGTTTACAGTATTAGTTCTATCGTATCTTCATTATCGTTACTGATTCTCTCTACCGTCTGTCTCTGCTATGCTTTCTATTACGAACGAATTATGTCATTATCAAAAAATTGCACTGTGTCTACCATCGTCAGCGTTATCCTGATCCCGTCCACCATGGACCATGGCTCTTAATTCTGTTGCTAGTTTTTCAAATGAAATAATGTAGGTACATGTCTCTTAAACACTGCAATTAAACATCTAAGCAGGTTTTAATGGCTCGTCTTATCGTGTTTGAAACGGCCTCGTAATTGGTTTCTATTTAAAATTAACTCAACCAGTTTCGCTACCGTAGGGTTAGTTACTTACTAAATTCTAACTGAAGTTCGTTTATTAAAAGCTAGGATTTGACTTTGATTTTGAACAAGGGCAAAAAGAAAATAAATAATATTTATAAAGACTCACGACTCTGCTGACGAATGAACTAGGTAATGGATTAAGTAATAATATACTCATCAATATATACATCAGCCAATACCAAATGAATTACAATTCATTCACCATATCACCATTTGGTGCGTCTGAGTCACCTCAATCGAATTTGTTATCGTAGTAACTCACATCTCTACTGCCCTTTACTTATATCAAGTTATCTGTCTTCTTGGTTCGCTTTGATAGCGCTAAATAGTAACAAATCTTTATCAGTGGCATATAACATTGTAAATTAGTATCGCCTGTCACTCTCAAATCGTGGTTGTACGGTAGCTTCGTTTACACTTCAAGTTATTAGCAATTGGATACGTATTGGTGTAGCAACTACACGATGACCTCTACGCTCGAGCGCTTGGCCCTGAGAATTGCTGAAGGTTGCGTGTTCTCGGATCGTCGCCGAACATCATAAACTTAGTATAAATATGACAACATCAACAAAATTGCCCGAAATTAAATTTAAAGATATTTTTTTAAATAACGCAACAAATGAAAAATCCATATGTAGTGCTGATAGAGTCGTGACAAGTAAAAACAGCCTGCGAACCACAGATATCTGAGGCTACGAAAGTACGAACGATCTTCTGTCTGACATTGCTGTTGTGTTGTTGTGTGTGTTGAGCCAATAGGTCGACCAACCAGTCAACCAGACGCTCTCCCTCCCTCGCTCCATCCTCCGGCCCTGGCCGTCTGCCCCCCTCCCCGATTCCCCCACTGCGCCAGTCAGTTAGCTTTTGGCAGTCGTCCCGTCAGCACGTATTTTCACAACGCTGCTACTTCTTTACGTCATAGTTAATTTAGTGCTTTATTTAAAACTCACAATTCGAGTAAGTGCGCGTGTCTTATCTTCCTTTCATTTTTGTAACGCAATCTTGCCTCCTACTATAATCATTGAAAATTCATAAAACTGACTACCGCTTTGTCTTGTTACAGGTACCTACTTGGAACTGGGTGTGAACCCAGATACGTTTTACGGTGTGTGTGAGGTTTTATGTAATCTTATTATGCTGTTATTCAAGTAACGTTTAGTGGAATTATAACAGTGAAAAATCCGTTCAGTGTCAGTGCATATTAGATTGGATACAGTTGGATGATATAGAAAAGTGAATAACGTTTCAGACACTGGTGATTGTGGTTTTTTTCAAGTGTTTGTGACATATCGGATTGTTAATTGGATTTCAGCTGCTAAATGGCAATTGTAAGTATTTTTTTCTTCTAAATTCGTCAGGAAATCAATTTTTTTGTTACGTTCTAAAAGATCGTGGAATTTTTATTTGTGACAAAGGAATATTCATGGTTAAGTAACTTAGCAGATTGTGTTTCTTACAAATACTATGTATATCTTTGGTTTCCTATAATTGCGAGTGCAAAAACTGGGTCAGAAGCGGATCGTAAAAGTTGATTTTAAATTTAGACACAGTCTACGTTTACTGGCAATATAAAATCTTACTATGTAGAAAAATTAAAAACTTTGATGATTTGGCAATTGTAGCTGAGGAAGATTAGTTTATCGGTTATATAATAATGCTTAAAATAATAGTTAGTGAATGTGATTGAGAATAGCATTGCTGAAAAGTTCGATGTAATCGACGAAGATGACAATGTTATAAATACCTACGAAGTCGTCGGAAACATAACTGCTGTTGTAGTAATTAGTTGAACAAAGCTTTAATTTCTAATCGGACTTTTTGTTACATTAAATCGGAATGGGAGAGTAGAAGCAGGTACAGTTGGACATTCTATGAATTCTCACGCTAGGTTTGGCCTTCTGAATCTATTTGTTACGTGTGTAACGTTCATTGTGAATTGTTTAGCAAGGCTAGGTAGCGCTAATGAGACATATCGAGATTGCGAATATACGGGCGCCATCTTTTCGCGTTGAGTGACGCGCAGCGCGCAGCTCGACCTCGCATTCAAGTTCACTCATTTTTTACCGATTAAAAGAGGAGGGGGTTATCAATTCTTCGGCATAAATGTATTCTTTGATATATTACTAACATACATAAAAAATATTAATTACTTGATGGCTGGTCCAATTTAAGTGGTTTATGCAGTTAGTTCTTGAGGTAGTCACGTGATTTATCGTAATCGGATAAGAAGGCACTTTTTCCATAAATTTGATAATTTTGACTTAATAATATATACTTTTTTGATGGTTTTTTTGTACTTAGGTTTCTATAGTTGATTGCTAACAATGAAAACATCAATCCATATGGACTTGAAGTATATAGGTACCTTGCATGAAAGCTTGGAATTCGGTTGCCTGCTCAAAACCGCAGCACTTTCCAGCAGGCAAAAATGATCTTTTTTTTTGCTACTAGGATGTGCGTACTATCTAGATAAACTATGAAATAAGTCAGAAAAAGTAATTAGAACTCGCAGTACTGGCTATATTATTATTTTTAATGAATTTGTCGCTGTTTTCGCCTTGGACTCTACTATTTTAATTTACCTTGATCTTCTTCCCTTTTCGATATTAATCTTTCACAGTTCATAGAACTTCTCGATTTATGACCATGCCTTAAATACGTAAATAGTAAATTTACTAAAATTGTACAACAAGACTACGTCATAGTATTTATTGCTCTACCACGTCCAAGTCTTTATCGGGTTGTTTTGTAAATACTACTACTGCAGTATCTGTATCATGTGCTAAATTCTTGGCACTTGATTTGTTTTAATATTTACAATTATGTCGTCGGCCACGAGCTTGTATGTGAATTTGCAGTCTTCCGTGTGAAAACAAACAGCTCAGTTTAATAGATTACGTTTTCGCTGTCGTGTTTTGTGATCGTTTTTATTCATAATGGCACAGGTCTAATAAAAGGGCAATCAATGAAAGTTTCTTAATACGGCAGAGAAATTGAATAGGTAGTTTCCGAATATTTGCAATTTTTTTTTCGTCTGTTTTTTTAATTTATTTATTATTTATTTTAAATTCATTTTTCTTTGAGTTCTAATACTTAACAAAAAAACTTAATATTATTTCGTCACAACAAAGTACCTAATGTCAAAATAAAATAAAAGTACCTACAAGTACTCTATCACTCTAACCTTATATTAAATTATGCTTAACAATAAAACCTTATATTGGTCAACTGGATTATCTATGAGGAACAAGTCTGCTATAGATAACCCAGCAGGATCTATTAGTAATTCGAAAACTGGCTAAAAATTTAAGGGATCTATTAGTAACTCCTAAGTCCACAGGATAATAACCATATTACATATTTTCCATTTTCCACTCATATTTTTTTGAATCCATACCTGATGTTGTTTTTTTACTATAATCTCGTTGTAAAGTTGCGAGAACTCAGTTCGTACTTGTGGAGTACTTACATGGGTGCAAAAGTGGGTCAAGGCAAATTCGCAGGACTGACGACACTCGTTCACACTTTAGATAAACCTTTAATTATATTTAGACATTACTTTATTGTCTCTACGTAACAAGTAGAGCTACGTACCAGCTCTTTCCAGCTTGCCGGAATCAAGGTTCCTCAAATTTATTCGAGTTTTCGAGACAACAATCGTTATTCACACATTGATTGGTTTCGCGTAAAGTAGGTCAATAAATAGATCGGTAATTATCATTTTAAAATTATGTCAAGGACTGATAAACTAGCCTAGTTATTCATTAAGTTATTATCGTGGTTATTAGCCTGCCAAGCGTGGTGATTAAGGCAAATCCCCCCCATTGCATTCTATGGGGAAGGCCTCGTCCAACAATGGACTTCTGATTTTATGATGAAGTTATTATCGGTGTTCAACTAGCTAATAAGAGTAGTTCAGACAATTCGGCAAACGTTCTTAGTTCTTAAACTCCTCAATTTTAGTTTACATCATACAAAAGAACAAATATCGACTCGCAATTCGATAGTTGAGAGAACGATTGCCAAAAATTCTATGCGAAAGTAAACAAATACCACTAAATACGCACTGTTTGACTAGATAAGAGCAGTTAGCACTAGTATAGTGTATGCTATGAGTGCTTTGACCCACTAAGATACCGACTATCACTGTTACCGTTAAGATAACGCTTCTACTTTCTCTGCACGCTCTATTTCATAGAGCACCTTCTTTACAATATTATTTGTTAATTAGAAGAAATAGTTGTTCTCACTCTAAGTTCCTAAGTCTCTTAAGTCATGAGAAAATTGTATTATCGGGCAACCCAAATTCACACAATTTAAACATTGGATTAGTTTATGCTTTATTGTATATTATATTATTGTGTATATATGTACCTTTGCAAAAAACCATAATTAGTGGGTGAAACCTTTTTTTGTTATTTCTACACTTACTCGCACATATTCATTAAACGTATCATGGAAATAGACGATGTACATTTTCAAATAATTATGTGGACTTCTTGATACGTTTACTAGGTAAATGCAATGTGTGAATATCGGGTTTGTAGTGCATTTAAATAAGGTTTAAATTAAAAAATTTTTTTTTTTGCATTTGGTTAAAAATTTTTTTGATATAAACTTAGGACTTCCAAAAATAAAAGGCCGTCTACGGGCGTGTATCCACACACGTGTTTAAAATCACGTGGCACAATGATCGAATGTAACATTGACTTTCACATTTGTAACGTTGGTTGGTTGTTGATGTAACATGCGAGCTGTGCGTCCGCGCAGCGTCGTTGATGCGATTAGGTAAACGTTGCGCGCGCCGCTTTCACCCCACTTTCACCTCCATTTCCGCGTTACGAACCTGTAGCTGTACCTAACCTGCCAGCTTATTGAAAACTTGCAGCTATTTGCAGAAACATTCAATAGAGATAAGAACTTCTATAAAATAGGTAATGTTTTACTGCCATGTGCACTGACATTACCGACTTTATTATTGTATGACGATTGTATATAATGACATAACATAACTATAGGGCAAAATGTCATCAGTGTTATCTCAAGAGATGATAACACCCGTGTGCTTCCGATATATATAGATCCAAGTAACGAGCATTCCACGAGTATAATTTACATTAGTTATTTACACGTACTCGTGTGATTAGATAGATTTTAACCGGTTTAACTTACGTAGAACAAACACTCATAACGGCGCGAATAACACTCATACATGATTAAGAGCATCTAATTTGCTCGAAACCTCGGGTCGTATACTCGAATATAATTTACGTAAGTTAAACTGGTTAAAATCTATCTAATCATGAATACTGCTCACGAAAGTTTTTAACGTTCTCGTGTATTTAACATTCAAAAGATAAGAAGACTTCGAGGAAAAATGCAGGAGGCTCGACAACTTCACCAAAACCTACTCGCTCACATGAGTCATATATTTTTTGTTGCCTTTTACGAGAAATACTTGTGACTCGCTAGCGGTAGGATAAAATCAATGACATATTAATGGTCCAGCCATAAGGCTGTTTAATCACGTTTGAGTACCTACTTGGAAAGGCAGGTGTGAGCCTTCGTAGTCTGATATGGAATGATAATGGGGTAATGATAAGTATGTGAGAGCTATATTCAATAATTCTATATTAGTGCTTGTTTGCAAGAGAAACCGCGATAAAAGTCCGAAATAGTGGATTGTGGATTAATAAAACTACGCTTAGAGATCAGAGGACTTAGTGCTGACATTGAACTGGTGACCGATAAATTCTCCGTCTCTCGCTAGCCATTCGTTTGCACAACTGCGAACTGCATTGTGTAAAACTGGTATAGCTACTACTTTATTGATTCTGATGTTCCATCATAACCTTTTATCTGCGTGAAATCACAAGCATTGTTGTGCCTTTTTATCGTTGCGTAATAGTTTCTACAATATCAGTTATTAGAAACTGGTTCCGTAACTTCACGGAGCAGGAAATGTTAGTTAATTGAACGAAATCATAAATTGCTCTGCGAAGCGAAAGTATCATCTTAAAATATATAAGATTGGTATTTTGTGTAATCGAGGAACTGAATAGATAATAATACATACTTTCAGCTGTATAATAACAGTGAACAGGTTCGTGAGTTGTTTGCGAACCGCGGCCCGCTATTGACCTACTGACACACAAACGGTGAAGGAAACGACTCGGTTGCGTTGCGTGTCACAACTCTCAAGCACAACTCACAATTGGGTTACGGAACTATCGAAATTACTTTCGACTACGATGCGATACTAAGATTACTAATTGTACTTTTAACGAGCTTGTAATGGAAGTGAAATTGTTTTAATATTTATACCGTTGGCCGTAGCGATCGCGCAAATGATCATTAAGGTTAAGCTTTTGGGGCAGGCCTAATTCCAGTTAGGGTTTGAATTTAAATGAATTATTCGATTCGATAGTATCCACAACACATTTATTTAAGCCACTATTAAAATCCGTGTAAGTGAGCTGTGAATGTGTACGTACATCCTGTTGCTAGTCTCAAACATAAAAATGTTGAAAACATGAAAACCGCAAGCACACTTTCGTTTACTATCCAAAGACAGATTTAATCTCATTCGTAACAAAGGTGCTCCTACAACAAAAGGAAGATTTGGAACTCAATATTGTTGAACGTTGGCTACATTCCAAATGGATGAGCTCTAGTTATTTAGTTTTAAAATAGTCACCAGTAGGTATTTTATCCCGTGCTATTTGCGGTCGCACAGCTGTCTTGACCTGTAAAATGAGAATCAAACTACGGGATTGTCTACCTACGAAGTATTAGTTCTTAATATAGCACTTGATCGATATGAGAAGAAGCATCTTTGTCCTAGAGTTTTATGATTTGTGATTTTCTGTTTTGCACTTTATTTTTTTATGACAAGAGATTATTATTATTGCTACTTTTGTTAGTGCTATACGTAGTATAAACGTTCTGACCTTGCAAGGTTTAATGGTGTTTATTAAGCTAAAAGATGTGTCTGTTGGATGAAAACATAGTAAAAAAAACTTCCAATTAGTTGAAAAAAGTTGAGTATTAAGTTTAGTTTAGTTAAGTCAAAATGAGAGTTTTTTTCTATACCTATGTTTTTATCGAAAATTTTATGTAGTATCTTCCTGGTAGAGCCAATCCTGAACAATAATGTGTTAAGTAAATGATAAGTAATTTTTTACAAAATATACAAACGCCTTCTCTTTTTGTGTCCAGCCCACCCACCTGACCCAGGCATCAGCCAGCAGGCGTATGAAATTACGTCTTTATTGGATTTTTGAGCTCAAACTTGAAGTTTCTAGCTGCAGTAGTTCCCTAGATCCTGGGCTTTCTATGATGGCCATCACCAGACTCTGGAGGCTGAACACCAGCCTGAAGTTAATGAAAATTTATATTTTGAGTTCAAACTGAAGTTTCTACCGAGACCCCATCAAAAACTGACAAAATTTGAGACTTTTTCCGGAGCTATGAGGCCCAAGACAAACACATTTATTGTCTGGAACTGATTAACCACTCTGTATAATCAGGGAGTTAAAAAGTACTCCTCTGAAACTTGAACATAAAACGGTAGGCTGGAACAAATACAGGAAGCGAGCGATCTACTGGAACAAGTCAATCGCCGGTCATAAACAATGCGGATCTAATTTTAGAGGACGCTGGGTGGGTGAAAAATAGAACAGCTATGTAGGCCATAGCCGCTCCCGCGCATCGCTTCAGTATTATGGATCAAGTAACTATCACCATTCGACCAACCTTGTCTGCATTTTATCCGGTTCTTTTCCAATACAGTCGTTATCATAGAAAATATATTCTAAAGGTGTACCGTGACTCTACCAAAAATACTTAAAAGACCCCTCCATCACCTTCCGTGGATGTCGTAAAAGCTGACTAAGGAATTACACTAGAGGATGGACAGCAGCATCCATCTGAGCACTCAACACCGATACTGCGATCACCAATCCGCCTGCCAAGCGTGGTGATTATGGCAATTACCCCCATTCTATTCTATGGGGTATGAGGGAAGTGGGGGAAGGCTTCACCCAACAATGGGACAGCACAGGCTAATAGTAACAGTAACTTTTTTTACAAGAACAATGTTACAAGGCCCCAAAAACAAATTGTGTTTGAATTGTTAATGAATTATCTCAAAATTGTCACTTTTACCAAAAGTGTCAAAAGTGTCAATTTTGAGATAATTCATTAACAACTCAAACACAATTTGTTTAGTAGAATTGGGGCCCTGGATAGTGTTACACTGTTTTTTGTTAATGTTTAGATACCTACGGAAATTATCTTTCTCTGACATATTTTGTAAACTTCCATGTTTGCTCAGGTTGAAAATCAATTAAAGCCCCAAAGTGTTGAAGCTTGGAGGGATACATTAAATAATTTCACTCCCCTTCCCCTTGCCATTATTTGCTAGTCACAAGGGATGGGGTAGATCTATTTACCTTACATGACTGTACGGGACGTATAAAGATTAATCGACTCTTAAATTAGTTGCCAATTGTTGTTTTACAAGCGCCACATGTTTGTACAAATCAGTCGTATAAAGTCATTGTTTGCCAGGGTCAACTATTAGGTGTCAATTATCTAATTGGTTATTCTTTTCCTCATTCTGTCATATCACTGGGTCTTTGGTTGTATGTGATTCTAAAAGAGCATTTTTACTACCAATATAAAGCCATTATAACCTTTAGGCGTGTTTATTAGTTGGAACGATTCAGTGAGTGCGCACAAACTCCCTGTGTGATACGGCATAATTATTTGTAGTAGTATTTATTACCCACTAGCTGCGCCTGCTGTTTCACCCGCGTGAACAATGATGAAAAGTAGCCTATGTGTTAATCCAGCGACTCATTGTCAACATCTCATTAATTAATGTAAAAATTGCAAAAATCGGTGTACAACTGGCGGAGATATCGTACGTAGCCACGATAAACCCACATATCATAAATACTAACTAAGAATCTACTTTATAAAAAAATGGTACCTACCTACTTAGTTTTATACTCTACTCCTTTGTAGGATACCTTAAGCCTTAGAATAAGGGGCACTATTAATCAACAAGTAATCAACATATTTATTTTATGATTTTATCTAGTGTACAAAAGAGTCTCGCTGTCTAAGAAGCGTATTCTGACTTAGGTCACGAAACTCCTTTGAGCACCTGAAATCTAGAAAGAACCTAACGGAGAATATGAACAAAATTATGCTAATAATATTGTGACTCCTAGGAAATATTGTATTCTCAATGGTAATTGAACCAAACTAAGAAAACATGTTGAAAAAATTATTCTGGCGTGGCGTGAAAGACTTGGTAAATACTTGGCGAGGGTACTTACCACACGTGGCTTGGCTTGTATTAGCCTGACGTCAGCTGCATTGAGATTTTTGTAGATTGATGCTTGGTTTGAGAGATATTTTCTGTTAATTCTGTGTTATCACATTATTAATATTGTATCCTGAACAAAAATGAATATTAACAAAAACTCGCTAATTCATTAGCTACCTATTTTTTATCGTAGCTCATGACGACTTTTCGAACATTATGAGTGATGATCTCATACACTTTATCCGAGGTACCTTTGTCTTCAGGTTTCAATATTTTATGAGACAAAAACTGTCGGAACGCTATTCACCTTGTTTCGCGCGACTCGCGGGGCAATGACCCCGCACAGCTGTGCCAGTACCTACGTAAATAATGGCGCAGACACACACGCGAGCGGTTTGCTTGTGTGTTTTATCGAAAAATTATAAACAGCCAGAAATACTTTTTTATTTTTATTGAATTACTTTTATCGTATTGTTTGATGTAAATGTTGAATAAATTATTTATATAACAATCTAGTTAATATTTCCTTATCAATATTTTTTTTCAGAGCGAGCCTTCCGATTAGTTGCTCCTTGTTATTCATGATCAATGTTGTTAGTACAAACGAACTAAATTTGTAAATCGTCTAGTAATCAAATTGGACTTTACAAGTCAATTTGCGTGATGTGTTGAATCTAAATGATTTGTCAACGGATGTCAGATATATGGGTCAATGTCCAATGCCGCTATTATCTAAATATCTCATACATAGGTGTTAACTGCTACGCGTGCATTTCTGCCACTTTGACCAATGCCCTTTTTGACGCGTAAAAATGATTACGTACGCTATAAAAACAGCTTTATGTGATACGTGCGGTTACGCCTAGTATTCTTCGCTACTATCGTAGACGGTAATCTAATTCATTACCATTAATACGTGTTTTTATCAGGATGATAAAGTTAAAATTGACGCTTGTATCTCTGAGGCCCAATTCTCTAATTTAAAAACATTCAATTCGCAGTATAATCCCGTCTCAGTCGCACTGTCACGTATAGTAACTATTACTTAATCTTCGCGTTTCTTGCTAAGAATATGTAATAGTTACTATACGAAACAGTGCGACTGACACGAGATTATATTGTGACTGGAATGTTTTAAATTAGAAAATTGGGCCTCTGATTCTTATGCATCCATTTTTCATAAAATGCTATGTATAGTATAGGTAACCTATTTACTAATATTTTCATTAGAAACGGGATATTTACCATGATTTTTGACCTTTATTAATTCCCGCTCAAAGATCATGGTAAATATCCCGTTTCTAGTGATTATTATGTTCATAACCATGATAGTTTCAAAAGTTATATCTACCTACTATTTTTCCGTAAGCTTTAGTCTGTGGGTAAAATGGTGTGGGTAGTTGATGGAAATGGGACTAAATCTCTATAATTAACATTTTTTATTCTGTTTCAGGTAGTTCATTAGTAAAACCAGAGACATGAGCGCGACTGGGGGCAGCCATTCGCATCAAGCTGGATAGCTTATTACAGAAGTAAGTTTTGATTAAAGTTGAATTTCATTATTATTATCCCACAGTAATTTCACTGATGAACATAAGCGTCACTGAGCTCGTTGATCGGATGCTATCATCCACATTCTACCAACCTTCTTTCGTTGTAATGTAAGTCATCGCTCCAACTGCCCGGCTTCCCGCGGTCTTCACTCAAGAACTTGTTTGATTATTTAAGAGGAGGTTACTGGTAGGGCGTTTACGCCCTTTCTCACACGAACGAAGTTTACTACTATTTTGACAATTATTTCATAATTTTTTTTTTTATGCTACTTGGCTGGCAAACAAGCTTACGGCCCACCTGATGGAAAGCAGTTACCGTAGCCTATGAACGCCTGCAACACCAGAGGCATCACACGCGCGCTGCCGACCCTAAAACATAAAGATGAAAAGTCTCATGTGCCTGTAATTTCACCGGCACCCGTACCCTTCAAACCGAAACACAGCAATGCGAGCACTACTGCTTGGCGGCAGAAATAGGTACAGAAATTAGGTATTCCATTAAATTAATAATAATAATAATAATAATAATTTATTTATTAATCAAAAATTCATTAAATAAAAGGTATACATTACAAAAATAAGTAACCATTCACAATGGCTACGGTAGGTACATACTATATTATAGTTACTGTTACGCATACGCAAATCCCTAACACCTAAACTAGGCCGAGCCTGTATTATAGGTATTAGTGACTCCCATCGGACACAAGAACAATAAAATGTAGTACAGTGTAGCAAAAAGTATAAAAATTGCAACTACCCACACTCCGCACAGAAAAATAAATTGCAACACACAAACTTGTTCGACCATACGGAATATCTACATTCTTGCGGCCACCTCCACAACATTAGTTTATTTTAATAATACGACACAGTGCAACGGACAAGTAAATGAGTACATAAATTAACAATTTCCACACAATGCACAAGAGAAAAGGAAAATAAGCTCAATTCACCTCATCCAAATGAGACAAAAACATCAAAATTTTAGATTGAAATTACTTAGGTACATATTATTATTTATTCATATTTATAGATCGGCCCATTTGCCTAGGTACCCATTCCAATAACTAACTGAAATTACATTATTTAATTGTAAATATTGTGCGAGAATATATTAATATTATGTACACATAATATCTAGCCAAATGGTACGTCAGTTTTTTAATTTTTTTAATGATTTGTTAACCCTATAAATTTATAAGAAACTAACGCACCACGGGTCTAGATATTAGTGTACTAATCATGTAAACAAAATTTCATGACGTTTGAAAAAAATAATAGCTAGGTATTCTAGGTCTCAGCTCTCCGGAGATTTGACTCTATTTAATGCTTCGGGATAAACATTTAGATAACATTAATCATATTTCTTACCCAGCCAGACCGTACCCTTAGGCCGCCCTTAGAAAAGCCTTGAGCCTATCGACCTTGAAAAGTTATCCTGAAGCGAGCTAAGATTATTGAATAGTTGCCTACTTCGCTTTGGGATCCGAGCTGCTTAAATTGGGTGCTATTTAAAGTTTACCCAGCTATCCTTCATAAGTTTACAAGGCCCCATTAGTGGATTTTCATTTATGTAAGTTGTCTACGGTCCAAACTAGAATCTGGCTTTGGATGGCTTTAATTGAGATTACAATAATTTCATTTTAAAGAATCTGATTTTGCTATTATTAGTTACTATTAGGTATATTATTATATTTAGGTAAGTATATTATAAATATGGACCTTGGGCAATGGAAAATTTACGTCAGCCGTGCATATAGTCACATGAGCACAAAATAACTGTAAAGCTACCACAGGCTGTTACTAAGACGCTAGCGAGACGATCGCATATGTTAATATTGGCCAATGACATCGGGGTAGCTTTAAATCTTTGTAGGTAATTTGATTGGTTAATTTTTGAAATTTACTAGCGTCTCGCTATCGTTACTATCGTTTATCAGCCTGTGCTAGCCGTACTTGTAATCAAATTACAAAGATCAAGCTAACGCTATGTGATTGGCCATTAGTAACATTTGCGGTTGTCTCGCTAGCGTCTTGGTAGTCTGCCTGTGCTAGCCGTACGTGCGATGTGAACGCACCCCAGGGTATTTAGAAAAATGTTCGTGTTTTGAGTGGAAACAAAAAAATTAACTGAAGATATTTTTCCCGTACCCTTTTCTTTGCTGCCTAGTAGCTTGGGTTTCCGACGATGACGTATCAATTCGTAAAGATAGGAGTGTAAACGCCTGGGTAAATAATTGCGATGTCATCGACCTCTGTATCTCAGACGTAGTCAGGTGACATTGACCTTTCTTAAGAGACGCACAATCAGACTGGCATGATCGACGTTCTTAATTTTTTTTAGGTAAGTAGTAGGTTCCCATTAGGTTAACAATGTCTAGGTTAGACAGGTAGGTTACAAATTTACGTTGCCTAGATGTACAAATTTTTCAAACTTCACAATGAGTCACAGAGTTATGCAGGTAGGTAGGTAACCTATTAGCACATTGCCATGTCAAGTATGTTTGTGCTAAATTGGTAGGTACTTATTAGTTTTTAACTTGATATTTTTCGGAAGTAACATATACTTAAGCATAATTAATAGTAATTTAAAAGCTGATCGCTTCATCAGTTGCTTAAATTCCATTCGCTATACAAAATAAAAACGAACCAAATAGGTTCAATAACTTAAATAGGTAACGTACTATACTATACCCAGTATCTGCACTGATATTATGATGATATATACTGATATATGTGGGACCTCTGTTATAAATTATAGCCTATATGTTATTCTGATGTGTAAGCTATAATACTGTGAAGTTACATCAAAATCCGTTCAGAAGTTTTTGCGTGAAAGTGTAACAAACATCAGAAACTTTCACATTTATAATATAAGCAGAATGACAGCTCCCAAAACCCCCAAGTAAAATGAAAAGCAGATGCAGAACACTGGCAGAACTTAATTTGAGTTTACGTACTTATGTAGGCCCCAAATGATTCCAAGTTTGATTCACAGAATTAACCGACCAAAATATTGGACCGAATCCAAAAACTTTATTTGATTTGCCTCAATAAAAACAAAATAAGAGCGTTCAACAAGTCGCTCGATGCGTGTGTGTCAATGTTGACAAAAATATAGGAATTCTCCATTTAAAATCAGCATACAGTAAGTAAATCGAATGTATGTTAGAGGCTGATAATGTAGCTGGAACTTCTGTAGTGATGTGTTCATCATCATCACCACCATCAACAGTCTATAGGCGTGCACTGCTGGACTAGGCCTCCCCAATAAAATACAATTGGGGAATTACCATTATCACCACGCTTGGCAGGCGGATTGGTGATCGCAGTATTCGAGTTGAGTACTCAAGCTGCTGCCCATCCCCTGGTGTATCCCTTAGTTGGCTTTTACGACATCCATGGGAGGAGATGGAGAGGTCTATTGTTAGAGCGTACATACTTTAGTAAATAATTATAAATAAAATGGGTTAATGTTCTTGATGGGGCCTTAAAATTTTAATTAGAAATCAGGAAGAAAATTGCCGTTAATATGGCTCGACGGTAGAGCTTACAATTCCAGCGGAGTTTGCGCTGTTGCAATGTTTATAAATAGAATTTGCAAGGGCTGAGCGCATCCTATTCGTCAGTAAGGGCGACAGTAGAGGCCGCGGAGGGTTCAGATGCAATCGATACAGGGTTAAGAGACAGCTATCCGGTCTCAGCCCGGGCATTCACTGTTATCAGTTTATGCTCTACCTTAGTAGTCTCAACTCGCATTGACCACCATAATATAAATAATTTCCGGAGTGTGTATGTAATCTCGCCTCCTTTGAATTTTTGGAGTTGTTATTTTTACCCGCAATGGAACGTAGACCGTATAATATGCGATTGTAGGGTAAGAGTTCACTGGGTTGAGAGTTTTTCTGTTAATTACTTTCTACATGGATTATAATGCGGTTTTTTTGCATAGTTCTTAGATAGATTTTATTGCCATACATGTTCTCTGCAGTACACGACGTAAAAGGTGTGATTCAGAAAGTGGATTTAAAATATTGTCTGCTATAATTTACTTAGAACACTTGTCTTGTAAAGTAATTCGGAGTATTCAAATTGTGCCAAAGGTAACCGTATTAAACGGCCATTGTTTTCAGTTTATTCGTGCGTCAAATAATGTTTTAAAAGTGACACGGTCACCGAGAAAGTTTTCCGTGAT